>OY982935.1:3752500-5002500 GCA_963891755.1 Pyrrhia umbra
GAATTAACACCATTTTTAACTTGTCGACTAGACTAAAATACTTGAGGCTTCAAATTACATTTTAACATTAAAATACATTTAGCAGGTTCTCTTTAGCAGGTTTTATTGGCTCTCCAACGAGAGGCTGTTTGTCATTTGAAAATCTAGTGTTCATGAAAAGAAATTCTGGTCTACTGATTAATTAATCTTGTTTTCCTCTGCTTTTCAGCCCGTGCTGGTATAGATTTACTTATTTTGTAATTTGTATTTCGTATTTCAATTAAAAATAGCTAAAAAACTGTATTTTGTATTTTATATTTCAAATACTTTACTTAAAGATATTTTGTATTTCGTATTTTAATTACCTGCGATACAGTATTTTGTAATTTGTATTTCAATTAAAGCAAAGCATGTATTTTGTCCAGCCCTGACTATGCGAAGGGGTAGGTATATAATGCGTGGTCTTGAGCGAGTGTCGGACGCCTGCTAAAGTTCGTGACCTCATGAGCGACGCGCTAGCGCTCGCGTTTCCCGCGCATCGTATTTTTAGACGTCGTTTCGTATGCCTTGCGGGGGCTGAGGTAAGCGTTGAAGGCCTACAGGCTCGAGCGCAGCCGGCCTTAAACAAAATGTCTACCTACGTGCTCCACTATTGAATTAGACTCGCAATCAAAACTAAGAAAGTTCAGGCGTACGTGCAAATCGGACAGTCCAGTATTTATTTACTTTGGCTTCTCGATACTTCAGATAACTGGACTAATGTTTGAGTACAAAGTCTAGCTTTAAAACGCATTGCCCGTTTCCGTAAATATTTATAAAACGGAATATAAACTTAACGGTTCGCACTCTAATTATGTCAGGGTTTTAAAAGATGTAATCCCGCGGCTTTGGCTTGAAAATAATTTCAGGCAATATTTTAAATCAAGTGCACGTGGATTGAAATGTATTTTATGGAGTCCGTTATAAAAAAATCAGGCCAGTCTTACAGATCTTTAAGTATAGGTGTGCAAAGAAAGGTTTTACTTCAAATGTCAAAACAAGCTTACCAAAATTTAGGTCACAATGCAAATGCAATTTTAATACCCATATGCAGGTGTTGTATGTGAATTATTCAGCACTTTTTCTAATCTATACTTAATATTAAAGCTGATGAGTTTGGTTGTTTAAAAGCGCTAATCTCTGAATCTATCAATCGGATTTGATGAATAATTATTCCTTAAAAAAAATAAGTAGAGGCCGATGCGGCGCGATGAGTCGGTAGGTACTAATGCTGAGCTAGTAACACACAGAACTTCACTAAAAAACGTAAAAGATTTGTCTGTCTGTCTATTACGCTTTTACGCGAAAACGGCTCAACAGATTTAGATGGGTATGGTGTAAGACAGTAGCCCGGGAAAGAACACATGCTACTTTTTATTGGGGTGCGTGAAGTCGTTCCTTCAAGACGCGGGTGAAACCGCGAGAAACAGCTTGTCCTATTTATATTATAATTGCAAAAGTGATTCTGTATGTCTGAACAGATTTAGAACGCAAGTAAAAACTAGTTAAGTTGGTAAAAAAATATTAACAAAAAGTTACGTGCAAAGTTAAAGTTCGCATCAATGTGTAGTAGGTATTCAGTTCACAAACACAGGCATATGTACATCTATGTAAAATATATTCATAAAGCTTATGAAAGTGCAGTAGCATCTAAATAAACACGGGTGACTGTACCATGAATGACACATTCGGGTTTCAGGTTGTTAATCCTAACTAATCACTACATAGTATAAAACAAAGTCGCTTTCTCTGTCCCTATATCCCTATGTATGATTAAATCTTTAAAACTACGAAACGGATTTTGATGCGGTTTTTTTAAATAGATAGAGTGATACTTAAATGAGAAAGGTTTTAGTTTATAATTTGTCAAGTTTTTGTATCCATTAGCTAAAATATCGCGGGCGAAGCCGCTGGCGGGAAGCTAGTGGTAGGTACTATAAATGCGAAAGTGAGTTTGTTTCGCTTCCACGATAAAACGGCTGAACCGATTTGGATTAAATTTGGTACGGAGATAGAGGAGACCCAGGAGACAGTTACAGGCGGTTTTTGTCCAGGTGCGTAAAGTAGTTTTCTCAGGATGTAAGTGATATCGCGGGAAACAGCTAGTATTAATATATATTTTACAATATTAAAATATTAGCGCAATTATACTAAAGAAGCTAGCATAGCATAGCTAGGAGCTCGTAGCTAAGTAACAGCCGCACGGGTCGACCGATCAATGATTAAGCTGCGCTTGGCGCGGGCGGTCCGTGGATGGGTGACCATCTATGTCATAGCGAGACTCCTCCATGCCTCGGAAAGCACGTCAGGTATAGGTCCCGGTTGTCATCTGTAGATCTTTGACAGTCGTTACGTGTAATCAGAAAGCCTAACAACCAGTCTTTCCAAGGGGTATCGTGTTACCCAGTAGGTACAACTGGGTTGTGGAGGTCAGATAGACAGTCGGTTCATGTAAAACAATGGTACTCAAGTGCATCTGGTTTAGACAGGCAGCCGACACCAACATAGTTGGGAAAAAGCTAGGCAGATGATGACTAAAAAGCTAGCATCAAAATATTCATCCGCATCGCTGTCAACGGGAATTTTGCCCAAAAGGCTGACTGCATTGCCACGTAAAATGGCAATTTGTAATAGAAATATTTATATTTCTGAGTGATTTATGTGCAGTTCGTGTAATTTTATGCGTCAATGGAATTGCCAAAGTGGTCTAGAATGTTTCACTGTGATGGAAAAATAGAAATAAGTAGATTATTACACATATAGTTGAGGATGTTGATGGTTCTTTTTGATAGTATCTCTTTATGATAATGATTCTTTTCTATGCACAGGATTACAGCGTCCCGGACCTTCAAAAGCGAACGTAGGGCAGAAACCAATACGCAGAAGCCCTTTGAGACAAATGTGATGGTCACACATGACCGGCGATTGTCCCTGTAAACACTATAGAAATACGCCCAGGCTTGCGCAGGGCTATTGCAAGCGTGAAAAGATACTACTTGGGCTATTGTGATGGGAAGGTAGTGGATTATGAGGAACTATGGAAACCTCTGGCACCTACCGAAACAATGTTAAATATGCTCACTAACCAAGCGCTAGTTCATCTTCATAGGTCCTAGAATCCTATTCGTACCATCTATTTTTTTACCATCCCTAAAGCATTTTCCAGCAAATTTTGATTTGACCCTTTTTTTCGGATGAAAAATCATCAAATGATCCCTCCCGCCGTTAGTGTCAGACTCTTACTGACTAAAACCCATCCATGTTCCTTCCTCAGCCGTTTGTATTCCGGAGGCGCGGTACTCTTTCAAACGTCTCGCAGCCCCGGCAGGCTATGGCCCTGGGGGAGGGCCCCGTGGCCTAGGAAAGAATTATAGTCCCTTAGGAAACTCCAGACACGCTCTATTGATAAGGAAAATCTTCTCCAAACTTCTTCCGAATCAAACAAATTTATCAGGAACGTGTGGAAAGATGCCAACGTGTTGAACAAGAAATGTTGCTTACGTAAGCGGGTTTCCTAGAAAATCCGGCAAACGCGCATATGATGTTAAGTGTTCATGATTTTGAGAAATGTGTGTATAATTTGTTTATGTTTACAGGTAAGCTGTTGCAAGAATATTTTAATGCGAATTGATTTATTTAGATTAATAGATCTGTGAATACCACTCATGTTAGACCAGCTGTTTTCCGCGGTGCGAGGGAACTACTAAACGTATCTAGATAAAAAAATATATAGCCCATAACCATCTCCAGAACCCCATCTATCTTTGCACCAAATTTCATCCAAATCGGTTTAGCCGTTTTACCGTGAAACTGTAACAAACAAACTCACTTTTGAGTTTTAAATATTAGTTAGGGTATAAAAACAGAATACAGAAAATTATATAAATCAAAACGCTACAAATTAAAGAGCCGTGAAAATGCAACAGACGGACAGCTTGTTATCATTTCATCATTACCTAACTATTTGTAAAGGAATTTGAAAAAAATGAAGTCGTGGTGGCCTAGTGGTTAAGGCACCTGCCTCTCGTGTACGAGTGTGTGGGTTCGAAACCTGGCAAGTACCAATGTGACTTTTCTGAAGTCATATGTACTTTCTAAGTGTATCTTAGACGTCACTGACTAACGGTGAAGGAAAACATCGTGAGGAAACCTGGACCTAAAAGTCTGAAATCGCCTTGAGCAAGCGTGGTGATCAATGCTCATGTCTTCTCTGTATGAGAAGAGGCCTGTGCCCAGCAGTGGGACAATATATAGGCTGGTGATGAAAGGAATTTGGAAATGTAAGTTTCAGACACCCAATCTCTATACTACCTACCTACATGAATGCGCACTGTTTTCTTTGTAAACTTACCACATTAACATTCGCTTTACAAACAGCAAATTACCAAAAAAAATAAAAAAACACAAACCAATTTGTAACTGAAAACGTAGAAGCAAAAATAAACATAAAAAAACGAGAAAATAAAGATTATCTTTAAAATGTCTAACGAAAATTTATCTTGCGATTATTTTTATTTTACTCAAAACCTTTTCTATTACGAATGCAAGTTTATTTGACAAAAAGAAAATATCAGAACAGATTAAATATGAACTTGAAAGATCTAAGTAGACGAAAAGAAAACCTAGCATAAAAAAACATGAATAAGGTATAAAAATACAACTAAAATCAAATAAGCACCTTTTAGATAAAAGTGCAGTGTAGCTAAAATTATCGCTTATTTCAACAGCAATCTCTCACAATATAAACCAAGGCTGTAATAAACTCATAATGTTTTACGAGTTTCATAAAAACCAGGATTTATTGGCAAACAAAAGGATGTTATGTCTACAACAGGTGAAAGGCGTACCACGGATTATAATATAATGAAGATACACTTTAATATTCATTGTTCTTTTAGTATACAGAACTTTCATGAAAGAGGATAAAAACCGATCAATGAAAGTCGATAAAAGACAGTCAAATGTTATTTCGAAGTCGTGGTGGTGTACGAGTGCGTGAGTTCAAAACCTGGTAAGTACCAATTTAACTTTTCGGAAGTCATACTTTCGAAGTATATCTTAGAAGTCACTGACTAACGGTGAAGGAAAAGCATCGCGAGGAAACCTGGACTTAAAAAGTCAAAAATCCCCAATCCTCCTTGAGCAAGCGTGGTGATCAATGTTCAATATGCTCATGCCTTCTCTGTATAAGAAGAAGCTGTGGCCAGCAGTGGGACAATCTAAAGATTGATGATGACGATGATGAATGTTCTGTTATCACGGCACGTTTGGCGTAGTGACTGAGCAATTGGCTGCTGCGCTGCGAGTCGTTCGATTCCCGCATGGGTCAACAAAAAATATTCTGAGTCTGGGTCTTTGTGCATGTGTAATATAAAATGTTTATTAACCCACTCATGATACAGGAAAATTTCCTAGTGTGGAGCAAAGTTTCTTAAAAAAATATATAAGTTCAGATTTCCTCACGGTGCAGATAAATCGCTATACGATAATCATCACTACATTATATCAATCAAATTTACGTCAAACTTAAAAGCATCTCTTAAGAAATGTCACATTGGCATTTACTTAATTTTCCCATGCCTGAAGATTATAATTCCCCATAAATAGCCCCATAAAACTTGACGGAAACCCACGGGGTTCAATAATACCATATCTCAAGTTACAACATGGCTATAACGATTCCTACACACATTTAAATAGCCCTGTTTACAAACAAACGTAGTGGGAGACAGCGGTGGCTATATTTAGCTGAAGAAACGAAAATAACTGAATACGTTCTTAGTATGGAAATAAGAACAATGTTCCTTTGTTTTCAGCTGGGATATTTGGGATCAATGTGTTTTATAAGGTGTAAAAATAATTAGGTTATCTACATTGATTTCGTAAAGAAAGAAAGAAAAAACATTTATTGACACAACATAATACAATCACAATAGGGAATAAAAAAATAAATAAAAAAAATGTTGTGCCAGACAGCTAGTGCCTGACGCTGGTTTTCAACTGGACCTAAGACGAGTTGCGGGTTTCAATCAGCATGAATAAAGAGGTAACGCTTGTATGTTATGGATTTTCTCTGAAACTGCAAGACAGTTTCCATTTTTTTTTCCTAAGATATGAAAAAAAACTTGAGTGTTATGTGATTAAAACTCTGGTGACTCCTTATGCGGTTGCTATTTATCAATAACTAGCCGGCCCGAAGAACTCTTTTCCGTGTTTTTTTCGCTATTCGGATCGAAGTCTAAATTCAATAACTAAAAGAGCATAAACATCGGTCCAGCCGTGTTTGAGCTATAAAAACTGTAACTTATTGTTTTATATATCTAATTATTAAGATTGTACATACGTATTCTATCATAAGTATAGACTATACTAATGATACTTATAAATTATATCAATTCGCCTGTATTACCCGAAATGGCAGACAGAAAATGTGTTCGTATGCACTCCAAAATTGTTTAAGGCACAAGGCCCAATCGGAATTGGGTGATAAAAAAGGTACTATGCACTCCATCAACGTATTAGTCCATAATGCAGTTTACTCATTAATTAAAACTAAGACAGACAGAAAACAAAGATAAAAAGATGCGAAAAACTTGCACAACAGTATGCCTTTTTAGGGTTCCGTAGTCCGACAAGGAACCCTTATAGTTTCGCCATGTCCGTCTGTCTGTCTGTCTGTCCGCGGCATAGCTCCGAGGTTCTTGATACTAGAAAGCTGAAATTTGGTATGGATATGTATATTGATCACGCCGAGAAAGTGGTAAAATAAAATTTTGAAAAAATTTTTTTTTTTATTGTAGCTCCCAAACACGTAAAGTGGGGATGATTTTTTTTTCTCGCGTACCCCTCCGTGTGGGGTATCGTTAGATAGGTCTTTTAAAAATATTATGGGTGTGTGAAGACCATTTTTTGGTTAAGCGAGCTATTTGCGAAATATCTAGCTTTTCAGTGCAAATTTTTGTTCGATACGAGTTACCCCCCCCCCTCTAACTTTTGAATGGCTGTACCTAGAAATGTGAAAAAAATCACAGACGTAGTACATGTAATGAACTTACAAGGAAAACTATCACGGCTAAGTAGGCTTAACCGGTTACAGAGTTATAGTCGACTAACTAACTCCTACTACGGAACCCTATTGCGCATGGCCCGACACGCACTTGGCCGGTTTTTTAGTAAGGTGCATGAAATAATTCTTCAAAAAATTAAATAAACCCAAATGGTATAATGGTTTTTCCTATAATCATGCAACGAACCATGAAGGCCATACACCATTAAAGCATAAAGATAAATTTTATAGAACAGATTTAGTTTAAATAGGTTGCCTTTTATGGGTTGATAGGGGAACCCCGAGTTATGACGCATTAATAAGTATGTCAATTGACTGACTAAACTCCTTCATAATAAAGCTTTGTTTGCAGGAGATTTTCAACGATATAAACCATGTTTATTTAAACTACATCAAATGTTAGCCTTTATTATGGCAGTGAACTTGAATCATTTGGTTAAAAACCTCTACGTAACTCGTACGTACTCTACGTACCTTTCTAGTAATCAAAATGAAAAATCAAAATGGAAATGTTAGTGGTTATATTATTATCTACACAAGAACAGCTTTTACTCATGAAAAGTATTTTTATTAAAATTATCCCAGACAATTTCATTCCACTGCCAAAATCAAAATATTTGACAAATGCCAAAAAAACTCCCTGACTTTTCCTGATCACTCTACCACATTGCCCTGACCCAATATTGTCTCTTATGAGGCAAATATGTAATGTTCTCGTTTTTAACCAGATTATTATGAATGTATTAATACTTTGTAGATACTATTGAAGTCAAAATCTAAACCATGTGCACTAAGTAAATAGGAAGCTAAGAAAATATCAGGACAATATGAATCAGAGCACGAGCAAAGCGAGCGCGATTTTTTTTTCAGAAATATGAGGAACATAATTTCTTAGGAATCATATTTTTATTTCTTGACTTTCCCTTTTCCCTGACTTTTGACTAATATTATGTTTTTTCCCTGACAATTCCTGACTTTCCCCGACCACCTATTGCTTCCCTGACTTTCCCTGATTTGCCAGATAGTGGACACCCACATTATCGCGGGCGCCCTATTTATTTTTCCTTTGCTCAAAGGTATCTTCTAATACAAATAAACTCGAGGCGAATGGGCAATTTTAGCCCAGGCTTGGGACGGGTGGGTACCTGGACATTTGGCAGCGCACGCTTTGTAGCCTCCGGGTCATCACTACACCATAAAAAAATATATTTCTACTTTTGTTACAAGCAGGCTTTTAGACACTAATGTAGGTTATATAAAAAGAACGAATGTATCCTATTCCATAACAGTACCTAATTAATCCAAATCAGGAATAATTTGATAACAAAACTTTCCATTCAACATGTAACTAAATCATTTGTTAATCGCTAAAAAGCATTGAATATTGCGTGCCGTGACCAATTAACAATAAAATATAATGAGCTGAAAATATTCTCACAGTGAATAGTTCTGATAAATATTTGTTACTATGAAGTAAGTACCTAGGTATAATGCGTTTTGTCAACATTTACACGAGTATTATGTTATTGTGGTTTATTTCATTTTCTCTCAATATTAATAATCAAAATATTTCAAAATAAATTACTCCTGTATAGTTGACGAATATGGAAATGGAGTTTCTTGCCCGTTCTTCTCTGTAGGAAACTACTTTTTGAAATGGGCAAGTAAATTCTTTCTTTTTTTCGACTTGCAAAAGTGATTATCATTAGGCCTAATTGAAAAAAAATATTTGAATTGAATTGAATTAAATAAAGGGCGTGAGATTTTGTTATGTAACAACCACTTCAATTAATTCAATCTCTAAGAACGCGGATGAAAAGAAATCACGAAAAAACACACTTAGTTACACAAAAGATCAAAGCTTTTGTATGTAAGATCCGTAGTTTTATTCGTGTAAGAAAATTTATTTGGCCTAAAGAAACTCTATTCATTCGCAACCCCATCTGTTAGTTTTCCCACAGAAGAAAAGCGGATGTCAGTTAATGTCTCTCTCTATTCAACATGTTTAACTAACTTTCACTAACTAATAACTCCGTGTGCAAACGTTAGCAAAATATTATTTTAAGATGCGTTTTACTAATATATTATTACTAGCTTTTGCCCGCGGTTTCACCCGCTTCTACTTACCGCACTCGGATAAAAAGTAACCTATCACCGTCTCCAGGGAACCGTCCATCTCCGTACCAAATTTCGTCCAAATCGGTTGAGCCGTTTTACCGTGAAAACGTAGCAAACTAATAAACAAGGTTTTAATTTAGTGGGTACTATTTGCTTGCAAGGACTCATAAATGTCTGTAAGTGCATTATTGATAGAATATTTGACATATGCAATGCACAATTCATATCACAGACTTCTGTCTATCTGTTCTTTTCATAAATGTTCATTTTCATTTCGTGTACTCTCCATGAATGAATGAAAAGAAAATGAAAAAAGCCTTTATTTATTCTGACCTTCGTATACATAATATCAAGTTATTTTTACATATTTAAAATTTCTTCTTATCAACTACCAAGTCAGGCTGTCTTATGACAAAGGCCTCCTCAAGTTCCCTCCATTTATTTCGATCCGTTGCTATTCTCCTCCAACCCTTAGGCAGGTCATCCTCCCATCTCTTTATCTGCCTTCCTCTACGTCTTTTCCCGTCCCTTGGGACCTTCGTCCATACCTATTCTTAAAACAGCAGGAAATTCGGGCTTAGATTAATAAAATTCTATATGTCATATTAAAGTCATTTCTTGGATTAATTCGTTGGCCATGATAATTAATCAACATCCGTATTAAAAGTTGCAGTATCTATCTTTTTTTTATCGATATACTGATAATTCCGAAAAAATACTCAGTAAAATATGCATTGTTTGTTGTTCTCTGTTCTTCTCAGCCAATCAAAGGACTTTAGACGATATCCTTTACTAAGTAAAACTACAAGTTCAACCACGCAAAGCACACATAAGGTTCTTCTTTATTGCAATATTGAACATTAATTTGTTTTTGAATAATGAGACGGAGCTCGTAGCTAAGTAACAGCCGCAAGGGTCGACTGATCAAAGGTTAAGCTGCGCTAGGCGCGGTCGGTTCGTGGATGAGTGACCATCTATGTCATAGCGAGACTCCTCCGTGCCTCGGGAGCTGTTGTTCCCGGTTGTCATTTATAGATCTTTGACAGTCGTTACGGGTAATCAGAAGCCAGAAAGACTGACAACCAGTCTTATTAGGGTGTACCTATCGTGTTTCCCGGTAACTGGTTTGTGGAGGTCAGATAGGCAGTCGCTCCGTGTAAAACACTAGTGCTTAGCTGCATCCCGTTAACTGAAAGCTGACCCCAACATAGTTGAGAAAAGGCTAGGCAGATGAGACGGACGAGAATAATAAAAACAAATGAATATACACACGATATTATGCAAGATGTGTTATCATATTTTCTCAATGAGTGACTGCAAAATATATGGAATACCTGATATATAAATAAGCGATTCACTGAATGGAGTCATTTTACTATTCACTGAAGTTATTTCAGTGACAAATATATAACGAATGATGCGACCTATAATGCTATTTCTTCACGCGAATAAATAAAAAAACAAACCTCTATCCAACATATAAAATGCTTTGTCTTGAATGACTGACGGATCAACGCACAGCCTAAACCTCTGATCGTAGAGACCTGCAACTTGGAGGGTGTGTTCTTTGTATGACGTAAGCGTCCGATAAGAAAAGATTTTCCGTAATTCTACCCCTAAGGGAGGCAGTTCGTATGAAAATCTGTCATTTTTAATTTGAATTCGTATAGCCCACACGGAAAGCTAGTATTTGATAAATACCTGGATAAGTAAAATACCAAAAAGGGCAAACATAAAGCATTTTTTCTCCGGGAAAATACCAAACAACACGTTAGCCCGCAGCCCGACTCGAATAATATGCGCTTGGTAAATTCCGAGAAATGAAAGGTTGTCGACCTGCCCTTTCTCCCACACATTAAATATGTACCCCTATTACAGTCTAGACGTTAGGTCGACCTAGGACGAAACACTTAGATAGGCTATTTTATATCTAGATAAATTCTTATTAATGCTTCGTTTGTTTTGTCTAATGGTTGCAAGTGTTATGCTGGGCGTGAGGTCCAAGGTTTGATTCTCAGATCAGGTAGTGTTATTTTTTAGGAGTTTGTCATATTTCGATTTTGATTCAGATTTAGTAAGTAAGTATGTTTGTAAAATAAACATATATACTTAGGTACATCATACATTAGACGTTAAACGTAAATAATAATACTTTTACGTGAAGTCTATTCATACAACCGGCTGAAAAAAAGTTTCTTTAATTGTCTATGTGCTATACCATAACAAATAAATAAATCGTTAAGTATAACTGTTATATAAAGTGTCTAATTATCCCCTAACTAACTAGCTTCACACATAGCATCCAGTAATAAGAATCGATGTGGAAAATATCGTAACGATCAAATCGATTCAACAAACAATATCGGATCCTGTGATTACCGTAGCGAATCGGGTCTTTGTTATGTGAACAACGGGCTGTTGTGGGAAACAATGCTAGGTATCGATTACAAACTGTATCGAGTCACTCGATACTATTGTCTGCTTGTTCCCAAGGCGTAAAGGGCTCGTTATTCTGTTGCACATGCGTATTGCGTTCAGTTTCCGCGATGTTGAGCTAGTATCGATTTTGGGTGGAACTAAGGCAATGTTGCAATTAGTGAAAATTTCCAAACGTTAGAATTAGAGTCTCCGCAGACAACAGACTTTCTATTGGTCGCTAGTTTAGTCGGTTTTTTAATCAGTATGAAGATGTATGCAAGTGCGCAAATTGTAACGATTCATATCTTCATACTGATTAAAAATCCTACCAAATCGGTCGATAGAAAGTCTGTGATCTGCGGGGACTCTATTTAATTTTGTTTATTTATGCATATATGACTTTAATACAGATGTCTTCATGTTGAAATTAAAAAATAATGTTCCCCCATTAATATCTTTGACTTAATAATGATTATCTTCAAATTCCGGATGTCAAGATAAATTCATACCGATATGTAATGCACCGATCAATAATTAAAATGTCTCATTATTTTAAATATAAGCTACTTTTGTGCTATCCATCAAACAATATAATAAACAACGTTTTATACTAGGTATTTATGCAAGTCATCATGACGATAATCTTTTTTGGAATATTAAAAAATACTATAAAATAATATTACCTTACTTACCTTACCTTTACCTAAAGATATATAATGTGAATGTTTGCTTATGGAAAAACATAAGGTACATAAGAATATACATATTACATTACAGAAAGTATTTACATTATTTACAATATATACATTCTTAACAATATAAATAAAAAAAAACTATAATATTAAAATATTGCGTCAAAAAATTCATCCTCATCGCCGTCAACTGGGAGTGTACCCAAGAGACTGGCGGCATTGCCACGTTGGATGGCAATGCTTAGCTTTTGACCAAAATAAAAGCCAGCCTTTGGGTCACAGGAAGTGTCAACAAGCCGCTTGGCTATTTCTTTAAAAAGAAAATGGGCGCTCGGACCCCACGACAAAATGTATCTGAGTTACACTTCATTTTTTTAATTTTATGAATACCATATAAGTACTGTCTACTAACTGAAATAAAAAACTGGAGGCACCCCATAGATACCTACCCCTATTAAGTCTAGCACACCTCTAGTGGTCGTAAGTTCGCCTCGGCTGAACCGATTTAGATGAAATTTGGCATGAAGATAGCTTGAACCCTGGAGATGGACATATACTTTTTATTCGAGTACGTGAAATACTTTCCCCAAAATGCGGTTGAAAACGCGGGAAACAGCTAGTGTTTTGCGCGCGATTGTGTCTATGTGAACACAATTTCAGTGTTTCATGATTCCCTGGAACTTTAAAAATATCCGCTACTAGCTTTCCGTCCGTGGATTCGCCCGCGTGGATATTTTTTTACATCTTGGGTTACATTATTCAAGTTTTAGTAGGGATCCCTAATTATCTCTGGAAATAAATACAGCCTATGACACTTCGTAAAGATGTAAATTTCTATTGAAGAATTTTTAAAATCAGTCCAGTAGTTTTTGAGTTAAAACCCTACAAACAAACAAACAAATCTTTCCTCTTTATAATATTAGTATAGATATCTAATAGATTAAGTTTTTCTACTGAATCGTGCGTGACATCACTGTTTGTACAATAACTTTATTTTTGCAACTTAACTACAGATAAGTAAATGCAATCGAATAATATTTATTTGTAGAGCTGTGTTCTTAGAACATAACTTAGTTTCTAGTAACTGGTAAGGAGCAAAAAAACATGTACTTTTTGCTTGGTACATACATATGAGTTTGTTCAAGTTGTTCTAGGAAAAAATACCCATAGTACTTTAGTTCCTATATGTAAATACATTTAATAGATAAGGTATAGTTGCCGGCAAATAACTTGGCCAGATTTTAACGTAGTTGAAACCAGTTTGCGCCTGTGCACCCAGTGCAATCCAAAAGTAACACTTTCAGTGCTTGTCATTACACTATCATCTATTGTATTAATTTACTTTGAATCATTTATATGTAGAAAATAGTTAGAGAAAAGAGAAAAACTACTTACAATTTTGGCCAAGTTATTTGCCGCCTACTATATATAATATGTTTACCTAATGCTAGCTGTTTCCCGCGGTTTACTTCTAAAAGCGGTTCAGCCGTTTTACCGTGAAAAAGTGACAGACAAACAGAGATTAATACATTACATCTGCCGCTGTTGGGAAACGGGCAGTTTCCCAACTACGTTGGAGCCGGCTTCCAGTCTAAACCGGGTGCAGCTGGATACCAGTGTTTTACATGAAGCGACTGCCTATCTGACCTCCACAACACAACCCAGTTACCGGGTAACACGATACCCCTTGATAAGGCTGGTTGTCAGAATTTCTGGCTTCTAACTACCTGTAACGACTGTCAAAGATGTACAAATGACAACCGGGAAAAACACTTTTTAATTGAGTCCAATCTAAAATACCACAAAAAATATATCTACAAATCAAGATGGACGATTAGATAGAAACAGTTTTCCCGCCGATAAGCCGAGTAGGTACGCTTATCTAAAATGGCGCCAAGTTTTTACTCATCGTTAGTATGCCCATAAAAACAACAACTATGTTTTCACTGTATAAGCTTAACAACATAGCAATAAATGCATGGATGCGTCACCTGTTAATTCTGCGAAAGGATTTTAACAATTAGTCATTACATGTGATAATTGTGTGCACGATTGAAGAGCGTGTCCAGCATTATGGACTTTTTGATCCTTATCTGTGAACATATTAAACCGAAGTGTATACAAAAGGACAATAATATGCAATTTTATCCTCATTTTTGTCTTTTAAATTTTTTTGTACACTCTTTTTTTTTTAGTTTACCATCTCAATGTGTATTTTTTTACCCGACTACAGTCGAGAGGAATGGTTATAAATTAATGTACCTATGTACATAAATCATTGACCTATGTATGTTTACATATAAAAACATCTGTCATACAATATCTTTATTCGATTCATTGGTAAATATTCCTCTAATCTTATAGGTAGTACCTTAACCATTTTACCGTCGCAGCATAGTCCGTCATTTTTGAAGACAGCACGATAAAATATTTTACACTTTAGACATCTCATCATCATCATCATCTCGTAGAGGTACATATTTTTAACTGCTTGCAGCATTATCAAAAACCTCAAAAAATTTATTTCATAATTCAGACGAAAGAAGAAAAATATGAAATACATCTTAGTTCAAACTAATTAATGAGACGGCAGAATTAATAAATAGGTGGACCTACTGTTCATAATTAAGTTCGTTGAACAAACAGTATTTCGCGGAATTAAAACCAGCAATACATAAGCATTAATACCTATAGATTACAACAACAAAATTACGCGGGAAAGTGCTCCATTTTGTGATGTGACGCGCCTCGTTCCACGAAACAAGAAGGTGTGGGCGTTTACGCTTAATTTGTGTTTAAAAACCCGAACGTAGATTAACACCACAGTTACAGCTTTAATTAGTTATTTGTTTTCGTTTGAATTTAATATGTAGATATCTAACTCATTTGCTCCTTGCAGGAAAATAAGATTATTGTGATAAACAGAAATTTTCTTTATAACATTTTCTAGTTTGCTTTTCACTCCCTCTGAAAACCGGGATAATATGTGAAAGTATTCAAAGATATTCCTCGTTATTAGACTGGGTACATTATTCATGTAGGTATTACATGTTTTATGCATGTCTCAAACGAATTTCTCTTCAAAGGTGAAGTTCAAGATGTATATTACCAGTAGTTACTACAAATTATCGAGTACCAAGGTCTCATAGGTTAAAAACGTACTTCATAACAGTCTTAGTTCCGATAAACTCGGGGATATATTTGCCCTGTCTAAAGATAAATTTAAAAAACAAATTCTTAAACGCTTTGCTCAATCTCCTTAATTTCTACGTATATAGTAATTATTAGATCTTAAGACAACGAAAAAATTGTATTGTTATTATACATTCATTTAAGTTACTAAAACAGTAACTATTTAGTAATCTGTGCTAAAACTGTATCTAATATCGGGTTAAATATAAGCTAGTAACATGTGGAAACGTAGTGGATTGTACACTTACTAATAGCAGACTGTGTATCTTTTTATTGTACGATTGTTTGTTTTCCCAAATAAATAAAAATAAAAGCTTTTAATTTAGTGCTGGGATAATAATAGCGTCAGTAGTTCCTAAAGTACCTAGTATATCCATTCATGTTATAAAAGTTAGTACGGAATTAATCAAAATAAAGACAATAAATAATCACTATAACATGTGAATGACTGGGTTATTGTTCTATTAGTCGCAAGCGACCGATATCACGGTAGCCTTCACGGTCCTGGGTGCAATCAACTGGTTAATTAATATCGAGAGAAAGTTTTACTGGATGTTTACTTATGAAAATTCTCAGTAACAGCTCGGAATCTGGGTTTGTGCGTTGTTGATGGCAATAGGGACAATCACACCCCTCATTACCTGCCTACTATTTCAGCTAATTGTAATTAATCAAGTTCTTATACTTAATCATACTTTTCATCTTGTGTTTCACCTTTATATTATAAATCCGAAAATAACTCTATCTTTCTGTTACGCTTTCAAGGCAAAAAGGCTGAACCGATTTAGATGAAATTTTACATGGAGATAAATTGAAACTTTGGGATAGTTTTTATCCAGATACACGAACTAGTTCTCTCAGAATGCAGGCGAAACCGCGGGAAACAGTGCTACTCGCTATATTTCCATACTTAACGTTTGACCTAATAAGTACATACCTAATTGTTTCAGTCGCTGAGCAACGAGTGAACATCGTCGTGCGTGTCCAAATAATGCATTGAACTGTGAAATTAAAGGCAATATTGAATTCATTGGTATGGCAGTATGTCACCATAATGTCACTGACATACATAGTACCGTCTTTTACAGGCCGTAACTAACATTTTTGCACCAATTGATTTTACGAAAAATGTAAACAAAATCATAACCTATTTTGTTCTAATCCCACTTAGATAAATCAAATGGCATTAAATGATGAATGATGATGTTTAGCGCATGACATTGATATAAATGCGCTATCCATCCGCCATTTTGTTAATTTCCGTGGGAGAATAATGTCTGTTGTTAAATCAATTAGCACAGACTATGAGTAAATCATTTGGAAAAAGGAAAAAAAACCTGATCAAATACATATTCTTAATATCTATTTGACTCAATATCTAAAAAAAAATAGTTACGGAATTTTTTCTTATGACGGCAGTATAGGTCAGTACTTTATCAAAGTAGGTTATGGTTCGTAACAGAAGATTTAATCCGATCAACGGGAAGCCATGAAAGTCACTCTATGTATTACTTAAAAGACTTAATAATATTATGTATAGGATACTATAATATCTCTTGTGTACAGTTTAACTCGGTTCCCTGATCAAAATTCATTTCCTAGAATTCAAAGGCAGAATTAAGTAACTACGTGTCAAAATGTCAGTGGGTAAAAGGTCCAGTGGTTGCATATTTAGTAGGATTTCAGTAGCAGTAGGTTCGTGTGAGAAAGCCAGTCGAAAAAGGTTTGATACTCATTTTAACGTAAAACAGAATGGTAACCATTACAGATGGTTATGGTACTTATGGTCATAACCAGACATTTATTTCAAACGCACTCTAGAAATGCACCTACCTAGATACCTTTCTATCGATGGTTACTTTTCATTGTTAGTCATAAAATACCACAACAAATAAATACTTACTCCTTACAGTCTATTGCCATAGTTTTAATTAGGATCGACGAATTTTTTCTTCAATCTATTCCTTTAAAACATTTTCCAGGTCACACTGCGAACATTGAACATCACAATTTGTTTTGGAGATGGATTGAAGCCTGCGGAAGGAAATAGGATGTAACCGCGGGAAATGGCTAGTAAGATTATGGATTTTTATTAAAACTAATCTGCATTATGTAAATACGTAAAAAAAACCTATTTAAAAAAAATACGGGGCCAAAAGTTCATCTTAGCCAACCAGCCAGTAATGCGTTTTAATAAATAATTTATGATCTAAATTCTAAAGCGTAGAAAACCAATCATGTCACAACTGTGTTTCTTGCTTTTGAAGTAAACAACTCACATAGCAGTGTAATTAAACAGTAATAATGTTATTATCATTATTTATTGTTCAATATTTATGTTCAGCAATAAATTGCATCTCAAATCGAATTTAATATTAAACTGAGAGACAACTGTTTGACAGGGCGGGAAATGTGACACGGGAAATGATTAGGATGTAAGTTTAAACATATGTCATTGATTGTCTTTGCCTATGAAAAAAAAAATGAAGTACGGTTTTAAATTTGGAACGAGCTAGAAAAAAATATTACGTCTAAAATTTAAAAAAATACTCAAATATGTTTAATTCCTTTTAATGAAAAAAGAGACCTTACAAAATAACTTAAGCGAGACATTATTTACATATCACAGATCGACATTAGAAACTAATCGATATAATATTTACTTATATAAAAACACATGTAAATACATAAATATTTACCACATATTATCTACACAATTAGTAGGTACATCGTTATTAATATTTGTTGTATACGGTAAACAACTGCCTAAAAGAAACTGCCATGCTTCACATTATATCCAACCAAATACGTCAAAGAAAATATTTCCTTCTTTTCCAAAAAAAAATCTAAAGACATTTCAAGGCTTCTTAATGACCACGTGTAATTAATCAATAACAAAGTAAACATAAAACACTCGGCAAGATTTAAAAAAAGTTCCGTTAGTATTATGTATACGTAATACATAAACATAACATTAGGTAATTAAAAAATAAAACATATTGTTTGAATCCGTAACATTGAACTTGATGATAATTTGTGAAAAAATGATTTATGAACCCCTATTTCTATTCCCTGATTATCAGTGACATGTTTCTTTTTTAAAAATCGTTGCCCCACACTAGGAATTTCTCCTGTATCACATGCACAAACACCCAGACCCGGATAATTTTAGTTGTCCCGTGCGGGAATTGAACCCACAACACGCAGCCAATTGCTCAGCCACTACGCCAAACGTGCCAATTCAAATGTTTTATCTTTTGTAAATCTTTTAATAAAGAAATATGTAAGTAGAATACATTAATTAATTAATTACAAAATTTTGAATTACTTAATTACATATTTATGTACACCATAGGCATACTCGTATATATATAGATATGTAGGGTAGGTTTTCTTCCAATAAATATCCATAACTATCATTTAATACATCAATGATAACATTAATATTATGTTATTACGTAGTGTTAAAATTTACAGACAGTTAAACATATTATTGATAGATATTATAGCTTCATTGAATAATTGATAGGTTTTACTTTCAGTAATATTCTATAAGAGTTGCTAAAAAATGTCTAGACGTGAATAATTACGAAAAAAAGTTGCATCTTACATACCTACATCGTCTACAAAGGTCTTATTGCATAATATCTACGTTATTTATTATCTATACGTAGGCAAGTAGGTTACCTTCAAATTTATCGACGTGGCCGTGTGGGAACAACAAACACCAATAATAATCGGTATCATATGGTAAAACCACATTTACATATACGAGTAATATCTATATTTTACAATGACACAATTTAAGTGCGCAAAATAAACAATTCGTAGCCACTGGATAGGAATAAACCGCCATTTTCCGGCAGAACTTTTTTCGAAAATGCAAAACCTATTCCAATATACAGCCTATGTAATATGCCACTAAAAAGTTTATATTGAAATCCATATACAATCATAGTACATAGCTACCAAACCAACCAGATCTAAACAATATTTAAACAATTAATTACAACAGACATAGCGATAAAGTTTTACATTTTAATAGATTAAAGAAATATAGCTACTAAACTTAATCCTTAAAACCCTAATTACTGACATTGGCTTAATACAACAAAAACCAATCGTTTTCATTGGATAATTGTCAAGTTAATCTAACCATTTATAAAGAAATTAAATTACTCACCTAATAGTACATAATAGATGACAATTTATCTGTACATATTGTGTGACTAGTTTAATTAATCACAAATCACTTCCATCGCTTTCTAACGAGACTGCTCTCACCAGTTCG
The DNA here is from genome assembly GCA_963891755.1 of Pyrrhia umbra. Lineage (NCBI taxonomy): Eukaryota > Metazoa > Arthropoda > Insecta > Lepidoptera > Noctuidae > Pyrrhia > Pyrrhia umbra. The sequence continues at coordinate 3,772,296 of OY982935.1, forward strand.
CTGACAGGCACGTTCGAACATCTTTCAACACCAGCCATTACGACGATATAAACTGACGAATGCACTAATAAATAAACTTAATATCTTGTACTTATTCTATCCTTGGTATTTATAAGGGCCATGGCAGCGTGGCAACACCGCACGCAGCAGGCAAAGGCAGTAAATTCGGAAATCCTTCCAAATTCAAAATTTCTTCAACACTCATCGTATTCCGGTAATGCTGGCAGCTTTAGACACTGTTTTCTGTGTTTACGTCTCCTGTGCACCATTTTGCAGGTCTTTTTCAGCTCTGTGTTGCTGCATTCTTTGTCCTCCGGCAATGGCGCGAGACTCCTTTTAGGCCGACGAGGCAGAATGCACTCGGTGGCAAAATTGTTGACCTCTTTGCACCTCAGCATGTCGACGTCCGGGTAATCAGACGCGAAGGTTGGGAATGCGAGTTTCACTAACATTGTAGGTAGGTAATATATGCGTAACATAAAACACAAGCGCTCACCACGATAGCGACTTTATGACTGAGAGCAGTGCAAGTGATAGCTACCAACTTTATTTTTAGACGAACAAGTTTGGCGCACGCATTAATGGGGTTGTCGATAGAACGTAAATATCAGACCGTGCCAAATTAACAATAGTGCATAAAGTTTAATGTGCGTAAATTGTAACATTGCGCTTTACGTACTTGGTGTATTACTGACCCGCTTCGGTTGCGCGCTGCGTAGGCGATTATATAATCGAGTTATTGTTTGATACTGTATCGATTCTCAATCTGTGTGGTATTGTTTACATCGTACCTGGATCGTTTTGTGAATGAACTCGAGAGAACACCTGTCACCTGAGTAGCCAACTATTTAATTTATATCGCTACTACGAATTAAAGATCTATCACCACTACCGAAGTTCATTCATTGAGTTATAATAGTCTATTTAAAACATATAGTTTATATTTATTGCCGTAATAATATTATGTAAGTATGTTACTTTTTTTTAATCATTCCAAAACTCCTATACGCTCTAAGCATCCTAGCTACTCTGTCGCTTTTAAAGATTTTTTTTTAAATAAAATTACATTTACGCAGCGTTGTACCCAATTGAGTAATTACTCATTCAAAGTGATCGATTGATCTTTAATAAGGGTAAGAAATGGTTCTAACTCTAACTCAATAAGTACTTTAAATACCATTAAATGTATTTTCAGAACTTTCATAAGTGAGAGTCGGCGCCATCTTGCTCTCCAATAAAACAAAATAAATTTACAATCTCCATCGTGTTTTCGACCATAACTTTATTTTGATATACCTGACCTCATTAATCAGAAAAGGCCTCATTCTACATTTAAATTCTAAAAACATAAGAATGAATGGTTTATTACGAAAATTATTTCCAAAACAAACATTTCACAAATATATCACGAGAATATATTTCAAGGAAAGGTCTCTTTTCATGGCTCTGAAATGTTATTTAATCTCAAGGATATTGTGATGCCATCTATCGGGGCTGTGGGATGTTCGAAAGAGTTACCGCGCCCTCGGAATACAAAGGGCTGAAAAAGGAACATGGATGGGGTCTCAGTCAATAAGAATCTGACACTCTCTTCAGCCCCACTCGCGGAGGGAGGGATGATTTCCGAAAAAAAAAGATATGTGATGCCTATTTCTATACCTACCATACTAAACACGTTTAAGGTCACTTTAAGAATGCATTTAACCATGCAATTAAACATAATGCAAAACTTAAAACGTTTGTAAACAAGAAAAACACCCCAAAGGTCGCATTTCAACTAATACATACTTTACTTGATGAAGTTAAAGCTGAAGCCAGCTTTTTTTTAATAAGTAAATTCACAGATGAAAGATAAAAATACTATAATCTGTAACAATTGATTTTACGAAAAAGATAAACAAAATCATAACCTATTGGTTTTCATTTTCCCATTTATATAAATAAAATGGCATTAAATGATAAATGATGATGTTTAGAGCATAAAATCTACATAAATGTGCCATCCTTACGCCACTTTGTTAATTTCTATGGCAGAATTAGAACAAAATAGGTGACGACTTAGTTTTATTTTTTCGTAAAATCAATTGGTACAGGGCTGTAGTAAGTTCTGATAATTTATAAGGGCTATTATCAGGCTATTATCAAGCAGCAATAGTGGTTAGCAACATCATTAACATAAAGACACTTTTGGCAAAACCGCTTAGCATACCTGAAGTTCATAATAAATGTTAACATACTAACTCATTAACGAACAGTTAGGTAATTATGAGCTAATAAGTGAATCAAACAGGTTAGTCCAACAAATTCCTCAAGTTTCGAACAAAACAAGGTCGTAATCATTAGTGTATCAACTCACCGTTTTTGCGAAATGATTCAGAACTTTGGTAAAGAGACTGTCATACAATATTGCGGCAATAAAAGTTTTCTCGTAATTCAAAGCGTCAAAAATGACCAATCCGATCTCAATAAAACTTTCTTTCAACTTTCAATTTCACCACAATCCTTGCTAATATTTTAAATGCGAAAGTAATTCTGTTTTTTTTTTTTTTGAATGACATCTCGCAGGTCAACCTAGAAGGTTGTCAACTGCTTAATCGGGCTTGCCTGTGAAGTGCCTTAAATGAATTTAGGGCCTCCAGCCAGGGCTTAACTTACAAAACTAAGCGACTACACGCTAAGGGCACCCCCTAGTGGGGTACGGGCCTCGGCTTAGGGCGTCGCTGAGGGAGGACAGCAAGGGACAGGCTGGATCAGATTATATATGATTATTATAATCGGGAATTTTAAAACTATTAGCTCAGATCGCGGGCCGGCTCGTCGAGCTAGGGTCGGGAGGGCAAGTAATTCTGTCTATCTATCTACGTGTTTACGATTAATGGCTGAATGAATCTGGATGAGTAGGTAAATTGAAATCAAGGAAAAGGTACTGAATTTTTTTATCCGGATGTGTGAAGGAGTTTCCTTGATACGAATGAAAATTCGGGAATCAAGCAGTATTTTTTTTTAAGTTCGATGTCGCCATTTAACCCCTACCTATAATTTTATGAAACCGAGATTAGAGAGATCTGGACGGAATTTGAATATTTCAGAATATTAATTTTCTTTTCACCAGTTTATTTCTATTTGCGTAAAAGTGTAAACAATCTCACTCAAAGTAATTTGAAATCGCATTTATAGCTAGTAAACAGTAGAATCCTTTCTTATCGGATGCCTACGTCTTACAAAGAACACACCCCCAAGTTTCAGTTCACTAGGATCAGCGTGTGCGTTGATCCGTCAGTCATTCAGGACAAAGCATTTTATATGGATAGATTGTAGCCTAGCATCTAAATTGTAGACATTACATATAAAGCCTAATGGCCAAAACAAATGAAGTAATCAATAAGATAACACTACTAATTCTTCGCACCATGCACCTTTATCATAAACGTCAGAAATAATCCGTTAAGATTATCTAGGCGTTACAGGTACCTACCGTTGATACGTAAGTACCTACAGCCTACACTGCGTAATGTTTTAATAATATTTGGGCATTTGTCATAAAAATTCAGTTCAGATTGCCTTTGTTGTATATATATATATATATATTCTTCAAAACGTTCCTTGTTGGTAATGTATCATCTATACTTATAATAAATCTGTAGAGAGGTCAATTCTGTACATGAAATATATTTCCAAAATAACTATCAGGGGGTGATTAAGGATCGATACTGATGCCAAAAATGCAATCAGTAAAATTTTTGCCTGTCTGTCTGTATAAACGTTATAGAAACAAAAACTACTCGACGGATTTTAACGAAACTTTGTACAATTATTTTTCATACTCCTGAGCTGGTTATAGTATACTTTTCATCACGCTACAATCAATAGGAGCAGAGCAGTGAAGGGAAATGTTGGGAAAACGGGAGAAGTTACTCCATTTTTTAAGCTTCCGTCGCGTGTGCAACCTTAATGGTTAAAGCTACACAGAAATCATGTATGACGGAACTGTTTTTCTCAAAATTATATAAAAAATATCCCACGACAACATATGCTTATATTTTATGGTTGACTCATAAAAGACCATTAGGAGCGGAGCAACACTATTCCACGCGGACGAAGTCGCTGGCAGAAGCTAGTTAATAATAAAACGAAAGCTACTGACTACTGACGAAACTCGAAATGACGGTAACTACTTGATATTATGATCTCTACAGCTCAAAGACAGGTTGTTGTGCAAAGTTTTTTATATTTACTTACATATCTTTTATGTGTCCTGAAGTCCTTGAAATCAAAGGTCAATTTTATTCAGCGAATTCAGCGCTCTTTCAACATGAACTATAATGCATTTATACACGTAGGTAGGTACATTTGTTATCTACAAAAATACTTTGACCTATCGTAAAAGAGCAACAGTTTTACGATTCTAGTGACATTTATTTATAATTATTGTTAACTTTATATCACGGCATGAAGGACATAATTTAAGTAATTTTCCATAATTACCGGTAGTTTTATTTGCAAATTTGATATGCTAGCAACAGTGTATAAGCAACAGACATCAGACAAAGATTATAAAAGCATTAGATAGGGACCTAATTAATGTTTTTGAATTAAAGATTAGATTTTAAACTAGACGCCGCATTTGATTAGTTAGGTACGCAATTACGTATTTTTGATAGAAGACAATGTAGAAATTAAAATAATAGAAATATAACTTCGATATTATGAGAATAGAGGATATCATCATCTGCCTTGCCTTTTCCCAACTATGTTGGGGCTTCCAGTCTAAACTGGATGCTGAGTACCAGTGTTTTATATGGAGTGACTGCCTACCTGACCTCCACAACCCAGTTACTGGGTAACACGATACCCCTTGGTAAGTCTGGTTGTCCGACTTTCTGGCTTCTGACTACCCGTAACGACTATCAAAGATCTACAAATGACAACCGGGACCAACAGCTTATCGTGCTTTCCGAGGCACGGAGGAGTCTCGCTATGACATAGACATAGATGGTCACCTAACCACGGTCCGACCGCGCTAAGCGGATCGGTCGACCCGTGCGGCTGTTAGGCTGACTTAGCCACGAGCTCCTCTATGAGAATAATATGTACATCGGAATTAGAAATATGAAGATAACACCTCCTTGAATTTGTCTGCTGGTCACAAATTTCACGTAAGACGGAAAGAGTCTGACAGTCCCTTCCGTCCCACCCACAGCGGGAAGGGTCATGATTTCCCATCCAAAAAAAGTTGTTATAATGCCCACATGTTTTTTTTACAATAAGTACATTATTACTTTCAAAACTCAAAATGAACCATAATTATCAGTTCATACAATCCGTTATCTCAAATTATAATCATCAAAATAAATGAATGACTTATATCTCAAATCTCATGGTCATTGACGCGACTTTTGGTCACGATACCTCAGAATGTACATTACGTTGGCAATTCATACAGGTTTTATTATTTTTATCATGTTTATGATATGATACCGTTAGTAATACAGGATATATGCGGTAACGTTTCTGTATTTATACTTTTTTATTATATTCGGGATTAAGTTTGAGTTTACAACAGTGAATCATGTCCTGCGGATACAGGTTTTATAGCGTGGTCTTGTTTTTAAATTTGGAATGTCATTAATTGTCACGACGCGCCTCAATGAGGATGTATTTTTTTACTCGACTGCGACTGTAGCGAATCCGACTGCAGGGAACAGATTTAAATATTCCGGTTTTTCATGTAAGAAGAACGACAAATATTAGTATACTTAGATAGTTGATCTACAGAGACCAGCTAATGATGCTGGTGAGAGAGCTGTTTAGGTTTACACGCGGCATTATACTTAGTCATCCCTACTAATATAATACATGTCAAAATAGCTGTCAGTTACGCATTCAGACTGAAGCTTGGAGCAGTACCTAGGATACATTCATCCAGGTACATGAAGTACCTAGTTCCCTCAGAATGCGAGTACAACAGCTAATACCTAATCAATAACTATTTAAAATTCTACGAATGCTAGAATTTATACAGCCTAAAAAATATCCTCTTCTTATTCTTTGGCAAATCGTGTTTGAACCCAAGCCGGGTCTTCAAGGATAAAAGCCGGTCACGGTAACAGCTGAAAACATCACCCGGAAATATCGAATTCTGCCACACTTTTTTGAATAAACACAAAAAGCCTGCGAACTGTAACAAACGATGATTCTGGCGGGAACACGTGGACGATGACTTTTGTTTTTTATAAATATTCTGTTACGCTGGTAATATTTTACTGGATAAAAAACTATGGCTAGCCCTGGGTTCTGCGGGATGTTCGAAAGACTTACTGCGCCCCCGGAATAAAAAAGGCTGAGGAAGGAACATGGATGGGTTTTAGTGAGTATGAGTCTGACACTCCCTCCCGGCCACCCACGGTAGGTGTCAAAAGTCCAAAAAAAGCCCTACGGGTTACCCAAAACTATGGTTAGAAAAAATACCTATCGTATTAGGTATTTATCATATAGGTACTTCTATTTTCATAGGTTTCAGTGACAATCTGGTGGGTAATACAATGTACATAACTTTAATTATTCTTTGTCACGGGCAGTAGTGTTAGGAAAACCCTACTGTTTTACAAGCAAAAAAACAGTTTGTCTTTGTTGCTAGATGTTGCTCATCGACTACAATCAGGCGTAGTGCAGTCATGGTAGTTGAAATGCTCTCCTTCCAGTGGCGGATCCAGGGGGGGGCTAAGGGGCTCATGCCTCCCCCAAAAGCTAAGCAAGGAGACTTATATATGCGTTAAGCAAAATATTTTTTTCTGTGTTTTTTTTAGTGTTTCGCTTGATAAAACGTACCCTCACCAGAATCAAGCCCCCCATACCAAAATCCTGGATCCGCCACTGTCTCCTTCGATAATATTATATACAATAGTTATATAATCAATTCATTATTACTACCTCATTCAACAAGGTGATTAATAACTGCTAAATCAATTATAGCGGAGACCAGCGGCTTCGCTCCCGTGAGTTTCATACAAACGTTGCCCACCTTTTTCACCACCTCAGGGGTAGAATTTCGGAAAATCCATTCTTATCGGATGCCTACGTCATACAAAGAACACACACTCCAACTTTCAGGTCTCTATGATCAGCGGTTTAGGTTTTCTGTGCGTTTATCCGTCAGTCACTCAGGACAAAGCATTTTACGACCCATGTAGTGATTTTTTATAGAAATAGCCAGAATTTTCACTCAACTATCAAAAACTTAGTTGTACCCATTAGTGAAAAATATCAATGTAATTTGACAACGTTCAAAGGACAATATAATTAGTACATATTCATTCAAAATCAGTCTACCCTGAATACAATATAGATCTTAAATTATTTTACCTTTGAAACAGTTACAAACAAATTATGGCCATTGTGGAAAACAGCAGGTGTGCTGCCTAACCCTGAAGTCGTTATGTGGCACAGGCCAAGGGGATATGTGATGGATGGGCGACGCCTTGACCTGATTACAATCTAAATGTATTGTATAGGTAATTATGTGTTGAGAACTAAGGAGGTACTCTACTTGTAGCTAATTAGCTAACTAATGAGAATGAAAACAGCGTGAAAAGTAAATGATATCTACCTAGTACTGTAGAGGTTCTAATAAACCTTGAGATTAAACCTTATTGTTATTTTGTTGTTTATTATTGCTCACTATATATACACACTAGCTTCTGCCCGCGACTTCGTCCGCGTGGAATAGTGGTTCTCCGCTCCTATTAGTTTTAGCGTGATGATATATAGCCTATAGCCTTCCTCAATAAATGGGCTATATAACACTGCGAGACTTTTTCAAATCGTACCAGTAGTTCCTGAGATTAGCGCGTTCAAACGAACAAACAAGCAAACAAACTCTATTATATTAGTATAGATTTTGTCTCTCGTAGATTCACGTTCCTGTAAATTAATGAAGAATTCTAAAATAAAAGAATTCAATGAATTAAGTGTTAGGGTAAGTTGTTAAAGCCAAATATTTTGGGGGGGTCATCAACAACCAAATTTGCCCGAAGGTTTCAAGCAGGATCCAAAATTGAACGATCTATTACGATTAACGAACAACCAATAATACTAATGCGTATATACTTACAATTAAAATTTTCATAAATTGTTTATTTTTAGGAGGTTTGTCAATTAAACGTGTACATTTTTGGGAGGGATCATGTCCCCTGTGACCCACTGGAATTGAAAACTATCTATTTACATCTACAAAAGTCTAGAAATTTGAAGACATCCAGAGGGATCCGATTTTAATTATTGCCAGTTACTTAATCAGAAACGAAGTCTGTATCACATTATTGAAAAGGAAAGTAATAAACTTTTAATTTCAACGCTAAATCAATCAATAAAAATATTACAGTTGCCGTATTGCGTAACTTTCATTGCATAATTAATATATCTATGCATAAAACCCAAGGACCTGTCACGTCCGCCATTAATGTAAGGTCTTGTTTACATGGACGTAGTTAGGTCTTAGTATATTTAACACCTGGATCATCCAGGCTAGATGTACATCATTGCACTACAATGACAATCGGTTCGGTTACTAAACATCAATATAATATTTATCATGATACTATAGTGTACAAACTTGATTGACTACCACTTTGATCATCAGCATCTGCCTAGCCTTTTCCCAATTATGTTGGGGTTGGCTTCCAGTCTAAACCGAATGCAGCTGAGAACCAGTGATTTACTTGGAGCGACTGTCTATCTGACCTCCACAACCCAGTTGTACCGGCTAACACGATACCCCTTGGTAGACTGGTTGTCAGACTTTCTGGCTTCTACAAATGATACAACTGTACAACTGGGACCAACAGCTTAACGTGCTTTCCGAGGCACGGAGGAGTCTTGCTATGACATAGATGGTCACCCCTCGACGGACCGAAAAAAGAATTTAGATGGCCATTCCAAAAACGAATTTCCTATGGAGAAAAACGGGCAAGAAACTCCAAATCGTTACCTTTTGTAGCCTATATGGTGATGTTAGCTATAAAAACTAGTGCCCTACCTTATAGGAGAACTTTTAAGTACCTTCTAACAATATTAGAATTGGAGCAGTCCATAGACCAATCATTTAAGTAAACAACGAATATCACGCGCTGCACTTTGCTCAGTGTATCTAAACAAGGCCTTACGATACAAATTAAACGCGCCAAATGTCACCCGGTCAGGCACAATCAAATTATAGATCGACATTTGCTGGTAGGTAAGTGGCACAATGCGGTCAGCTGGTGTATTTGGCTCAGCTATGAACTTTAAAATAGGCACGTGCCAACTTCCGTATTTTTGGGTGGCGAGGTATTGACAAATTGTAGGTTGACCACTAGGGTCGTTTATCTAATGTACTGTTGGAAATCCCTGAAATTTCTAAAAGAAATAGGTACTTATGCCCAGTTTCTGAGGTACTTTGTTGATAGTTTATCTATTCATTATCACAGGAAAAAAGAAACCGGGCATTACTTAAATATGAAATATGTTGCATTAAAGGAATCAATATATTGTATGTATTGTGTTACCATACAATATATTGCCATTAAATTGCATTTACAATACATTCCTTGTGTACACACAATACAAGGAGACAAAAGTCAAGAGCAAACCCATAATATAAACAACTACAAAAAAATATAATTATAGGTAAGGGATTTTGAATTTGGCGCCAATTAAAAAAATATCACCGGTGTTTTGCAAAGTAGTAACACTAATACTTTAGTCGATTATGTATTAAAATTCGATTCTAATCTCAAGAAAACTGCAGAATTATGAAGATTTTAAATCGTTTATATTGTTACTAAAAATAAAAAAAACCTTTCAAAATCGACTAAATAGGAAACGAAATGTCAAAACAGTGTCAAAGAAAACAAAATGGCTGACGTAAACATGGCGTCTTGCTAGCTGTGGGAAAGTGACGCTTGCTCTTGTTATGATAGGATTATTTTATTGATTTCAGGTTATTGGAGCTTATAAACTCAGCAAAATCTTGGATCAGGAGGTAAGACATTTTATTAGTTATTTTAAGTTAGCTACAGAACTCGTAACAACAAGTATTCTTGATTGAAAACCTACTCGGTCGAGTCGTCAGCATTTCTGATTAACTTGATCCAAACTTTAAGTTGCTGTACCGTTGCTTAGGTTATTTATGAACTAAAAAGTGGAGGAAAGATAATTCTACGGTAAGGGATAAAAGTCAAAAAGTTTTTTCCCACAGGCCTGCGATAAAGGCTCGCATGAATGGTTGAATTAATTGAACGGTTCTAAATACATGACCCACTCCTATGGAGAAGAACCATGAGTAAATAACTCCAGTAACAACAAAATTAAAGTGTAAGGCAAACTTAGTTTGTTGTCTCCTTTACTAAATAGGACTAATTTAATAAGGTTTTCCATTCATGTTTAAATATTAGCTAACCTTATATGACTAAAACACGTTCCTTCTCTCAAGTTAGAATCACTACAGTTTCTGGTCTAACACATCATCAAGATTGTATTTGTTTCAGGGTGACCCTGTGCCATGGCTGCACCCAACAGTTACAAACAAAACACATCAATGTCGATGCCAAGCCCTCAAAGCAATCCGCGTTTGTATTCCATGCACATACTTAATAAATTAGAGAGTAAAAACAATCATAGCATAGATAACAGTTTGGCCGAACATATACTTACAGCATTTGAAACTGTTCTCTTTGAATGTTTGAATAATATTGTCTCTAGAATGTTGTTAGATACTAACTACATGTAACATGTGTACCCGGTTTCGATGCCTTTGCAAGCTTAGCAGGGCCGAGAACTGTTGTTGGTATTGCTGGTACCTAACTGCTGTTATGACCCTCGGCAGCATGACTCCAATTCTATGCTTGTTTATTTCAAAGTATTTGCATTAGTAACATATTTTTATTTTCTCTTAATTTGATCTTTATGCATTAGACTTACATTTTACTCTTATGTTGGTTTTGTTTCATGTTTTGTTATGTTGAAACAGACTACATGATTGCGGGGCCCCCAATGAGTTTCGGTATGATGAAAGGTAATGCTACAATCTGATTTACTTTTATTTTCAAAATTGTTCTCACACCCTCATCTGTTTTGGAAATAGGTACTCTGTGGGGATTTTAAAATTGTTATTGCACCAATATTTTTCTCGTTTTCACATCACAAGTCATTGTTTCACACCAGTCTGTACCTTTGATTCTTGATTCTTTATGCTAATTAAGCCTACTAAATACAACTCGCTAGTACTGCTCGCTCACACTAATAACTTCCACTTAACATTATGATTTGAATTTATTTAGATGTTGTGCATTTGATTATCTTTTGTTTGCCCTGCCCTCTCCTGTCCCATTCCCTTATGCTTTTTGTTTTTTTTTCTTTCATTGTATTGCCGCCCCGCTGCTTGGCTTGAAGGCGGTATGAATGCACCGCCGCCGCACCATAACCAATACCAGTACCACCCGCAATACCAAGGTGGTCCCTCGCTGGGCCACCCGGGAGGGTACGGCGGCTGGCCGCACACTCCACAGCAACAGCGTTTCGGTGCAGAGGGCGCGCGACGCGCCGCTGGGGCCGCGGTAGGCGGCACGGCCGGCCAGGCCGCTAAGGACGATAAGACCAGTCCATTTGTATCCACCGTACATTCCCATCCTGGATTTCAGCCGCAGAAGATCGGCAAGGGTGCCGGCGCGGTGAGTCGAGTATATTGGGTAATATTTTGTGTCTTATATTGGTAGTAGACAAGTTCATCTTTGTATTTCTTTGTGATTTTTATCTATAGCATAATTTTAGAGAGTAGAAAAAATACATGTGTGTTGTCAATTTTCAGCCACCTAAATACTTACAATACGAAACACTAACATATCTCATATATTTCAGGGCGCAGGCCTACCAAAGCCCCCCAAACCGCCAGAAAAGCCCTTGATGCCATATATGCGGTACTCACGCCGAGTGTGGGATACTGTGAAGGCTGCCCACCCTGATCTAAAGTTATGGGAGATAGGCAGAATAATTGGGGGCATGTGGAGAGATCTGCCTGAAACGGAAAAGGCTGGATATGTTGATGAGTATGAGGCTGAGAAGGTATGGATATTTTTCTTTTCATTTTATACATGTATGTGTATCTACAGTGTGTAGTATTGTTCAGACTGTAGGATAAATAAACAATTTTTTTGCATAACAAAATAGTTTCCAGTCTAAAACAATCTTTTAATAGTGTTTCATACATAAATCAGCTGAAAATACTACCACTGATAGAATTTTAAAAATAGAACTTTTATCGTTTAATGGGGTAAAAAAGCAATGTTCCAATACATCGAAATTTTACTATACAAAGAACAAGAGAGTATAAAGATGCATAAACCTCTTCCATCCAGGCGCAGTACACAGAAATGTTGAAAGCTTACCAATCGTCGCCTGCCTATATACAGTGGTTGGCACACAAGTCCAGAGGTACAATAATGAACCTTATGCCCAATGCATTGGGTGCAAATTTGTGCATAATCCACACCATCACAACCGTGCTTGATTTAACACAGGGATTTAGGGTTTAGCTCTTGCTGTTTTGTGTTTATTGGTATTTATTTATTATTATTTGTGACTAAAATGTTACATATTCCAATGGGACTTGACAAACATGGGATTTATTATAAAGATACGTCCATAGGAAAAGTCTAAACTCTCACTGCAGTAATTTCGCATTTACTTCAATTTATTTTAATAACAATTATATAAAAAAATAATAATATTATATCTTATCAGCTTCCGATGCTTTATGAAAATTTTATTTCTTGGCCAAAAAAGGACTAAATGAAAATCAAAGCTCAGTTTCATAAAAAAAATAGATTTCATTATAGTTCTAGGAATATTTCCCACCAAAAACAACTTAGATTTTTTCCAAAACAGCAAAAGCATGACAAAGGAACATGGTATACCATTATGAGAGCACATCAGCCATCATGTTCCACTGCTAGGTACCAATAGAGCCACTGTATATGAACGCACTTGGGTACAGCCATTATATCCATCGCCGTCAAAGTAATGTGACCCGGTCCCTTACCCGGTGGGCGATTTGTGTTAATAGTTTATTTGTTCTGGGTTTGAAAATGTGTGGACTTGTCCTATTAACTTATAGTTAAATTTACTTAAATCCCCATTGTTCATCATACTCTCACTTGCAGTCATTGAACGTCCGTCTGACGAATTTAGTTTTAATTTGTTCTATTTTTAGTTTATGACTTATTTAATTAGTAGCTGTTTCCCGCGTTTTCTAGCGCATCCTGAGGGTGCTATTTCACGCACCCTGATAAAGACTATCCTATACCACATTGTTCTATTCTACCTCAATAGCAAGTCTTTAATCACATAACTAATAGTATTGTAAGTTAGCTTTTTCCAACTGCTCCTTGCCCTCTGTCAGGTATTTTTGATACTTTAAAAAATTAAACATAATATTTTTATGCTCATTAAAACTGCACAAGTCTCAAGTACATTAAGATATGAGTAAACACGTCCACCCACTTCCAAATCCCCGACGTGACTAACCCGCACAGCGTATAAGTAACGCTATTTTATCCTTCACATGCACGCCACCTCATGTATATTGCACGCACGGGATTCATCTGATATGGACAGTTGGAGTACGAAAAAAGTCTGAAGGCTTACCACAACTCGCCCGCCTATTTAGCGTATATAGCGGCGAAAAATAAAGCTGTAGGTAAGGTCATCATGAGAGGTTGCATGTCGATTGTCTATGCCTCAATTTTTATTTTTGTTGTTGGCAACTCTTTTCTAATAACATTTAGTGTTGCCATAATAGTGTAATATTCTTAAAAAATATTCAGTGTTGTTTAAATAGCTTTGTTTGTGTATTTGTGATACGTGTTATAAATATAAAGCTTGGTTCACTTTTCAGTGCTCAATAAAAATAAACACAATACGTTTCTATTGCTACAGCATTCGTTTTTATTCAAATATCATACAATTAGAATAGAATTTGTCCTAATGCTTCAGGAGCTACTTACTAGCCAAAATTATAAGTCAAGAATTTCAATCATTGTTACGCAAATAGACCGCAATTATTATAATACCTCAATTATTGACTTATTTCTTCTTACACACTACTTACATCAAACCGCATCATAATAACGTTGAACTAGCTCTCAAACGCATGCTTAAATGTTGCTTCAATCTCTACATTGCTAGGTATGGTATTATAGTATCTAAAACGAGGTCTGTGTCAGTAGTAGGTAACCTTGAAGAGGAGAGCTCGAGCAAGAAGGGTAGCTCCCAGAAGGAACAACAGCAGCAGGACAGAAGAATTGATATACAACCCGCTGAAGATGAAGAAGGTGGGTTTAAGTTATTTACTCCCTAATTTCCTAACAGTCTAAAAAAAACCTGTAATCTGAAGTATCTCACCTAATCCTTACTTAACGTCTTAATCAAGGATTAAGCTACTAACTTTAGTTCGGATTAAAGCTAAACAGCCTTTATGAGTGAGATTATTGCTAATCCGTTGCTAAGAAGCAGATTAAAAAATAATCGGGCTTTATAAGTGAGACGGTAAGCGTTTGCATCAAGTTTTACGCAATTAATTTTGAATATTCAAATGTTTTGTAGTTTTTACGTTATCTGGAGGTAGATTAATAAATTCAATGTGTATTGTAAAACGGAAAATAACAGCCCGCAAACCGCTGTAAGTTTAGTAAACGCAATATTTCACTTAGTTTTTCTGACCTCTAAACCCCAACTCCTAGGTAATACCGGTATTTCAAAGTTATATGGCGTCTACTGATTAACCATCAAGACTGACGTCTCTCCGAAGCATGGTCACCCATCCACAAATCGACCGCGGCAAGATCAACTTAACCTTGCCAAATCATCAGTTCCTCTTTTCTGTGCTTAAGCTCTTTTTGTACTTATTCATAATGCGTTATGAATATTCTATTTATATTGTGTTATACATATACTTTTTCAGATCAAGACGAAGGGTTGTCGGTGAAGCACGTGGCTTACGCGAGATACCTGCGTAACCATCGGCTGATTAATGAGATATTCTCCGACACAGTGGTGCCTGATGTGCGCTCTGTCGTCACTACCGCTAGGATGCAGGTTAGGGTTACTATTTTTTTACTAAACTTAAATTTAAAGTCAGAGATAACTATTTCATTTGTTTAATAATAAACTTTTTTTTTCGGTCCAGGCGTCTTCGAGTAATTGTGTAACAAACATACAGCCGAATTAAGAACCTCCGCATTTTTTGAAGTCGGTTAAAAAGTACTTTATTTTTAATTAGCTTCTGCCAGCGACTTCGTCCGCGTGGAATAGTGGTGCTCCGCTCCTATTGGTCTTAGCGTGATGATATATAGCCTATAGTCTTGATTTCTGTTGATTGTAGCGTGATGAAAAGTATATATAGATGCATTTAAATTACAAGTTAAATCGATCCTTTCAAGGAAGGCATATTATAGTATTAACGATTATTTGGATGATAAGAGTAGTTGGTCGCTATATTGAACGCAAGACAGCTGCAGGTGGTTATCATTATATTGATTGTACTTTTATTTTTTATTATTTTTTTTTAATTTTTTATTTATAGTTTATGTTATTGACTTAGTACATTCATTATTTTATTTTATAATGATTTGTATTGTAGTATGCTATTTGGCTTACTAGTGACTGCAGCACTTGTTAGTTATTATCATGTTTAACTAGCAGCAAGCACGTCATGCTCCCTTAGACGGCATTGCTAGCGGTAGCGTCGGGGGTCGGGTCATCCCCTTCCCTCAAAAATGGCGAGGGGGGTGATGGCTGACCCTTGCGTTATACTCGTGAACGGGTGCTGCTAGTGGTGCCTGGTCGTCTTGCTGACTACGTTTATTTCTTGTCACGAGTTTTCAATAAATATTTGTTAATAAAAATAATGTGGTCCTAGTTCACCATGCTCACGTTGTACATCTATTGTTACAACCATACCTTGCACATGTAGGTGGGTACGCCCTTTACTTCCTATTTTTTTTTTTCACTAAATGGAGGGAGGCTTCAATTATTTTTTTACATAAATATTAGAATAAATTACTTAATTCAATGCTTGAGTTCTCAGGTTCAGGCAGGTTTAAGGGTGTGTGCTAGCCAACATGTGATGAAATTATTTATTATATAATTGTATAAAAAACATACTTTTTTTTTATTGATAATGTATAACGCTGGTTCTTAAAACCTAATAGACAGACTGTGTTGCTGGGGAGTTTGTTGCGCCACTTCTTCTTCCCAGCAATAACACATAGGAAGTGGTGAAGGGCGGGCGTTTTGGGGGCTGTCTTTTGTAAATTTGACGTTCAAAAAGTGCTGATTTTCAGCCTAATTTGAATAAATAATTTTTGAATTTTGAATTTTTTGAATTTTGAATTTTATACTATAACCAGCTCAGGAGTATGAAAAATAATTGTACCAAGTTTCGTTAAAATCCGTCGAGTAGTTTTTGTTTCTATAACGTTTATACAGACAGAAAGACAGACAAAAATTTTACTGATTGCATTTTTGGCATCAGTATCGATACCTAATCACCCCCTGATAGTTATTTTGGAAATATATTTCATGTACAGAATTGACCTCTCTACAGATTTATTATGAGTATAGACAATTACACCTCTATGGACTTGACTTTTCCGCGATTGTCTTATCCCATTTTTGTTATATTATAACCTTGTGCCATGAGTATAAAAAAAAAAACAAAAAACTATACTATTGCTTGCCATTTAAAAGGACCATTATTGTAGCTGTTTAACTTGTCAACATAACCGTTTTCTTTCATTTACAACATAAGTAAAGCTTTCTTAATAACCTTGTCAGATCTTGAAGAAGCAAGTGCAATCGCTGACGATGCACCAGAAGAAACTAGAGGATGAACTGCAGCAGATTGAGGAGAAGTTCGAAGCGAAGAAGCGCAAGTTCATTGAGAGCAGCGAAGCATTCCAGGAGGAACTCAAGAAGGTCAGAAGCCAGAAAGTCTGATAACCAGTCTTACCAAGGGGTATAGTGTTACCCGGTAATTGGTTTATGAAGGTCAAATAGGCAATCACTTTATATAAAGCACTGGTACTCAGCTGCATCCGGCTTAGACTGGAAGCCGACCCCAACATAGTTGGGAAAAGGCTAGGCAGATGTGTGTGATACCGATTTAGGTGATATTTGTTATTGAGATAAGGAACTGTGAAATCCATAATAATAAAGATAATTATGACAGTACTTTAAGATGAGTTAACATTGTCACGGTGTACATTTAAGCAGACTGTTAATACTTCTAATATGTGCAGCACTGCAAGCCGGCGGTGGACGAGGACACGTTCTCCCGCATGGTGGAGCGCGCCATGGAACAGATGCGGCGCGGCGGCCCGCCCTCCGCGCAGCCGCTCGCGCCGCTCAGCGCGCTGCCCGGCGACAGGAAGGACGAGGTGAGTTCTCCCGCATGGTGGAGCGCGCCATGGAACAGATGCGGCGCGGCGGCCCGCCCTCCGCGCAGCCGCTCGCGCCGCTCAGCGCGCTGCCCGGCGACAGGAAGGACGAGGTGAGTTCTCCCGCATGGTGGAGCGCGCCATGGAACAGATGCGGCGCGGCGGCCCGCCCTCCGCGCAGCCGCTCGCGCCGCTCAGCGCGCTGCCCGGCGACAGGAAGGACGAGGTGAGTTCTCCCGCATGGTGGAGCGCGCCATGGAACAGGAACACGCCATTTAACGGGCCGATTACGTTACCATCTGTCGGTGAACTTGGCCCTAAGAAAGTGCATATGACTTTAGAAGTCACATTGATACTTGCCAGGTTTCGAACCCGCACACTTAGGCCACCACGACTTCATCATCAGATCTTCATCATATAATCCAACTTTACTAAAAGCCACCTTATCTTCCAGCCGATGGAACAGGATCAGACTATCAAGCCGGAAACCAATGGGCCTAACCTGCCCACTCAAGTAGACAAGGTGTCTACTACGGAGGTGAAGGCTGAGGGGGTCACCACCGAGCTCAAAACTGAACCTGAACCTAAGGAGAAGGAGCCTGAAGATACTACTCCTAGTAATGGACCGGATGCCGAAGGTAATACGAATCTTAACTAACATCATCATCATCTGCCTAGCCTTTTCCCAACTATGTTCGGGTCGGCTTCCAGTCTAAACCAGATGCAGCTAAGTACTAATGTTTCACATGCAGCGACTGCCTATCTGACCACCACAACCCAGTTACGGGTAACACGGCACCTCTTGGTAAGACTGATTGGCAGACTTTCTGGCTTCTGACTACTCGTAACGAATGGCAAAGATCTACAAATGACAACTGGGACCAACAGCTTATCGTGCTTTCCGAGGCACGGAGGAGTCTCGCTATGACAAAGATGGTCAGCCATTCGCGGACTGTCGCCGCCAAGCGCAGCTTAACCTTTGATCGGTCGAACCTTGCGACCGTTAGCCACGAGCTCGTATGTGTAATAAATTCTAATAGTGAGACAACTCTTTTGTTATGCCACAAAATACTTACCGTGACATACCTAAACGGACCGGCGTATCGTTACGCAAGTTCACCGGTATTCTGAGGATTCTTCTTCGCGCAACATTATCTAAAGCAAAGTGTCAACTGGCAAGAAACTTCCACAATTTCTTGCAGAAGTCAATTGACAACTGTTTCCACTGACTGCAATTTCTCTATATGCACGTGCTCTCTATACACGTGCGACTTGCAGCAAGTTCGGCAAGTCACTAAAACTTGCAGAAGTCAACTTGTGCGAGCGTTTACACGTTGGAAGTCACTTGCGCAAGTCTACTCCCACAAATTTTATTGCCAGTGGACACTTCGCTTTACAATATGCCACTTGTTATCCAAGTTGTAAACTATGTGTGAACCAAACATCCAGATCTATGAAGTTTATTTTGTTATTGCGTGAAAGATATCCTCACAAACTATCGTAGTGGAGCGCCTGGGGGTTTTCACCTCGGATTAGAGTTATAGTGAATGAATTAATATGATCGATGTGGGATATTGTTTTTTAAACTATAAATTGCAATGTTTACCCAAATTTTTTTTGTGCACTCCATTGTTTCATTGTTTAAACAAATTATTATGAAAAAATTAATGTTTGACCATATATTTTCACTTTAAACAGTATTTTTTATTTATTTATATGTTAAATCTTACCTGAGTAGACATATAGGAACATTTTTCAAAGATATGAAAAGACCTGTGTATAAAAATAGCAGTAGGGATCTCGAACAGGTAGAAAAACGTGGAGGGGATAAAATTCGCTTAATAGAAATGTTGAGAATTAAATTAGCTGACAACAATATTTTTACATGCCAAGTGGAAAGCGATGCCGACAAATTAATTGTTGAGACGGCAATGAATTTGGAATCAAAAGATGTTATTATAGTTTCAGAAGATATCGATGTCTTAGTGATATTAACGGCATTGGTAGATAAAGATCGTGAAATATATTTTCTAAAACCACCCCGAGGCAAAGTTCAACAGAAGATGTTTTCATGGAAATGTTTAGAAAAAATCATTACCAAATTGTAAAGAACATATTTTTTTTTTACATGCCTTTACGGGTTGACACTACTTCTGCGTTTATCAATAAAGGAAAAATTAAGTTTGCCAAAATTTTTGAGAAACAAATTAATTTACACGACTCAGTAAAAGTATTTAAAAATATCAAGGAGGACCCCAATAATATATTGCAAGCAGGTGTAGCATGTATTTTGAGTTTATATGGAGCTCCGTCTAAAACTCATGATTTAAATACATTGAGGTTCAATTCTTTCATAAAAGCAACAGCCAAAAATACGAGTGTTCTTTTGTCATCACTGCCTCCAACAACTCCCCATCATGGCATATGCTTCCGTTGTGTTCGCACACTCAAAGCCATATCGTCTCCATAGATTGCAGAAACCGTTTCTTACGAAAGATCACAGGAGCCCCTTTCTAGGTACGAAACGAGAACCTCCATCTCGATCTCAAACTGCCCACCATCCAACAGTTCATGAAACGTGCCGCCAAGCATTACTTTGATGCTGCCGAAAAGCATCCAAACCCTCTGGTCGTATCGGCCGCCGGATACGCACCCTCCCAGATCAGTAAAATTCGCCGCCCGAGGCATACTCTCATCATACCCGATGATGCTATAACCCTCTTCCAAGAGAGCAATAGGTCCACTAGCACTCTATACAAACACAGATCGCGTTCGTATCGACCTCGCCGCCGAGGACCATCGCGACGACCTTGTCCATGCCCTCCCCACCCTAGCTCGACGAGCCAGTCCGAGAGCTGAGCTAATAGCTTAAAAATTCCCGATTATAATAATCATATATATTCTGATCCAGCCTGTCCCTTGCTGTCCTCCCCCAGCGACGCCCTAAGCCGAGGCCCGTACCCCACTAGGGGGTGCCCTTAGCGTGTAGTCGCTTAGTTTTGTAAGTTAAGCCCTGGCTGGAGGCCCTAAATTCATTTAAGGCACTTCACAGGCAAGCCCGATTAAGCAGTCGACAACCTTCTAGGTTGACATGCGAGATGCCATACAAAAAAAAAATCTATTTTTATACACAGGTATCTTTGAAAAATGTTCCTATATGTCTACTCAGGTAATATTTAACATATAAATAAATAAAAAATACTGTTTAAAGTGAAAATATATGGTCAAACATTATTTTTTTCATAATAATTTGTTTAAACAATGAAACAATGGAGTGCACAAAAAAAAATTGGGTAAACATTGCAATTTATAGTTTAAAAAACAATATCCCACATCGATCATATTAATTCATTCACTATAACTCTAATCCGAGGTTTTACGGTTTTGAATGCTCCAGGCACTCCACTATCGCATCTATAATATCAGCAGAACAGAAAGATTAAGGGTGGACACACAGAAACTCAAACACAAAAACGTTTATTGAAATTAGACTAATTAAATTAGTACTTTTTCACATCAAAATACAATGCTTCTTAGCGTTATGGCTGGAAAGAAGAAGCAGTGATGAACAAACTTCCCAGCAACACAGCTGTCTATTACAATTTTACTTTATAATATAAGTATGTCATATTTTATATTAATATTTGATTATATGATGCACTGAGTTTACAATACAAATTTGTTTTTGTAAATATATATTATCCACTTCAGATCTGCCATCTGACAGAACAGCAGACTTCTTTTGCGAAATTCCACAAGGATTTTGAACTAAATAAAAATAGATCTATATATTTTTATTTTGGTAATAGGTGAACGCAAAGAAGAGAAGCCGGTGCCTAAGCTGGAGAACAAGGAGGGCGTAGCCCCGGGCGCTCCGCCCGCCCAGCCGCCCGCGCACCCGCCGCATATCACCTCGCCGCCACATCACCGTGAGACACTTTGTACTATTTAGATAAAACATCAGACGCTAACGACCGACAGTAGTTGAATATTTGTTTGTAATTTTACTTTATGATGTGATTTTGGTCTCCAGCGATGATGATGCCGCCGAACCCCAACGCACCAGCTCACCCGGGACCACCACACGCCGGCCCGCCGCCACCTCCAGGTAACTAACATCCCCCTATTTATTCTACTATCTTAAATTGCGTTTGTTGATGTGTGTTTCTTAAATGAATGGGTTATTAGAAAGACTAACATCCCCATATTTATTTTACTATCTTAAATTGCGTTTGTTGATGTGTGTTTCTAAAATGAATAGGTTATTAGAAAGACAGATCCAAAACTCGTAGTGTTTGACAGTTTCGTAGTTATTTTTAAAATTAAAATTTATAAGCAAGATGTACAAGTAGTGTAATGGTACCGTACGATGTCCCAGGCGCGTACGGCGGCGCGTACGGCGGGCGCTACTACGGCGGCTACGCGGGCGCCTTCCCCGCCGCGTACCCGCACGCCGCGTACTACGCGCCCGAGCACTACGCGCCGCACCACCTGCACCACCACCCGCCGCCGCACCTGCCGCACGACGCCAAGCGTACGTACCGCCGCCACGCCAGGGGCTACTACACCCAGCCACCTCTCGATTAGGCTTATATAGATTTTTTTGTCTGGACATAACCCAATGATAACGTTGATGACACACACCCATAGTATCGAACGTACCATGAATGCGACAGAAAAGCTCTATTTGCTGTTTTTTTTTCTTCTAAGTTTTAACATTCTTTTTTCAGAGGAGGAGCCACAACCGAAAAAGGAGGGTGAATGATCGTCACCAAAACGCGTCGTCAAACGACGGCGCAAGTCGTCGACGAAGGACGCCCAGTGAATGGTGCGTTAAACGCAGTATTGTCGCTGGATAGAACTCTGATTGACTGTTCTTAAAACTATAGTGTTCATAAGTGGAGAAAATTTTCGGCATACGTTTTCTTGTATAAGAATTAATTAGGAGTTAATTTTGAAAATTATTAGTTAGATATTATTTTCATTTTGAAATGTATAAATTTCATATTTTGTTTATTATAAATGATGTTTTTCACGATCACCATGTAGGTTCTAAACAGGATTTTATTTAAGTAAAAAGTTAGCTTAGAAAATACAAATAATAGTTTTACCTATCATGCTTTTGGTGTAATGGTATTTTTGCTCCTAATTTAGGCTGGTCTCATAATCACGGAGATCTAAGAACGCCTTTGTAAGTTTCACTCGCATGAGGAAACTACTTCGCGCACCCGGATAAAATACATTAAGGGCCAAGTTCCCCGACAGATGGTTACGTAATCGGCCCGTTAAACAAAAACGTTTTTTAACCAGGACGCTGGAATTTTAGTGTTACCCACTTCTAGTTCAACCCTGGTTTTGTAATCGACCGTTTCAGGAATAAAAATCTCAAGTAATACGTTACCCATCGAAAGTTGGAAGTCTGTATTTATGGTAAACAGCTGTTTTAAGTTAATCGGACCGTTATCTTGTCGGTGAAGTTGGGCCTAAGTAGTTTTTACGTGAAAGAGTAACAAACATACATACATCTTCACAAATTCTCGCATTTATTTTTCTATTAGAAAGATAATGATTGTGAAACCAACCTTTGTTAATTTTAAGGATAAGTACTAATGATTGTACCTATGTAAGTAAATAATAAAATATTGTCATTGTAATAAAGTCCATAAAATGTAATATTTCTAAGCTATTGCCTATCTATAATAAAAGATAGTCTAAATGTTAGTGTAGAATCTATCAAAATTGATTCAAATTAAAATGTATTTTTAAAGATGCAGCAAAAATGAAATACCATGGTGTACAATAATGGCTTGTAATTAAGTTGTGGTGACACTGTAGAATAAAATAAAACATTTCAGACATCTAATAAGATTTTATTTTAATTAAATATCAGATTAATGGTTATAGTCTTAAATGTAATGTAATTTGTCAAGAAATATATTAAACAAGTGCCTGTTTTGTCACTCAACATATCTAAATAATTTCAGTGATTATTTCAAACTACGTTTTTTGTTATTACATAAATTCAAAACACTAAGATATTGCACAAAATGACTACTAGTAATACTAAAGGTACAAACACGTTTGTGGCTCCGGCTTCGACAGTTAGCCGCCCGCGGCTTGCTTATTTTGTCTGAACATAATCCAACGAAAACTTGATGAACTCACCCATCGTTATCCGATAGAGACTGAGAACCTGTTTCATCACTTCTAGATGGGAATTATCCAACTAATTAATTCATAATTGGAACATTGGTCATTTTAATTAGTAATCTTTCTGTGGCGGTAATATTGGCCATAAATATCCCATCATACTTAGTGCAATCCAGTCAATCTAGGGAAACTGGTCGTGTTTTCTTTTTGCGAGAGAGAGAAATAATGCAGTGATGCTATATAGCGCGAATAACACTGTCCTTTGGAATCTGGATGACAACTAGTAGTCTTAAAACTCACTGGCCTGAGTCATAGTCGTCAATAAATTAAATCGTCCTGTTTCATCGTAATGATTATATCCAGACGTTCGTCGCCAGAACCAGAATAGAGCCTAATCGAGAATCTCATACGAATACGGAGACGAAAAAATACATTAACACATCTTATGTCATACATAAGACTTAGAGATACAACACAATAATAATTCGTATCAAAACGCTTATTCCTAATAATATGGGATCGAATGTTTCTAAAGTTCTAGTCTTAGATACTGATGCCAGACTAACAGTAATTAATTTGTGCGACACATATCTTTCATATGATGTCATCCTACCCGAATAGCGAAAGCGAAGCGAATTGTATGTAGTGAAACTTTACTTTGAAGATTCACTTATAATTCTTCATTCCTCATTTTGGCTTTCACTGTAACGTTATACAGACTGCTATTTCTATTTATTCACTCAGACATGAAAACGACAAAAATACATGGAATTGATAATGATCATGGCTTAAACCAACGATGAAAATGTATACAATACAATCATGTATGTGGAATATTTGTATATATACATTCAATCCCTCTTATGTATGCAGACACCAGAGATTGACTAATACCATTTTTATAACAAGAAATTTCTTTTAAACTGTTCCAGACCTGGTAGGGCTTAAAAAAATATAAATTATATTTTCATCTCAGCGCGTTCTTCCTTTACATAAAATATTATGTAAAGGAAGAACGCTTCTAACTTTCCTTCGAGTATTATTAGTATAATAATACTAATAATACTCGAAGGAAAGTAAAAATTAAGCTCAATTACACTAGGTAGATTTTGTGCTTCGGAGAGCAACACGCCTATAACAATTCGGCCAAAATCTTGCAAGACAAACAATCAATACAGACTATCGTGACTTATCTAATTAGTATAAGTTAATCATAGATATGCCAGGGACTCAAACTTTGGGTGAATATTCGAAAATGAGTTATCAACTAATACATCGCAATATAAACAGAACAGGCCTATTCTCGTACTGAGTACAAAGAAAAAATATGTACTCGTACACACAATTAAAAACTAGTATCGCTTTGCTAACACACAAAATGCACACAATATAATAATCCAGACGACAGCAATAAAATGTATGCGTTTGAGAGCTACCTTAGGACAAATATTTTCCCTATTTTCGGGGTAAAAATTCGCTAATTTGGACTTATTTGTGCGTGGATTTAATCCTAATACAAGCTTTTCTACTTTATAATAGAGTGAAATCCCATGAACATTACCGTTGCACCACACCAAGTGTCTGGCAATAAAAGACATATTTCCTACATCTCTTCTACATCATCTAGCCTAGCCTTTTCCCAACTATCTTGTGGTCAACTTTTAGTCTAATTGGATGCAACCCAGTTACTTAATAGTGTCTTCTATAAAATATTAAATAAGAAGTAAATAAACTTACATTTTGTACACATTTGCTGCCTCATTCCAAACCACCATGATCCTAGCCAAACTTTGTCTCTGCTATGGTGTCTATCATCTTTTTAACTATGACGTAAGTCTGGTGTTCATGGGATCTCGGTAGTCGGTCCATTATGTTCATAGCCTTAACTTATTTCATTATTACAACCCCTATTCATTACTACCATTCACACACTTGATATATCTTATTATTTAGCATATTAGTTTTACATTTATAGAAATAATACTTGGGGATTTTTCCCATGGTGAGGGGTAGAAACTACAAAACATCACACTATGATCCTTCTATGACCGTCATCCACTTTCATACAGGTTGCCTTAAAAAGTGCATACATTACAAATTGGTAGGACAGGGTTTAGCAAATCCCTATTCAATCTCTCATATAATAGGTCTTCGTCCTCATTGTCTGATGATGCGATTTTGGCGCGCGATTCAAAATGGTGTTTTGCAGCCGATAGTCGCGCTTCGACTAAGACCCATTTTCATTCACTGTCAAACAAAGGAAAAAGAAAAAGAGAGCCTTAATATAAGTTTGTCGTGAATTCGTGCGACGGCCGACAAATCGCATCGCTCGTTAGGCGATTTAGACGGCCCCGTAAAGATTATCACTCGTATGGGATCCACCTTTAATACCTGATTTCAGAGTAGAATGAGATATTTAATTTATCTGTGTTCGTCTTGGATCCTGTTGGTGTTCCTGCCGAACTCTGCGATGACCGGCCTGCCGCTCAAAATGGTGCCGTTGATTTCTTCCAGCGCTTGGATTGCAAGCTCCTCGTCTGATAAAGAAATAAATAACGAACAATTAGATGGCTTGTAGATCATTTAAAATTCGAGATTTCGATTTTGAAGTGACTTCAAACTTTCTTTCGAACTGTTTCTATGCAAATGCAATACCAAAAAAATACGAAATATTTTATATAAAAAAATGCGTAGATTTTTACTCAAAACGATTAAGCAATTCAGAGATTTTATTTAGCTGGTATGAACGCCTCTATACCCGAAATACCAATGATAACTTGCAGTATGGTTGTTCTTGATAAATTTAGTAAGATACCTGCTACAATCAACGAAATACCGAACAATTGCATAAGAGATTTCCGGGACTATTTTGCACTAATTTCATGGCCTCTACTTGTGAAAAGGTTTGAAGAAACAATAACAGAACGTCTTTGGACAAGAGCAGTTAATGAAAAACTAAGTACTCACTTTGGAAGGCTACAAAAGCCTGTCCTCGCATACGACCGGTCATCAGTCGCAGATCCACAGGCCCACCATTGGCCAGCACAAACTGGTTGAAGAGCAGTGATAGCTGCTCTTGGGTTACTGCGGGAGCTATATTCTTCAAATATAGAACCTGGAAAGAAGTTTTCCAAATTAACTGAAAATTCCGTACTCTTGACTGGTTATTGCACTTTCAACTTTTTTTTTAATACCTTTTTAGGTAAATGCTATAATTATATATAAAGCTATGAATGTAGGCAAGAATAGACTAGTTGTATTACTAGAATTATTATATTTCTGTTTACAGGCAAATATCAATAAATAGAAGTACTCCTAAAAAATATATAATTTGTTTCAAGACAGTGCCTACAAAGCAAATATGAGCAGAACTGTTTTGCAAATTGGAAATCATATATATTTTATTTTAACTTACTTTTGAAGGTATTCCTGGCTCATAATCCTTGAATCGGTCCATCTTCTTGATATCATCTAGACACATCTTGGTTCCCTCCAACAACTGAGCTTCAGCATCGTTAACTGGCACCACAATATCCACAGCCCTATACTCTTCCTGCTCAGCCTGTATCGGTTCAAGCCTCACAATTTTGTTATCTCTCACCGTATACATTGTCCGTAGATGTGGACCCATCACATTCTCCTCTTGATCTCTGCTAGTAACGGTATGCGGGATCAAACGTGGCATTTCTCGCATATCCCAAAGACTTCCTGGCCGATCAACTCTAGATGTACTCGGTATAGTGCTGATGTTAAATGGATTATCTTGGAGTAAGCGTTCTTTTTTTCTTTGTAGACGTCGGAGCAGTTTCCGTCTTTTACTCAGAGGTATCATGTCTGTTTTTATGTGTCCCACTAGATTCTCTTCTAGTTCTTTAAGCTCGTTCATTGGATGGCCCTCAGGGTAGAAGGTTATGGGTTTCTGCTGCAGTCGTTCTATGAGATTTTCAGGGGCAGTGGAAGTGCTTGGCTGTTCATCCTTATTAGAAATGCTATCACTGAAAATAAATCTTATATGAATCTTTTATACATTATATTTACAAAGCAAAGACAATAAAAAAAAAAAATATTGTTTGATATAGAGAGAACTTATAAAATATTGGTTGGTGGGTCATCTTAGGGGCGGTATTTATCTTTAAAAATATATACGTATCACAGATGAGAGATGTGCTTCTGAAAATTAAAGTAATACATAGTGACTCTGATTATAAAGAACAACACCACTTTGCCACTGTACATACAATAATAAATGTTACCTTTTGCTTTCATTGTGCATATTACTGATTTTATTGTAAATTTCTTCCAATTTATCTTTAAGGACTCCGGATTCGATTTTCTTTCGTTGGTCCAGGAGTCCTGCCTCATTTTCTTGGTATAGCTTTATTTCTTCGCTAGTCAGACCAGCTTTCTTCAACCATTCCTGATGGTGAACTTCTTCTTCAGCTTTACGAAACTCTTCCATTGATGACAATCCATATTTAGTAAAAGGTAAAACCTCTGTTGTCTTTTCAAAATCCTTCGGTACCGATTCCGAACTAAAAGATTAACATTAAAATATCAACAAACTAAAATTATATGTAACCAAAATCTTATCAGAAGTATTTTTAATGATTCTTGTTATGAAATCACTTACCACATCGTGAATTACACTATTTTTCAGTAATTCATTACATCCATAAAAATAAGCAAAACAAAAATTATGGAGTCTCTTATTTCCCCGTTATGACAGTTAAATAGAAATATTGACGCTATCGATTGGCATGGTTTGCAACAATGTCTTTTCAGTATACAAATTTGCAATGTATGTTACAAAATAATAACATTATAGTGGAACAATTTGGCTGATATTTTTTCATATTTATTGATTTATTGAAATCAATTCAAGTTATTTAGACATGTCTTCTTACATGGGCATTAGATCAGAACGCAAAAACCACCACAGTGTAAAACTTTATTGATATATGACAGTGACAGTGTGAAGCGTCAGTCAAGTACTCAGTTGCTCAGGTTTTCGATTTTCGGGCAATTTTGGTTTTCGGGCTAAGCAGCGTTACTGCTTCAAGAATATCGGGATTCACAAAAACAGTATAAACAAGTCCATGAAGTGAAATCCACCAGAGAAATACTACAAGAGAATAACCTTAATCACAAATTGAGACTACCATCTACGAGTTCGAGGCGCTAATGACTGGCGCGGTCGAAGCAGATGCAACTTTAATTTATGCGAGATTACCTTAAAAGGTGGCACATTTTACTTGTTAGCACATTCTGTTACATGAACACAATGAATACGTGGGGAAACGAGCAATTCGGTATGCAAAACATGATGCATACAATGATGCCTAACATGTTACCAACGGGAGCGATGGCGCCTCCGCTGGTTCCACCTTACAACATGATAGGGGACATGAATCAAATGCAAATGCAGCCAATGGCCCCTGTAGTGAACCCGCCGCAAGCTGCAGGCCAGTTCATCGGGCCTGTGATACCAGAAACAAGTGGCGAAGTTCTACCAGTGCCTGACGCTGTGGAACAAGCCAATGAGCAGAGCCAAGTGCAAGATAAGCGGCAGAATAGAGACAGGAATGAGCGGCGAGACCGAGATCGCGAGCGAGGTTAGTTTTTTTTTTTAATGGCAAACAAGTCTTCCGACTACTCTGCCAGTGTCGAGTGACCATGAAAGGGACTTTTAGATTTTCCGTGTCCGTTAGTAACTGGAAAGGGACAAACACATTTTGTTAGTAATCAACTGTTAAAGCTACAGACATAATTTATACTGCAACAAAATTATAATAGGTTAGTTTTCACTTACTTCAAATATAGGTATACAATTTATGACCATGATAATGATTTTATGTAATCCATTATTAGGGGACCAAATGGCAGCAATCCCAAGGTCTTATCCAGCTGGCTGGACCCCCTAATGGAGGTGGACAAACCCATTTTCTTTGGCTTCAATGTATATTCCATAGATTTTTTTGTTTGCACAAGGAGACCAATGTTAGTGAAAATTTGTTTGTCTTCCAACTTTATTAGGCCTGCAGAAAACAACAATGTAGAATATCTCACTGATTATAGCTAATCTCACTGTAATAATATTAATATAAAAGTTTGGATGTCAACCCTGCCAGTCCTTAACCTCTAAACACTTTATTTAGAGTATAAGCGAGAAAACAAACAATCCTTTTTATACAAATACTTGCAATAGATCTTTTTGGTAAATAACATCTGGGAACACATGTTAATCTATAGTCCCCAACTTTTTCAGATAGAGGACGTCGGCGCTCAAGGTCCCGTAACCGTGACCACAAGGACAGAGGTAGCCGAACAGACAGGAACCGTAGTGATCATCGAGAGAGGCAGTCCAAGTGGGATAACAATGACAAAGTCATCCAACAGCAACAAAATTTGCAGGCACATAATAACATGATTATGCAAGGTATTAAAATTCTAAATATTATTCACATTCAATTTTAAGTTTAAACTTGTAAGCAGCAGCTTCATACAAGGTCAAAGACCAAGTAGCCTTGTCAGTCATTGTTAAGGACCTAACTAAAGGTTTGTAAAGAATAAGAAAGTGGACTTTAAATACTTATAATATGGTTCAGACATAGGACAGTATAATGACTCACATGACTCACATTTTTTCTATACCAAATGTAAAACAAATATTGTAAACTAACATGTTGAAAAAGAGTAACCATGGAGTTTCTTGCTTGTTCTTCTCCATAGGAATCTATGCTTTGGAACAAGCAAATAGCTTCAATTTTTCTTTTTTTTGACTAACGGACTGACTATTAATTATTTGACAATTCAAAAGTGCCTGTAAATGGTCTAATTGAAATAAATGTTTTGAATTTGGAATTTTTTGAATTTTTAATGTTGTATTGACGTTGTTCGTGTTTAGTAGTGGAGTATGGTGTTGTCGTAGGCCAGTGCGCTGCCGCGATGTCCCCGCGCCGCGTTGCCCCCGCCACGCGTCCCCTGGCGCGGACTATGATTCACTCCTTGTCTGCGTGAACAGTCAGATTCTTACTAATATAATATCATAAATCCTAATGTAACTCTATCTGTCCGTCTGTTATGCTAAAACATGAAAAATGCTGAAACTATTAAAATTAAATTTCGTATGCAGAAAACTAAATCTAAAGGACATAGGGTAGTTTTTATCAGAATGTGTGACGTAGTTAGTAGTAACCATGTGTTTGAATACTATATTTTTAATCTTCCCTTCAGGAAATCAAATGATGCATTACAATAACATGATGCAGAATATGCAAAACCCAATGATGAATCAACCGATGGATATGGCCAACATGCAGCACATGATGCCCGGCATGAATATGATGCCAAACATGATGATGATGAATCCGAACATGCAGATGACCAACCAACACATGTATTTCACCAACGGAATGATACTCCCCGCTCTCCCTGGTACCACAACACCACCAAGAAGGGACCCACTCCCTGGGTGTCGAACCATCTTTATTGGAGGTCTTCCGTCTGGAATAACTGAAGATATTGTAACTGAGATATTCGAAAGGTTTGGAACAATTGACGAAGTGAAGTTGCACAAGCAAGGAGTATGTCATGTGCGGTTTGAGAAGCCAGAGAGTGTGGAACAGTCATTCTTTATCTCCGGCTGTCGTATCAAGTTTCATGATCAAATGGAGAGTGAGGCGACAACTCTTTTCATTGATTATGCCTTGGTAAGTGTAAGTATTACTTCAAAATTTTCAGAGTATGTGTAAGATTATTTATCTCATTTCCCATCATCACGTGACTCCTCACATTATGGCCGATAGTGTTTTTATCACTCCAAATATCAATTGAACTTATGCACCCATCTTGCACTTTTTTAACTAAAATCAATATATTTTTGGTTTTGTTACTCAAATACCTATTTACATCGTTATATCGTACTACGTAATACATATTTATATCGTTTCTACAAAAATTTTTGTAACTCAATGTTTTTTTTTTAACTAGAATCGGGATGATCAAAATGAGCACGAAAAAAACAAACGCAAGCGGTCACCCACTCCACCCCGCATTGAGCAGTTCAGTGCAAATGCACTAATGTCTATTGGTGAGAAGATTAAAGGTGATAATGAATTCTCCGAGGCTGCGCCCGTAAGTATTACTGCTATTTATGCTATTAAATACATTAAGGAGTAGAGAGCAATAAATCTAGGTCAGTTACAAAAAATTCAAGTGTTCCAAATTATGCATGGGGATATAAAACCTATTTGCTGTCTATAGTATTTTGGGTTGTTTCGTTTAAAGTTACGAGATTGAAAACCAAACATGTTTTGGTGAAGTTGCCTAAAATTTTTGTTATTGATTGTCACTATTTCCTTTGAACAGGTCTCATTTATGTCTAACTAGCTTTCCGCCAGCGGCTTCGCCCGCGTGAGTTAAAAATGACCTAGTTTCATACAAAATTTGCCCCCCTTTTTCATCCCCTTGGGGGTAGAATTTATCAAAATCCTTTCTTAGCTGATGCCTACGTCATAACATCTACCTGCATGCCAAATTTCAGCCCGATCCCTCCATTAGTTTGGGCTGTGCGTTGATAGATCACTATGTCAGTCAGTCAGTCACCTTTGAGTTTTTATATAGATTAGATTAGATAGATAACGTATGTACCCTTAAACTTCAAACTGAAACTAACTTACCACAAGAAAAAATATAACTTTTGTCACCAGCCACTCCTATAGGTATGTCCCTTTTTTTTGAAAGTTAAGTAACTTTTCTAAAACGTTGTCCCCAGACCTTAGCAGCATGGCTAGAACGAGGCGAATGCAATAAAAAGAACTCCAACACCTTCTACTCCTTAATCCAAGCTAGCAACAATCAGCTCCGAAGGCTGTTCAATGAGAAGATGCAGATAGATGATGAGTACCAGACTTTGAGGAACACCATCAGGGACAAGTTTGGACATATCGTCATGCAGTGTAAGTAGACAGGTTTTTTTTAGCATAGTCTACAGCTAGTCGTTACTGGTGTAAATTTGGAGACTAAGGGATCTAGAAGAGCAAGCCAGGGGACGACGTTTGTCTGACAATGTCACCAGCCGGCAACTTTTTCATTTATAGTTTATGCTTCTGTAAGATGCGGTGCCGAGATACTGTAAAGTATGATACAGTATTTTAAAATGCTGATGTTAACTTCGGGTGAGCTGAAAGGAGACGATGCAGTTCCAAGTCAACGTCCTGAAATCTTTTTTCCTATTAATTATTTTCAACAGCTTAGTAGCAGATTATAGCAGCCGGGAGATATGATCCTAGAAATAAGGTTAATGAGATGGTTCAACAACTTTTCGCTTGCGAGTTTCGCGAGATATTTTTGTATTTATTTTACACGTAAGTAAGTTTAGGTCTTAGCGGATGGTGGTGCAGTTCTACGGGCTTACATGTTCGTGGCTGGTGCATTCTGAGGCGGTATGGGAGCGATGTAGGTCTTCTACAAAATATTAACAACCAGCAACACGACGAAGAAGATGGCGGAGGTGACGTCATGAGTCGTATTTAAATGATGATGGAACTGTTCTCTGGACCAGCTTAAGCAGGGTGGAAACAGTAGTTGTACTATAGGAACGTACACTACTGACTTTCTTTGCAACATATCCATTATTTTTCTGTAGCGGTGACGTCATGTGGGCCGTCGGCGATGCGCCGTATGTTTGTGTGGTACGCTGCTGCGTGCATTTATTTCTATCAATATGTAGCTGACTCGAAGCCTTGACTGGTAGCCGTAAAATGCATCGATGTTAATAATATAACAGGTAATTTAATATTTCCCTTCAAAAAGAAGCTGTCATGTTGATGTGGCTCAAACGTGGCCAAACTTACAAGTAAATGGGACTGGGTATATCTTTCACATGCCAAACTTCTGTGGGGCTTACACCACAAAAAAAGTCGTGAGACAATACAACGAGAGCGTGCCAGGCCACAGGGAGATTGAGAATCTTGACAGTTTACACGTAGAGTGATATCTTAAGACATAGAAGATATAGGGGAGGTGTGTGTCTGGGAGGCAGAATAGGCGCTCCAAATTACCATAATATGTACCTAATAATGGAAAATCATCTTGCATTCGACGATGACATGCGGTTAACTCATTGTGATGTAAGTAAAACTTGGATGACGATAGGAAGATAATGGAGTTTAATTGCGTCAGTAACTGTGTCTGGCAGTACGCAGTGTATGTATAGAGTCGGTAAGTATAAATGAAATAGGCCGCAATTAACATACAAATCAAAATACAACTTAAAGTCCTGATGCCGTCAAAAGTCAAAATATTTTACTTACTGTACTGACTTCATCTAATATTAAATAACTTTAAAAAGTTTAAATTAATTACTAAGCAGTTATCCTCAATTTGGCTAACATTAACTAACTAAACTGCCAACAGATCTTTCACAAGTTTAAGTTACAGTATTGTTATCAAATAGCTTAAATATTTGCCCAGTATAGAATAAAACATTTTTGAACTATCTGAGCAGTTGTAAAAAGGGCCCGTAGCCGCAGTATCATAAATCCACAAAAACCTAGTTTCTACTGTTTTATTATAAGTAAGGCAGTCGCCTGTATTGAGAAACGAAACAAGCATTTGCAGTCTGAAACTGCTGCCTTTTGGGGTTTATATGCAGTGCCAATCATTAAGGAAACGTTAATAAAACTAATTTGTAAATTTTTCATGGACATTGACATTTTTTATTTTGTGTGAATGCCGCAGATTGCCATAAAAGATACGATTTGATATTGTACTTGATAAACACAAATCTAGGTGTATCAAAATATAAAACGTCGATGTTATGTTTTAACATAAACCATTTGTCCATTTGTCAACGCCAGTCGAGCAGGTAGCGAAAATACTGACGGCAGCCAAGCTTCAGCGAGTTTCTGACCATTTCTCCAAGCAGCAGCGCCGGAACATTGAGATGTGGCTCAAAATGACAGAGGTACGTTGAACTTTATAAGAGGCCGTTAACATATTAATTATATTGTTAGTGGCAACATATTTACATAGAAATATATTAATATATTCTACAAGCCACTACACTGTATACAAAAAATTAAAATGAACAAAAACGAGGAACCAAAATATCATCGATATAAACAAGATATCACAAAAGCGAAATTTACTCAACCGCAGCATGCAATATCAAATTCTTAAGAAACTCAACAGCTTTAAAAAATCGGCGACGAAGAAAGTGGTAATGCTAGGAGTGTACCGGCTTCTTCAAATGGTTTTACCTTCGCAATGGAACCAGGCGATACCCGTGACCTATGTCAAGTTTGGTATTGGTGAGTTAGTATGTAAGCGTTGGCGTTACGTGAACATCGGCAGCTATTCCAACGATAAACAGCATCCGGTAAAGTATTTATTTCCAATCTGCCAGGATATTACAACATTATTGTGATGACTCCATGTTATGGGAAGCCAAATCGTCTGTCGACGGGATCTTTCGCATCATCTTCGGGTCGTCTGTTCAACCAGCCAGCCAGCATCTTCTGCGCCAGACATCTAATCCTGAGCTCCACAAAGTCTACGAGCTTCTTAAGAATTGGTCCTATAACTTGGAGTCATCACTTTATTTTGATTCATATTTTGAAACTGTAATAACAAGATTTAGTTAAGATCTCAGTGATACTCTGGCAGAATGGAAATTTTTCATTTTCTTTTTGACTGAAGAAAATGCAGCATTCAAGATGAAAACTTGTTGATCAGAAACTGGGCATTGAATGAAACCAACATTGAAGATTTTTTTAAAATTAATTTAACACCATTCTAATCATTTGAATTTTACAGGAATTGGACAACATTAGAGATGAATTCAATGCTATATTTGACGAAGAAGAAATTGAAAAGGGAGGAACAAAAAATATGGTTTCCATGGAGAAATATGAAAAGCTGAGAGTAAGTAATTTGTCTCCCATAGTCGTCTACGAGATTAAAATGTGTATTTGCTGAATATAGTAGATATATTCTTTTAAAAAAGCTCAATCGGTAATTCGAAAAACATATAAGACTATTACTTTTTGTAATATTGCGGATGACAGTTTATTTATCTATAAACAGGCTGACAACCGTATTACATTGTTGATTTATCATTTGCTGTTTTTATAGGTGGAAAATGAAAATCTGACATATGAGTTAGAAGGGTACAAGAATGAAGCTCATTTGGCTAAGGATGATGCCGAGAGAAGATTCGAGAAGTTCAAGGCACACTTTATCGCGCAGCAGGCTTTGCAGCAGAACAAGCAGGTAATTTTCTCCCTCTCCAATACAAATAAATGAATGTTGATGACTTTGCGGCGGAAGTTGGATGCGACAAGTTGAAGATCGGGTGAAACGGCACACGTTGGGAAGGCCTATGGCTAATATTGGACTTACATTAAAGAGGCTAATGATAAAGACGATGTCTGTTTGTCTGCTTACGGCATCGTAGATCCATATCTGATTAAAATCTGGTCTAAGATAAGAACTTGGCGATAGTCACTTTTCAACCTAATATAATCATTGACGTGTAAAAAAAACAATAAAAATATAGGTCATTTTGTATTGATGATTTCATTTTTATCCTTTCGTTAATTCATTGCCGTAATTTGTGTCAGCTGTTTTTTTTAAATGACTATTATTTCTAGGTCTACCCACCATTGCCGCCGCCACCGATACCAAACCTCTCCATGGACACCGCTACAAGTGGGAAGCCACAACCACCACCCCCACTACCAGAAGACCAGATCTCATCTTCAGAAACAGCTGTCAACGCTTCCGAAGCCAAGCTCATCAGCTTACTATCTGCGTTCCTTATGGTACACCCACTTGGTGCTACACTAGACTATCTAGTGTCTTACGTTAAATCTTTGGCCCCCAATGTGACACAATCGACGGTTCTCGATGTTCTGAAGAAGTATACTGATGTGTTTCAACGTAAGACGACCGGCGTCGGCGCGTGTATTGAACATAAGTGGTGTTTTGTTATATTTGAGGGAATGAAGATAGAGTAATCATGTGTAATTTTATCAGTTTTAACATGTAATAAATATTTTTACTGGATTTTTGTTGCTGATTTACTATTCCTCTCACACGATACGCAATAAGACGGTGATTTATAACGTTAGTAGCTGGCTTATATTAATTTAAAAAAAAACAATTGAGAATCTCCTTTTTAAGTTTGTTAAAAACAAACCAAACTATTAAAAAAGAATTACATTAGCAAAGAGGATATAAGTCTATTTTGCTTGAAGGACAACAACCAAAACTACGCCTTTAAGGCGCTTTGCCTTTGCATATAGAGCAACCTTAGTTCAACTTTTTGAAAGTGTCTTTTAAAAGTAGCCATTTGCGTCAACCAAATCGAGTCCATTGAGATGGTCATGTATGTAAATAGCTAGTTGGTAGTTGCTGCAATAGTTGCTCCATCTGCAAAGCTCCTAACAGAAATTGATCTGCGAAATCTTATTTCTACCCACACAGGTTTAAAAGAACTCGGGCTGGCAACATTGACACCCAGCCCAACACTCACTGTGTGACACTGTCATCCTAAAAAAAAAAAAAACAAAACTGACAGTTTGTTGAGATTGTTAGTGCGGAGTGGTCGTAATTTGTGTATGATTTGATTTTATTTCGTTAAAAATGACGAAATGGTGGAATTGGGTACTTGGGTTCGCGTTATTTTGCTTGTTATTTGTAGCTATACCCATAACGCTAAGTCGGCAGAAATCTGTGGAAGAACTCAAGCCAATGTTTGATGATTATATTGCAAAGTTTAATAAAAGTTATACAAATCCCGAAGAATACATGGCAAGATTTCAACATTTTGTGGTGAGTTCTAATTTTGAAAAAGCTTTTTTTAATGTACCATAAAGTGGCAATGGAATCGATCTCAACAGTTTACTTAACTTAAAAAGTTTTAATTCTTTCGTACCGGTTAAATAACTTTATCATCATGTTTGTTTATTTAATACCTTACGTATCAGAAGGACTATAATTATCTCAATGCATAATAAATGGATTCAATCTCGTTATAAGGGCATATTTTATATTAAATGTGTATGATTGCAGTAAAACTTTCTAAGAAATTAATACTTTTCTGTAAACAGCTTAATAAGTATTATATCAAAATAAAAAAAATATTATAGCTTAACTTAATAATAACTTTAATTCTTTATAACACAATTTATTTACCTACTTACCTAAATAATTTTTAAACCAATAAGAAATGGAAGCTTCTGAATTATAAGTTCCACTGGTACTTATATACTTTTAGAATTAATAAATAATAAAAATAAATATTTAATTAAAGAGGAACTTAGAGACAACCTGTGGCTTTAGAGACAGGACAGGAATCTCTCAGGCCATTACTTATGGCCATTTTCTTTAATCTATCCATATTTTTTTTACTAAAGATAGAATTTTGACATAAAGTCCATACAATTGATGTCAAAAATCTATCTCTAGTAAGCAAATAAGGATAGATACTTTATTGAAAATGGCTGAAAGTTAAGCCACCATTTTTATGTCTCAATAGGAAAGATTTACTATGTTTTATAGTTTTGACTTTCACAACTCACCAGACCCACAAATTGTGAACAGTATGCTGATTCTCTTATGACTGTTAATTAACAAGATAACACACCTAAAATACTCATCCACTTATGCTCACATTTAAGATAACAGTAGAAGCATTCATAATTATCTAAAGTACATTTTAGTTAAGATTTTTTATGTTGCACTAGCTATACGCCCGCGGTAGATAAACAAGTTAGCCGTTAGTGGCACAAATGTCTTAATTAAATTAAATACAATAGAATCTCATACTTCCTTTCCAGGCATCTGTACAAGAAATAGAGCTGCTAAATGCAGGATCCAGAGGTCCAGACCACTGTAAAGCCAAATACGGTCTGACGAGGCGATCAGACATGTCCAAGACTGAATTCAAAGAAATTCATCTGTCAGATGAAAAACTTCCAGCAGATTCTATTAACAGGCGGAGGAACCGATCTAACCGGATATCGAGGAGTATAGCTGACGAAGAGAAGCCCTCCAATGAACCCCACAATGATGTTTATACTATTATCATCAGGAAGAAACGGGCAGCTTTACCATTGCAGGTCGATTGGTAAGTCTGTTCAACTATTTCTAGTAATAGTTTCCAGAGCTTATTCTATAGGTTTCCGTGGAATTACTAAAAATTACCATCATACTTTATCGGACCATATCATAATGACCTCCATGGACATGAGCGGCGAATTAAATGTAATGTAGGTACGTTCATCCATTGTACTTTTTTTTTTTCGGATAGGAAATCATCAAATTATCCCTCCCGCGTTGGGTTGGGCGGAAGGGAGTGTCAGACTCTTACTGACTGAATCCCATCCATGTTCCTTCCTCAGTCCTTTTATGTTCCGGGAGCGCGGTAACCCCTTCGAACATTCTGCAGCATCTAGGTTAGGTTTAGGCGGGCTGTTTTACGCAACTCCACGACAAAGCGCTTATTTTGCGTGAGAGGGTGTATTGGATAGTTATTCGATCCACCCCAACTCCTCGAGAAAAGCCAGCAGATGCTTGGGTCTGCTGACTATCTCTTGGATAGTACCTGGGTTACCGAAGTACTTAGCCCTGTATGTGGCGGTTTCAGGGCATTTTAGTAGCACATGTGCCGCTGTTTCTTCATCCCTCATGCAGGCTCTGCATAAGGGGCTGTCTGTAACTCCTATAACAAAGAGGTGTTTGTTGAATGAGCCATGTCCCGTTAGGGTTGCCGTATACTTACGTAAGTTCAGCTTCGATAGGCTCAACAGCTGTTTGGTGAGGCCGTCATTTATGGTCGGTAGGGCCATTCTCGCCTGTCTGCACTCCTTGTGATTCGTCCACAGGTCGTTGTGTTGGTGCCTAGTACGCTGTCTTACCAGAGTTCGTAGGTGGCCGAAGGGAAGCGGCAGTATAGGCTCAGGGCCTATCGCCGATGAGTCTGATCCCCTCCTCGCCAGCTCATCCGCTGCATCATTGCCACGGGAGCCACTGTGTCCTTTTATCCATTGTATGGTTATGTTGTTTGAGCTGCCTACCTGGTTTAGTCGTT
The DNA here is from genome assembly GCA_963891755.1 of Pyrrhia umbra. Taxonomy (NCBI): domain Eukaryota; kingdom Metazoa; phylum Arthropoda; class Insecta; order Lepidoptera; family Noctuidae; genus Pyrrhia; species Pyrrhia umbra. The sequence continues at coordinate 3,812,010 of OY982935.1, forward strand.
GGTGGCATTCATGTATAAGGCCCGAGTTGGCAGAGTGCTTACTTAAGGCCTGTATTACCGCCATGCTATCTGAGAGAATCCGGATAGAGTGATCCTTTACCTTCCTCTTCATGACTGCTGCGGCCGCTAGGGAGATTCCCATACATTCAGCCTGGAACACTGTGTTATGGACTCCTAGGGGTATAGATAAGTGTATGTTAAGGTCTTCTGAGAAGATACCTGAACCTGTCCCAGTACTTGTTTTGGATCCATCGGTGAAGATTCTCAGTTCCGAGGTATCTAGACCCTCGCACCTGTGATCCTCATAGAGTTGAATCCTGTATTCTGCAGCATCTATTGTACCCTTGGCCTTTCGATACGTTAAAGGGATTATTTCGAAAAAGGAAAGGTGCTATCAAATGAACGTGTCATAATACGGCCCCTGGTCGGTATCGTGTTACCCGGTAACTGGCTTGTTGAGGCCCTTAGGCAGTTGCTACATGAACACTGGTACTCAGCTGCTCTGGTTAGACTGCAAGCCAACCCCGAATAAGCACAGTTGGGAAAAAGCTAGGTTGATGATGAATACAACCCTTGACCCTACTACCATCTTGCTGACTTTTATGATAATATAAAAACAGAAATAGAGAATATCTGGTTCCGTATTGGTACGCGTCTAAAAGAACTAAGAGAGAACAATCCCACCATCTGTATACTACGACCGATGTGTCGTAGCGAGCCCGAAGCTAGCTGTTTGTCTGTGCAATTAATATTTTTAGAACAATTAATTTGTCTACTACGTAGCTAATTGGCTTACTTCAGGATCGCCAAGATTCGTTGGCCGTTCTGTATATATATATCACAATTTTTGCCAAAGTGTGAAAAAACTAAACGCACTTAGGTAATTTATTTTTAATCTCATTGGTTACCCTTGATTGCGTATTGTGTCAATAAACGGAATGACTAGTGTACCTAGGTAGGTATAATAATATGTATTTCTGAGATAAAATGTCATCGCCCTGCTGTTTTAGACTTCGATGTTAATGTTTGTCGAAATAGTTTAATTTTGTCATTAACAAGGATTTTGAACTTCAAAATTGAAAAGAATATGACATGGTTTTATTTTATTTAATGAATCGTAGCCTTTAATATTTTTTTATCCATTAAAACGTTATTTTTATTCTTCTTTATTATAACACTGACCTTATTGACGATAAGGCTATATTATATATAGCTTCTGCCGGCGACTTCGTCGGCGTGGACCTCAAACTGTATCCAAATACCGGGATATAAGTATCCTATGTGTAATCCAGGTTATAAACTATTTGCGTACCAAATTTCATCCAAACCTGTACAGCTGTTTTTGGGATTAGAGCGCACAAACACGGCTTCTCTACCTATAGATTTATTATATTATGCCCATCAAACAGGGGCTAGGTGCATAGTAACTGCTGCTAGCCATTCCATACTTATTATTATAGGAACCTACCTATTTCTGTAATTCTATTATAGAGAAATTTGTTTGTTTGTATGAAGTGTAGGAGGTATTTATGAAAAAAGTGTAAGAGCTTTAAATCGTTTGAACAAACGGTGAATAAGGTGTTCTAATCTTATTATAAATAGAGTATAGGTACCTATATTAAATATTCGGTTTACCATGCTTTCAAAGGGGACCAGAGTGGTCAAGCTATGAAATGGATGGTCACCCATCCTCAGACTAACAGCAGCAAGCTTAGCTTACCCTTGATCTATCAACCAATGCACGTGGATTAAACTAGATAACCTAGGATGGGTTTTTGGTGCATTAATATTATATTTTTAGCTTCAATAAAAATACGTTAACGTCAGCGGAAATGCGACATTGATTTATTAATTTTTCATTGAATAATTTATTTTTAGTGCATTTTATAATTTGTGGAAGTTTTTCTTACGTCAATGGTGTGACCTTTTTAGTGATAAGGTCTTTCTAAACTGATTTTTTGTTGTTCTGAATGAAGATTTGTCTTCCAGTTTTCCAGCATAACACCTGTTCTAAAACCATCCATAAGTAATTCTATACAAATTGTGTTTTCATATTTTGAATTCGTCATCATCAGCCTATATATTGTCCCACTGCTGGGCACAGGCCTCTTCTCATACAGAGAAGGCATGAGTATTGATCACCACGCTTGCTCAAGGCAGATTGGCGATTTCAGACTGTTTAAGTCCAGGTATCCTCACGATGTTTTCCTTCACCGTTAGTCAGTGACGCCTAAGATAAACTTAGAAAGTACGTATGACTTTAGAAAAGTCACATTGGTACTTGCCAGGTTTCGGACCCGCACACTCGAACACGAGAGGCAGGTGCCTTAACCACTAGACCACCACGACACTTTTTTTAATTCGATTACAGAATATTTTTGGACTAACACATAGATAGGCAACTTTTTATCCGGGTCCACGAAGTAATTCATGCAGAAGTTACAGCAGTATTATATATTAAAGTACATAGATACAATATTTTTTATTTTGTTATTTTCGTTAATCACAGCGCCGAAGGTTATTCACGAACTAGTTTTTTTTTTAAACCGGTTTCGGAGCGAAGGCATGTTCTAAGATCATTGGACAGTTGGACAAGATTTTGTTATAAACATAATCGTGGGATGCGCCGGCGATGTACCTACCTACCTATAGTCGATACCAAATTTTGATTTTAAGAAAAATTAAATCAAAATCGTAACCTTTTTAGTTCTAATTTTCCCACATAGACAAATAAAATGGCATTAAATAATGAATGATGATGTTTACAGCATGAAATTGACATAAATGCGCTATCCTTACGCCATTTTGTTTATTTCTGTGGCAGGATTATAACAAAATAGGTTAGGTACGACTTTGTTTACATTTTTCATAAAATTTATTGGTACCGACTATTCCTACTTTAATTATTGATTTTATAGCACTTTAACTAGATAAGACTTCGTCCAAATTGATAATAGATAGATTATTTGCATCCGTTACAATTTAGACGGGTCATTGTATTATGACACCTCATAACATCTAGATTCCAGTGAGAGAAAGGGACGGTGCTAGTCCTTTATAGCTTCATCTTCATCTTACAGCGGGATCTAAATCACTTTAACTTGTCAAAATATGAACTCTGCTACAAGACTATTATGAATGCAAAAGAGAGTTTGTATGTTACGCTTTGACTGTAAAACGGCTGGATAGATTTGGATGACATTTAGTACGGAAATAGATGGGACCCTGGATACGGTTATAGGCTACTTTTTATCCGGGTGCTTTAAGTAGTTCCCTGGGACGCGGGTGAAACCGCCGCAAACAGCTAGTTTATTATACACACATTATTTTTGACTATCTACTGACCTCGAGTTTGTCTGCGTGGATGTGGCGCGCAATTTGTTATCCAGTCCAGGTTATAAAATATGCTTCAGGCAAATCTCATCAAAATCTGTTGAACCGTTTTTGCGTGATTGAGTAAAAAAACATACAAACATTTAGATTTATAATCTGTTATTCATTTATTCTAATCCTTACTTACTTACTAATATTATAAATGCGAAAGTAACTCTGTCTGTCTGTCTGTTACGCTTTCACGCCAAAAATACTGAACTGATATAAATGAAATTTGGTACAGAGATAGAATAGACCCTGAGGAACAACATAGGCTACTTTTTACCCGGGTGCGCTAAGTAGTTCCCTCGGAATGCGGGTGAAACCGCGGGAAACAGCTAGTATAGTATAAGTCTATAGTATATACTATAAGTCTGCAGGCTATTCATTGATAAGTAACAATATCAAATTACAATCTAGTATTAAAATTTAGGTAATTAATTAGACTTATTGGCTCACTAAAACTATGGGAAAAGTATGAATTCATTCTTTTGTGTATTTTAGTAACGATTTAGAATTTAAATTATGTATTCATCGCCCACATTATTTGAAAACCAGTTTCTTTCAAATGGTTTTTCAAAGCGTCATGGGTACATAAGACGTAGGTAGGTACTTACTAACATTCTTATGCTGTCATTAACTAATATTATGTAATAATCACTAATTCTTTATTAATGTATTTTATAGAAATTGCGTTTTTGTAATCCTATATAGGCACTTACTAATATTTTAAATGAGAAAGTTTGTAAGGATGTGTGTTTGTTCCTCTTCCACGTAAAAACTACTAAAGGCCCTAGTTCACCGACAAGATAACGGTCCGATTAACTTAAAACAGGCGTTAACCATACATTCAAACTTACAACTTTCGATGGGTAATGTATTATTTGAGATTTTTATTCCTGTAATGGTCGATTACCAAACCAGGGTTGAACTAAAAGTGTGTAACACGAAAATTCCAGCTTCGTGGTTCGCTTTTTAACCTAGAAACGGGAATTTTCGTGTTATCCTCTTCTTGTCCAACCCCGGATTGGTAATCGACCGTTTTAGGAATAAAAAACCCAAATGATAAGGTATTCATCGTAAGACAGAAGAATGAATTTATAGTAATAGCTGTTTTGAGTTGATCGGACCATTATCTCATCGGTGAACTTGGGCCTAAATGGATTTGAACGGAAGTTGGTACACACATAGTTTATAACCGGAATTAACATATAGGATACTTTTTATCCGGGTGCGTGGAGTAGTTCCCCCGGGATGCAGGTGAAACCATGGGAAAAAGTTAGTAGACTAATAATATTGAGTAAAATAAGTACAAAATCTTTAATTTTCTGCTAAGATATAAATAATCTTTATCAATACAATTAATGCGAGAGTAACTATGTATTATGTTTATTTGTCACGCTTACATGGTTAAACCACTGGACCGATTTATATGAAACAAGCCTCTGCCCGCGACTTCGTCCGCGTGGAATAGAGATGCTTCGCCCCTATTGGTTTCAGCGTGATGATATATAGCCTATAGCTTTCCTCAATAAATGGGCTATCTAACACTGAAATAATTTTTCAAATCGTACCAGTAGTTCCTGAGATTAGCGCGTTTAAACAAACGAACTCTTCAGCTTTATTATATTAGTATAGATTTGGTATGGAATTACAAACCTGGAGTTATGAAACTTAGAGAAAGGCTCCGAGCATGAATGGCTTAAGGACTAGAAGGAGGACAAGGAAATCGCTGGATGGATAGAAGACAACATGGGTAGAAGGGACAAGGGCTGGCAAATACTAATGTGACTTTTCTAAAGTCTTATGTACTTTCCAAGTATATCTTAGACGTCACTGACTAATGGTGAAGGAAAAAACATCGTGAGGAAACCTGGACTTAAAAAAAAGTCTGAAATCGCCAATCCGCCTTGAGCAGGCGTGGTGATCAATGCTCATGCCTTTTCTGTATGAGAAGAAACCTGTGCCCAGCAGTGGGACAATATATAGGCTGATGATAAGGGCTAAAAAAACTAACTAAAGGAGAAAAAAAAATTAAAATGTGAAAACCATGTAGCTACCAAATAGACTTCCTACCTTACCTATTTTTTCAATTTTGATTCTACATGAACTTCGCATTTCAATATAATGTATACATGAAAATTGATAAAATTTATTTAAAAAGAGTAACCATGGAGTTTCTTGTCCGTTCTTCGTCTTAGGAAACATATATTTTTTTTTAACTTTCAAAAGTACTTGTTATTAGGCCTAATTGAAATAAATTATTTGAATTAATTTATTTAATGTTTTCTATTTTATTTCTAATTTTGCAGGAGAACCAAAGGTGTGATCGGTCCTGTACAAGACCAGGGTATGTGTGGGGCGTGTTGGGCCTTCAGCACCATGGGCACCATCGAGGCCATGTCTGCCATTAAGACTGGCAAGCTGGATAAACTTAGCGTGCAGGTACGTGTGGACGCCTCCAGCTGTGGGTGGAGAGGGAGGGTGTGTCAGACTCTTACAGACTAAAACCCATGCATGGACTGAACGCGGCTAGCGTAGCTTAACCTTGCCTATCTATCTATCCGCGCGGCTGTTACTTAGCTACGATGACAACCCCCAAATTACCCCTTATTACAGAGATTACCCCCTTTATTTCCTGATGTCTGAGGGAGGGTAATGGTTTTAGGAGTTACTGCCGTGAAGATGGATTGAGGTTCGCACAGGGCTGTAGCTAGAGTCGAATTTAAGGTAGGGCAGCATTGGTTACAGGTAGGGTGGAAGTAAAAAATTATCATATTTGATCTGCCCTCGGAGCTCCTAAATCAATCAGCTATCGCTACATTTTTTTAAATCTCAAACTATGAACCAACAATTTAATTAAATATGAGACTTTATCTTAGTTTTTGGTATTTTTAGGTAGGGCATTGTGATTCCAAGGTAGGGCATTGCCCCACAATGCCCCCTCCCTAGCTACGGCCGTGGGTTCTCATGATCAAACACAAATAAAGATCAACAAAGAAATACACATAGTTCCAAAAACGTTAGTTGAAAATAGTCAGCCGACATCTTCAAAACATACAATACGCAATCTCCTAATTTAATACATCCTGTAAGATATTGTGTCGTTTATTTTGTTAGTTGCTGTTTGCCGCGGTGTCAATCGCGTCCCGAGAGAAGTACTTAACGCTCTTGAATAAAAAGCCTATAAATGTCTCGCGGGTCCCATTTATCTCCATACCTAAATTTCATCCAAATCATTTCAGCGTGAAAATGTAATAAAGAAAGTAACTCATATATTTATAATATTACTAGCTGTTTCCCGTGGTTTCACCCGCGTCCCTATGATGGATGTACTTAACGCACTTGAATAAAAAGTAACCTATTTGTTAATCCAGGCTTTGAACAATTTATGTACTAAATTTCATCCAAATCCATTCAGTAGTTTTTACGTGAAAGAAAAACAAACATCCATCCATCCTCACAAAGTTTCGCGTTTATAATATTAAGTAGGATTAAGGACTAGCTGTTTCCCACGGTTTAGCCCGCATCCCTATGATGAATGTACTGCATCCGGATAAAAACTATGTCCTACCTCAGGGTTCAAGTTATCCCCATACCAATTTCATCTAAATCGGTTCAGCGGTTTAAGCGTGAAGAGTGAACAGACAGACACAATTTCGCATTTATAATACATCCTAGGTGTTGCCCGCGGTTTCACCCGCGTCTCGGGGGAACTACTTAACGCACCCGGATAAAAAGTAACCTAACCTAAAACTTTCTTCAGGGCCCCCCCTATCTCCGTACCAAATTTTATACAAATCGGTTCAGCTGCACTCGAGATTTGCGCCTAGCAACACATTCAGCGATTCATTTTTATATTATAGATTAGTAAGAATATATCTTAATTCCAGGAAGCAATAGACTGCGCTGGCCTAGGCAACAGTGGCTGCGCAGGCGGCGACATCTGCCTGCTCCTAGATTGGCTAACGATGACCGATACGGCGGTGGCGAAAGAGACGGAATACCCTCTCCGTCTCGCCGACGGCGTCTGCAAAGCTAAGAAGAATACCACAGGAGTTAAAGTGAAGTCTTTCACTTGTGACGAGTGAGTTTGGACTTTGTTTCTTGAGGGATAAGGTTGAAAGTCCATTGATTTATAATAGGAGTATATTATTTATATTTGTGTTTAATCTTCTTTTCTATATTAAATATATTTCTTAAAATTAACTGATTTGATTACTTCTGAGGCTGGTTATAATGACATTATGATTATTTTAAGTTGATGTATCTATTTATAAATCGGGTGATTTTATAACAATTAGTAGGTACTGGTGACCGCAATTCATTCTGTTAATATGGTAAGATATAGGTACATATAATGGCATGTGAATTTCAGCTTTATCATCTCGAATATAAGATTGAAAATCGTCTGAAGCCAGATTTACTGACATGTCAATTTGAGTTTCACAACGTACAAAATAGCGTTGAAAATCGTCTGAAGTATTTATTTGCTGTATATTCCAGTTACGTGGGTGCCGAGGAGCAGATCCTCACAGCGCTGGCAACACATGGGCCGGTGACAGTGGCCGTCAACGCGCTCACGTGGCAACACTACCTCGACGGAGTTATACAGTTCCATTGCGGGTATGTGAAATATTCTTTTCAGTAATTCCATTTTTAAAGAGCATTTATTACTTAGTAACTCATCGTAATATTTTCCACATATTCGATTCATCATCATCTGCCTAGCCTTTTCCCAACTATGTTGGGGTCGGCTTCCAGTCTTAACCGGATGCAGCTGAGTACCAGTGTTTTACATGGAGCGACTGCCTATCTGACCTCCACAACCAAGTTACCGGGTAACACGGTACCCCTTGGTAAGACTGGTTGTCAGACTTTCTGGCTTCTGACTACCCGTAACGACTGTCAAAGATGTACAAATGACAACCGGGACCAACAGCTTAACGTGCTTTCCGAGGCACGGAGGAGTCTCGCTATGACATAGATGGTCACCCATCCACGGACCGACCGCGCCAAGCGCAGCTTAACCTTTGATCGGTCGACCTGTGCGGCTGTTGTTTAGCCACGAGCTCCTTTTTGAGTTTCCACATATTCGATTGGAGTGGGATATACAACGTATATATGCATCAGCTTTCCGCCAGTGACTTCGCCCGCTTGGGCTATACGAATTCAAATTAAAAATGTCAGTTTCATACAAACTTTGCCCTCCTTTTTCACCCCTTCAGGGGTAGAGTTTCGGAAAATATTTTCTTACCGGATGCCTACGTCATACAAAGAACACACCCTCCAAGTTTCAGTTCTCTACGATCAGCGGTTTAGCGTTAATCCGTCAGTCATTCAGGACAAAGCATTTTATATGTATATATATTTATAAAAAAACTACTAATATTATAAATTTTTATGCAAAAATTGGAGACTATATCTTTCTGTCTAAAGACGCGGTGTCTTAGTTTTAAGATGTTTTTCTGTTAACTAAAAGGACATTATTCGCCAGTGTTGCCAACTAGTAACAAGCAATTAATTGACCTATTTTACTGACTCCTTTTTTTCTAGTGGCTCTGCCGCGGAACTGAACCATGCAGTCGAGTTGGTTGGCTACGACCTATCAGCCGACGTGCCTTACTACATAGCGAAGAACTCCTGGGGTAAGGATTTCGGTAATGGCGGGTACATCAACTTGGCTATAGGCTCTAATATTTGCGGGCTAGCGAATGAAGTGGCCAGTGTTGATGTCAAATAGAAATGGCGGGAACTTTGTGATTGTAAGACTATTTTCTTTATTTAAATATGGCGGGTTGCATTAAAAATGAGTTGTTACGAATTCTTAACTCGTTTAAGATTTTATGTTGCAATTTTGCTTTCGTTGAATTTTTCTGCAAATGAAATGTAATTTTCTTTATGTATATAATTTTATCTTCTTTTAACTTTAAGGTTATTATTAATACTCTTGCCCGAATACCTAGAATACTCATTCTTATGCAAAAAAATGCTGTCTCAATTGATCATGCCATCTCTGTTTCTTCAACGTGTATTGTGGCGACAGACATAGTACAATGTAAAATTGCCTTAGAGTATTCTCTCTCAATGTCGATTATATATATGTATAGCTTTTTGGAGAAAACCTAAAAGCAAATACATATCGTAATCATATAAAAAAAATCGGATGGGATATCATCAAATGAACCCTCCGCCGTTAGTGTCAGACTCTTACTGACTAAAACCCATCCATGTTCCTTCCTCAGCCCTTTGTATTCCGAGGGCGCGGTATCTCTTTCGAACATCCTCCAGCCCCAGGCAGGCTATGGCCCTGAGGAAGCCCCGAAATATCTACTACTTAAATTGTTAAAATTGCTTAAATTTGTATGCAACCCGCTGTTGGTGATTTTTTTGTGAATGAAGGATTTTCTGTTAGTTTAAAACTATAACAATATTTTTAGAAAATTCTTAGTCTTGCCATAGATTAAGGGTGTGTTCAGAATTTTAATTAAGTAGTGTAATATAAAAACAATAACGTATTCATAATTTTTGATACGCATTTTTATATGAGCCGATTGTAATGCAGGGTAATGTACAATAATATATATATATTATATAGCCAGTTGCACTAAACTTTTTATCATTTATACTTATATGAATGAACTAGCTTCCCGCCAGCGGCTTCGCCCGCATACGTTAGAAAATGACAGAGTTTCATACAAAATTTGCCCCCCTTTTTCACCCCCTTGGGGATAGAATTTATCAAAATCCTTTCTTAGCGGATGCTTACGTCATAACATCTATCTGCATGCCAAATTTCAGCCCGATCCCTTCAGTGGTTTAGGCTGTGCGTTGATAGATCACTATGTCAGTCAGTCACCTTTGAGTTTTATATATATGATATCACAAAACATTATTTGAATAATAAGCATACTTTTATTTTTTTATGTTATAAATACATAGATCAACTAATTAAGTAAACATTTATGATGAATATTAAATCGAAAAGCATAAAATAATAGCAAAATTATTTAATTTTATCCTCCATTTTGACAGATCTTGAATGACAGTTCTTCCGTTTCACGTATATGTAACCTGATATTTTTTTAGTGCAACTGGGTGTTAGTTTTTAAATGCAGCTGTTAAACGAAATTATTAGTTTTATTTAGTTTTTTTGTTCATAAGTATTGTTTTTTTTAGTGTATTAATTATATACATAATGTTATATTATAATGAAAGTTGAGTACAGAGAAATTCTATGTATTGTTTTAAAGTTTCTAGTTGTATTATAGAAATACGAATATAATTTTTAATTTATCGAACAATTAAAATAACAAGACAGCTCACAGTTCTTGTGATATTTTGTATATTTTTATATGTTTAAGTAAAGTAAAATTTAAACAAAATTATAGTTATAGGTACTTAGATAGTAATTATATGTCCAATTTATTTTAAGGGAAAAGCACAGATATGGAGCTAAATAAATAACGCAATTTGTATTATTTTTATAAAAAACTAAATTTAGTGATTATCTTTATACTACCTAACATAGTTTTAGTTCTTTTTGCAGCTCAATACGGCTCAACTATGCATTTTTTTGGTTGATGTCTAGGGACCTACTCTAATTCACCGAAATGAAATTTCAGAAAGACCTAAAATAGATGATAACTTCTTTTGTGGTGCGGTAAGGTGCGATCTGATGCTCTGTACATAGAGGGATGTGCTTAAACTATTCATATATAACAATTATTTACACCTTACCGCCCTAAAATCCATAAGGAAACGTACGAAACTTCAATAGAATCTTCATTTTCGTTGAGTTAGAGTAGTGCCCCCTGGTGTCAATACTGTGTAGCGCGGACTAATTCAGACGGTGTCGACTTAGGTGCACTACACTCAATTGTACACACGAAATACCGTTTTTATTTTTTCGGTTTCGGTTCGAAATACCGTTGTTGACGCGTTTCCCGCGGTTTCACCCGCATCCCGAGGGGACTAAATCGCGGACCCGGATAAAAAGTAGCCTATATCCTTTCTCAGGCTCTAGAGTATCTGTGTACCAACCAATTTCATTTAAATCGGTTCAGTAGTTTTAGCGTGAAAGCGCGACAGACAGACAGAGTTACTTTCGCGTTTATAATATTAGTAAGGATTAATTATCTTAATATTATTATAAATGCGGAACTATGTCTGTCTATCTGTTACATGGCAAAACAGCTGAATAGTTTTGGCTGAAATTTTAATATAAATTGAGGGCACTAGAACCAGAGTGACCCAAACACAAACTACAATTATGTGGATATGTGCTCTATTAATATTTTTTTGAGAATCAAAATGCCACAAAAAAAAATAACACTATCTATGATCGTTTACTGAAATTACCTTTGCGCCCCTCTGACTATTAACTTGGGGTTTGAAAAGGGGCATTTCTGTAATCAAATATAAAATACAACAAACAAATATATCACACATTGTGGTTTGGGCCGCTCTAGTTCTGGTTTCCTCAATTGAAGCTTCGGGAAGGGAGGGAGTAGAGGAGAAGGAGAGGGAGAGTAGTAGAGTATTTATTCAATTCAGAATACGAGGGAAAACGCTAGTGTATTATAATTTTGGGTTATAGGAAAAATATACTCGAATAAATAGTAATAGTTTAATTTAAAGCCATGACAATTTGTTGTAAGCGATATTATAAATGTGCCTTATATTTACATACATAAGTACAAGATAAGCAATATGTGACATTATACTGAGTTATACTATAAATTTAGGGCTCGTACCTAAGTACCGTGCATTCGATAGATTATCAAGTTACACTAGCCGCGGTCAGTCCGTGGATGGGTGACCGTTTTCTTAACATAGCGAGACTTACCCCTTCGAAAAAGGGGTGTATTTTTATACGGTAGCTTTTATTTTATCTGTAAAATAAATACTGTGCCAAAAAAACTTTTTACAAAATATCAGACCGATAATAACCGTCTTATTTATAAAAATCTGTAATCTGAAGTTTAACCTTTACTCACCTAATCCTTACTTAACGCCGTAATCCAGGATTAAGCCAATAACTTAAGTTCGGATTAACGCTTAACAGCATTTATGAGTGAGATTTTTTCTAATCCATTGCTAAGCTGCAGATTATAAATTAATCAGACTTTATAAGTAAGACGGTAAATGGTTGACATGTTGGCGCGCTTGTTGTGACGTCATAATCTATTAACAATCAATAGAATTGAGCAAAAGAGGAGCTATTGGCTAAGTAACAGCCGCACGGTTCGACCAATTAAAGGTTAAGCTGCGCTTGGCGCGGTCGGTCCGTGGATGGGTGACCATCTATGTCATAGCGAGACTCCTCCGTGCCTCGGAAAGCACGTTAAGCTGTTGGTCCCGGCTGTCATTTGTAGATCTTTGACAGTCTTTACGGGTAGTCAGAAGCCAGAAAGTCTGACAACCAGTCTTACCAAGAGGTATCGTGTTACCCGGTAACTGGGTTGTGGAGGTCCGATAGGCAATCGCTCCATGTAAAACACTGGTACTCAGCTGCATCCGCTTTAGACTGGAAGCCGACCCCAACATAGTTCTAAAGGCTAGGCAGATGATGATGAAAAGTGAGCAAAATGTGTTATTTTTGTCATTGTTTATGTAGACTTGTATGTCACATTCGATCGAAATAAAAGCGAGGCGTTTGCAACATTGATACCGACATTATTTTAGAATAATAAAAGTTTGTGACATAAATATTTGTTATCTAAATTTGACACAAGGGTTTTATACATATTTTTTTTGTATGGCATCTCGCTGGTCAACCTAGAAGGTTGTCGACTGCTTAACCGGGCTTGCCTGTGAAGTGCCTTAAATGAATTTAGGGCCTCCCAGCCAAGGGTTTTATACACTAGTGTTGTTGCTATACGGAACATAGCATATGTAGTTATTTGTTTTTTTAGAATGTAATCTTAGTTTTCTTATATATCAATAACTTTATTATTGCTCAATGGCCGTTGTTATTTTTCAAGACGAAAATAGAGACATTTGTAATTTTTTTTTTATATTTTATAGTACCTACTCCGATCCAAATGCCTGAATAGGAAAATATGTTCTCAGTTCATACTGTAATATGTAGTAATATAAAAATGCCGTTTTGAAGTACGTTTTTTATTTGGATTACAGAAGTTATTTCCAGTGCTATCTAACCTTTTTGGACTTACTAAAATTTTCCCAAATCGCAGACAGGAAACTAGATGTAACATACCTACTACCTACGTATAACTACTATAACTTCTGCACGCGACTTCGTCCGCGTGGAATAGTGGTGCACCGCTCCTATTGGTTTAGCGTGATGATATATAGCCTATAATCTTCCTCAATAAATGGGCTATCTAACACTAAAATATTTTTTTCAAATCGGACCAGTAGTTCCTGAGATTAGCGCGTTCAAACAAACAAACTCTTCAGCTTTATTATATTATTATAGATAGATATACTAGCCGGCCCAACGAACTTCTCACCGCCCCAACATGTTTTTTTTTTCAATTTTCCAATGTTTTGAATAGCTATTCTGCTATTCGGGACAAAGACAAAAAAACAACAAATAAAAAAACATAAAAATCAGTCCAGCCGATCTCGAGTTATAAGTGTCCGAACAACTCATTTTTTTAAATCTGTTAAAAAGGGTCCAAATATTGTCTGTAACTATTCATAAGTAATGTACATATAGGATTAATAATTACGTCATTTTAAGGTACCTACCTAACATTTGATTATTTGGGTATACCTAACAAATAACAATATAATAATGTCCCGTTGTTTTGATGTTGTGTACAGGACAAACCGACAAATACAATTTCATAATTTATTTATGTCGCAGAATATTAAATATTATTTCCTCATAGGTACTCATGTTATTATTTGAGGATACTAAATGTTGTAGGAAAAATTATAAACCATAAATGGCACGACTCATTTAGACCAGTTCAAAACAATTTTGCTCTTTTCACGGACAAAGGCTACACCCGAAATGTGTAACCTAAAAACGATATTTATAATTGCATCAATATGTTTTGTGGGCCAATGTATTGTGCTTATTGTATTAGGCCAGGATTATGCGTTAAAGGTTAAGAATAGTGTAAAAGTATTAGATGTTGCGAAGTTAAAGTTTGAAGCTTACTTGAAAGATTTTAATAAAACTTACCATGGCCGCGAATTTGATAGAAGGTTCGAGAATTTTAAGGTAAGATTTCTATTGCATTGCCTTTTTAATTTTGTTTTTTAATTTGAGTTTTTAAAGTTGCTAAACGCTTGAAATTCCTCATTTTATTGTTTAAAGTTTTAAGTTGGATATCTAGTTAATTCTTCATTCATTTATTTCACATAATATTTACATTTTTAAGTATAAGATATATTATTCAATATACTTATATATATAAAAAAAAAACATTTAAATATATAAAAATAGTACTCCACCGGCATCGGGAACATGGTCCACAATGCGTGCCGTATCCAGTAATACTGCTTTCTGTATCAAGCGCTTGATCCAACCATCTAACGAGAGCCTCTTCAGATGTTGGTCGAGGCTCTTGGCTATTGGATCACACATCGTGGTCGGTGGGGCCCGGATAGCTGTCGGGTCCACCATGAAGTACCTAGGATTGGTGCTCGACAGCCGGTGGGAATTCGGACCCCACTTCCGGCGGCTGGCGCCCAAGCTGATGGGCGCGGCGGGCGCGCTTTCAACGCTGCTTCCCAATATGGGGGGCCCGAGCGCCGCCTGTAGGCGGTTGTACGTGGGAATCGTGCGGTCCATGGCCCTTTACGGGGCCCCGGTGTGGGCGATGGACCTGACGGCCGGCACCATCGCCGTTCTGCGAAAGCCGCAGAGGGCGATGGCCGTCAGGGTCGTCCGCGGGTACCGCACGATCTCCTACGAGGCGGCTTGCGCTCTGGCCGGATCCCCGCCCTGGGACCTGGAGGCTAAAGTACTCGCGTCACTGTATCGGTGGCGCGAGGAAGAGCGGGCACGGCGCTTCAGACCGGTGCAGCGGCAGATTGCGCTGCTCCGAACGGAGCTCCGCCAGGTCTTGGTGGCGGAATGGCGGGACAGGCTTCTGCGCCCTACCGCCGGCTTCGCTACCGTCGAGGCGATCCGGCCAGTGCTCGACGCATGGCTCGGGAGAAGGCACGGCTCCCTGTCGTTTCGGGTGACGCAGGTGCTGTCGGGGCATGGGTGCTTCGGCAAGTTCCTGTGTCGCATAGGCAGGGAGTCGGACGCTCGGTGCCACCACTGCGTCCATTGCGGGGAAGACACGGCGCAACACACGCTCCAGCAGTGTGTGTCCTGGGAGGAGCAGCGCCGTGCCCTCACCTCTGAAGTAGGAAACGATCTGTCGCTGCCGGCCGTTGTTCGGAGTATGGTCGGCAGGGCAGAGTCGTGGGACGCGGTGGTGTCCTTCTGCGAGGACGTGATGTCGCAGAAGGAAGCTGCGGAGTGGGAAAGGGAGATCTCCACTCTCAACCCCGCCCGCAGCAGGCGCACCGGGCGCCGGAGGAGGGCAGACAACGCCCTCTTCCGCCCCCCATAAACGGGTCCAGGGGCGACGGACTTGGGGAAGTCCCCGCCCCCCATGATAGGACCCGAGCCGGCGGCGCGCGTTTGTGTCCACGCGCGCCCCCGAGGCGATGCACGGGGTAGGACACCTCACTACCCCGTGCAGGAGACGAGGCCCGGCAGGACGGGCACCAGTGCGGGGCTGCAGACGAATCTGGATTCCCGCGGCCCCGCGCCCACGTGCGAGAAGCGACACCGGGGTGGTTTTAGCCGGTAAGAGTCCGGCACTGTTCCCGGCCTCCCCAGGCCGGGTTCGTCCATGAGGATTTCCCCCCGAATAAAAAAAAAAAAAAAAAAAGGCTCTTGGCTATTAAACCATTGGCTGAAACGACTATAAGTTTGACGTCTAATTATTAAAAGTTATTTTGTCTACCGCTGAACTGGCTCATTTGTTGATGGACATAGCTTGAACCCAGGGAGAGTCTATAGGATATTTAGAAGAGGGGTGAATAACGAAGAAGTCGAAAAATAAATGCATTTTGCAGATAAGCAAGATAAAGGTAAACCTATTCCTCATTTATATTAATGGATAAAAGAATAACTATCTATTGTTTTTCAATTTCAGGCATCGCTTAAGAATATAGCAATATCAAATGCACTTGAAGGAAACATAGTGTTTGGTTTGACAAAGTTCTCAGATATGTCGAAACAAGAATTCATGAATCGTATGTTGTTGAATTCTAGAGATATCCCTAAATGCGTGCCGATGTCAATGGATTGTGAATTAAATTTGACAATTATAAGGAAAACAATTTATAAAAGGGAACTGAAGAGCTCATTTGACTGGTGAGACCACTTGTTTTACTGAAGATACCTCATACATTTAAGTCGTTGGACCTGGCTGTCATTTGTAGATCTATGACAGTCGTTACGGGTAGTCAGACGCCAGAAATTGACAACCAGTCATACCAAGGGGTATCGTGTTAATTGGTAACTGGGTTGTGGAGGTTAAGTAGGCAGGCGCTCCATGTAAAACACTGGTAGTCAGCTGCATCTGCTTAGTTTGGAAGCTGGCCCCAGTATATGTAGTTGAGAAAAGCCTAGGCAGAATGATGACCTATAATCTCTAAGTTCAATTATCATACCGTAACTTTTGACAATTCAATGATATTGTTGCTTTGTTTGATTATATCACCTTTGGGAATCGTATGTCATTGGATACCCCTTTTTAGGGTTTCGTAGTTGACAAGGAACCCTTATAGTTTCGCCATGTCCATTTGTCTGTCTGCCTGTCTGTCTGTCCGCGGCATAGCTCAGAGGTTTTTGGTAAGAGAAAGCATATGTAGATCGATCACGCCGAAAAAGTGGTAAAATAAAATTATATAAAAAAAAAAAATATGTTTGCTCCCAAACCCGTAAAGTGGGGATGAATATTTTTTTTCTCGCGTATTCCTACCTGTGGGATATCATTAGTTAGGTCTTTCAGAAGTATCATGAATTAATTATTATATTTTAGAAATCCGCGATAAAAGTGTTCGCATTGAATTATCTCTTACATTTGACATTTCTTGAGACCTTACTCTACACTAGCGCCTCTAGTGGTGAATTTAAGCGCGGTAGCCCTCATTAATAATAAATTATCATTAATTAAATCCTCATTAATTAATAATAGTGTCGTGGTGGCCTAGTAGTTAAAGCACCCAACTCTCTCGTGTACGAGCGTGCGAGTTCGAAGCCTGGCAAGTACCAATGTAACTTTTCTTAAGTCATATGTACTTTGTAAGTATATCTTAGACACCACTGACTAACGGCGAAGGAAAACATCGTGAGAAAACCTTTCTTCAGAGTACTTCAAAGTCTGAAATCGCCAATCCGCCTTGAGCAAGCGTGGTGTTAAATGTTCATGCCTTCTCTGTATGAGAAGAGGCCTGTGCCCAGCAGTGGGACAATATATATATTTTTTAATAATTAATATTTTGGAGGATAACATTTAACGGAATATTAATTGAATTATTTTGGTCCAGGCGAAAACGTGGTGTTGTGAAGCCGGTATTAAATCAAAAGCTGTGTCTAGGATGCTGGGCCTTTGGCATAGTTGGGGTCATCGAGTCTATGTCTGCGATACGTATGCGTGACTATGCGAGTCGGAGCATACAGGTAGGATATCATCCCATACTATACTCCATTTACTACGAGATTAGACATTTAAACGCACCCTATTTACCGTTTGTTCAAACGATTTTGAGCTTACGTAGTAACTATTTAGTAATCTGTGCTATTGTTAAGGTGACTTGACGAAAACAGAATGCAGATATTATATTTGTTATTTTAAACATTATTTTGCTTTCAACACCATCCTTATCAGTACGGAATAGAACTTAAAATCGGTTGAATAAGCTGCAAAAACAGTTTGGAAGTTTTTTAAATCTTATTGTACATTAAGTATAGGTATTTAAATACCTTCCAGAATTAATTTTAAGTCCCTACCTCGTAACTCAATATCCTTTCGTTTTATGGCGAAAATGTTTATTTCATTTTCTAATTATTTTTATTGAAACTCAAACCTTACAAACATTATAAATGCCAAAATAATTCTGTCTGTCTGTCACGGAAAAACAGCTGAAGCAATTTAGGTAAATTTGAGAAAGATAGATTGCGGATTAAACAGCAAGTCCTAACTAGTATGTTTGTTTGTAACGTTTTCACGGTAAATGGCTAAACCGATTTGAATGATATTTATTATGGAGGTAGAGTACACCCTGGAGACAGGTATTAGCTATTTTTTATCCGGGTGTGTTAAGTAGATCCCGCCGGATGGTGAAAACACTGATTCTATACTAATATTATAAGAGGAAAGATTTGTTTATTTGTCGGGTTTTAACTCAAAAACTACTGGATCAATTTTCAAAATTCTTTCACCGTTAGGAAGCTACATCTTTATGAAGTGTCATAGGCTATATTTTTGACTAGCTTCTGCCCGCAGCTTCGTCCGCGTGGAATAGTGGTTCTCCGCTCCTATTGGTCTTAGCGTGATGATATATAGCCTTTAGCCTTCCTCGATAAATGAGCTATCTAACCCTGAAAGAACTATTCAAATTGGATCAGTAGTTCCTGAGATTAGCGCGTTCAAATAAACAAACTCTTCAGCTTTATTATATTATAGTATAGATATAATTTTACACTACGACATATCTCATCGTCAGGAACTGCTGGACTGCTCAACATACACCAACGGTTGCCACAGAGGTAGCGTGAGCAGAGCTTTGAGATTCATGTGCATTAATAAGACGCCTATTGTTACGGAACAAGAATACCCTATGACATTGGGTTTGGAGCAAGATTGCAAGTTGCCTAAAAATTATACCGGGAGGATGGTCCGGAGGTACATGTATCAGTGGTAAGTTTCAACAGCCGTTGCCGTAATTCTGTTTGTCTGTCACGCTAATGGTAACACAATTGAACCGATTTATTTAGCTGCAGTTATCTAGTAGTTACCAAGAATCTCTGAGCTATGCCGTGGACAAACAGACAGACAGACGGACATCGCGAAACTATAAGGGTACTTTGTCGACTACGGAACCTTAAAAATTAGTTTCTACGTCATACAAATAATACACCCTCCAAGTTTCAGGTCTCTACGATCAGCGGTTTAGGCTGTGCGTTGATAAATAAATAAATATCTTTGGACAATTTCACACAGCGCCATCTAGCCCCAAAGTAAGCAATGCAAGCATGCATGCTTGTGTTATGGGTGCTAGCTTAACGGATATACTACTTATATACTTTTTTTAAATACATACATATTAATAGTAACACCCAGACCCGTTACAGAAATTAAAATTCATCATTTCAATTTCTGCACGGCCGGGAATGTTGTGGTATTCCGGCTATGTTGACCACTAAACCACTCAGGGGGGTTAGACAAGTGGCAAAACGCTAACGCTATAGAATAGAAAACGAAATGTATGGGAATGACATATAGCTAGTCGTAAACGAATGTCATTCCCATACATTTTGTTTTCTATTCTATAGCGTTAGCGTTTTGCCACTTGTCTAACCCCCCAGGTCGTTGATCCGTCAGTCATTCAGGACAAAGCATTTTATATGTATAGATAATATATAATTATCAATATTGTTACAGCAACGTGACCGATACTAAAATGGTGAAGCAGATTGCTTTCTATGGCCCAGTGGTGGCCACTGTGGACGCGACTAACTGGGCCAACTACATCGGCGGCGTCATTCAACGGGCTTGCACGTACGGGAATGCTAACTTACTTACCAATTCTATACACCAACTAGCTTTTGCCCGCGGCTTTGCTCGCGTTAAGAAGTATTATTGGGGGTTGAATTTATCAAAATCCTATTTAAGCGGACGTCTTCATTATAGTAGCTCCAATCTTTAATTTCAGTTCAAGCAGTCGAAAATCTAAAAAGATTTATACAAACTTTCATGCCCTATTTATCCCCTTAGGGGTGGAATTTATCAAAATCCTTTCTTAGCGGATGCCTACGTCATAACATCTACCTGCATACCAAATTTCAGCCCGATCCCTCCAGTGGTTTGGGCTGTGCGTTGATAGATCACTATGTCAGTCAGTCACCTTTAAGTTTTATATATATTTAGATTAGATTTAGATATTATAAATGCTGAAGTTTGTGAGAATCTAGAGAAATTAACAAATGACGTAAGGATGGCGAATGTATGTCAATTTCATGCTCTAAACATCATCATCTATCATTTGATGCCATTTTATTTATGTATGTGGGAAAATTGGACAAAATACGTTATGATTTTGTTGACATTTTTCGTAAAATCAATTAGTACCTACAGACTATCATTAACTGATTGGTAGATATAAATTATCTTCGAGTACCCACAACATCCTCAGTTGTGCCGCAAAGTTTATCAATAAACATTTTTACAATGTGGTACTTTGTGTTCGTGCAGGCAAATGCAGTTGCATGCGTAGAACTGAGCACTGGACGATATGGCACATGTTAGGAGCCCATGTCCAATAGTGAACTGATATTATATAGGCTGATGATGACACTTTTTTTGGCATAGGAAATCTGAAATGATCCCTCCCGTGGTTAGTGTCAGACTCTTGCTGACTAAGGCCCAAGTTCACCGAAAAGATAACGATCCGATCAACTAAAAACACCCGTTTAGCATAAATTCAAACTTCTACCATACGATAACCTACCATTTGATTTTTTATTCCTAAAACGGTCGATTACCAAGCCGGGGTTGAACAAAGAGTTGACAACACAAAAATTCCCGTAAAAAACGATGTCGTTAAACGGGCCGATTATTGTATAACCGTCTGTCGGTGATCTTGGACCTAAAACCCATCCATGTTCCTTCCCCAGCCTTTTGTATTCCGGGGGCGCGGTTATTCTTTCGAACATCCCACAGCCCCGATATATTATATTTTATAACCTGGTATAACACATACTTTTTATCCGGTTGCGCGAAATAGTGCGAGAAACACATATACTTCATTTACAATAAGATTAGAAAAACTTCCAAACTCTTTTTGCAGCTTAATCAACTGATTTTGAGTTCTATTCCCCACTGATAAGGATGGCGTTGAAAGCAAAATATTGTTTACAATAACAAATATATTCTGTATCTGTTTTTGTTATGCCACCTTAATATTAGAGCTTTAGATCGTTTGAACAAACGGGAAATAGGGTGCGTTTAAATGTCTAATCTTATTATAAATGTAGTAAAGTATATTAAATGCGAAAGTAACTGTCTGTCTGTCTTACGTTTTTACAGTAAAACGGCTGAATCGATTTGTATGAAAAAAAATGGTATAGAGATACGTAGCTCAGGGAAGGATAGTTTTAATTTTTCTCTTTATATCTACAGACGCGGTAATCCAAATCACGTGGTACAGGTAGTGGGGTATGCAGGGTATGGAGCTCCGCCTGAAGCACGCCCACCACCTCACTACATCATCAGGAATTCCATGGGGGAAGACTTTGGAGAAAACGGTTATGTGAGGGTAGCCATGGATTCCGACCTTTGTGGCATCACTGAACGGGTTGCAATTATCGACGTTATGTAGGAGAGAGTAGGGTACCACCACGTGTTTTTGCAATCGCTATTCAGCCCCCTAATTACGTAAGCCAATATCTTTCAATTTCAATTTGACAGTTCAATGATATACATTGCTTCGTTGAAAGTATCAATGGGGTAAACGTCAAAAAATATGCAGCAATGTATGTAAAACTCCTTTTGATGGGTATGTCAATTGTGTATCCATTTTTTACGTAATTAGGGTGCAGGTATGAGAGCGAGACACAGCTACTAACGCCGTGTAGCACCGTCTCTTTTTCACAACAAAACTATTCCTTGCGCACGTCATGGTAAGGCTCCAGTGATGGAGACAGGTTGTTCCAGGAAAATACTGTGATAATAATTGATAGCAAAAATGTGAAAGCGGTCTCCCTTTATATAATAATTATTATAGATTTATTTTTCTCTTGCTCTTTATAATTATTATTTGTTTTACGCTGTTTACTCTATATTACTCAGATAAATATTTTTTACTATTTTTTTTATACGCTGATTGTTTTTTTTTTTAAATCTCTTATAATAAACTTAAAATATTTAGATTCTAATGTTACCATCTTTCAAGTATAAGTAGATATACAATGATTATGCATTTTAATATAAATTTATGATATTTGTAAGAAAAGACGGTAAAGGTTAATGAATAAATTATGTATTATATCCTTGAATTTAATTCACCTGTCTTAAACAACATTTCTACATAACTATGACTGGTTCTATAAAAATATTATTTTTCTATTACTTTGATTAAAAGGAATTCAGTTCTTGTAAATGTAGCAACCCTTTAAAAAGGCGGTTAAAAATAGCAACCGTATTTTTTTTTACTTTTTGTGGTTAAAGTACCAAACTAGTAGTTTTATCTAATCTGTGACCGCACTTTTATATATTGCCATGAACATTGCAACACTGTAATTACTAAAAATTCAAATAAAGAACTTCATCACATCAGTTGACGACCGGCCGCCGTGCAGTAGAGACGTATAATCGTTTATCGTTCGGTAAGTTGTAGTGTTGTTTCATGATGACTTTGTTATTACTCCTCACTATCAGACCACTTCATGTGGTAATTGTTAAATGATAATACACAATAAGTTTCATACACTAAGTTTGTTACATAATGTGGCTGATAAATTTGCAAGTATAAAATAGAGTGGTTGATTGTGAGCACTTTAAATTGTTTTTATGATAACACTTCAGCGATTGTTGCCGGTCTTGTAAATGAAGTAATTTTGTCTCTTTATATACTAATTGTAATTTTTGCATAGTTATTCAATATTCATTTAAAACGATTGTAGTTAAATTACGGCATTACGCACTAATTAACATGGAATTTGCAGCCTAATTAAAAAACTAAGCAAACTTTTTGAGATGATTTATGATTGTGGTTATTATCGTGGCTATTAAGGTTTAGCTTACCTTGAAGTCATAAAGTGAGATCCGAAGTCTTTATGAATACCTCTTAAAAGACTTTTAGAATCACTACATAGTATAAAACAAAGTCGCTTTCTCTGTCCCTATATCCCTATGTAAGCTTGAATCTTTAAAACTATGCAACGGATTTTGATGCGGTTTTTTTTAATAGATAGTAAGGAAGGTTTTAGTATCCATTAGCAAAATATATCGCGGGTGAAACCGCTGGCGGGAAGCTAGTATATCCTAAACCTGTCTGCAGGCCTCGTTTGGTTCTTTGAATATTACTACAAGACTTCAATATTCGTAATAATTTATATTTGGAGCACATTATACATTCAACAAACAAAGTTTTGTATTTAAACTCATGCACCCCACCCGGATAAAAAGTAGCCTATAGGTAACTCTTAGGGTCCTATCTAACTCCATAGCAAATTTCATCCACATCGCTTTCGCCATTTCACGGTGAAAGCTTCACAAACAAACTTACATTAATTGTACCTACCTATCTATAATATAAGAATGAATCGCTGAATGTGTTGCTAAGCGCAAATCTCGAGAGCAGCTGAACCGATTTGGATAAAATTTGGTTCGGAGATAGGGGGGCCCTGAAGAAAGTTTTAGGCTATTTATCCAGGTACGTGAAGAAGTTCCCTCGGGGCGCAGGTGAAACCGCGAGCAACAGCTAGTTTATAATATTAATTGAAATAAAGGATGGGTTCGTAGCTAAGTCACAGCCGCAGCCGTGCGGATCGATAGATTGACAAGGTTAAGCTGCGCTAGCCGCGTTCAGTCCATGGATGGGTGACAGTCTTCCGAACAAAGTGATACCCCTCCATGCCTCTGAGAACACTTAAAACTGTCAGTCTTGTGCCTCATTTTTCCACATTCGTCCCATCGGACTATGAGTGAGGGAATAGTGCACCTGTGACTGCTCAAACGCTTGTGCACTATAATATCTCCTGCGTACCTGGCTAGTATACATTGAGATTGGCCGCCGGGGAGTATATTAATATTAATTAGTTAATGAGAGTGCGTATATCCAGAGTGTTATAAGCAAAGCCGTTACAGGCGCGACCTCTAGCAATCGTCAGGTTTTCTTAGGGATGGGATAATTATCATCAAATTATTCCTCCCGGTGTGGACGGAGCGAGAGGAAGTTTCAGACTCTTACTGACTAAAACCCAGCCATGTTCCTTCCTTCACCCTTTGCGTTCCAGGCCCGCCATGATACTTTCATACTTGCTCAGTGTAAATGTAAATAATATGCTATAGAATCAACAATGGTGTCGCTCTCAGTAGAAGATTTCGGAGTGTTGAAGGGGAAGAAAGTGCAGAAGTTTACATGGCGCGCCACGAGTGGAGCGGAAATATCTGTGATATCCTATGGAGCTATCGTACAGTCTTTTAAGGTAAGACTGAGATGATTATTCACTTAGGGCCAGTTTTTCAATAATCAGATTTAAAAATATGTAAGACAATAAGTAATGGAAGTAATGATTTGACCAGACGTTGTACCACCACCTGTTTTTGCAATGACTATTCAAGTTTGAGAGAATGACACAGCTACTAACGTCGTATAGCTCCGTCTCTTTTTCATAACAAAAATAATCTTGTTTTGGCACGTCATGGTAACGCCCCAGTACTGTTATCGGATTACAGGTCCCGGATAAATTTGGGATCAAGAAAGACTTGGTGCTTGGTTTTGATGACCTCGACAGCTATGTGAAGAGGAATGCCCCGTACCTTGGAGCCACTGTTGGAAGGTGCGCCAACCGCATTGGCAATGCCACCTTCGAGATAGACGGCAAGACTTACAATGTAGCAAAGAATATTGGGAAACATCACTTACACGGAGGCATAGTGGGTTTTGATAAGGTATGGTCTCTTGATATTTTTGTTTTACTTAACGATGTTCTTTCTTATTAAAGAGAAAAAGAAACAAGAAAACAGAAAATATATTAGAATCTGCAAATCAAGAACAATACGATACCCCACATGACCTAGTAACTATACTTTGAAATTTTAAACCCCCACTTCCCCTCACATTTTCCATAAAAGCAATTTGATGTTTAACTTTTTTCATATGCAATACGCATAAGCATCAGGCAAGCAGCACGGTCTTTATAACTGTTCCAAATTTCAAGTCTATAGCATTAGTAATTCCTGAAATAATCAGCTGTGACAGACGAACGGACAGATGAAATGAAACCTTTTTACCATTTTTGGTACGGAACCCCAAAAACAGGAAACACATACTTTATGACATAAGAATTTGTTTGAGTCCGAAAATTGAATCTGGAGAAATCTATACTTATAATAAATCTGTAGAGAGGTAAATTCTGTACATGAAATATATTTCCAAAATAACTATCAGGGGGTGATTAGGGATCGATACTGATGCCAAAAATGCAATCAGTAAAATTTTTGTCTGTCTGTCTGTCTGTCCGTCTGTCTGTCTGTCCGTCTGTCTGTCTGTCTGTCTGTCTGTCTGTATAAACTCTATAGAAACAAAAACTACTCTACGGATTTTAACGAAACTTGGTAGAATTATTTGTCATACTCCTGAGATGGTTATAGTATACTTTTCATCACGCTACAATCAATAGGAGCAGAGCAGTGAAGGGAAATGTTGTCATTTTGTTTAAACGCGCTAATCTCAGGAACCGCTGGTCCGATTTAAATAATTATTTCAGTGTTAGATAGTCCATTTATCGAGGAAGGCTATAGGCTATATATCATCACGCTAAGACCAATAGGAGCGGAGAACCACTATTCCACGCGGACGAAGTCGCTGGCAGAAGCTAGTTACAAATAAATAAACAATGGCACTGTCCTACTTGGGAATCGAACCAAGAACTTACGTGCACTGTACACGTATCGCGCTTAGTCTTAGGTCCATTTTCAATACCCTATCTATCCCAAAATTTTCTGACTAGTTATAGAATTATTACTTAATGTCCCCCAACCTTTAAACTTTTTTAGCCTAGATCTGTCGAAATATCGTCATTAAAAATAGTCTCAACCACTACATCTAGTTTGTTCCCTACAAGAAATCAGTCTCCCAAAATATGCTTCACAGATTTGACCCATGATATTGACTATTGTTTTGTCAAATTCTAGGTTGTATGGGAAACCACAGTGGTAGGCAATAAAGTGGTGTTCAGCTACTTATCCAAAGACCTAGAGGAGGGGTACCCTGGCGACCTCATCACCAACGTGACGTATGAAGTCACGGACGACAATAGACTCCACATGGACTTCAGAGCGTCCACCACCAAGAAAACTGTGGTTAATTTAACCAACCACTCTTATTTCAACTTGGCGGGACACGATGCTGGCGCTGAGGAGTTGTATAATCATTGGGTTGTTATCAACGCGAATAAGTGAGTGGTTCTAAATATTTAAGGTGAAACATACAGTCTGTTCGCGGCCATTTTCCCGCTAGATGGCGTTGAAGTCAATGTTTTTAGTTTATTTGAGTTTATTGTGTAATTGCAACATTATCAAGTCGTAGGAGTAGCTGATGCGTTACTCTGACATTACACTCCATTGAACTGGGTCATTTCCTTGTCTCAAAATCCGATCCAATTCGACTTAGAGCTCAAAAATAACATCTGTCATTGAATATTTTTGTGGACTTATGCTAGACAGGAAGGAGCTATTTTTAACGGTGATTGATTAACTTAGAAAACCCGTTTGAGGAGTTTGGGATTCTTGTGTTAGATTAATTTAACAATTAGTTAATTAAAATAAACTTAATCCTATTTCAACATCAGTTTTGTTCATAGTCAATTTATATTAATACATATCATAAATTCTCTTGAATTTCAATGATAGGTACTTTTTGACGAAAACCATGTGTCAAATTCTGTAATATTTTTCTTTTCTTTCAGTAAAATGCTTATTAAATGGGTTTCCTTAATAAAATTACGGATACATGTTAATATTAACGCCAATTCTTTCTTCTAGAATCACCAAGACAGATGACAACTCAATACCAACTGGGGCTTTTATTCCTGTCCAAAACACCCCATTCGACTTCACGGTCCAGAGGAAGCTGGGTGAAGCCATGGCTGCGGGCGACAACCTTTTCGATGACAACTATTGCGTTGAGACTTATGGACCGGAGGTGAGGACACACTTGAACATTATTCCTAATCTACCGATGGTTTCATCATCATCATCACTAATCATCAGCCTATATATTGTCCCACTGCAGGGCACAGGCCTCTTCTCATACAGAGAAGGCATGAGCATTGATCACCACGCTTGCTCAAGGCGGATTGGTTTATTGGTAAAAAATATCATAAATCTTTAGTTTAGATAAGTCTGTGGATCTGCGGATTAATCTAGAAGCAATTTATGGATTTTTCAGCGAAACACTATGGATTTAAAAAACATGATCTGGCAACACTGCTCTTGTGCCTCTCAAACCATAGAAAAATATTTTGCGCTTGAAATGCTTTTTCGTATTTGGATTTTTGATACCTCTCTCGCTCTACATCAGGTTCGGTGATGCTGTGGGTTGGGTTTATTGCTTTCCTATCAATATTAACTTGGCTCAAAAGACGTTGTCCTATCGTAATTTTAGTTTTTATATGGAGCGATTGCCTATCTGACCTCCTCAACCCAGTAACTAGCACGCTATTACGTAATAACATAGAGAATACAATACTACATGCGAAATAAGACTGGTTGTCTGGCTTTCTGGCGGTCATCCCGTAACGACTGTCAATGATCTACAAATGACTGCTGGGACCAACGTCATATTACGGGCATTGGATGGTCACCCATCCCAACTAATGCGGTAACTGTAGCTTAACCTTGATCTGAGCGACTGCCACTGCCTAACCTTCTATTATAATATACACCTTCACCATTCCTTTGCAGATCCTAACCTTCGTCTCGGCCGTGACCCACCCATCTTCAGGACGTTTCCTAGAAGTGCACAGCGACCAGCCAGGAGTTCAGTTCTACACTGCCAACTTCCTCCCAGCACCTTCGGAAGCAGCACTGGTCGGGAAAGATGGCGTCGGCTACCGTCGTCACGGTGCCTTTTGTCTGGAAACCCAGACCTTCCCAGATGCTGTTCATCATGCTAATTTTCCTACTTCGATCTTGGTTCCTGGTGAGGAGTATAAGCACCGCGTGGTCTATCGGTTTGGTGTGTACAATACTGATAAGGTTGTTGAAGTACCTTCTGTGGTATCAGGTTAGAGATTGAGAGAATGGGACAGAGTTATTTACTCTTTCTCACATACGTAAGCAAATGGAGTTATATTTTCTTCTTTGTACCTACTTATATTGTTCATTGTTATGAAACATTTTGATAATCAAAAATATATTCCTTGTTTGATGTAAAAAATATGCCATACCTATATTTAATTAATTTAAAGTTCAAATAAAAATGTTTATTATACATATTTGTTAAAATAAATCAACTATATTACTGAACATCGTTTATTTACTTAAAACAATAAGATTTTTCGACATAATAATTTTATTGAAAATAATTATATTCAGTTATTAATTATTTAAAACAAATGCCAAACTCCTTTCCCCCGGCATCTTAATATGAAAATTGGAACATAATAAAATAATTTTCGTATACAATTAAATATGGCTACATTTCAAAATTCGATGCAGCAACATAAAAAACTTTATCTGGTGTAGTTACATTTTCCATTCGACGTAGTAATTTATCAGGTAAAAACAAAACTTACGTTAAGGCAGATATTATTTTAAAGAGAAATTCTCAAGTGTCTAAATCCAAACTTTACATTATTTAATTCACTAATTAAATCAAATATCTGTATAATAAATTCATAATTAACATTAAACGCCACAAACAATCTAATCTAAAGGTATCCAACCCTATAATGATGATTCAATTCCGTTTTGCCCATTTTGCCCATTCTCCCCGTTTTGACCATTCTCCCCATTTTCTTTGACCGTATCGCCCCAAGTTAGGTTCAGGCTCCTCTTCATGCAATCATCTAGTGGGGGTATCAGAGAGCGAGGTAACAGGAACGTTGACAGATTGAACAGGTCCAGGAACACTTTGTAACGGTCACTGGAAAAATAAGGATTTTTTTATATTTTTTTATTATGAAGTATTGAGTATCCGTGCATCGGGCAAGTTTGTTCAACAAAAAATCTTGTTGCGCTCTTACTGCATGTATTCCAGATACAAATTATGTCCTTTCCCAGGGTCCCCATCTATACTATCTATACTAATATTATAGAGAGGAAAGATTTGTTTATTTGTAGAGTTTTAACTCAAAAACTACTGGACCGATTAAAAAAAATCTTTCACCGTTAGAAAGCTACATCTTTACGAAGTGTCATAGCTATATTTATTTCCAGAGATAATCAGGGATCCCTACTAAAACTTGAATAATGTAACCCAAGGAGTAAAAATAATTATCCACGCGGGCGGAAAGCTAGTACTCTATATACCTACTGAAAATTCGTACATAATAATACATCACGCTTCTAGTACTATCTAGCCATTATGTATATATATTATAAAACTCAACCGATACAATTATAGTAACTAACCTTAGCGTGGAGCGCAGATATTGGTAGCCAGATGATCCGCCAGTGCCGAGCTGCTGCGATCCTATCATACGCTGCACCATGATCACGTGGTTGTCTGCGATTAAAAAATATAATTGGTATAGGTAGCAATAAATCTGGATACCATTAATTATATTAGGACAGGTCCACGGTTCTCAAAATGTATATGCTTAAAGATATGCCTTGAATATATTAATGTATTTTTTTTAAATAACTATAAATGATTACGGTTTATTGAATTTAAACAATTATTATTCTTTGGATGAATACATATTTATTTGAATTAATTGAATTAAAAGTAGTAATTGAAGTATAGTAAGAATAAAAAAATCAGTCGAACTAAGACCGTTCTCCTTATTTTGGAAGACTGTTAAAAATGGGGTGAGATGGACAAAATGACTTTGGGGTTAAAGAGTGCTATATAGGCTGGATGTAGGTTCCGTATACTCACATCGCCACTTGGTGATGAGGCTGTCTATGTCCATGAGGAGGGTGAGCAGCTGGTGCGGCTGCGAGAACCGAGGCTCGTCTCTGTAGAACGTTATCATGATGGCGCCCTGTAACGCCTTGTGAGACAGCCTGGAATAAGGTATAAGTATTTACTTTGCGCTGATGGAGAATGGAGATATTGTATTCTTTCATGTATATTATTGAAATTAAAACAAAAATCTGCTAATCAAGTTTGTGTATGTTTTCACCCAAATTCGTTTCGTAGTATTTCAGTTTTAGAAAGCAAAAAAAAACAAATCGGTTCAGGCGTCTTCGAATAATCGCAGAATATAATAATAAAATTAAAGATTCGAATTTCGAAGAATTAAAAACCTCCTTTGTTTAAAGTCGGTTAATAAACAAAATAATATAACGTTTTCTTATTTTATACTGGAAACAAGGTGTTGTTTTTGTTTCTTCTTACAATATAAAAAATGGTCGAACAAAGAAAAAATGTGATCCAATAAAAATGATTCCAAAGTTTTCTATATAATTTTATTTATGTTTTGCCACTAACACCTACTTAAGCAGTAAATAAAAAATTGACTGCGGTATATATATTTTTAATATGTTGTTAAAGATACACACCTTCGTTCTCCCCTGGAGCGTAGTGCGTCATGGACTGCAGGGTCGAAGATAGAGCGGTATATCTCCCGCCGGTTCTCCGCGTCCTGCAGCCGGTGACGACGGACAGTCTCGTTCGTCTCGTGCTATAAGTGTCAATTATTTTTAAACTTCAAGCTATAATAAAAAAACTATTATTTTGTTTAGATAAAATAGCTTTCGCGACTGGTGATACTTATAAATGAAGACGAAGAAGACGCTAAATTGAGGAAAAACGAGTCCTAAAAATTATTTAAACGTATTGAAAACGCTAAAAAATCTTCAGAAGAGAACAACGAAAGTGTAAAAAAATCTCGTTATGTTATGAATCTTTCGTTGACTCTTGCTTCAATTAAACATGGAAAGTGGAACTAGAAATTTAAATTAGTTCTTATTTTCCGCGGTTATGTACTGATTAATTTTCTTGCAGGATGCAAAACGTCCGGGACCGCTTCAAATTGAGTCAAGGACTCTTCTAGCTTCATTTTCTCACTTTCCGGAGGTCACTACTGCTTATTCTCACTTTTGAAGATGGTGTACTAGTGTTTATTCCAAAAAAGGGTCCCGATACAGAAAAAATCAAAGCACTAATAACTTAAGGAGCTCCTTCAATTTCAAATACTCACCGAAGCAGCATCGATGTCTTCCTTGATCAGTTTGTTGACGGCGGCCTGGAACTTGCCCCAGAAGTTGAAGCCGTGCGTAGTGAGGCCAGGAGTGCGCTCCAACCATCGCTCGATAAGCGCCAAGAGGGCTGGCTCCTGTTCAGATCTGGATGGGATATAAGAACACTTGACGAAAATGCGTAGATAACAGATTACGTTCGAAAGAGATACCGCGCCCCCGGAATACAAAGGGCTGAGGAAGGAACATGGTTGGGTTTTAGTCAGTAAGAGTCTGACACTCCCAACCACCCCACCTACGGCGGGAGGGGTCATTTGATGATTTCCCATCCGAAAAAAAGGCTCAAAGGGACCAGGTTTAGTAACCTTGAACGATTTATCCGTGCAGCTGGCACGGATTAATCGTTCAATCGCTCACCTGGATCTATCCGTGGATAGGGGGATCCATTTATAATTCTTAGAACCTAATCTATCGTGGGTTTTTTGTTTTGGCTGTCTTTAGTTGATCTCTGATACTCGTTACGGGGAGTAAGAAGCTAGAAAGTCTGATAAGGTCTGGTCTATTCCCTTTGGTGTTACAAGTTCAGGACCTTACCGCGTACCTATCGGTTGCTTTGTCTACGGAAAACAGTAGTAGCAAAAGTAGTTACTTTTGTAAAGAATCCATAGCTTCAGGGTCGTCTCCGAACACAGTCTGGTAGCTCTGGTTGTACTTCACACGTAGTGCCTGCTTCAGACCCAGCTGGAAATCAAAATAGATTATTTGTTTAACTTCTCCACTTGAATCAAAGTGTCAAGATCATTATGTTAGTCCTGGCGGGCTATCGGTCTCTCGTGAAAGTGCAGAAGATCCAGAAAATCCCTATTGATCGAAACGAAACGAAATGTTAGTATAGTTATTATAACCAATTAAAAACGCTTATAAAAAGTATACAGAAATAGGCTATGATCAAGCTACGATGGGTATAATAAAAATGATTTATTCATTATTATTTAAATTGATTGTGATACCTGCAACCGATTTTTTGTTAAATTAATTATTGACGATTAAGATTTTAGAACATGTTTTTCGTTCGCCAATTATTATTTTTACTTACATTTTAATGTGAAAGTAACTCTTAATCTATCTGTCTGTCTGTGAAACCGATTTAGATAAAATTGTCATGAGGTGATCGAAACCTGGAGAAGAATAGGTACAGGATAGTCTTTATCTGGGAGCGTGACGTATTTCCCTCAAAATTGGAGTGAAACCGCGGCAAACAGCTAGTCGGGAAATGAAGTGAAGAATCAAAGTCAATGCCATATCGATTGCAATCAATTATTTTCTTAACAATTGGTGTTATTAAAGTTGTTTGAACGACACTGATAAAAACAATATCGTGATCAATAATAATTATTGATTTTATTGGTGTTGTGATTTGAGGAGTCAGATTTGAAGAAAAAAATTCGTTTGCACGATCCCTGTCAGTAAGAGTTAATTTCGTTACGTTTTCTATTAGATATGAGAAGTGGGGCTGATGATGATGAAAATACTATCGCCATTTGAACCTTATCACTAACCACCATAAGGTTGATAGTACCTCTTCTCAAAAGTTGTCAATATTACCTTATTTTCTAGCAGACGAAACTGTAAGCTTTGGAAGCCGGAGGCCGGGCGCAGGTAATTCCTGAAGTCCATGAAGTCCAGCGGAGTCATCGTCTCCAGGATCATCACTTGGTCTACCAGCAGCTGGAAATAGAGGAGATATTTCAGGAACTCGTTACAAAACGCGTTTCGTTAGTTTAAAGAGCGTAAGCAGTTCTTTCGCGGAAGTTTCTGTTAAAAGACTGGTCTTCTCTCATCTTCTAAAGAGTAGACTACAATGCTGCCGTCTTAAAAAAATGTCTTAACAATTTTTTTTTCCGATATTGAGTTAAATACAATATTCGTAATGGAGGAGCTCGTGGCTAAGTAACAGCCGCACGGGTCGATCGAGCAAAGTTTAAGCTACGCTTGTCGCGGTCGGTCCGTGAATTGGCGACCATTTATGTCATGGCGAAATTCCTCCGTACCTCAGAAAGCACGTTAAGCAGTTGGTCCTGGCTGTCAGAAAGCCTTGAAGCCAGAAAGTCTGACAACCAGTCTTACCATGGGATATCGTGTTACCCGGTAACTGGGTTGTGGAGATCAGATAGGCAGTCTTTTCATGTAAAATACTGGTACTCAGCTGCATCCGGTTTAGACTGGAAGCCGACCCCAACATAGTTGGGAAAAGGCTC
This sequence comes from Pyrrhia umbra, assembly GCA_963891755.1. Taxonomy (NCBI): domain Eukaryota; kingdom Metazoa; phylum Arthropoda; class Insecta; order Lepidoptera; family Noctuidae; genus Pyrrhia; species Pyrrhia umbra. Next base: position 3,845,947 of record OY982935.1, read on the forward strand.
GGCAGATGATGACAATAATTCGTAATCAGATTTTTTTCCTGATTCGAAATATGTACGACCGGTACATATTTCTTATGCATGAGATGTGGTTTCATTTTGATAATAATATGCATTAATCTTTTGCTTCTAATTCAAAACAAGTCTGCTTGATACATGTTGCTTCTCTTTTGGACTGACCGCGATAAATATTTTGTTTTTATTATAATTTGTTTCAAGGTGAATTGTTCGTGTTAGCGACAATTAAAATTCGTTTTCTTGGCGTGCATTTCCAAGTTTGTGAAAGTCAGTGGTATTTAAAACTTTTTTGAAGAGAAAGTATTTTTGGAAATATTTATTTAAGTAAAAAATAGTGGGTTTTTGCGTATACAGTAAAGTTTTCCATAATCGATAGTACCTAAATTACTTACAAGTACCTACCTATCTATTAGTTACTATAATACTTGTTATACATATTTTTTACCTACATCCTGTAATTGTTTTAATTGCGTAGGTAACAAGAAATAAATGTTAGCTGGAAGGAAAATTTTTGAACACATCATGCATTCCGAATATGTAACGATTTATACTCTGTCCTGTATATTTAGATCAAATTTTGCGTGTGCAAAACTACTAGATTACGAATTAAAAATATAAAACAATTGTTATGTCCGTCTGTCTATAATTTAATGTTTTAATCCTGAGCAGTTGCTCAATTCACTGAATAAAAATCTAATTTTGAAATATTTCTATCTTCTATTAAAATTGCTGACCACACAGACTACACTACACTATACTATACGACTACACTATGCGACAGACAATAACTTCATAATATCCATGAAACTATTCTCAATATTAAAAAAAAAACCTTGTTTGGGTTATTACGAAAACTTTGTATTTGGCCAAGGCAAGACGTTCTCTAATGATGCGCTTGAGCAGACGAAAAATAAATAAAATACTAAGTTTCTTTAGTTTGCTCTCTGATATTTACTTAATTATTAAAATATACATAAAATATGTCTTGATCACACAACATCATAAAAGTATTCAAATTATTATTAAAATCAATTCATTTACATTCGCGTCATTAGAAGTGTGAATTTTTGCAGCCGGCCAGTTCAAAAACGCCTTAAAAAACACTTGAGACTTAATTGCTTGGCAAATAGAAACAAAAGACTGCTTTCATTGTATTGTGCCAGTATCAATTTCTAGGATGTGTGAGTGACATGTGGGTACAATGTGAAAGTGGGAGGGAGAGTTGTTACGCGACACCTCTGTCTGATCTTACGATAGTTAGATAACCACACCTAATAATACTTACTAATATTATAAATGCATATGTGAGATTGTTTATTTGCAACACTTCCACGGTAAAACGACTGAAGAAATTTAGATAAAATTTGGTATAGATAGATGGGACTTTTTTTTCGGATGGGAAATCTTCAAAATGACTTCTTCTTTTTCCGCCTTGGTGTGGCGGGAGGGAGTGTTAGACTCTTACTGACTCTGCCGGGGCTGCGGGACGTTCGAAAGAGATACCGCGCCCCCGGAATACAAAGGGCTCATCAATATACATATCCATACTAAATTTCAGCTTCCTAGTAACAAGAACCTCGGAGCTATGCCGCGGACAGACAGACAGACAGACAGACGGACATGGCGAAACTATAAGGGTTCCTTGTCGGACTACGGAACCCTAAAAAACCTGCAGGATGTTCGAAAGAGATAACGCGCCCCCGGAATACGGCTGAGGAAGGAACATGGATGGGTTTTAGTCAGTAAGACTCTGACACTACGGCGGGAGGGGTCATTTGATGATTAACCATCCGTAAAAAAAAAAAAAAACTTACTGACTAAAAACCCATCTATGTTCCTTCCTCAGCCCTTTTTATTCCGGGGGCGCGGTACCTCTTTCGAACATCCCGCCGACCTTCGACCCCCAACAGACTTTGGGAAGGTTATGGACTACTTTTTATTCGGGTGCGAAAAGTATTTCCTTCACGGGTAAAATTGCGGAAAACAGCTTTCTTATAGAGCGTCACTAGGTACCTACTAGTTTTGTGAGATTAGACCAGGGGTCTCCAAACTTTGAAGCTTTGGGGCCATCATATTTTTTTCGGTATGTTGCAAGGTATATATAACAATTTTATTTTTTCTGCCCTAAGCAAACATAGGCTTTTATTACATATAGTTTCGCCATGTCCGTCTGTCTGTCTGTCCGCTTGGTACTAGAAAGCTGAAATTTATTATAGCACAATTTTTATACCGACATTATGCAAGAGAGATGGATTGATCGATATGTCGCTTCACTGAAAGCCGACAACCTAAATGACGACGAACTTTTTAGAAAGTAGGTACTGTATAAGACTCAAAAAGTGATACTGGCCGCGATTCTCTTGACACCATCTAAATTAAATTTAGTCTATAATTCTCTCTTTCCATCAACAAATATAAGAAAGGGATAGCAAACTTTTAATACCTGTCAAATTAGCAAAAAATAGTTTTCCATACAAAATTAAACATCACGACGTAACATCTCGACTAAATTAACAAACCTGTACAAACAAAATGTCATCTGTCATTTAATCTTACAGCACTGAATTACTTGCTATCCTCTTCTTGTATTTCGCAATAGAAAAAGAGCATGATATTTTAAAATTAGTTTAGTCGTGTGTAAGTCAGAATCGGCACCACTGTCTATGTTTTAATTTGTGTAGCAAGCCTTTACCCCTAGGCAATCATGATATTACGTATTGTTTTCGATTAATAAAAGCAATCATGAAATATTGATGTATTTATCTAGACTCATAACATACCACATGTTACATCATACGGAATAGTTAAACCGGTTCGCATGATGACGTGTGAAATATACTACAGATACATATCTAGGAATAATAACAGTAAATAGGAGGAAAACCAGTTTGTATTTGTAGGTACACAGATTTGAAGAAAAACATCATTAAAATGTTGTTCTGTCTGGGCAATGATTTTTGAGAATCGAATCTGGTTATAATCGGACTAGCTTCTGCCCACGACTGCGGCCGTGTGGAATAGTGGTGCTCCGTTCCTTTTGTCGTAGCGTTATGATATATATGCTTATAACCTTCATCAATAAATGGACTATATAAAACTAAAAGATTTTTTAAATCGGACCAGTAGTTGCTGAGATTAGCGCGTTCAAGCAAACAAACTCATCAGTTTTATTAGTATAGAAGAAGAAGATAGATTTAATTTGATCTAGTTATGTTCAAATATCCAATTTAATCGTTACAAAACTGTCATTTTAAGGTGTATTGTTTTTTTTTTAAAGAAGACTTTGATCCTTGAGTTTTTTTTCGGTGTTTTTTCTCAAGGAAGCCGGCCTCATCAAGCTTTGAAAAAATAACGTGTAAAAGTGTTATTTTACAACCTACTTATTCGCAAAATAAATATCTTTTGTAATGACAAACCATCAAACAACCCTGCCCTCTGTTTTTTGCAGAGTGGGAGGGAGTGGCAGACTCTTACTAACTATACCCATTCGTGTTCCATCTCTTTCGAACAATCGCGCAGCCCACGACAAGTGTGTTAATGTTATGTGTTATTTTGAGAATTCAAGTATTAAAGACAATCAAAACCATCGTTATTTTTTAAAAGCGGTTTTGGATGACTTCTAGTCTACTTCTACTACTACTACCAGGTTTAATCTCAAAAAATGGTAAGAGAATTCATGTATTCCAAATATTAATAAAGTGTGCTAATTTTATGAGATTCACTCGCCCAGCTCGACCAACTTAGCGCGAAGTTGAGTCATCAGTAGACTGCTACAGACGATCTAGTTTACGATAATCTCATACAACAATGTATGTAACAGATTTAGAAAGCCATTCAAAACAATATTGACATGGGACACAACAACATCGCAATACTAGTGCGAGCCAGATTATCGATAAAAATTACGTGTTTATGTCGATAGAGGTCAGATGTCAGGGATCCTCACTATCAGAGTTATGTGTAATATTATGTTGAAGTAATACAAACATGTAAGTGACGTATGATTTTACGTTATGAACTTATGAATGTTTTTCTTTAGGTCAAAAATCACGCGTTGCCAAAACGCGTTGTTAAACAACGTGACAATGAAATATAAAATCTGGGGCTGTATTTTGACAATTACAGTCATTTAAGTTCTATGATTTTGTTAAGCTATAGTACATTAATCTTTAGTCAACATATACTTACAGACGGACTTAACATTAAGGCCTACTTTTCTGCGAGATTACGTGCGTTACAGCGGCTCCGGAAGGGCTAAGGAAGAACTTAACTAGAGACTAGAAAGACTCAGATGGGTTTTGTTAGTAAGATACTGACACTTCCACATTGCCCACAGTGAAAGGAGTGAAATAATGATTTCCCATCAGTAAGAAAAATAAGTCTTATTTATAAATTAATAGTCACTGAATGGCAGGTCTTACAAAGTAAGAAATAATATTCGTCCATTATTCGTCCGTACCTTCAATATAAGCACGATTCTGTTGAGCCTTTTCAATATTTCCATAGTGTGGCTCTCGTCCAGACCTTCCACGTCCAGGAGTGCTCGCACCGAGTCCACTTCGAAGATTATCTGCTTGAACCAGAGCTCGTATGCTGGGAACAAAATTATACATTACATTCATCTTCATCATTATTATGGGATATCGTGTTACCTATTAACTAGGTTGTTGAGGTCAGATAAGCAGTCGTTTTATGTAAAACACTGGTACTTAGCTAAATCTGGCTAAGCTGAAAGCCAAGTCAGATAGCTGAGAAAAGTCTAAGCAGATAATAATAGGCATAAATAGCTCACAGTATATAGATAAGATAAAGTCTTACGCTGACATAAAAAGAAGTTATCTAGCACGTGACATGGATAAGGGTCTAATTAATTATCTAGGGTATCTTAGGGTCTAATAAACTGCGAATTCGCAACGCAGAAGTCTGGAATGCGATGTCGTATGGCCTAAAGGTACATCCCAAGTAAAAGTGTGCGGGTCCAACTATGGCAAGAAGCAATGTGACTAAAGTCAAATAAATGTACCTTTTAAATGTATCTTAGACACCGATGATTGAAAAACTACATTCTGATTAAATCTGGATTAAAGAAAATTACAGAAATCGGTAATCTGCTTGAGCAAGTATGGTGATCAATGCCCATGCCTCTTTCGTATGAAAAGAGGCCCTTGCCGAACAATGGAACAATAAATAGGCCGATGTGTGATAAGGCCAACAGAATGCTCTAAACCTTGTGATTAAAACCTAGATATCTAAGGCTGTTCAAATTGTAAGTAATCCCGAATATTGTGTGGTATTTTAATTATAAAAGTTATTAATGGCTGTCCTTATATTACAAAGAATTTTACAAGTATAGCCTAGTAAGGTTCAAGTGTATGAGGTGATGTCCGGCGCATGCCAGAGATAAAATATCGCTTGCAGGCTCCGTGGTCATGCTGTAGATAAACATTAGTTTTTGGGTCACAAGCACAACTTTACAATTAAAATTTAAGAAGAACGTTTTTAATTGTAAGTAGTTAATACATTTTTTAGATACTGATGTCATTTCCACCATCACTACCGCTTTAAAAATTACGAAGGAAAATCCAGAAACACAAACTTGGCTCCTTTTTTGACCTCCTTAGGGTAGACTTTAGTAAAATCCTTTCTCATCGGATGCCTACGTCATACAAAGAACACACCCTTCAAATTTCAGGTTTCTACGATCAGTGGTTTAGGCTGTGCGTTGATCCGTCAGTCATTCAGGCAGGACAAAGCGTTTTATATGTATAGATGGTAGGTAGGTAGGGAAGGTAGGTAAGTTGACTGACTGTCTGATAAGCTTCTAGAGGACAGAGACCTAAAGCTAAGTACGTAGGGTCTCCAATCGCTAGGTCGGGCACAGTTTTGGAAAACTATATTTTCCATATAGAATGATAATCAATTTGCACATTCTTAATTGCAGCTTCGAATTTTGTAGTAGGTTATGTGACACCCTTGCCTTGAAGATTACGTCGAGTTTTCGGACCAAAATCAGACCTCCCAAAGATCGTGTGGGTTTGCCGTCCCATTGGATTATGATAATCTTCTTATCGTGTGGACTGTAGGTTTATTAACCTAACCAGCACTATGGGCAACTTTTTCTCAAATCCACCTGCCACTGACATGGAATTCTAACTACGGCTATCAAGATAGCAGCTCGGAATGGCGGCCTCCCAGACACGGGAGCGTGTATAACACCGCCAACTGTCTGACTCCGGGAAGCTTTGTAAAATTCAAAAAAGAACAAAGCGAAGTCTATCGCATTTCGAAAGCGCATCGGACCCGAGATCCATTCATATCAGGCTGACCAATGAAGCAGTCGTTCAGCTAGTTGGTCGCTGAATCGTATGACTAGAGAAGGAATAGGGTATGCACCATGCTTGCCGCCCATACACTTTTTGTGCACAGTCTTCTGCATGGCTGGTCAGTCTCCATGACCGTTATTCGGCCAGGAAGTAAAATAATATTTAAAATTCTTACCTTGATGAGTGACGATAAAAAGATGCTCATCATGCACTGGCTTTGAGGACTCTGCGCTAAGCATCCTCTGTGCTGACAGGAGTTTGTCCAGCATCAGATACTCTCCGTACAGCATCCCCGCTTCGTTGCCGAGGTGGTTGCCTTCTTGAGCCATGCTCTCGTCTACTACTGACCTGGAGAATAAGATAAACTTGACGTTATTCATCTTTCACTGATTAGGATCGTCTAAAATATGACATAAACGTTCGCACGACTGCCTTTTGTAAAGGAGTGGTATTTCTTAGAAAGGTTATGTTGTGATCAAATTGACACGGTCCTGCATAGGTATGTGCACATTTTGCAATGTACAACAGAGGTTTTTTATCCAGGCGCGTTAGGTTGTTACTTTGTGATGATGATGAAAACAGATAGCATCAAATTATAGGCGAGCGATTCTAGTACCTTACAAATTTGATAACCAACATCATCATAATCTGCCTAGCCTTTTCCCAATTATATTGGGGTCGGCTTCCAGTCTAAACCGCATGCAGCCGAGTACCAGTGTTTTACATGGAGCGACTGCATATCTGACCTCCACAACCCAGTTACCGGGTAACACTGTATTTACCCCTTGGTAAGACTGGTTGTCAAACTTTCTGGCTTCTGACTACCCGTAACGACTGTCAAAGATCTACAAATGACAACCGGGACCAACAGCTTAACGTGCTTTCCGAGGCACGGAGGAGTCTCGATCGTCTTTGATAACCAACAAATGAATATGATTAAATAATAAGTTCATATCACTTAAAGTTTTGGTAGCCAATTCTCAGTATACAGAACCCTACACAAAAACAAACAGACTTGTCAGTTTTCGTAATAAATTCGAGCACTCAAAATAACTTCTATATTCAGAGCATGGAGTCACTTGACGGGTATAGAAACATGCGTAACTTATTATTAAACTGATGGACAGGTATTACAGGTTGTGGACTGGCAGCATGCTAATTATTTGTTTAAACATTAAGATATTGATGCTACCGGTTTAAATATTTCGAACACCGAACATCTTTCGTTCACATTGTGTTTGAACCAATCCGGTTTCATTATACACCCTGTTGCTCCAAAAAAATATCAGGTTACTTGTACGTGAGACGGAAAAACTGTCATTCAAGATCTGTCAAAATCTATACTAATATAATAAAGCTGAAGAGTCTGTTTGTTTGAACGCGCTAATCTCAGGAACTACTGGTCCGATTTGAAGAGTTATTTTTAACACGCTTTTATTAGCTCGGGTTGTATGTATGTATGTATGTATGTATGTATGTATGTATGTATGTATGTTTGTAACGGAATCTTTGAACCTAATTTTCACTGGTTTCTAGATGTCTGATGAACTTGGAACTTTGCACACGTGTTAAGGGCCGATGACAATGCAATAATCCGATAAAAAAAACTAAAAAAACACGCTTTTATTGCTGACCGAACTAAAAAATGGAAAATAAATAATAGTTTAAAAAAACTAAAAAAACACGCTTTTATTGCTGACCGAACTAAAAAGTAGAAAATATTTTTTAAATAATTCAATTCAGAGTAAAAAGCGTGGGGTGCTTGATATTTTAATTATTACACCTATTCTATTGGCAACCATTTATGAGAGGAGAGTCATGAAAATAATGCACCCCACGCTTTTTACTCTGAATTGAATTATTTATTGTATTAGATAGCCCATTTATCAAGGAAGGCTATAGGCTATATATCATCACGCTACGACCAATAGAAGCGGAGCAATATTCCACTTTCCACGCGGACCAAGTCGCGGGCAGAAGCTAGTGCAATTATTTTAAATGTTTTTCGTCTAAATGTGATAAATGATATATTATGTTTACTTGCTTAATTGATTTATCAAAAAAAAAAATATGGCATACTTTTAATACGTTTTTATGATATTCGTAAAAGTAGGTATAAATGATAAAAAGTTTTGTGCAACCGGCCATTAGGGTGGTTCTTGAACATTTTGAAGACAACCATTTTTTTTAAATTCATTTTAATATCTGGACAAATTAGAATTAATTTCTCACTCAGCTATTAATTTTCTTTTAACCGTTTCTTTCAATAAAATGTAGTCTTCACGTTATACGCCATATTAAACCGTATCATAACAACTCTCTTATCGCAAAATATAGTAAAAGTTAACCTTGAAAAGCCATAAGTACTAAATTTATGATTTTTTACACCTATGATCGTTAAACGTCAATTTTAACTGACTTCAAAAAGGAGGAGGTTCTCAATTCGTCTGTGTTTGTTACGCGATAACTCCGCCAATTATGAATGGAATTTGATGATTCTTTTTTTATCAAGACAGTCATAGTTTTCGGTGTAAAAGATGGGCAAAGAAGATTTCATATTTATGTGGCTTCTAGTTCAAGTACCATAGTACATACATATAATATTTAAATTACCGGTACCGACTATGAAAATACTTTACCAATTTTCACCGAATAATTAAAAGTTGAGTTCCTTATTATTGTTTATGTTAATCAGGCATTCAGAATAGTAAGTTAAACTTTTTAGGGTTCCGTAGCCAAATGGCAAAAACGGAACCCTTATAGATTCGTCATGTCTGTCTGTCTGTCTGTCTGTCTGTCTGTCCGTCCGTATGTCACAGCCATTTTTTTCCGAAACTATAAGAACTATACTGTTGAAATTTGGTAAGTAGATGTATTTTGTAAACCGCTTTAAGATTTTGACACAAAAATAGAAAAAAAGCAATAAATTTTGGGGGTCCCCATACTTAGAACTGAAACTCAAAATTTTTTTTTTCATCAAACCCATACGTGTGGGGTATCTATGGATAGGTCTTCAAAAATGATATTGAGGTTTCTAATATCATTTTTTTCTAAACTGGATAGTTTGCGCGAGAGGCACTTTCAAAGGGGTAAAAAGTGTGTCCCCCCCCTGTAACTTCTAAAATAAGAGAATGATAAAACTAAAAAAAATATATGATGTAGATTATCATGCAAACTTCCATTGAAAATTGGTTTGAACGAGATCTAGCAGGTAGTTTTTAAGTAATCAGCAATTTTCCTCTACAAACAAACTTAATTATGCGGTCGGAAAAAAACAAGATAATTGCGACTTTATTGCGTATTTTTTTTCTTTCCTATGGTCGGAACCCTCGGTGCGCGAGTCCGACTCGCACTTGGCCGGTTTTTTTTCTAATTGATAAGATAACTTTAATTTTGAGTTCTCGAAATAATTACGAAAACTGACATTTTGTGTAGAGTTCTGCGCTGAGAATCTATCTATTTAATTATAGGTACTCATTTGATTATCAAATTAGGTAGGTACTAGAATCCCTCCCATATATTTTGATACTACCTGTTTCCAGTGGTTTCACTCGCATTATGAGAAAACTGCTTTGCGCGCCCAATTATTCATATTCATATATTTATTTGCATTCCACAATGTTACAAAAGGATGTTACAGAGGCTTAAATCTAAGTGCGATCATGGACCCTGTTAGGGCACAGCAAAATTACGTATTACATATATATTATTTTACTTCTATATAATATTATATACTTAACAGATTATGTCTAAGTATATTAAATATGTTAGTAGTGTTTTTGTATGTATTAATGTGTATTTTATAAGCTCTTGATATTATTGCGGGGAATTGTTATTATTTAATTAAAAGTACTTATCCTATATAATAAACTATATCCGTCTTACTTATAATAAACCTGTAATCTGAAGTTTAACAATTTCTCATCTAATCCTTACTTAACGTCATAACCCAGGATTAAGCTACTAAGTTTAAGTTTGGATTAACACTAAACAGCGTTTATGAGTGAGATTTGTGCTAATACGTTGTCAAACAGCAGTAAGACGTTATGTGTGTACCAAATTGCATAGAAATCCATTTAGTAGTTTTCGCGTGAAATCTTCATACATAAACTCAAGCAAATTCTGTCAAATCCTTATCCTTACTATCCTTACTAATATTATAAATGCGAAAGTAACTCTGTCTGTCTGTCTGTTACGCTTTCACGCCAAAACTACTGGACCGATATAAATGAAATTTGGTACAGAGATAGAATAGACCCTGAGGAACAACATAGGCTACTTTTTACCCGGGTACGCTAAGTAGTTCTCTCGGGATGCGGGTGAAACCGCGGGAAACAGCTAGTTAATTATAATAGACACAAAACTATACCTAACGTTTTTTTTTCTATTATCAGTCCGACCTCATAAATACTACGTTCATCGTATATATATATAATATAGCCCTCTCCGAGTGATCAAACAACACTGATAAGAGAGCTTTATGAATTGCCTACTTAAACAGGGTTATTGTAAACAGTACTGCTAATTTATAATAAATCGGCCATAAACTAGATATGACACGACACGAAACTGAAGATATCTATATTTTAATCCCCTCGTTTAAAGAGAAGATTAACTTAATTGAGCTTAATAATGTACCTAGTAATAGGTGTCAGCCAAGGTTCATTGTTTTAATTAAGTAGAACGTAATTTATACTTTATAGCTTTCTGCCCGCGGCTTCGCCCGCGTGGACAATTTTTTTAACACCTTGGGTTACATTATTCAAGTTTTAGTATCGATCCCTAATTATTTCAGGAAATAAATATAGCCTGACACTTCATAAAGATGTAGCTTTCTAATGGCGAAAGAATTTTTAAAATCGGTCTAGTAGTTTTTGAGTTAAATCCCTACAAACAAACAAATGAACAAACAAATCTATCCTTTTTATAATATTAGTATAGAAGTATAGATAATAGACTGGACGAGGATAATAATACCTTAGTAAGAAATAATAACTCAATTATTGCGTTACTAGCCGGCTTCTATTGTCACGGATGACAGTAAAGTTGAAATCATCATCGATCCACTTTCGAAAAAGTATTCGTAAGTAACGCAAGTGATTTTTAAATGGGATTTATTTATATTACATGTACTCATTTCCTCACATAATTATTATTTACTAGCTTCTGCCAGCGACTTCCGCGTGGAATAGTGGTGCTCCGCTCCTATTGGTCTTAACGTGATGATATATAGCCTATAGCCTTGATTTCTGTGTAGCTTTAACCATTAAGGTTGCACACGCGATGGAAGCTTAAAAAATGGAGTAACTTCTCCCGTTTTCCCAACATTTCCCTTCACTGCTCTGCTCCTATTGATTGTAGCGTGATGAAAAGTATACTATAACCAGCTCAGGAGTATCAAAAATAATTGTACCTACCAAGTTTCGTTAAAATCCGTCGAGTAGTTTTTGTTTCTATAACGTTTATACAGACAGACAGGCAAAAATTTTACCGATTGCATTTTTGGCATCAGTATCGATCCCTAATCACCCCCTGATAGTTATTTTGGAAATATATTTCATGTACAGAATTGACCTCTCTACAGATTTATTATAAGTATAGATAGATAGGTTTAAATTACAAATTCATTCATATATTTTGATGCTACGAATTGTTTTTGTGGCATTTTAAAAATACATTTTATTTATGACTAGCTTTCCGTCAGCGGCTTCGCCCGCCTGGTTTATAAAAAATCCTATTAAAAATGTCAGAGTTTCATACAAACTTTGCCCCCTTTTCACTCTCTTAGGGGTAGAATTTCGAAAATCCTTTCTTATCGGATGCCTACGTCAAATTAAATGTGTCAAACCAGGGTATCATATTTTTCTTAGTTATAAGTTAACTGACTATTAAAAATCAGCCTTTAGGGTTTGAACTAGGTTTTAAGTAGTAGGTTAGATTAACTATACCGACTTCAATTACGAATGGGAAAGTAGTAGTACAAAATACCTATATTTAGTACAAAATTCGTTTAGACATCCAATTTAAACTACCCTTTTTGTTGATAGTTTATTCAATACATATTAATTAACTGACCTTTATACTTTTAATCGTAGCTTTACGACTAACATCCGTTTGTTTGAATTAATAAAAAGGAAATTATGGGGGCTATGATTAAGGGCATTCATTAAAATAACCGCGCCACTTTTACTAGTGGTAGGATATTTTATTGATCATGAAATTTTAATCTGGCAACATTCTTAAAAAAAAAATATGTTTTATTCTTAATGGGTCACAAGATTACAAACATATCTAACGGTTTTATTTCTTAATTATAATAATTATTATCTAGAAGTTCGAATAAAGAAAAAACAGGTTATCAATCCATATTTTGTCTTAACGCAGGATATTTTAGAAGTGTACTTTTCAAAAGCGAATGTAGGTACGTAGATATAAACAAAAAATAAATAAATTGAAGCTCGGTCGAGATAAAAAAAACAAAAAATAATTTTAACAACAAATACAACCGGCTAACAAAATATATATATATTTTTTTTTCACTAAAGATAATATCTTTAGAAAGTAGTTTATAGATTTTAATATCAATAATATCAATGAAATGGGTAGCCAGACATTGAAATTGATTGTGATTTATTTAGAATAGAAAAGGAAGAAAGAAAAAGTACTTATTTTCAAGTTGGTAGGTACCGCTGTTTCAAGTTTTTCTTTAATACAAAGTAAAGTCAAAGTCATTTAGGAGTGTCAAAAAAGGGCTAGATAGGTCCTTATTATATCCGAATTTTATTTTAATTCCTTTGTTGGTATATTTACAAACCCACATATTGAATTTTTTTCTTAAGTATAGAAGTCAAAATCTTACCTCATAGGGCACGCCATTTTCAAAAATAGTGTATTTCCTTATTTTCACTCAAAAACTAAAATGTCGTTGAACACGCGAGACTGACGCGCTTTCGCGGCGCGCGACGATCCAATACTGAGTGCACATCGGATTCGATTTCGTCACTCGTTAGTTGTTACTGATAATGTAACTTAAAACTATTTGATATCGATTTTCCAATGGCTAAGTTAATCCGATGTGGCGCTCAGCTGCGTCGGCAACTTTAACGTGAGAAAAAGTTCAATGAAACGCACTTCCTGCATGTGGATAATTTGATGCCCCATGTTGAGTTCCGTTGCGGGCTGCCAGAAGCCCGAAATAGACTGCCTTATCCTACCTACTGTTGAGGCTTAGGAATTCAACTGAAATGTTGTTGGTGTTACTGTATGTAGGTACCATAGATGATAGTACTTCCAAACTGGTAAAGACCATGCTGGTTGAATAAAGTAACTTAGTCACTCTCGAATAATTTTTATTCAATATTTATTTTCGGTTTCACTTTCATCCTTCATCGTAGCAAACGGGTTACGCTGAGCTTTCACGAAGTACTAAAACATGATTGTTATAATACTGGCTTCGAACCTAACGGCTTAATCTTTAAATAATATTTCAACGAAAGAGGTTTATCTTAAGGATCTTTTACAGTTTAAAGGTGGTATCGCTAATCTGTAGTTGTCACAGTTTAATTTAGATACAAAGGTTTGCACAATATTTTTAGAATTATCTCTGTATTTGCCTTCTCCTTATCAATAGGCCTTTCCGTTTAAGGCACGGCCCTTATAAAAACTGTTCTAAGTAAACATATCTTATGCAAATAAAACATTCTGCGCAAAAAAAGCTAGTAGTTGCCTCAGCCAAATTCTGACGACACAGCTGGTTTATTGGAATCATCTAATATAATTATAATGTTATGATTACGTAGTTAATACGCACGACAGAAGTGTGTGACGAAAGGTAATATTGCTTTAACGACGTATATTCAGAATGGAAATTCGTATATTAAATTGACGTTTGTTTTTTTACTAGACATCAGCTGAACATTGTGATATTAGGCAATGAAAATTTTGGAAGAATGTCGAGGAGTTCTAATATGTCAGCTTGCGAAGCGAAAAACTCATTGATACCCGAACCATTTCCAATGTAAAAGTACCTACGTATCGCAAAGACAACTTCAACACAGTATGCAAATGGTAAACTACGTATGAGAAGTGTGCTCATTCAACGGTCCTTAACTTGACACCTCCGTCCCTCGGAAACCGAAACCTCTTTGGTATCGTTACACGGTCAGAGAAATCCGATGCCCGATCATCTGTCACAATTTATGAATGAAATATTGACGTGACAAATTTGCACTTTTAGAGTTTTTTTTTATCATTAAAAATTTCATTTCGTATGATAAAAACCATTTTAAAGCGATATTCTTTCAAGCTGTTTCTGTACAAGTTCTTTAAAAAACGTATACGCAGCAAAATGATGTTTGGAGCGTCAAAAATAATGAGGCAAGTTGTTTTTTCTGCTTTAGGTATGTTGTTCTCCACGTACGGTGAGTGCAAGTGTTTTTCATTGGAGCATGGCTTCAGTCATGGTCTATGAAGTGTGACTAACCATTTAAATAATTGTTTTCACCCGTCGATGCGACCATTGCCCGTCTCAAAGCCATTATTATTATATGTGTGCATTTTACTACTGTTTAATTATTATTGTAAGTAGTTATAGATTGGTGCTGTCAAAGCGATAATGCCACTTCTAAATAAATAATTATGAAGGTTTAAAGATATTATGCCAAAAAAATATTATATTGTAAAATGAAATTACCAATTTCTTATATTCACTGATCCTAACTTCCTTACTAATAATAATAGTATAAATGCGAAAGTGAGTTTGTTTGCTACGCTTTCACGGTAAAATTGCTGAACCGATGTGGATGAAATTTGGTATAGAGATAAAACCTAGTATAGCGAAACGATTTTAGGCTTTTACTTCTTTTTATCCGGGTACGTTAAGTAGTTCCCTCGGGATTCAGGTGAAAACTATGGGAAACAGCTAGTGATATCATAAATGCGAATTAAACTTTGTCTGTCTGGTACACTTCCACAATAAAATCGTTTCAGTGATTAGATGGATTATGGTATAGAGATAGCTTGAATCCTTTGAACTTATTTTCCGTGACATGAAAGTATTTCCCTGTGGACACGACGGAAATCGTGACAAAACGGTGGTTAAAATAAGGTGATATTTTTTTCTTGTAAATTACTACTATTTTAAAAACCACCTTGAACAAAACTTGGCAACACTGACGCGGTATTGTGAACCCAGAACTGTCACTTTGACGTTTCTCAATCTCTAAAATTCTCGGATTTTATTTACCTACGCATTTTCGTGAAATTTATAAAAAAGAAACCTTGATTTCTTTCAAAATATCACCATTGTGAACATAAAGGATTTACTTGTGCTACCAAAACCGTGAGTGCATTCATTTGTATCCTTAGTTATATACGGGAGGAATAACATCGCAGTTTAAGTGAGAGTTTTATCTTATCTTTTTTTGTTGTTATAAATTTGATTAATATAGTTTATTCAGTGCCGAGTAAGATAAATATGTTGTACAAACAATATCTGTGTTTATTGGGTGCAGTATTATTGTGCTGTTGTCATGAAAAACGTCTTTAGAGGTGATATAAGCAAATTTGTATATGACATCAGTTTAGTTAGTCATATCTATCTTGATGTTAATATCGATTAAGTTAAAAATATTCGTTTTACGATTTCCTATAGTACCGTCATATTTTACGACGGTCTGCCATAGTTTTGTGTATATTAGTAATTGGTTCTCATTTATGTGGGGTTAGTAGTAATAGTATTATGAGTTAAACTAGCATAAAAATGATATAATATAATTTAATACCCATCAACCTCGGAATAAGTGTGACCAGGGATAATTTGGGCTTGCTGGTACACCTTAATCTTTCCATTAGAAATATTATTTTAGATGTCATCTATTGCTTTCCGTCAAAATAGATTAGGGCATTCTATAAAAGAGTTTGTGTCATAGCGAAACTCCTCCGTGCCTTGGAAAGAATGTTTAGCTGTTGGTCCCGGCTATCATTTCTAGACCTTTCACAGTTGTTATGAGTAGTCAGAAGCCAGAAAGTCTGACAAAAAGAGTTACCATGGGGTATTGTGTTACCCGGTAACTGGGTTGTGGAGGTCAGATAGGCAGTTGCTCTATGTAAAACCATGGTTAGACTGGAAGCCAAAAATGAATTGATGTTAGTCTCGCTAAAACTTGAGAATGGTTGGGCCGATTTAGCTGATTTTGTTTTTGAAATGTTTGTCAAAGTCCAGGGAAGGATTTAATTGTGATGCAAAGTACACCAGGTCATCTAGTTATAAATAAGATGTTATGCCTTTTTCCCATACTTAAAAATGTTCTGATTTCTACACTTAAATAGATTGTGAAATAATACTTGTATACATAGTCTAAAGTCACTTTCAGTTTCTTATCAAAAAGGTATTTAATTCAATGTAGATTTGTGTTATATAACAACAGCTGTATGCTGTATTTTTCTTAATTCATATTGCTGAAAATTATGTTAGTTACTTTACATTATATTCCACCATGGGAGATTGCTAACCAGGCTCCCTATTAACTGCTGTGACAAAGACTGACTGCCAAGGTGTCCTGGATTTGTTTTTTACTACTGTGCACATTATTTAGAGTTTTAAATACATGGTTCTTTTGTACAAAACAACCAAGAATTTATTTTAGCTAATTTTAAGTCCCACTTTATAAAATCCATAGAACAATAGAATATAGGAAACTGGCTTTATATGAGTATGATTGATAAGATTTTACTATTCATTTAAAAAAAAAATACAATCTGAGAATCCCTGTATTGTAACTATCATACCCTACGTTCTTCTCCAGGCTTGAATTGGTAAAGAATGCCTTATTATCGCATTAATGCCTGGTTTTTGAGTTTCTTTTTGTTGATGGTTTACCAATTCTTTTATGGTGGTACCCATATATATTTTTGTGATAAACATAACAGACAAAACCACACAAAAAAGTATAAAACCAGGCATAAGTTTACTTTGATCACTGCTTTACATGATGTTTAAATAAATCATGTATTTATATGATTTCCAGAGTAATGGGGCAAACCCTATCGGAGCCTGTGACGGAGAAGCAATCGTCGACATGTCAGGACAGCCGCTACCTAGTGGGCTCGTCCTGCATGCAGGGCTGGCGGGTCTCCATGGACGACTCTCACACACATATCCTGTCGCTGCCTGAGGATCCAGGGACTGCGTACTTCGCGGTATATGATGGGCATGGTGGTTAGTGTTTAATAAATTTTTTTGTAACACTTCATCATTAGCCTAGCCTTTCCCAACTGTCTCAGGGTCTAAGCGTAGCTTAGTCTTCATCGGACATCCCGTGCGTCAGACACTTCTATATGCAATACAATTAAATGTTAAAAATCATAATGGATATTCTTATGGATAATTGAATGTTGTTACACCAATGAGTCTTTCAAAATTTGTTTCCAGAATATTTTGGAAACAATATTTCAACTTCAGCAAGATTCAAATCTTCAGTTCTCCTCCTCCAATACCTGCCCGTCGCCTTACGAATATCATCGCCCCACCTAACTACAGGGCGCCCTACAATACGGACAGGGATTGGAAGGGGGAAGCTGAAAATTGAGCTCAGTGGCGTGTCATGGGTGAGGTCTATGCTCAGCAGTGGCCTCACACGAGCTGACGATGATGAAGATTCAAATATCGTCCATCTCATAATGTCTCCTAGGAAAAGTTAAAACTACTTCACCATTCGTCTGTGTTGCCAGGGTCAAATATAGCGGAGTATGCTGGGAAACACCTGCACAAGTTCATAACAGCACGACCCGAGTACCACCTCGGGAACATTGAAGAGGCTATGAAACAGGTAAGACTGTAGTATCGAATTTTGAACTTTATTTCTATACAGATAAAGTTCTTACAAAACTGACAACTCAGACGTTCTGAAGTCAGTGTTTTATTAACTGCTTTAGTCGAAATAAATGACTAAATACAAAAATATTATAATGCCAAAATAAACCTGTCTGTTTGTCCGTTATGCTTACACGAAGAATTTCCGAACTGGTTTAGATGAAATTCCGTATAGATAATTATAGAATGAAATCTGAAGAACATGGAATGGATATTGTCCCACTGCTGGGCACCGTCCTCTTCTCATACAGAGAAGGCATGAGTAGTTTCCTCACGATGTTTTCCTTCACCGTTAGTCAGTGATCTCTAAGATATACTGAGAAAGTACGTATGACTTTAGAAAAGTCACATTGGTACTTGTCAGGTTTCGAACCCGCACACTCGTACACGAGAGGCGGGTGTCTTAACCACCACGACGTCACGACGTTGACTTTTGTAGCAAAGGTTTTCTGAATTCTAAATTTAGATTTTGCCACACTAATACTAAATAAATTACATAGCGTGACTGGCCATCCGAAAATTTACATAATGCATCATCATCCAAAGTCTAAGTATTAATATTTATTCAAGTAACGATGTATATATTCAGTTTAAACTTCTGAAAGTGACCTTATGAAACGTGTGTGTTCATAGCATGTTAGCTTGTGATTAATTTTCTATAAAAACCTCATTACGCAAAACCTTACACGTGTTTTATATTTAAAAATAGTGTTAGGGTTGTCGTGAATAAAGTTTTAGAACTAATGGTATATGAGGTCTCTTTATTTGATTGTTTTAAGTTTTTTAATGCTACGCTAAGGTTATATTGATAAATATTTACTGCTGAGGACCTAAGGTTCAATATTATTTCAACGAAAATAGGACTAAGTAAGGATTTCCCGGTCGACCAAATTCTACCTTGTAATGTTACTAATATGTTTTTTTATCGATGGCATATCATCAAATGGCTCTTCCTATTGTGAGCGGATCGGGAGAAAGTGTCAGACACATATAAACTTAAACCCTTCCATGTGTTAGAATATTATCAAAATATAGTTAAATTATAATAGTAGCTCCACCAATATAATAATGTTCTGTGTTAGTGAGAATAACTCCTTGGTACATTGTTTCTCTATGGACTTGTCTATGTCTATCTTGTGAGAATACTTTTCAAATAAAACAGTCTTGTCGCTACAGCTATTGTGTTTTATTAGGTTATGGGCCCAGTCCCACATTTTTCTAAGTAATACTAAAGTTTACCATGTTCCTTCCTTCGCCCTTAAACGTTACTCGTTACTCTTTTGAAAAATCTCGCAGCCCTGTCGGGCACTGGCGCCGAGGGTCGGCCTAACATTGACCGCCAGGTTTCACAGTAGTACGGGAATTGACCCTCCTGAGATTAATGAAAATCCGCCGAGCAGCATTTATTCAATCAAATAACAATTTTAACATTTTAATTTTATGGTAACCCTACGACATGACGTCAGAAGCTTTCGTAGGTGTTACTTGCATAGTTTTTTTTAACTATCTTTAATTTAAGCTAGACTGGCAGCATTGTGCTTATTAGTCTTCATCATAATGGTGTTACTTTAACATTATAATTTGACTTCGTACGCGTACAAATGAACCTATTTTGTATGCCTATTGTAATAAGGCACAGTGTAGTTTTTTGTGAATAAAATAAAAACTGAATTGAATCACTATTTTCAAAGTGTCGTCATCATCGTCAGCAGCTTATTTAATATTAGTCCACTGTTGGACATAGGCCTCCTCTAAAGTATGGTATATCGTCCAGTCTCATGAAAATACTTCACGCATCCTGGTGCGTATTTCCTAGATTTCAATATTTCTCCATTTAAAATTTCACCTAAATTGTTTTAAGCTGGTTTAATGTGGAAGTGTAACAAACAAACAAACTCTCATTCGTATTTGTAATATTAGTTAAATAATTTTTTTAATCACTTGAAATGAACGCCTGTCCCCAGGGTTTTCTCGACCTGGACCAGGCGATGCTTGAAGAAGACATGCTGCAGGAGAAGGTGGCTGGAAGCACGGCTGTCGTGGTGCTTGTCAAGGAAAATACTCTGTACTGCGCCAATGTGGGGGATTCCAGGGCGGTGGCCAGCGTCAGAGGCGGGGTAAGTGTCATTTAAGAGTAAATCATCTGCCTAGCCTTTTGCCAACTATGTTGGGGTCGGCTTCCAGTCTAAACTGGAAACAGCTGAGTACCAGTGTTTTACATGGAGCGTCTGCCTATCTGACCTCCACAACCCAGTTACTGGGTAATACGGTACCCTTGGTAAGACTGGTTGTTAGACTTGACTACCTATAAAGACTGTCAATGATCTACAAATGACAATCGGGACTAACAGCTTAACGTGCTTTCCGAAGCACGGAGAAGTCTTGCTATGACAAAAATCGTCACCAATCCACGGACCGACCGCGCCAAGCGCAGCTTAACTTTTGGTCGGTCGAACCGTGCGGCTGTTACTAAGCCACGAGCTCCTCAATCAAGAGTAAATGAAAACCAGAACTACAGTATTGTGTTTCTGTGGTTTTGCTATTATCTATCTACCACTTCGGATAATGTAGGTGTGATTTTTTGTTCTGTTTGACCAATTTCGACCTACGTTTTCCAGGTGGAGGTGCTGTCATATGATCACAAGCCCAATAACGAGGAGGAGCTCCGCAGGATCACGGCGGGAGGGGGCTGGGTGCAGCTGAACAGGGTCAATGGGAATCTGGCGCTGTCCAGGGCATTGGGCGACTATGTGTTCAAGCGGAACTATAGGCTGTCACCACAGGAACAGATTGTTACAGGTACGGATCTTTCTAGAATAAGTTTGATGGCGCGTTTGGCGTAGTGGCTGAGCAATTAGCTGCTGCGCTGCGTATTGCAAGTTCTATTCCTGCACGGGACATCTTCAATTGTTTCGGGTCTAATGTATGTTTGTGAACGCACCCACCATACTGGTGAAATATCTATTGCGGGGCAATGTTTTTTTTAAATTAAATTGCCCTGAAGGATTTCTAGTTTTTAAGGATTGAATATTCTCAGATTAATGGTTAACTTTTCTAGAAACCGTTTAACAGTAGTTGACAGTAAAAAAAAGAAAAACATTTGATATTAAAGAATTTCATGTATTCATTTAAAATATCCTGAGACTTCCTCTGGATCGTCTTATAGATTTATGCCCAATTCCATCAAGATAGGATTTCTTGTGGCGAGGTAACAGAAAAATCTTACATTCTATATTTTTTTTGAAGTCGGTTAAAATGTAAGGATAATCCAAATACTTGTCTGGTATTTACAGCGTTTCCAGATGTCCAAGTAAGGCAAATAAACGACGACTGGGAGTTCATAGTGATCGCCTGCGATGGTATCTGGGAAGTGTTATCAAACGAGGTAAACATACATTTTCTTTAGTTTTTGTCGGTTGAACAATTTTCAACTTTAAACCTCTTGGTATAAGGTGGAAAATATTGAAAGGATTAGAAGTATTGTTTGGTGTCCTCAGGAGGTGGCATTTGTCTGCGTGCGACTACTGAGAGGATGATTGACCAATTTTCAACTTTAAGCCTATAGCTATAAGGTGGAAAGTAAGTGGTTAGACTTTAAAGTATCTGAAAATTCCATGGTTCTTTAGGAGGTGGTATCGTTCTGCCGCGTTCGGCTGCTGAGCGGCTGGGAGCCGGCGGCGGTGTGCGAGGCGCTGATGCAGCGCTGCCTGGCGCCCAACTGCGCCACGGGCGGGCTCGGCTGCGACAACATGACCGTGCTGCTCGTCTGCCTCGCGCCCTTCCCGCGCGTCGACCCCGCCGTGAGTAGCGCCTCCACTCAGATACCGCCTCGGACTAGACAATGCCTTTTATCAGATTATGCCTTTTATCAGATATTGCCTTTAATCAGATACCGCTCAAGGTGCTTGTTTATGAGACTTGTTTTGGATTCCAAGTTAAAGCAATATTTTTTTGCTAGGTTATTACCTTTTCCAAATGTTTTTTTTTGAAATTTCATATTAACTTTACCACCCTAATAAAGTTAGACTTTCAAAAAATCCTCCAATTACTTAGTGCCCCTAGTGTATCTCTTCTCTAAGAAATATTTCTTCATTTTATCGGCATACACTGTCGGTCAGTCGGACTGACTGACTCAGCCAGTCAGTCATGGTACGATTGTAAGATTTTATTGGACATCCAAAAAAGTCTCGTAAAAATTTATTATAGTTTGCTAGGTCTCTTGGTAAAAGACAGTTCTAGGGGCTAAAAAACTTTTTTGATTCTCCTATAATGTTGTTCCGCATGTCTGCATGTTTGTTGCATGATCTATTCTGATTTTAATTTTATTAATTTATGTCTGCTTACACATATAGGTATAAAATCGTGAACAAATTTTAATCTCCGTCATCTCAATTAATTAAATCATAATTTATCCCATAAAAAGTTAGGGAATATAAAAGTGTCTTATACAAAATGTGTTGTACGTATAAGACAGAAGGTTTGAAATCCAATGTCACCATTATAGAGTTCAAAAATATCTGCCTACTAAAGGCCGGTCGCCAGTTACAACAAGAGTATCAATATCTATAGACAAGCATTTGCCCGCGGTATCTCCCGCGTTTTACCCATGAATCCTTATAGCATTATTGAAAGCCTTATAGCATTCTGCAGACCTAGTATGGGGATGAGTAAACTAATTTTCTCCATCCTTTGTCTCAGGAATTTAGCATAGTTTTAATATGTGTTACGTTATCGATACATAGATCAGATATAATAATTAAAGTAAACATATATCACACGAAAAACATAAAATAATAGCAAAATTATTCAATCTTATTCTTCATTTTGACAGATCTTGAATGACAGTTCTTCCCTTTCACGTTCCCTTTCAAGTAACAGTATATTTTTTTGATGCAACCGGCTGAAAGGGTTGACAAAACGCGCAGGATCACATCCCATGTTAAGCCTGTTGAGATGATGTAGTATACTTTTGGAATCCGTCCTTTATACAACATTATATATCATCATCATCAGCCTATATATTGTCCCACTGCTGGGTACAGGCCTCTTCTCACACAGAGAAGGCATGAGCATTGATCACCACGCTTGCTCAAGGCCGATGGGCGATTTCAGACTTTTCAAGTCCAGGTTTTCTCACCATGTTTTCCTTCACCGTTAGTCAGTGACGTCTAAGATACACTTAGAAAGGGGTAAACATATCGAGGGGTAACGGGCTATTTGGATTAAGCGACATTTTGGGTGATATTGAGTTATATATAATATTTGGAATCAGTGTTTTTTTTTTCTCGATATGACTTTAGAAAAGTCACATTGGTATTTGCCAGGTTTCGGACCCGCACACTCGTACACGAGATGCAGGTGTTTAAACCACTAGGACACCACGACATTATATACACAGTTTTAATAATACTAGTGTACATTCCACGCCTCTAAGGTCATAGATAAATGGTATATTTGTTCCACAGTCCGCGTTCAAGTGTCTCGACCCGACCCGTCCAAACAAGTACTGGACGTTGACACCGTCCCGGCGGTTCTCTTAACTTTAAACACTGCCCACCCCCTTTTGCACAAGCTTTAATACTTCTAGTGTGTCTTTATAACTGTGATTTGTGTCCCCCTGTTTGCCACTTGGTTGATTTTTATAAAGTTTAAGAATTTTTTTTTGGACTTTTGAGCATAGAACCAAAGCACGCGTATTTTTCTTCCTGTGTGCCAAAATGTAAAATCTTTTTTTGGACTTATAAACGATTGATTGTTGACGTATTTGATGTGTTAGTGTGCGTAATTTTTTATTGGTGTGTGTGTTCAAAATCTCAATATTTTTGTGGGTTCACAAATTGACACACAGCAAATATGAATGTGCGCGATTGCTCATTGTAGTGTTACTGTATTAAATCCATTTTACTAGTAATATCTTTTCTACATAGTATTTCTTGAGCATAAAGTTAAAAATAACGTAATAATCTATGATGCCAAAGATGAGACTAATCATAGCAGATAGATTTGATAAGATTTTGCGATCAAATCTTTTTAAGAAAATATTATAGTGTTATGAGTTTAAGGAAATATTAATGTTATAACAATAGAAATGATTTTATTTGCTGAACTTTAGGTTTTAAGATACACAAAGAAGTTAATAAAAAGTTTGACTGAATGCTTTGTAACCCGAATACGGCGACGTCCAATAGGAGGGTAATGTTTTATCATGATAATGTAAAAAAAACAAGCAGTACCTAGTGTTAACACCTAAATTAAAATACGTAATACAATGAAACTGAACAATTTTTTACTTTAATTTTTTAATTTATAAAAATCAACCAAGTTAGCAATAAAATACCTGCGTAATGTTTCTGTGATTTTGTGAATTTAAATTGTTAAGTATTGTTAATCAGACGTTGAATTTAGACGCCTTGTAAAGGAGCGTACTGATCGCCCAACTTGGCGCGTAAATATTGCAGCCGATTCCGGTGATTCTCAAAAAAATATCACGAGAATGTATAAAAGAAATTAATAAATAAAAAGAGTCTTTTTGATATAGATACAAGACACATTAGAGAAAATAATCTTAAGTTAAAGTTGATTGAAAATTAAGGTATTTTAATTATCTGTTAATTTATTGAGATTCGCTCCAGTAATCCACTACTAAGTTGGGTGACCAGTAAACTATATAAGACTGTTGTGTGCCATCAAAGAGTATATATACAACGATACTGTTATATGATATTTGTGGCTTTCAATGTTACCATGCTGAAAAACGTATTTCTATGACAAGATTATAATGTACTCGTGGTATGCGTATGCGCTCGTTTCTATGAATATCTTTTCAACGGACTGACAGATTGAAATGTCAAATCTTCAGAGCAATTTGCCTACTTTTCTTTGAGTTAAAGTTGACTTATTCTCATGCGCCTCTTCAATTTAAAATCCTCTTTATATAAGGTGTATACACCTTTAGGATTAACAAAAATAAAGGCCTTTTTCACCACTCTGGGATAGGAATCTACCAGATTAATTCATAATTGCAACACCATTTATATGAAATGATCTGTCAGATAGGCTTAGCTACTTATCCGGAGATGGTAAAACTGGCCATAATTCTAATGTTACGGTGAGTAAATGTGATAATAAATAAAAAACAAAATTACTATCTTGTCATCGGAATATAGTTTTAATTCGGCCTGTTAATTCTATTCACCCCTGTAGAGATAAAGGAGGGTGAATATAATACGACTATTTTTTTAATCTGGACGAAGTGTCAATTAATTATTTTTTATTAAATGAAATAACAAAAAAATATTAATTCAAAATATGTGTGCCTGTATTTTGTTCTATAATCATGATATAGAATGAACTACAATAGTCTAGCCACACCGTGCTATATTTCCATTAAAGGTACTTGGGTTTGCTTGATAAAATTACGTTACATAATAATTTCCATTTTTATATTATTTAAAAGTCATTTTATTATCATAATATCACACTTTTTCTGGGTTCAAATGTTAAAATGGCAACATTGAATTTCTACCAGTTCTTACCAATTTTTGTGAACTGGTAGCACGTTTTCAGTGTTGCCATATGTGTGTATTTTTTAAATATTAACGTTAATAATAACGGTTTGCTTTTAAAGTTTTTGTGTGCGTTTTCTATTTTAAAAATATTGTTTGGTTTTCGAGTTTGAATCATGGTTTAAAATGTTTTTTTCTGTTGTTGTTTGCTCGTGTTGTTAAAATTTAATACCAAACTTTTTGATGCTGGAGAATTTTAATCTAGCTTTAAACTGGTATTCGCATGTTTTAATATTATAACGCATGAAATATATAGATATATAATTATGTAACCTGCATGATATTTTATCTGTTAAATAAATGCAGATATATAAGATATATGTTTATAACAAAACTGTTGAATATTTATGAGTCCTTATGAGTAAATAAAGCTTCATTTTTGCATGTTATTGTATTGTTTTTTAACATTCGCTTATATTTGTGTAGTTATTGACAATATTCCAAGTCCATTACATGAATTTTGAAAATTACCAAAGATGTTGAAGTAAAAGGTAAAAATATAGTTTTACGCTGTGATTAGCATGATGGTATTATATTAAATCGGCTTTTAACACTTTAAAACAATTAGGTTTATTTGGAATATTGTCAAATATCACACATACATAATAAATATATAATATATATTTAAAATTTTAGTTAACACCGCCTGTTGTTTGTCTCCTCACTATGTGTTGCTTAATAAACTCATTGGAAAGCATGACAAGATTTTTTTCTTTACTCCTGTAGTTATTCGACCCACCTATTTACTATAGTAAATGTTAGAGCGCGCTAGTGTATCAATGTTTTCAAGGCCAGAGCGAAGGAGTTAATTTTACATTTAAACGCTTGTAGATATGTATTGAAGTATTTAAAATTTGAACGTTGTGTCTGTGTACAATTGATGTGCGTCGATCATCAAAAAAATATCTGAATACATCCAACAGAAACCATTTCTTAAAATCGTACCTGTTCCCGCAAGAAACCAACAGTTCATGAAGAAAGAAGATGAAGACAGGAATGCTGGCGGCTCAGGAAGTGGTAGCGGATCTGAAAATCTACCTGGAACGTCGACATGCCATACGGTAATACAAGAACCGAATAACGCATCGTATTGTTTGCAAGTCGAGCATCCAACTTTTGTACCAAAATACAAAGATGCCGTCAAGAAGATGGAAAAAAGTTTCGGGGAATGGAAGCATTTTTTTGAAAAATTTCCAACTTCCCGTAACTTCGAAGTGTTGCAGAAAGCTACCAGGATATTGAATCATGCGCTGGAGGATCAGAAAACTCGTAACACAATTTACAATGATCACGTGAAGAGTGTATCGGGGAAAGTCTGTATTTCACTGAAGGCTATGGAGAAAAAAGCCTTGAAAATGAAGGAAAATAAATCTAACAATAGAAAGCACTCGGCCGACGCTTCAAAAAAATCTAACCGCAAAATGAAGAAAAAGTAATTTCCCACAATATTCTATTCAGTGTGTTGCAATCTCAAAATATTAGTGTCATAAATTAATTTATTCCAATATTCTGTGTCAAGTATTAAAAAAAACTGCATTGTAATATAACAGTTCACTCAGATACACTTACAAATGATGTGTATATAACTGTGTATATACGTGTAATAAATGTAAATGAAATTGTGTGACGTTTTATTTAGAAAAAAAATAACCTTCCTTAATTTATTAGTGCTGTAAAAAAATTGTAAATTAAGTTACTAATTGGCATTTTTTTTTCTCAAAGATATGTTTTTAATTGGCTTTCTAAATACAAAATTGTTAACTGTACATTGAGTTGATCTGCTTGTCTAGAAAACGAGCTTTTCAGCAATAGAGTTTTTGAAATTAAAACATTATGCTAGCATGTTGTTTCACAAAATTTCAATGCGATTGAATTGCTTGGCGACTGCTCTACTAACTAGCTAACCTGATTAATAACGAGATCAATTATTAGCCCTATTTAGTTTGAAATAGCTAAGCTTGCGAACCCTTCATCATAGAAGCCATGGTCCATCTAAAACTAGCTCTGCTACACAGTAAGTAACAAACTAACAGAAGTATAAGTAAGTATGTAAATAACTAAAAATACTAACTATATTTTTAAGGTAGGTCCACGTTATTTTTTTGGTCGACACACCGTAACTCCATAATTATGTTTTAATATTGGGCGAGTTAACTCCACAATAACTCCCTATGGAGAAGTTCTATAAGTAAAATTGACTTCCTGGAAACTGAACCTATTACCAAAAGGGCTAGCAGGAGGGAGGAAAAACAGATTTTCTCAACCCTTTGTCTATAGATTTTGTATTGAACAAGGAGACAAAAGGTGGAAAAAACGCGCTTGTCCTACCGCCATGCTATGTCTGCAGTTGGGTCTTGCTATTCATGGCAGGTGATGAAAAAAAAATCGTTCATACTTTGCAATGTCCTGGGTACGTTGTGACTAATGTGGATCTACCCTAATCTTATCTGGATCAGTTACTTCTCTTTTGGGTCATATCACCTATGTATATTATTTCCTATATTCATCAAAAATAAATGCTTTATAATGGCATTAACTTAGAATAGTGCTGGCTTGCGAGAGTTTAGTAATTTAAGTAGTTTTTTTTAAATAGTGCAGTAAGTAATAAATATGACACAATTACAGGTAATATTTAACTTCAAATACGACAGGCATGGTCTGGTCATATTATTATGGGCAAGTTTCACCACGAAACTAATCTTTGTCAGTAATTGTCAAAAAAGGCTGCTTGATAACATTTCATTACTGACTTAACTGACCATGGGTAACAACCTACCCCTTATTCTTGTGTAGATGATATCTGCTGATGTAAAACTCACTATATTTAATTGGTCACCTCACTGTATTCTACATATCAACATTCTTCATCTTATTTATTTTTTGCCTTTGACATTTATATATAGTTATCATCTTAACTTGGGTAAGCGGTGATCAGTTCTTAGTTTTAAGTTTTTCAGTTTTAAGGGTATAAGTCCGTCCTAGTTTTCCACCTGCATCTTCATTTAACTACCTACTAAGGGTCATCCCTCAAAGGATTAAAGAATTGTTCAAGACAAGAACATGGATGGGTTTTAGTCGGTAAAAGTCTGACATTTCCCCCCGCTCCAGCATGAGGAGTCATTTGATGATTTCCCATCCCTAAAAAATTACATCCATCATATTATAGTTGTAAGGGTATCCAATTATTGCAGCTGTCTGCAGTACGGAAAAAAGCTACGCAGTAAGAACTTGTGTTTTGTGTCTTAATGGTGATTTCGTCATGGGGACGCTCTGGCCTTGTGTAATTAGGAGAATTCTGCAAATTTAACTGGGACTGTGATATTTTTTTAGTAGGTAGTGAAAGTGGAGGAAATACTACTATTACAGTCTGTTCCAAATGATTTTAAGAAAAATGTAAACAAAATCATAACCTATGTTGTTCTAATTTTCCCACCGATATATATTAAACGGCCTTAAATGAAGAATGATGATGTTTAGAACATGAAATTGACATGAATGCGCCATCCTTAAGCCATTTTGTTAATTTCTATGGCAGAATTAGAACAAAATAGATTACGACTTTGTTTACATTTTTCTTAAAATCAATTGGAACAGACTATAAAACTATTTTTACCGCAATACCAATACAGCGGTGCTGTGTTATAATTTAAATGGCTTGGGTGTTGGTGTAATTACAGGCATATTGGACTTTTAAGCTTTGTATCAAAGTTGGCAACTTATCTGCGATGCTTTTGTGGCGGTGATCACTTTAAATCAGTTTGACTAACACCTTGTTTGGTATGCATGAGGTGTGGAAGTGTGGTGTGGGTTTTCTTCTAAACTAACAACTTGACAATCATTTCATTAATCATTAGTACCTAATAGTAGGTAGTACTACTAGTCCTAGGGAGACAGTAACCTACATTAAACAAAATAAAAAATGTTTGCTGATTCGATGTCGTGGTGGCCTGGAGAGCTCGAGGTTGCGGGTTCACAACGGGCAAGTACCAATGTGACTTTTAATCATACGTACTTTCTAAGTTAATCTTGGACGCCACTGACTGCTGGTGAAGATTTACGTAAGGTAAGTTGGAGTAAAAAAATATTATCAGAATCACTGAACAACTGGTTACTGGTAGGTGGCCTTAAAGGATACCTCTGCCCAGCATTGGGACAACTGTCTTGATCTGCACAGCATTGATATGGCTTATTCGTGTGTTTAATTAATGGCAAATTGCGAAATATATTTAAATAAACAATATATATATATCTCACAAGTATAGCTTTATAATATCAGTATAAAATATTTTTCGGTTGCAATCAATGATTTCGAAGGGAATGGTTTTTGATTAATCAAATGTGTGCGCATGACTATAATAATTGTCTCTTGGTAATTTTTAACACACATAACAAAATAATATTATGGTTACTAACATTATAATAAAGGTTGTATATAGACTAAACTAACACCATGGTTGAAGAAAAAAAAAACGGAAATGAAAATTAGGTACTGACGACCAAATTTTTTCAAAACCTTTACAGAGCACACCGGTTCCCGAAGAACAAGAATTAAACAGCAAATTCATGACGAAAATGGAAGATTTATTGTACGTTGAAGACGAGGAAGAGGACCTAAAATGAAGTATTACAAAGTTTGCTACTGTAAATGTGTGTACATAGCTAGGTTAGCGGTGTTCGACTCTATCGTTAACGGTTTAAGATTGATAATTGTTTGTAGGCAAATAATGATTATATGTCGTTCTGGTTCTGATGCACAATGCGTTTTTATAGGTGCATTTTTTATCCGATAGGGTGAATTAGGTAGTCTATAGATGACCCAGCTTAAAGTTATTAATTTTTTAGATCGGGGTGATTCCGAACATAATTATTAGTACGTGATTGCGAGTACCTAAGTCGGGTTAGACTTACAATCACTGACTTGTCACTCAGTGACTTTCAGGTGCGAATTAGTTGAGATTCGACCAATAAGACAAGTTGGGTCATTTGTAGACTGCTTTATAGACTAGTCTTGAATTTTTTACAATTTTAATAATATTCTCACATGAATTACATAAGAATTTTTAAAGTAACCACCCCGCATTATTTATTTGATAAGTTGATAGCTGCATACCTTTTAGGTTTTTTTGCTTTATTTTACTATTTTCAATTTACCTAATTTGAAAATAGTAAAATAATTAAAAATAAATAAATCTGCTGTCGTATATTGTGAATGTTTATCGAACAATTATTTGCTAATTATATTTATTTTATTATTTTTACAATTTTAATATTATTTTTCCATATTTAGTGCAGAATTTAAGTTTAATGTTATATTTCTGTTTTATATGATTGATAATTTTGCTGTATTCATTTTTTTTCTATTTAGATCGCAGTTTCAGGCTATTGTTTTAAATGTGTATTTTTAATTGCTATACCTACAAGTTCCTCAGGATTGACCCTTTTTATTAGAATTTTAATGTAATATTATTTCAGTGATGTAAAAATAATATTTTTTAGTTTAAAATTAGAACAAATGGTTGTGTCGTGAGTATTAAGTTTCTTGTTATTCAAAATTTTAATGTGTATGTGATTGTATATAGTGTAATATGTATATACAAATTACATGGACGTGTTAAATTCAAGAATCGTTCTGGTCAATCCTTTATCCTGTGATACTAAATAATTTAGCTTTCGTATTTGAGTTTTAACTTTTATTTTGCGATTGAGTCGAAAGTTTTTGAAGTCGTATTTACTGTTTATGTTTATTGTTGCACTTGTTGCATTTTTGCACTGGTCATTTATTTAAAATTAAATGTTTATTTTAAAAGTTTTTATTTTTAAATTAAATGTTTATTTTAATTTAAAGCATTTAACTGTGTGGTGCTGAGGACGCATAAATGCGTCATTTAGGTACTCCATTCAAAATAACATTAGAAGTTTACCTACAGTTTATTCAAACGATTTTGATCTTTATCGCTTAGGAGACATGACAAAAATCAGATGCAGAATGTATTTGGTAATTTGGTATTGTAAAAAATATTTTGTTTTCAACATCATCCCTATCTGAACGGAATTGAGCTCAAAATCGGTTGAGTAAGCTGTAAAAAGAGTTTGCACGTTTTTCTTATGTTATTTTGAACGATGTAAGTATAGTATAGCTTTTTTCGGTTATTAAACCTCATCGATATTGTTTATAGCCATAATGCATGCTATTCAGATGGACCAGCTAGATTTTTCAGTAGTTTTGGTACACAGTCAAAAGGTGCGTACATATTATATAACATAACATGTTATAAAACGTTGTTATATAACATATTTCAGAAATGTGGAGACTGAATGTTATGTTGTATAACATTTGTAAATATTAATAACATGTAACACAACTTGTTATATAACACAAGTTACACAACATATTACTTAATATGTACGCATCTTTAAACAATTTTGGGTATTATAAGGATTTCGTATCGAGTTGAAAATTAATAAAAACAATCGAAATAATCCCAAAAGGAGTTTGATAAACATAGGTACACTATTGTCGTTTTTTTCAATTGATTATGGAGTGGTTTTAAATTCGTTGAAAAGGAAAGCTTTACTGAAGCGATTTGAGAAGTAAAGTACATTCAATTGAGCCTTATTAGTTATACTACATGTAGGGTACGACGAATGATTACATTCGCTATCAAACAATCTTATCGATCAATAAAAAAATAAACCCCCAGACAAAGAAACTCCATCAAAGTTTTTGTTTAAAAAAAATCGAATGGCCCTTTCCAGTATACAAACATACACTTAGGGATAATGATACTACGCTGTTATGTATTTAACGAACCAAACTATAGGTTTCATTAAAATTTGTATAAAAAGTTGGAATACTTGGTTAAAATGTTTTTTTCAAAGGTGCGTGTTGAACATTGATGCAGTTTATTAGTCCGTCAGTGTATATTACGGCATCTAGTATTGTTTGTTACATTTATATTGCGTATTTAAGATTAAATAATAATGAATAGACCACCATCAAATTAGAACAACGAACACTTAATTTCTTTGTTGCTTTTAGATATGTTTTATTGGGAAGATTTTTTACTCTTTGACATTTCAAAAAAGAAACACTTTGTTGGTTTGTTTCACTTGGAAATTGGTGAAAGGATTATTTCATAATAAAAGGATTATTTAAGTGAAATAATCGGTAATATAGAAGCTTTACCGCCTTATTCATAACAACGCTATTCGTGTGAGAAGTCTCTTTTAGATACAACTATTTAGTCCTTATCTGTCAAGTCATAATTAAGTTTGAGAAAACAGTTTGATAGTTTTTTTTTTCGGATGGTAAATCATCAAATGACCCCTCCCGCCCTTTAGTATCGGACTCTTACTGACTAAAACCCATCCATGTTCCTTCCTCAGCCGTATTCCGGGGGCGCGTTATCTCTTTCGAACATCCCGCAGCTTTTTTTTTTTTTCTTTTTTTTTGTTTTTAGCTATGGATAAGCTATGGATAGTTCGATAGCTAAAAGAGGCTCATAACACGAATAGAGTTTTTATGAATAAAAGGATAGGTGTCTACAGTCAAATAACATTATTGGGGTAAGGTAAGTAGGTAAGTAAGGCCAGAAAAATGTTGGTTACCATTTTTAAATTGACTTAAAATTATTCGCTTTGAGCAGCTTTCTAGCATTTTATCTAAGTTTGAAGAAGTCCGCGTATTTTGAGAGTTAAAATCTCACTTGGAAACTGACTTAAGCTGCCGTCTGTGAAATGGCGAGTATTAAGAAAAAAAATATTTTTTTGTCAGCTAGAAATTAGTTTTGATTGGTAACGGCTAAGTTGCAATATAATTGTTGGCCGCTGGTTTTGAAGTATCTTTATTAAGCTTGAAGTTTAAAATAGGCTGTTGATATTGTAAATATCGTTATTTGAATGAATTTTATATGAATATCAGCAATGAATAAAGTAGATTTTTAATCCGCATAGCTTTTGTTTATAATCGGGGAAATTATTCTTTAGGTCTCCTACCACGGGTCGTATTATGAAGCGTTAGAGCGATCCAGATTCCAGTGCGAGAAAGAGACTGGGGTATAATGTCATTACCTACAACTCGTATCTTCTATACAGGTCTATCTGGAGCTGGAATATAGATTTTTAATTTATTATTGCAGCTCCTGTTGTAATTTGATTAAAACGTCTTTAACGTTTGGATCAGAAAGTATTCGGATCTTCAAATCTTGCTAGATTACAGTTGTTGGTTACTTACTTCAGTCATTGGAGCAAACTCATGAAGGGAATTTATTTCTGGTTTTGATTCGGGCCAGTCCTATTCATAGGCGACCTAGCTCATCTGAATAAAATAATTATTACGTACTATTTGACCTGGTGAACTTCGTATCACCTACATAGCTATGTCATGTATCTGAACTTTTTCTCATCGTTTAAACCTTCCTTTGACTACGACAAACATTTCAAAATCATCTCGAGTTTTAGCGAGACTATCGAACATCAATTCATTTTTATATAGGTAAGTATATAGATTATATTATTATAAAA
The DNA here is from genome assembly GCA_963891755.1 of Pyrrhia umbra. Lineage (NCBI taxonomy): Eukaryota > Metazoa > Arthropoda > Insecta > Lepidoptera > Noctuidae > Pyrrhia > Pyrrhia umbra. The sequence continues at coordinate 3,880,245 of OY982935.1, forward strand.
TGAAAAACAAGAAAATTTCGTAGCATCCGAAAATTAATATCATAAGTAAAGAGTGAGAAATGAGTTTAGGTATTCCATTCAAAACCAGCCTAGGTACCTACTTTAACGTTACGATTTAATTACTTCAGTCCTGCTAGGCTCACAGCTGGTATTCAGCTAGTTAAGCACCACTAATTAAATACAAAAAAGTTACTTTTTTACATAGAACTACATTGCCAAGAACTATTTCCCTGATTGTATATATTGTACTATAGAACAATAATTTTTAGTTATATGTTTTGTAGGTAATATGGTGACATATCTGGAATTGCACTAGTCGTGTTGTGAGTAGTCCGGTGTGTACAGTACTTCATGTTAAATTGTGAAAATCTTATGTTAATAAAGTTGTACATTTTTATGTTGTTGTTTTATTTAAATCTCAATTCATTCTACCTTGGGTCTAGTGGTCGTTAGCGACTGCTAACCGTGGGATCTTGAGATCCATTACCAGGGGCTGTACCACTGCATTTTTGCAATCACTATTGAAGTTTGAGAGCGTGACACAGCTACTAACGTATAGCTCCGTCTCTATTTCATAACGAAAATAATCTTGCTTTGGCACGTCATGGTAAGGCTCCAGGTTCTGCCGCAGAGTATCCGGGAGCGCGAAGTAGTTTCCTCGGGATGCGGGTGAAACCGTGGGATAAAGCTAGTGTGCATATAAAATGGGCGACGCCGTGGTTAGAATCTTGTATTAAAGAAAGTTTATTAATCAACGCTAGTACGAAACGTTAGTAAGTGAACACTAAGAAATAGGTACCTACCTATTTTCGGCTTCATTCAATCCCAAAATACTCACTGATAAACTATATGAATAAGTAATTTTGGTATCCAGTGCCCACAATGATTATATATTTATTCTGTTGCGCTGCGGTCTGTTAGTGCCATAGTGATAAATGAATGCTTGAAGAGAAGCTAATAAATGTGTGCCCTGTAACCTAGGTAGTTTAAAGCTTTTATAGAATAGACTACCTGCGGAACAGAATTTCGGGTACCTAAGTGCGTTTGTCCATTAACGCCGGCACCGGTAACGACATTATTTCGAGCAGGTTTCAAATGATGACGCTATGTATAATTATCAGTTGGTGTTTAGTATTTTAGGCTCAAGTTCACCGACAAGATAACGGTCCGATTAACTTAAAACAGCTGTTTACCATAAATTAAAACTTCGAACTTTCGATGGGTAACGTAGTATTTGAGATTTTTATTCCTGAAACAGTTGATTACCAAAGCAGGGTTGAACTAGAAGTGGGTAACACGAAAATTCCAGCTTCCTGGTTAAAAAACGTTTTTATTTAACGGCCCGATTAGGTAACCATCTGTTGGTGAACTTGGGCCTAAAGAACAGGTACTTTCGACAGTATTGTAAAAATTGTTTTTACGAAAATACGAGTATATAGTAAGAGATAAATCAGGGCTGTAGCTAGAGTCGAATTTAAGGTAGGGCAGCATTGGTTACAAATAGGGTGGAAGTAAAAATTTTATCATAATTGATCTGCACGGGCTCCTAAATCCTAAATGATACCTGTCGCTGAACTATGAACAAACTATTTAATTATAATAATTTATCTTAGTTTTTGGTATTTTTAAGGTAGTGCATTGCCACACAATGCCCCCCCTATCTACGGCCGTGTGGTAAATCCCTTGCTTAGCAGCAGAGCTCTGTTCTTGAATACATGTAGGTATTAGCGTGTGCCCTTGCACCCCTATTTGGAATTCCACTTCTTTTTCAGTTATGTAACCAGCTTGGTGATGGCATGAGGTGAGCGACACTCCGATTTTTCTTCTCTACTTACCTCTATTGTCGACAGATACCTGACACTCGATCATGTCTTTTAACTCTGCTTTCTTCCACATTGTTTTAGGAATGCTTCTAGACCTTCGACCCAGGAATGGGAGGTTGAAGTCAATTTACCCACATCCCCGTTTCTAATAAAATGATCTAAGAATACCCATGTACGTAGGTCCTTGTAGGACAATCACTTAGCATTTTTCAAATTTACAAAGTGCTAAAAACGTCAAATGGTAGGTCATAATCGTAATAAAACAATAACAATGATTTTAATTGGTGTTTTTACGACTGTAATGGATATTAGAAAACAGATGGTGTTGCCTGATGTCAGACAGCTGTCATTTTGACCTTTCAATTTGGTAATAATTTGTTTTGTGTGCTCTGAAAAGTCGTCATCATCAGCTAATTTACTGTCCCAATACTGGGCAAAGGTTTCTCTTCTCAGATAGACGGCATGACGCGTGAAGCGTAGGTAAACTTGTACTTAGGTTAAGAAGGACTTTGGAAAAGTCACACATTTGACAGGTTTACGTCTAGGTATCCATGACATTTTCTATAAATATTTAGGTCCTATAAAAATCTTGAGGGTCTTTTCAAAGAAACCTTCTATGCACATTTTTTCATGCACGTGACAAAAAGTTATACCCAATTAAAAAAAAAATATTCTTGCATTGCCTACATTCTTAGTTTGGACAAATCTAAACTTGAACCGTCTCGAGAAGAATAGCAATGAGCCTTATTTAATATCTTTGTTTAGCCTTGATGAACTATATTAAAGCTTCCCTTGCTTGCTTGGCTTTGAGTCCTGGCGACCAGTGAGACCAGCTGCGGCGAGAATAATCCCTGTATGTGCCTACCAAACGAAAGGCAGAAGTAGGTAGGTATGTACTTTGTTTCAGTACTTTAAGTCACGGCGCCATTATCAACAGACACCGTTAATGCAGGAGATATTTATTCATATAAAATAGGTATATCATTCTCATTGTCTGACGGGAGAGCAACCCAATACCACTGTAGAGATCAGGCCCAAGAATTGTGCGCAAATTAGCTTAATCTACTTTACCTACCCTTCTCCTTTATTTTAGTGGTGAACTTGCCAGCAGGTATCTAATTGTGTAACTCCATTTACGCTCTCAAATTTTCCACGCGTTATTTCCGTCAAAGGTGTTCTTGATAACATTAATTGCTTAGCATTTTTCCTCTTCATTTTTTTATTATTTAAAATCCATATTTACAAAAAAAAACCTTTAAAAAGCCAAGTAAATGACTATAGCAGCCCAATATTACATTTACCACGTAACAACAAATCAATCTAACAAAATACCAACTCCAGACGATTAACCTTCAAACAAAAAGTTGTGTACAAACACCGCGTGGCGTCAGATCGGCATCGAACCGGGTTCATCCGGCAGCTGACATTGCTAATTGGATCATGTGGACTGGTATAAGAGTGAGGGGGGAGGTCCGGCGCGCAGGAGTGGCGTCACGTCAGCCACGGCGTTCGTTTACTCTCGTAAGTAGTTTTTTTTTAGTTATTTTCTAAAAAGTGTGATATTTTCATAAATATACAAGATCACCGGATCTTGTTGTTGTGTTGGTCTTATATACCGGGAAAAGGATCCTATGTGTTTAATCCAGGTTATAAACGATGTGTGTAATCAAATTTTATCCATTTAGCAAGTTTAGCGTTAGTACAAGCAGGCAGACAGACAAAAATGCAAAAAAAAACGTTTTTTCTTTTGTTGCTGTAATAAAGAGCACCCTTATCAGTTTTTCTTCAATACCTATAATGTACAGACATTGGTCGAGTGGTTGCTAAAAATGGATAACTGAGTTCGATCCCCAGGTTCAGCAAAGTGTTATTGGGTGTCTCATCTAATTTACATGTTCCTTATTATATGGAAATTTACCATAACCAGAAACATGAAATCAGAAGTTCGCTATTGAATAACTGATTTATCCTAAACATGAGTAAATCTATCTTCTATCTAAATAAGTTTGTATGTTTATCCTCTGTGTTCTTAAACCATTGATCTGATTGTGATGAAACTTGAGTGGGTTCTTCTGTATAGGTATCCTGAGAAGGTGCCTAGCCCATAAAGTGGCATTGCAAACTTATACCTTTTGAATTGATTGTTGAAATTCCGTGCCTTTCCTTAAGATCTATCCAATCATCTCGTGGTCATGATAAAATAACAAAAGTTAGACAGAAAAAGGTACGTATTTTTGAATTCCAAATGCGTATAATGTTAGGAGGATTGTCTGTACTTATGTACGTACACGCATTTCAAAGGCTTTATATCTCAATGTAAGCAGGTGAAGGTGAAATGTATTAGCGAGCGCCTGTAGGTGAATGACGACTCATGTCACGGGTTCAGTTCCTATGCGAAGCAAACAGCCTCTTAATTACCTAAGCCGATATCTTTCAATTTCAGTTGCAATACCTTTCATTTTGACAGTTCAACGATATTCATTGCTTCTTTAAAAGTATCAATTGTATAAACGTCCAAAAATATGCAGCAATGTATGTAAAACTTCTTTGATGGGCATGTCAATGATATCCATTTTTTACGTAATTGCAGGTTTGGGTGTCTGAGTATAAGAAATTCTAGGGATGGTTATTATAATTTGTTTCAAAGTATAAATAAATCACGTTTAATTTCGATGGACCATCGATATGATCTAGTGATCACAAGTAGGATAGGACATGCTTAGCAAGAGATCCCACGTTCGATACCCGAGTTTTTTTATTTTATTTTATTTTATTGGCTCACCAACAATTGTTAACACTGTGAAATTACAAATAAGACTTATAAAATACTTAAACTAGTGTCACAGTTAGTTAGTTAGGCACAGTTTTATTCGGATTATACGTAAGGACATTCTCAGTAGCAGCTCGGTGTCTGTATGTCTGCCCGATTGCTGGCAATAATTTCGCCTTATATTTAATGGGCATTGAACATAATTAGCTTAAATGTACTGTACTGCCTAAGCCCTGTAAGTAACAGGTGTCATGTATTTATGAAATCTATCTGCGTCTAGAAAGACTGGAAGCAGACCTTAAACTAGTTAAGAACCCTTTATTTTATCATACAAAATGTGCATGGAAAATAATTGTAAGTAACCTACACAAGATATTTTTAAGTTTATAATACCATGGTAACACTTCACGATCACTTTTATGTGTAACCTAGAAAAAGAGGTCACAGAAAAAAATATGATAAATAAAAAATAAAACAATTTTTTTCAACATCAAACACTCGTGTTCATGCAGTTTAAAAAAAAGTTTCCGCGCTCTGTTGCGGACTGTAGTATAATTCAAAAAGTCTAGCATTTTGTTCATTTTACATTTTGTTAATTAACATTTTTTATGTAGTACTGTTTTTATGAGTATTAGTATCTGTATTAGTAAAGCACCTTTTTTCTTTTTTTTTCCCGCCGCTATGTGATCAAAACAGCTGTCAGTCACGGCTGTTTTGAATAAAGGAAAGATGTAGGTTGATAAAGACGTTCAGAAACATTTAATTTTGGTATCCGCCTTCAGCAATAGGTAGTAAAAATACCATTGGCTTCGCAAATTTCCTAGATTCTATTGTATTGTAGGTAGTGACAGCAAAAATGGAGAGGAGCTCGCGGCTAAGTAACAGCCGCACGGATCGACCGATCAAAGGTTAAGCTGCGGCTGGCGCGATCGGTCCGTGGAAGGGTGACCATCTATGTCATAGTGAGACTCCTCCGTGCCTCGGAAAGCACGTTAAGCTGTTGGTCCCGGGTGTCATTTGTAGATCTTTGACAGTCGTTACGGGTAGTCAGAAGCCTGAAAGTCTGAAAACCAGTCTTACCAAGGGGTACCCAGGCTCCATGTTAAACACTGGTACTCAGCTGTATCCGGTTAAGACTGGCAGCCGACCCCAACATAGTTGGGAAAAGGCTAGGCAGATGATGATGAGAGCAAGAAACTTAAAAAAAATTGTAACTAGGACTAGACTTTGTTCTATTTTTACAGCGTCGACGACATTGTCAGTTTGTTTTCAATAAGAAATTTCTTTACGTTTGACCTTAAATTAAAAATTGGTAAACTAATTCCTTGCCAGTAAATGTGCAACAAGTGGTGTTCAAGCAAAGTACAGTGATGAACGAAGAAATCACGTGTGTGTCACAATGTATAACGCTGGTTCTTAAAACCTACTAGACAGACATGTGTTGCTGGGGAGTTTGTTGCGCCACTTCTTCTTCCCAGCAATAACACATAAGAAGTGGTGAAGGGCGGGCGTTTTGGGGGCTGTCTTTTGTAAATTTGACGTTCAAAAAGTGCTGATTTTCAGACTAGTTATAGTATATATGACTTTAAAAAAGTCACATCCATACTTGCGAGGTTTCGAATCAGCACTCTCATACACAACGTGCCTTAACCACTAGACTACCACGACAGTTTTCGCTAGCAGGTACTTTCTTTATCTATAAATTCTATCACCATACTCTCAGATCTAGGGCACGAGTATGTCCATCAATTATTGAATTACTAGATACTGTAAGGTTATGTCAGGTAAGTAGGTGACGGTCGTAATCGGCATGTCAAGCAGATTATCGTCAGTTTACGTGTAGTATTTGTATGGCATCATGCGTGGCCTTACGCTGGATCTGTATGATGGTATTGTAGACGGCTCGCGGACTAGGATCGACATGGCCCGGAGTTTATTTTTTTAGTTCTTTTTCAAACAATGTTGTGTATAATGATGGACTTAACGCCTTAGTTCTACACCAGTCTACTTTTGGGCGGTGGAGATAATTAGGGGGTCTTTAGCATAGAAATAAATTGCATTGCATTGCTAAAGGCTATTGCAAAGTGTAGTAGGTTGTGTCCAGGTTTGGATGGTAATCGGGGTCGTAAAGTTTTTTTACAGCGGCTATACTTAAAATTAGTTTTCTGCACTATTTTTTGCAAATGTTGTGCTTGTAATAAAGACTTTATGGCTGTTATTAAACGAGATTTTGAGTTTTGAAGACCGTCTAATTTATCCACTGCAGTACCAACGATCTATCGATAATATCAAGATAGATAATGAATGACTTTTTGGCTTTTAGTATTGGATTAAAATGCAGATTAAATTGAATTAGTTCGAGCCTTCGGGTTAGCCTAGTTACAGCAGTGTAGGTGAATGCCGGCTATTGTTCCCAGTGTGTAGATAAACAGTCTGCCAGGGGGGCGGACGCCGCTCCAGAGCATCGTGGGGTAAACCGTCGCCATGGCCGAGAAGAAGGACCTGGAGGCCGTGAGTATGAAAACCAGCATTTATATAAGTACTCTCTACAATCAAAGATACTTTATTCCATAATAAAAATAAAATACTTCCATTTATAACTTTGAATGTCAGAATGTCAATAAAAACTTTTTCTAATAAGGCTGTAAGTGTAGTTTCCTTTGCCAAAAAATTTTTTTTCTATGTTCTAATTTCAAACTGATTAAAAGTTAAGACGAGGCGTGCCTAGTTGTTTTATGTCATAGAAATAAAATTGGCGGGATTCTTAGATTTTTTCTTTTTTTTTGTTGTTAATAAGTCGGTAACGAATGGAAATTGAAAATAATAAAGAAAAAAATTGTCGCCGAATTCCGTGTAGTAAATTGACCTATACCTACCTGATGTGTAATTATCATACTAACTTTATTTAACGCTCAAAAATAGCCTTTGCTTCAAAAGAAAAGTTCGTGATTCTTTGTCTTAAAAGCATCAAGTACCTAATTTGCACCAAATTATAAATCCTCCTTTATGTATAATCCTATTTATTGTAATAACGGACTACCTACTTACATTTGCAGGGTGACCCCGAGCTAGAATGTGTTCGGAAACCGATGGACCTGCCAACCCTGCCGAAGCCCCTGACCCTGGAGGAGAAGAAGTATCTCCTGGCGGTGGAGCGAGGGGATATGGGCAATGTGAGACGGTGAGCTTACATTTTCAATTCATTCATTCAATAGGTATAATCGGTACCAATAGATTTTATGAAAAATGTAAACAAAGTCATAACCTATTTTGTTCCAATTCTGCCAGAGAAATTGACAAAATGGCGTAAGGTTGGCGCATTTATGTCAATTTCATGCTCTAAACATCATCATTCATCATTAATTGCCATTCTATTTATCTATATGGGAAAATAAAAACACATAGGTTATGATTTCGTAAAAATGCGGATCGAATCGATTTGTCCTGAATAACTGACGGATCAACGCACAGCCCTTAGATTATATACATGTCTAGATGGAGCGTCGCGCTACAATCATAACAAAGAAAACGAGTCAACAATTTCAAGCATGTGTGCGTGCAGGTGTCGTTTTACACTGTGCGTATACGTCTCTGTGTGTGTAAATAATGATAACAGTTACTACAATTCTCCCATAAATCACATAAAAATAATAGACTTATTAATTACGATAAGGTTTACCGACGGTTACGTACTGTACTGATCGGCGGGTAAGCACTTGTGAGCTAATTGTTGGTTGACACTTTTTGACACGTTTGCGCGCACTTGACGCTCCATCTAGACATGTATATAATCTAAGGCACAGCCTAAACCGCTGGTCGTGGAGACCTGAAACTTGGAGGGTGTGTTCTTTGTATGACGTAGGCACCCGATAAGGAAGGATTTTCCGAAATTCTACACCTAAGTGGTGAAGAAGGGGGTAAAGTTTGTATGAAATTTTGTAATTTTTAATTTAATCCACAAAGGCGAAGCCGCTAGCGGGAAGCTAGTCTATTTATATAAATATAACTACAATTGTTATTAATTATTATATATGTTATAATTTAACGCTAAAACAAGTATCTATTTACAAAAGTGACTTGTTTAGTCGATAGATCCTTGAAACTGAACAGCTTTAGTAGACACTGTAAACTTGAAGGTAATAAATCGGGTCAGTTATAAAATTGAATAACCTACAAAATATATAAGCACCTATTCTTTCTTTTGATAAAATCCTAATATAATAAATGCGAAAATTAATTTATTACGCTTTCGCGGTATAACGTCTGAGTCGATTTATATGAAATATGGTACGGAGATAGGTACCTTGTAGACGATTATTTGCTACTTTTTATGCGGGTGCAGACAGACTTTCCGGCTTCTGATTCCCTGTAATGACTGACAAAGATCTACAAATGACAACCGAGACCAACGGCTTGACTTACTTTTCGACACTTCTGGTTGCTAGTTAATTAACTGCTTAGTTCTTATTCATCCAGCAAAGACATGTAGTACGTATGTAGGTACTTTAAACAGTTTTTTTACTTACAATAAGCTAACATAAATAATTTCATGAATAGGAGGATTTTTATATCTGTCCCAGTTTCATTGCTCTTAACTGTACATACCTACATATTATTGGATATCCAATATACCTTCCATATAATTTAAACTCAACAACTCGCTAATACAATGTCTATTTCTGTTAGGTCACTCACAAAAAGTTATCTAATAAATTAAATAATGTATACGTAGGTCATCATCATCTGTCTAGCCTTTTTCCCAACTATGTTGGGTTTGGCTTCCAGTCTAAATCGGATGCAGCTGAGTACCAATATAGAGCGATCTGACTTCCACAACCCAGTTACCGGGTAACACGACACCCTATGCTAAGACTGGTTGTCAGATTTTCTGGCTTCTGACTACCCGTAATGACTGTCAAGGATTTACATATGACAGTCGGGACCAACAGCTTAACGTGCTTTCCGAGGCACGGAGGAGTCTCGCTATGACATAGATGGTCACACACCCACGGACCGACCGCGCCAAGCGTAGCTTAACCTTTCATCAATCGACCCGTGCGGCTGTTACTTAGCCACGAGCTCCTACGATACGAAATAATGTATAATAAGCATTTTTATTTATTTACAAAATTCACTTAACATCCAATTATATTCCAAAAGCCAAAGTAAACATTGAAATGTCTTTTGACGAAAATAAAACAGCTTACGTCATGTTTTCTTTATGTGAAAAAATAACTCTTCTTTGATTTACGAAAATGTAAAACAAAGCGGAATGGGAGATGTGGAGATGTATTTAATTCGAATGCCGAGTGAAAATGCTTAGCTTTTTATTATTGTCGCTTTGTTGCATAAACCTTTGCTAACTTTTCCCGCGGTTTCACCCGCGTCCTGGGGGCTTATCATGACGTGCCAAATTAGAAATAGTTTCGTTGTGAAAAAGAGACGGCGCTATACGACTATCATAGCTGTGTCTCGCCCTCACACTTAAATAGTGATTGCAAATACACGTGGTGGTACGGCCCCTGAGCGGACTACTTCACGTATCCGAATAAAAAGTACCCGATATCCTTTCCCAGCGTCCAGTCTATCTCCATAGCAAATTGCATCTCAATCGGTTCGGCCGTTTTCCCGGGAAATTGTAACAGAAAAACAGATATACTTGCGGATCTATTATATGAGTAAAGAAGATAGGATAAACATTCGAATTGAGAACCATCCTGTGTTTGGAAGTCGGGTAAAAATACAGATAGGTTTATAAACATAAATGTAAGATTATGGTCAAGCGTATGTTAATCAAGATAGGTAGCTACAGCTACGGCGGACTTGATAAAAACCAAGATATGTTATATTGGATTTAATTAAAATAGAAAAATACTAGTAAGTAATTGTACTAATGCTATCTTTGGTCAATGTTAGAACCAAGAGTAATACGTCTTAATAATTAATATAAAAAAGATCATGTAATAGATGGCTGATGTAAATGGCCTAATTTAGTGAAATTAGCGCACCTTAAGGCCCAAGATCACCGACGAGGTAACGGTCCGATTAACTTCAAACAGCTGTTTACCATACATTCAAACTTCCAACTTTCGGTGGGTAAAGTATTATTTGAGATTTTTATTCCTGAAACAGTCGATTACCAAACCAGAGTTGAACTAGAAGTGGGTAACACGAAAATTCTCGCTTCCTAGTTTAACGTGCCGATTACGTAACCAGCAGTTTGCCCTAAGTAGGTGAACGGCGACACGAGGCGAAGATGCAGGGCGCAATTCAGCATTTAGAAATGTTCTACAAATGTTCATGTCGCTATCTGCTGATATCAGTGTAGGCAGAGTCCGTAACATGTTTCTACATACACATTTACAATATAAATCTACGTATGTTGTTTTTAAAATGGCCGCTATCTACAGGTATACCGTCGTCGGTAAAGTCAATTAATGTTACTGCCCTAATTGGATCTCGTTAGGCATTATTAACTTTGTACAATTGGATTCCTGAATCTAACTACGAAATATTATTATTATATTATCATTCGAAATATTGAACTGAATTCTAACTTCCTAACAAATATTATAAAAGCAAAAGTGAGTTTGTTTGTTTATTACGCCTTCATGGTAAAACGGATGAATCGATTTATATGAAATTTGGTTGAGAGATAGAATGGGACCGGACAGTTATAAGCTACATACTTTTTGTCCAGGAATCGGGTGAAAACGCGGAAAACAGCCAGTAGAAAATTATAATGAATATGATTATTAGCTTGATTTGTTATTATTTTTGTGTGACATAAATTCTGTGGTCACATCTCAAAATGCTTATTACGAGGCAAGATGGTTTTTAAGTCTGTTTAGTCCGAACATATTATCTGTTCTAAAAATCGACTTTAAACATTGTTCATAAAATAGATTACCGGGGAGAGATCAGTCCCAGGACCGACAGTTTTACGTGCTCTCCGAGGCAAGCAGGCTCGCTTATGATACGAAAACGGTCACCCATCCATGTTCTGACAGCGGCTAGCGCAGCTTACCCTATGGTAATCTATTTATTCTCACGACTGTTACTTAGCCACGAGCTTCTCCTAGAGAAACTGTAGATCTTCACCTGTTTTTCCTACTGATCCTACCCTAGAATTCTTAACAAAACATCTTATTGACCCAATATTCTCCAGAATTCTCCAAAAAGCCCACCGCAAGAAACACATAGAAATCAACTGCGTAGACTCACTGGGTCGAGGAGCTCTTACGTTAGCTATCGATGGAGAAAACCTGGAGATGGTGGAATTACTGGTCATCATGGGAGTGGATACCAAGGACGCTTTACTGCAGGCCATTAATGCTGAGTTTGTGGAGGCCGTTGAGCTGTTGTTGGAGCATGAGGAGCTGATCCATAAGGAGGGGGAACCTTACGTAAGTACACTGCAATATATTCTAACCTAATTCTAAAAATTAGGATAGTTTTTGGTAATTGTCATCTAATAAATATAGGTAATTATGTTACGAAGGAACACATCGTAAGTAAACCAGGACTAAAAAGTCTGAACTCACCAATACGCCTTGAACAAGCGTGATCAATGCTCATACCTTCTTTGTTTGAAGAAGCCTTCACCCAGCAGTGGGATAGTAAGCAGGCCGATAATGAAGATTGCTATTACTTGACGATATGTCCAACCTTTTTATTCTTCGACATGCAGAGTTGGCAGAAAGTGGACCCCAACACGGCCATGTTCACGCCAGACATAACGCCGCTGATGCTGGCGGCTCACAAGAACAACTACGAGATCATCAAGATACTGCTCGACCGTGGAGCCACGCTGCCCAACCCTCATGACGTAAAGTAAGACTTTAACTTTTGGGATTTTTTGTCTAACGGTAGTAGTTGGAATTACTTTTATCAGTCCAACAAGCTTTATTAGGATGATTTATTAGTTGTAGGGTTTCTTTTTCTACAATTTTTCGTTCCTTATAGACATGTCTTTTATAAATTTAAGAAACTGCCATAATCTTTAGAACACACGAATCTAGATATGCAGATGGAGCTAGACAGACTACCGGACGCAAACTGCTTCGTAGCATTGAGAGGGCCTTTCCAAAATTTAGCTTTATCCACATTCACATCTAGTTTCTGCCTACGACTTCGTCTGCATAGTTTAAATACCGGGATACAATGTTATACATATGTTAATTAATCACGGTTAGGCAGGTCTTAGGCTTTGTGTGTACCAAATGTTATCCAATTTCGTACAGTAGTTTTTGCGTGAGAAAGAGAGTAACACACATACATCTTCAAATCAAATCAATCAAACTTCCGCATTTGTGATATTAGTAGGATGTGGGATATATTCAATCATGGAATAATTCCCGACCTACTACTTAGACCAATACCGGTAACCTATATTTCATTTTTAAATAGGCTTTTGTGTAAGCTATCCTAGAACCAAAGTATTTGTTTATCGTAGGTGCGGTTGTGAGGAATGTATTCGCGAGTCCACGGAAGACTCTCTGCGCCATTCACTGGCTCGACTCAACGAGTACAGAGCATTAGCGTCACCATCTCTCATAGCTCTGTCTTCAACTGACCCAATATTGACAGCTTTCCAGCTCTCCTGGGAACTACGGAACTTGGCATTCGCTGAACAGGTAAGGACTATGAAGTTAATTAAAAAAAATATTGTGATTTTCATGAGACCAAGTTTTCTGTAACATAATTTTGATTTTAATTTTTCTTTGGAATTATTCTGCAACTAACTACACTTTCGTAATTGATTACTTTAATGCTTTATTTGTTTCAAAAGTAAAACCTTCAATTTACCAACTTAGAAATCAGAAATCTTTTGCCACCGTTCACTCGGCAAATCTTAGATTTTGAGTCCAGAGACATTAAATTACATATTCCAAGGAATAATACTATTTCTAAAAACTAAATTAAGGTTTTTTTGGCGGTCAATCTAACTTCGCGAAATTCTTACTTAAACTTAAACTAATTCTTTATAAAAGGAAAGTAAAGCAGAATACCTAGAACTTCGTCGCCAGTCGCAAATGTTTGCGGTAGACCTCCTGGACCAGTCGCGGAGCTCTCAGGAGCTGGCCATCATCCTGAACCATGACCCGGATGAACCGGCTTTCGTTGACGGAGATCACATGAAGCTGGCGAGGTTGGAACTCGCTATCGATTTTAAGCAGAAGAAGGTGAATATAATATTTTTTGTTGTGTTTGTTTCTTAGGATTTCTAAATGACTTTGAATTTTTGTGTGTATTTAGTTGGTTTTCCTAAATAAATAAATAATCAAAATTATGATACTAAAGTAGACTTTAACCATCGTGCCGTCGTCAAATTCTGGATAAACTTTCTTCTTCTATTCTAAATATTTAGCTGGTATTGGTCACTAATAATATCAAGACATATCTTCTAAACCCTTTATCAAAACCCTGAAAAGCCGATTAATTGACTGTAAAATTTAATTTAGGCAAGTGACGTCACTGGTTACTATTGTCTTAATCATAAAACTTTTGCAAAAAGTACATCAATCAATTGGCTGTGTGAAACCCATTATATTGAACTTCTCAATTTCAATTGCAAATATTTTTTCCAGTTCGTAGCCCATCCGAACATCCAACAGCTCTTAGCTTCTATCTGGTACGAAGGCGTCCCCGGCTTCCGCCGCAAGACTGCTATGGAGAAGATCATGATTATCTGCCGAGTAGCATTACTGTTCCCCTTCTACTGCACGTTGTACATGATCGCCCCGAACTGTGCTACGGGCAAGCTGATGAGGAAACCCTTCATGAAGTTCTTGATACACGCTTCTAGTTATTTGTTCTTCTTGTGTAAGTTCTGTTTTATGACTTGTATGTCGTTACTTTCTTTGTATTTATAAACAACAGGAATCTGGTTCCTTTTGTAAATAAAGTGAACTTTAAATAATACCCAAATAAAAGTATCCAATATTCTAATATATGTAGATCTGGGGCCTTAACATGACGTGCCATAGCAGGAATATTTTCCTTGAGAAAAAGAGACAGTGCCATACGACGCTAGTTGCAGTGTCTCGCTCTCACACTGGAATAATGATTGCAAAAACACATGGTGGTACGGCCCCAGGGTATGTGACATGTATGTGACAAATCGTCGGAATCAGTTCAGAAGTTAAGATGTGATGATTAATTCCCAAACTTGCACATTTACTAAAATATCTATACAAACCATTAATTCAATTTAATTTATTTCCCTTTTGTCCTTTTTAAAATTATAGGCTCTTCAAATTTGGTACTTGCTGAAAAGCTTTTTTTCAAATTTAGTACAACTAACCAAAACATACATTGTCCCCAGTGATTCTAATCCTGGTATCACAAAGAGCGGAGGTGCAGGCGATACAGCTGTTTGGTCCAGAGTGGATGGTGAAAGAGTTGGAAAAGGAACTCCTCAAACAGAGAGGGAATGGTCCCACGTACTTGGAACTAGTCGTTGTGGTGTATGTGTTAGGTAAGCTTGACGACTTATCTAGGATCTAGTGTTAAATTGAGAGTGTCTATGGAGTTTCGTGCCGGTTCTTCTCCATAAGACCTACTTCTTGGTACCTTGCTACTTGCTTGACGTTTCATAAGTGCCTGCAAAGACTTAATTGAAAAAAAAAATAGTGAGAAATTCTTTAGTTATAATACTTTGATGTACGTCAGGAACTCCTTGGGTACTCTCTTTACCACTGGCTTGATTGTTGACATATAGTACCTATGTAGTTCTTATCGATAGATATCGTAAGTATCGTTAGTCTATTGACGGGGTCCCCCTAGAGTCAGTGACAGGCCGGGCTACGGGATTGTTCGAAAGAGTTACGGAGCTCGGAACGCAAAACTGATGAGGCTGAGGAAAGAACTTGGATGGGTTTTAGTCAGTCTGACACTTCTCGATCCACCCACAGCTGGAGAAGTCATTTGATAATTTCCCATCATTAAGAAAGTATCGTTTGCTTATTATCTATGTCTTATTATAATCATGCAGTTTCAATATATTCTTTTTTTTAGGCTTCATATGGGAAGAAACGCAAGAAATATACATAGAAGGCATCCGTTCCTACCTACGCAATATGTGGAATTTCATCGACTTCACCAGAAACTCTCTCTACGTGGCCGTGGCTGTGCTAAGGTTTGCTGCCTACATCCAGCAGACTACTGAGATCAGAAGAGACCCTCAGACCAAGTTCATTCCTAGAGAGAATTGGGATGCTTTCGATCCTCAGTTGATTGCCGAGGGATTGTTTGCAGCGGCTAATATTTTCAGGTATGTTGGAAATCAGATGGATTCAATGTCATTTGTAATCCATGGGGGAAACAGAAATGTGTGTGTAATAAGTTGTATGTGTGTATGGTCTAAATCTTTATGGTGTAATTGATGAGAATCCATCTTAAGCCTCACAATCAATTACAATGACGGTGTGCATGAGCACACTATAGAAGCGAAAACTTATTTTTGATTATGATTTTCTTAGACCCGTGTGTGAAAATTCAGGCACCAAAACCACACATTAATATGATCCAAATTCCAGTGCGTAAAACTGACACTGCTATTCGTACCGTATTTCTTTTTCAACTTGGAAACCAAATCACATTATACGACTCCTGCTTCATTAATATTCCGAAAGAGCACCTAAAATAATTTTTCACTTGTTTTTTTTACGTGTATTATGTCTATTTGTGATAGTGCCCTCAAGCTGGTGCACTTGTTCTCCATCAACCCTCACTTGGGGCCGCTGCAGATCTCCCTCGGCCGCATGGTCATCGACATCGTCAAGTTCTTCTTCATTTATAGTTTGGTGCTGTTCGCTTTCGCTTGCGGTAAGTTTTGAACTTTCAATAAATTTAGAAATAAAAACTATATTCGGAATTCTTAAATATATGTGAGCATTTCTTTATTTTTTTAAAACTGTTAAGAGTACAAAAGGCGTGCCTTTATTCAAACATCGTTTAATTTGCTAATGATGGAACTGAAAAAGACATGCGCAATGTATAATTTCTGAATTCGAAAATTCCATTTTAATGTATTGTATCTCTTCGAAGGAGTGATTGTTTTTAAAGAATGTGGAATCGAATTCATGACACCTAGCGCAGCATATTCTCAGCTGAATGTGCGTCAATCGTGCCTTATTACTTAAAGAATAAAGAATGAATACTCACACACTCATAAGTTGTGTTTGAGCACACAGCCCTTTAAATTATCATACCGTACTTGGTATATTAAACCCTATTAAACTCAGGGTTAAACCAATTGCTGTGGTACTTCGCGGACCTGGAGAAACGCAAGTGCTACGTGTTGCCTGGTGGTCTACCTGACTGGGACAATGCTGGGGACTCTTGTATGAAATGGAGGAGTTTTGGGAAGTCAGTCCTTACTGGACCTTAGTAGTGCTAGGTCATTGAATGCTCGTCCTGTGCTAGACGTAGGTTATGGCTTAATTTAGATTTTTCGATTTTCTTTGTTATTTATCGAATTGCAATTAACGCTCTTTAAAACTGTAACGGTCGGTTAAGAAGTAAGTATTATACTATTTAAATCGATTTAACATCTTTAAATTATTTATTTGACTAGCGTGTTCAATTTAAATTAAAGCAATATTACTTGTCCCTCTTTCTATAAAACACAGAAAAAAGTTTTATTGCAATCATCCTTTTAACCTTTTTTCAAGGACATTGTCATCGCATTGGTACGTCGCGTTACCAAGACAACCCAATACACAGTTTTGTCAATTTCTTTGTGGGAGTGTATCATTGGATTTTGGAAAGTGTTTATTTTTTGAAATTATTTAGTTCTTCATTTGTAATAATGGGTGAGGCGCAGTTTGGGGTGCGTCACGTGATCGGGGCTCCTGTAGCCATCACCAGGCTGTCGGAGCAGGCTATAGTATGTATGCCACCTAGAACATCCAAGTTCACTCTCGCTGAATGGAAGTTAAGCAACGACCAACGATGCAGGAACACAGAAGACCAACAGCAGCTAGCAGACAGAGTACTCGGCGAGTCCGGTCGAGTGCGAGACGAGACAGCCGAACGCGCGGAAATCATGAAAGCGACCACTGACAGACGTATTGAGGAACGCATTGGTGACATCGAGTTCAACAAAAATGAGTTGCAAATACAACGTAAGGAAATATGTTTGGAGTTAGAAGCTCTATCGATGTATAAAACTCGTCTGTTGGACTGCCTTGCTTCCCTCCAAGCAAATGCTATGACGATATGCCGTAAATGTCTTATGCTTAGAGACGGCCGTATTGGCATCGATTTGGTAGTCGACGAGGTGGAATCTGCCCTGCAGCAGGAGATTACGACCATTCTTGGAGGACAAAGCCTTTTAAGGCGAGTGTTGGAGCAATTGAACGAGCAAATGCGGCGTCTACGTTCTACGCGATACCTTCTCGATCGCGACTTGCAATATAAGCAAGCAGCTATCGATTTAGACAAAAGCAATCTATCCCTTAAACCTACTGATTTATGTCTCTCGGTGTACGAAGGTTACGCCAGCCTTGACCCGGCAAACATATCTGCTGATGAGTACAATGCTTACTCGGCGAAAAATATACAGATGGCAGCGAGGGAGGTAACAAGCGCGCGTCCGATCCGAATGTTCGTCGATACGATTCTCAAACAAGTGATTGACGACTTGTGGAACGCTTACAAGAAATGCAATCATGCATTCCACGAGCGAATCGAAGACACTAAGCGAGCTAAAGCGAAACTTGAAGACATGCACCGGGAGACGACTCAAAAGATTAGTGATATGCAGAACAATATCTTGCAACTTCAGAAAGCGTTGGCTGACAAGGAGGGTCACACTGCTTTGGCGCACACAAGGCTCGGCAAACGAGCTCAAAGGGTAGGTGCTGAGCTGGTGAGAGACCCTCCAGGGCAGGCTTTGTATTATGAATGCGAGATGTTACGTCACAGCACGGAGCAACTGCAACAAATGCTCCATGAGGCAACCGCTTCCCTTCGCTATTTACTGCAGACACAGATCCAGTTGGAGGAAGACATCAACGTGAAGATGAACACCCTGAAGATTGATGAGGTGGATTGCATGACTCTGCGAGAGACTATGGACTATCACTCGTACTAGATGTTGGTTTAGGTTTTCGTGAACTACTGAACCCAGGAACTGTTCACTCGGCTACGCTTGCGGTTGCGAAGTTCGTGTTAGAAAAAATATTGCTTAATAATTTTGTTTTGTATCAATAAATGTTGTGTTAGGGTCGTGAAAGAGCTTCCGCTTTAGATAATAATCATGTTATTTTTAAATTGTAGGTTTGTAGCGACTGTGGGAGTGAATACCACCCCACTCAACGTGGGGTGTTTGTGTTAGGGGTGAAACTTTTAATTGTAATATTTCTTTTTTTGGCGTCGTAATATTTTGGATTTAGTTTTGGTAGTTTTTATGATTTATAATTTTGTAGTTGTAACTAGTGTCATTTTCTGTATTGCTGTTTTAAATAAATTGATAGTGCTTGAAGATGGTTATTTTTTTGCGTGTTTTTTATTGAATACCTACATTAAAAGCCCATGTCCTTTCTGACCCTATAAAAATACGTGGCTATTCTTTTTCTGTTGTGGCTATTTATATACCTATGAATATTTTCCCAAATTCTAAACAGCTGCCTTTATTGTCTGTATTAGCGACCATAAAAAGAGAAATTATTAAAGTTGTACCATTTACATTTGCTAGTAAAAAAATTAGAAAAAAAATATTTGCATCGCTTGTCACTGGGGTTTTTATAGGCTACTTTATATTTATTAACCAAGTCAACGCATTTTTAGCGGTAGTTGTATACAGTATTGCTTATAAAATATTTCTGTTCTAAAGTCAAAAGCTTCGTGCCAAAACCTGACAAGGCATTTCTAGTTATGAAACTACATGGAATTACTCTAAATTTCCATCAGCGTCTTCGAAGCCTCCCAATCTCTGTTTTGGGCGTCCTTCGGCATGGTTGGACTTGAGAACTTCGAGCTGGCCGGCATTAAGAGCTACACCCGGTTCTGGGGCCTGCTGATGTTCGGCTCGTACTCCGTCATCAACGTCATAGTGCTGTTGAACCTCCTCATCGCTATGATGTCCAACTCCTACGCTATGATTGATGTGAGTATTATTATGCCTTGACTTTATTCTTTTGTTTGTTTTTAAATAGTCATTAGGATTTACTTCTGTATTCGGTTAGGATTTACGTGCATGGAAATTTCATTCATGATCATCTGCCTAGCCTTTTCCTAACTATGTTGGGGGCTGCTTTCCAATGGATAAAAAGATTAATCCTACTAATATTATAAATGGTTAAGTTTAGTAAGTAGATATGTATGTATATTACACTTTCACGCAAAAACTACTGGATTGATTTGGATGAAAATTGATACACACATAGTTTATATCCTGGATTAACACATAGGATACTTTTTGACATGTGCGCGAAGTGGTACCCTGGAAATTGCTTGTTTATTATAAATGCGTAAGTAAAAGTGTGCATTCACTGAAAAATGCTGAACCGGGAGAGATAAAACTTGGTATGGGGTTAGATGGGGTCCTGGAAAATCTAAAGGACATAGGATAGTTTTTATCCTGGGTGTGTAAAGTAGTTTTTTCTGGAATCGCGAAAAAATATGAGAAAAAGCTAGTCCATAATTATACTCCTAACTTTTTATTACTATTTTTTTATAACTATTGTACTAAAACCAGAAGTAGAAAAGTATTTTTATAAGTCGTTTAGTGCAAAGTTCTTTGAAAGTGCTACGATTCAAGTTTAATAGATTCTTAATAAAGACTAATGCGGTCATTGTGTACAACAATACTGTTCTCGCTCTTGTTTCTAAAGTTCACGTCGCCTTTACAATGTATTGCTAATGTGACTTTTTTGTATATATCGTTTATCTTTTATCTATATATCTATAATATTATAAAGAGGAAAGATTTGTTTGTTTGTACACACGGCCGAAGCCGCGGGCGGAAAGCTTGTTATTTATATATTTACGTACAAACAACATAAAATATAAAATTATCCCACAAAACCAATTTAGCGGTATAACTGCGGGTGAAATGAGAGACATAACATGACTAACCTAAAAAAAAATAATTCTAATTTTACTTTTACTGGTTGATGATGTCCATATGACCAATGACACGTGTTTAAGACATGGTGACGGAGTCATCAGTCATAATATATATAACATGGACCCAGCATAGAACTGTTCATTAACTTTTTAATGAAGACTAATGACAGTGAAATTCAAACATGGAACGCAAGCAACGTAGGCGAAGGTATAAGATGAAACTAATTGTAGGGAAAAGTCAAGACTACCCTCGCAAGTGTACTTGCAAATGCTTTATTTATTTCCATTTTAATTTCAGTTCTATTTTTTTTTACTTAACTACTACCTTTTATACTATTTTATGAAGATGGAAACTTATTAACGTTTTAAGTTCCTAATTAAAATGACTTTAAATACTTTCTTTTTTCTTTCAAAAGCTGCAAATAGCTGTATTGTTGATGCATAAAATAATTTGTGATTTATTTGCTTTACATAAAACAAAGCTGGAGTTGTGTCGATATCTCTTGAAAGTTAGTCATTTAAATTCTTCAGCGTAATATTTTCATTTAACTCTATTTAAAATACCCATGGTAGGCAGGTAATTTTAGTAGCTTACTATCGGCGAAGAATACTGGCTAATAAATTGCGCGCTATAAATTGTAATAAGTAAGTTTTCCCCAGTGGAAAATAATATCTTTTTAGATATTTTTTGAAAGAGGCAAGATTCTCTGGGGATGAAATGGTTGTAAAGATATTACTTAATAGATAAACTTTATTATCTTTAGCACATTTTACTATACGTAGGTACTACCCATCTTGATTGTATCGAGCAAAAGCTATCCCTGATTTTTGTTAAAACACGCCAATATTTTTTCTAGGTACTGGCCTCTTACTGATCATGATAAATATATTTCGATATGAACATATACTGACCAGAACATTTTTTTTTGTATGAATTTTTATACATACATTTATTTCAATACCTCTAGGAGTTATAAAAAAAGCTGATAAAAATATCACAGAAGAAAGTACGAAGAAATTAATTTCTATTTAATGTTCTTTCAACCGTATTTTATGAAATTAAGTTCAACTACAAAGATAGAATAAGGCTTAACTTGTGAGCGTGTCTCTTTTATTCTCATTTCACTGTGATACAATTAGAACTCGCTAACTTGCTCAGTCAAAGACCGTTAAGTTAGCTTGTGAGCGTGGTTTCAATATATATGTGAAGAGAAGGTTCACTCCGTTCAGAAGGCCAAAAGTTCAAAGGTATCATGAACTTCACTAAGTTAAGCGCTGATTTTCTACGATTTGTTGTCGCCAGAATAAGGTCAAAATAGACCTTACTCTGGCATTGGTATCAGTTAATACAGGTTTTTTTGTCGTAAGAAACGACAGTTGATTCGAAGAATACTGACGAGCATGTCTAGAATATAAGACGAATCAATCGTAGTGTCCTGCGGCAAAAAAGGGTGTGTGAACGTGAGGCCGTAGGGGAATAAACTTGATGTTTTTAAGAAGTCAAACAAATTTTTGGAAATATCTACTTTGCTTAATGACTTATCGTGCTTCGCGGTATTCTGATGACATGCACCTAGTTATATTATCGAAACGTGCGTGCGGCGTGCAAGCGATCGATAGTAGGTACGAGTTTCATGAAGCAAAAGTTTCATTACGTACTGGCAAGCGCAAATTTATGTTTTTTTTCTTTTTTTTATTATTTCGTGACCAAGTTTTTGTTTTACACTTGAAAGTTGTGGGTTTTCGTATCTTCTTGTGCAGTAGTTTAAAAATGAATTCGTGAAAACTTAAATCTTATCTATGTACGCATCTACCTACCTAAATGATGAATTTTATAAACATGACATTGAAAGCATTATCATGATAATGTATTAAAATGTCTTGGTATAAATAGAAAATACAAAAAAAAACACCTTCGTTAGTATTTATTTTTGCAAGAACTTAAACTTCTTCGTCTGCGTAAACTTACTTTATTCAAATACCTTAATTCACTGCAGTCTGTCTGTCTGTCTATATACACGTTTTTATGATTGAACCTGAATCATTTTAGATATTAATAAATATAATATTCATATCTTTAGGAACACTCAGACGTTGAATGGAAATTCGCCCGCACAAGGCTTTGGATGAGTTATTTTGAAGAGAGTGCCACACTGCCACCTCCGTTTAATATTCTTCCTACACCTAAGCTTCTGCTCAAGATGCTCGGTTTGAGGAAGAAGGATAAGCTGAGGAAGATGAAGATGAAGGTAAGAGGGTAAACAATATTTATTTCAGGACACGCACAGGAATTAAACAGTGAGTAAAAATCAAAGAGTGACAGGTTAATGCAAAAAACTGCTTCATTGTCTTGACCTTGGGCAATCACAATAGTCATTCATCGCGTACAATCTCCACGAAATATCGATGGTGATCATCATTTCTCCCAAAAACAGCAGGCTTATTGCAAATGACCATGTTTCACATTTAGAGATTGTGAAATATCCTTTGGTGCGTTTTTTGTGATGGTGATTTTCAATACGTCTGTCTTAGAATAATCACGCATAGAAGCCTATTGCGATTGCAAAAAGTGAGCCAACTTAAATTGCGACGGATCCGTACCATTATTCTCAGCGATAAAGAACATTGTTCATTCTGTACAATTAATATGCGGAATAAAAACCTATACCTAAGCTTTAACATTTGGTACTTCATATTTTGATATATTCGCACTCAGCGTGTGATCCCAGCTTAATATCCGGTAAAATTTAAACAAAGATCTTAATAAGTTTTGCTTCACGCCCTTAATTAAAAGATCCAGAATTTTTGATGAAAACTTTGCTTATAAAGTAAACAATTATTTTTTCGTAAGGTTATAAAAGTCATAATGAATAAATTGTAGCCTAATATTGGAACTATATCCAAGAATAGCTGCGTTAATTATACATTCTTAAAATAGATATTTTTTTGGACATGAAACAAACTTGAGAGCATGAATTTAGTTGAAATGCGAACAATTTTTAACATCGAAAGTATTTGTAATACAATTAACTCAGCAGTTTGTTCTTTTTTCGTATTCTTAGATTTATTTTATAAAGGTTCTTTTAAAGATATTACATATACATAATATCTTTGGGTTCTTTTTATTTCAGTTAGTTAATGTCAAATTTTAAAGGTTTTTGTACCTGTGGGCCTAATGTAAATGTAACGTTAATGTAAGCGATTTAAAAGAGAATATGCTCGTTTAACACATGTTATTTATTGAAATTCAACACTTTATTCATGCTACGAATTGTTCTTTTTAAATTTTAAATAACTCTTTCACTTTAGGATAGTTGTATTGTTGTTTTAAAAATGGCTTACCATACAACCTTACCATCACATTAGTTCGTTCGTGCAAGGCGCATACATCAATGATTTATTACTCGGGAGTTTAATATCTATACATATAAAATACTTTGTCCTGAATGACTGACTGACTGACGGATTAATGCACAGCCTAAACTGCTGATCGTAGAGACCTGAAACTTAGAGGGTGTGTTCTTTGTATGACGTAGGCATCCGATAAGAAAGGATTTTTCGAAATTCTACCTCTAAGGGAGTTAAAAGGGGGGATATTGTATGAAACTGTGTCAATTTTCATTTGAATTCGTACAGCACACGCCGCTGCGTTGGCGGAAATCTGGTTAGTTTAATAAATAACAAATTGTTGAAACTTTGCCCTTATACGCCCGAACTTCTAAACTGTCCTTAATTTGGGTGTTAATTAAACAAATGATTGATTCACATCGCGTTCTTATTATCTCGGTAACGTTAAATCATTGCTGTCACTCGCGTAACGAGCGTTTAATTACTGTGTGTACTTAATTACTAGTTTGATATTTATTAAGACTGTGAGAAATGAATGATCTCTTTGGTTATTATATTTACGTTTTTACATATTTTTTGATCCTATATTTAATAAAATACTAGATGATCCGGTGTACTTCGTATCACCTAGATGTATCTTAACTTATTCTCACCATTTAAATCTTCCCTGAATTACGACAAACATTTCAGAACCAAAATCAGCTAAATCACCTCGGCCGTTCTCGAGTTTTAGCGAGACTAACGAACATTAATGATTTTTTATATATATTCGTAAGATAATTTTACCACGTTATGATTCTACGTCAAGCGTCAAGTCAATGTTTGATTTTTTTTTCCTATCGAGTTTCATCATCATGTGCCTACCCATTTCCCAACAATGTTGGGGTCGGCTTTCAGCCTAAACCCGAAAGAGAGACGGTGCTATACGACATTAGTAGCTGTGTCCCACTCTCACACCTGAACAGAGATTGCAAAAACACGTGGTGGTACGGCCCCTGTAGGATCTTCGTACCGTTTAAACAGCCGATGAGTTTATTTTTGTTTCATTTCCAAACCTAGGAACAAAAAGAGAAAGAACACGATGTCCGCTACACGGCTGTCATGAGGGCCCTCGTCTGGCGATACGTGTCTGCCATGCATAGGAAGATGGATGATGAACCGGTCACTGAAGACGATATCAACGAGCTGAAGGGAGACGTGTCAGCACTGAGATATGAGTTGCTGGAAGTCTTCGAGAAGAATGGCATGGATGTCAGCTTCACTGATAGGAAAGAGAAGAGTAAGTACAGTTTTGAGCATAACATTTTTTAACGCCAGAGTTTAGGTAATATGGCTTTACGTTTTTGAGAGAACATAAACAATAGGCATCTGTAAAAATAGGTATTCTTTTTCTTCCTCGGATGGGAAATCATCAAATGACTCCTCCCGCCATGGGTGAGACAGGAGGGAGTGTCTGTCTGACCCTCCCTCCCGGGAGGGAGTGTCAGACACTTATTCAGACAGGACTTCAGACAGGACCCTCCCAGGAGGGAGTGTCAGATACTTATTGACTAAAACCCATCCGTGTTCCTTACTCAGCCCTTTGCATTCTGGGGTGCGGTAACTCTTTGGGTGGGGTCCCGGCAGAAAACATGTAGGTCAGCTTTCTGTCTGGGTCCTGTTTATACAAGGTGACAACATAACAGAAACGAAATGTTTTTTATTGGTTCGATTCTCCATCGGAAATAATTTCTTGCGTCTGTGAATATTTTTGGCCGAGTATTTTTTTATACCTAAGCAAAGAGAAAGGAAATTGTGTCTAATATGATTGTTTTAAGAGCAAATTCAAAATTACCTGCCATACCTTTGTGTGTTAAAGCAACAAAAAGTTAACAATCCTCACGAAAGTTGCCCACGGCGCTGGGCAAAATGTATAGGAAGTATTTTAATAATTAACGTGTTTAGAAGAGTGCTTCTGGGTGGGATCAAATTTAAATGTGCCTAAAGCCATGTTGTGGGTTTATGTTTAGCGTTTTTTTCTGCCAGTCAGCCCAAAGCGTTTCCTTTTTAATGATTTTCCTTGTGTCTGCGATATTTGGGTGCCTCCCTTAATCTGAAAATCCACTAATCGTAATGCTCGTTTACATAAGGGGAACAGAGAAAGAGTGCTCCTGTGTATGAGTGCTATAATTATTACTATTTTAGCTGTTTTTCGCGGTTTCGTCCGCGTCCCAAGGAATATCTTCACGTACCCGGATAAAAATACCCTATGTCCTTTCCTAGTGTTCAAGCTATTCCCATATAAAATTTCATCTAAGTCGCTTCAGCGGTTTAAGCACGAAGAGGTTTTAGATAGTCACAGTTTCGCATTTACAATATTAGTACGGATTTGATACGTGCCACTGCCGTGCCTTCGTCACGAAAATGGAAGAATATAAATTGATTTTCATTCCAAAAATTCTCACTCCGTTCTCAGTGGTCCTCGGCAAACGCATGAAGGTCTGGGAGCGTCGTCTGATGAAGGACTTCCACGTGGCTCCTGTAGCGTTAGATGATGAGAAGCCAGCTGATGAGGATGGACTGTCTCGGTTCAGGAGGATCGCTAAGTTGGCTGTCGCAAGCACCACTAACGCTAAGTGGGATCAAACGCTGGCCAGTACTGGAATTTCGTAAGTAATTTTAGATATTCATGTTCAACTAGCAAAGTTTTATAAACCCTTGCAAAGTTGTTGTTGGTGATGATGATGTCCTTGGAGTGAGGAGAGAAATGAACACAAGTTTATTCTATGTCTAATAGTCAAGTTCGTACTAAAAATGCGTTGGCAATTCCGTCCTCTTATGTTGTTTACACCGTAATATGTAAATCCACACTGCTTTTAAATTAAGTGAAATATGAATTTATACCTAAGTTGAAGACTGTAAGTATGACTTTACTTTATTCCTGACTAGATGCGTCTGAATATTAATCATTTATATGGAGAAGGACTGCCTACTAACCTACAATATTTTCAAGGGGCTTCTGACTTCTCGAAAATACTGCTTTAAATATTTGTGTTCGCCAGAATCGACTGTTTGGTATTCTTTAGTTTATTTCTTTTAGAATTATCTGAATTGGACATTGCAATTTCTATTTCATTTATATAAACACTAGCCGTCTTACTTATAAAGTCAAATTAGTTTTTAATCTGCTGCTTAGCAACGGATTAGTAAAAATCTCACTCATAAATGCAACTCATAAAACGCTAAACAGTAGCGTTAATCCGAACTTTAGTTAGAAGCCTAATCCTAGATTACTATGTTAAGTAAGGATTAAGTGAGAAATGGTTAAGCTTCAGATTACAGGTTACTTACTACAGATTACTTACTTTTATAAGTAAGACGGAAAGGTACAAAACGTAGCATTCCTTTTAGTTAGGTTCCTTATTGTCCGGTTAAGCAGGTCGAATGCTGTTAGAAGCACCCTGCAAGAGGTCACATAGAAAAAAAAAGTTAGGTTCCGGGTTTTTGTTTAGGGGAAATTTGTGTGCTGACGTCATGATATTCACCAGGTCTCAGATCGGCCGCTGTCGCAGTAGAGAGTCGTTCAAGAACCAGCAAAACTTGCAGCGAGCTATGGAGGAGGCTAGGAAGTTGGTGCTAAGGTCACCATTGCCAGGTAAAGTTTCGTTTGAGATGTAGATATAGGGTTTTATTAAGGCAAAATTGGCCGTATAAAGGTTATAATCGCACTTTGGACGTATTCCATGGGGGTTATAAAAATAGAAAAAAAGGCATTTAGCATTTTTTGTGTTTTTATCTGAAAAGATCCTTTGAAGCAACTTTCCTTATTGTGTGACAGATTAATGATATAGAAATCAGTTAATGAGGATTTAATTAAAGACTGTCGAGTAAAATTATTGGTCCTTAGAATATAATTAAGCAAAATTGGTCCTTACATCCAGTTTTGCCTATATTGAAAAGTATGTAAAAAATAAAATTTTCGATTGAAAATAATAAACTTTTTAAAGACCAAATACTTCAGTTTTCAGATATCCTGTATATGAAAACAAAAGCTAGTAAAGGCACTGTTTATCGTATTACAAGAATGTTGAATAATAAATTTAGTTTAGTTTCACATATTAAAGGAAAATAAACGTAAAAGCTTTTGCTATTGGTGCCACAAGGACTAGAGTGGCTGCCAAAAATATTCATTTGGCACTGTCTTAACTTTGTACTTTCTATTCGGAACTTGTTTCTAAGAAAAGTTTTTTTGCAATCAAATAGGTACCTACTATTTTTCGGGAATAAACTAAGAGCTTGTTAAACTTAAAAATTCAGCACTATAAATGCATTGGAGTATTTTTACAATTATTAAAATGTATGGTGCGATCTCAGTATACGTTGCTAATGATTTTTAGGTAACCTTTTCATTTACTACCACCCTGATAAATTAGTAAGTAAGGGGACGAAGTTAACCCTATGCTCATTTATTTGTATTTTTTTCTATTTCTTTAAGTTTAACGATCCGACCCAACAGCCCAACCAACGTTAATTAGGCGAATGGATTTTATTAACGCCAATAATTTTGAATTTACTAAAAGTGTGATTCACAAGGTTATAAAATTAAATAATTGACTTTTTATCAAAATAAATCCAGTGTTTCAATTCCATTTGCTATAATAGCTATTTGTAAAATATCCTCCTTATACAAAAGGTTGAAAAAATACTTACTTGTTTCTCCAACCGTGGAACCCATAGTTGGTCCACGCGACTATTATGTCATAGCTAATTATCCATTGGTCAGAAGGTTCGCGAGTTGGAACTCCTATTGAGATGCCGATCAGTCCCGGACACACACTCTTGGAACTGATCAAGGACATATCTACTGAAGTTGGGGAGTCAGAGCCGGAACCCACTACATCACCTCCAAAATCTCCTTGGAAACCACCAGGTAATGCAAAATAACTCTTACTGGAAGTAGACAGAACATCTTTTTCTTTAAATACCTTCTCTCTATCTATCGAAGGACCAATAAAATAAAGGACCAATCGTGACTAAGGTACAATTTTATGTAACGTGAATTATTTATTATATGTATTTTTTTTTACTTTTTCATCCATTTTCCATCAGTCTATATGCCGCTATATTTTTAGTTCACTCATGATCATCATTATCTCTCAAAAAACCAACTTTAAATCCAAAACGATTAGAATTATATCTCCAGTTTATCTGGATCAGCTGACTATAAGGATTCTATATGAAATGATTGTTATCTGAATTTCACAA
Source organism: Pyrrhia umbra (assembly GCA_963891755.1). Classification (NCBI taxonomy): domain Eukaryota; kingdom Metazoa; phylum Arthropoda; class Insecta; order Lepidoptera; family Noctuidae; genus Pyrrhia; species Pyrrhia umbra. The sequence continues at coordinate 3,909,507 of OY982935.1, forward strand.
CTCAGGTGCTGAGTAACACGATATCTCATAGCCAAACTCTTTTTGATCTTCTGACCTTAGAGTATAGCTGTCAAAGACCTATTCATCATTTATTAACCTTCATTCTCTAGGGTAAAGGTGCTCATTATTTTCCATTCGTATCTCTGTATTACCTTCTCTGGCTTAGTGCCGGCTCAAGCCCCTTATCAGGGTAGGGCGTGATTGAGTTTCAGGCATCATTGGTTTTAAAAAAGTCTATGGATCAACGAATTTATCTAGATCCTATCTATTATTCAGTGTCCCCGTATGGATTAAAAATAATCTGATCTGGCAATACTGATCTCCCGCCATCAAAATTTTATTTAGCTCTGGCAGTTGCTTTTCGCGCCCCTTGTAATCTAGCACCAAGAGCAACCGCTCCCCTTACTCAAAGCCAGGGCTGGCGCTGGTCTGACCGATATAACCTAAACGCATCCAAGTCATCGCGCCAGCGTAAATCGTTACTATATTTATTTTCCATTATTCAGGTGAAGAAGGAGTGCCAGGTATCGCAGTGGGGGCGTTACTATCAGCAGCAGACGCTCGCAGTAGACCGGTGTCTCCTAAACCGGCTACCCCTACACCTGCCGTATCTCCTGTTCCTGGTGCATCAGCACCTTCACCAGTTCCTGCTAAGGTTGGTACTTTTACATAAGCGTCGGCATGTACGTTCTTAGGACTTACTTTTGACTGACATAATAGACAGATAGGTATTGCTGGAAAGTTCGTTTCATCGATTCTTCCTCTCATATTCAAATTAGAAAGAAGAAGAAAGAAATGCAATTTTTTGTCACACTTATAAGCAGCCTTAATGTATAACTTATTAATTTATAACACCACTAGCTTCTGCCAGCGACTTCGTCCGCGTGGAATTGTGGTGCTCCGCTCCTATTGGTCTTAGCGTGATGATATATAGCCTATAGCCTTCCTCGATAAATGGACTATCTAACACTGAAAGAATTTTTCAAATCGGACCAGCGGTTCCTGAGATTAGCGCGTTTAAACAAAATGACAACATTTCCCTTCACTGCTCTGCTCCTATTGATTGTAGCGTGATGAAAAGTATACTATAACCATCTCAGGAGTATGACAAATAATTGTACCAAGTTTCGTTAAAATCCGTCGAGTAGTTTTTGTTTCTATAGAGTTTATACAGACAGACAGACAGACGGACAGACAGACAGACAGACAGACAGACAGACAAAAATTTTACTGATTGCATTTTTGGCATCAGTATCGATCCCTTATCACCCCCTGATAGTTACTTTGGAAATATATTTCATGTACAGAATTGACCTCTCTACAGATTTATTATAAGTATAGATAAACATAAAAATATGTAAACAACAAAAAATAACAAGTTGCGCGTGTGTGACAATAGGGTTTCCACTCAGCATTATGTTGGTTTGACCTAAGTCTAAGTAATTAATTCTTAAAAATTTGAGTTTTAGCTTACCTTTAGTAGATAAAACTCTTAACTCAAGACAGATTACGGAAAGATGGTGAAATGATAGCATTAGCCTGAGATTGTGTCTGTTGAAATTGAATGACCTTGAAGTCCGGGCGTAAAACATGACTGGTGGATGGTGCCTTACTGGGTGTAGACATTTTTAATCTATATGTTGTGTAATATTTTGTGAATGTATTTAGCTGAAATCTCGTGACCAGTGATACCACGAGCAATGCTGTACCCAAAATCTGGAATATCATACATTTTATGCAGTGAAAAAATTTAACTAGATTTTTACGATGAGGACTTCATATTTCATTCAGTTTGTTTTGAAACTTTGAATTTGCTCGTAGTGCAATATATTCATACATAATCAAAAACTACCTTTTTATAGCTGTCACATATCATATATAAAATTTTAAAGGAACCCAGTGCCTGTCCTGAGTGAATAAAAAAAATGTCTTTTATAAATTCACAAGGCTGACATTTTAAATTATGAGCCTTTGTATAATAAAACTCGTACATAATTAGTTTTTCTATCACTCTTGTTTTTGCTTTACCTACAAATAGTTGTATGAAGTTGTTTGCAGACGTAATTTAGAATGCACTGCACTAGAAAATTTGTAGGATTGAAGTTCACATTTCTCTGAAATATTTTGTTAATTTGAAACAGTTATGGAAATGACTTGTCAAGTTTCGGGAATTGTGAATTGTTTGACGCCTCTATTACCAAATTTCATCCAAATCCATTTTACTTTATCCTTGATTCTTCATGATTTCGTGAGGGACAAGGTTTTATAATCTAAAGTTAGGTTTTTTGTAAGGAAGGAGTTTTGTATATTATTATTGTACCTACAATCGGAATTTTAAGAATATTATATTCCTCTAAGGGCCAACCGACAGATGGTTATATAATCGGCTCGTTAAGCGAAAAGTGTTTTAACCATGAAGCGGTAATTTTTGTGTAGTCAACTTTTTGTTTAGCCCCGGCTTGGTAGTCGACCGTTTTAGGAATAAAAAACCTAAACAGCTGTTTTCAGTTGATCGGACCGTTATCTTGTCGGTGAACTTGAGCCTTAGCCTACGAGCCGCTGCTACGCTGCTACGACAGTCTACGCCGTAGCCGTAGCCAAACATCAATTTGAAATTATAATCATGAGACATTTTTTTTAATATTGTGTTCAGACTCCCACCAAAGGCCCATCGCCAGTGCCCACCTCGAGGGTGGCTAGTCCGGTACCTACAACTGTCACTCCAACTGGTGAAGGGACTACTTCTCCACAGCCAGGTAAGAGAATTGATTACATTTATCTTAAAATAAAACCAACAAAATGTTTGTGTTTTAAAGAATGAAGTGTTCTTGGATTTATCTTAATCCTGAGAGTGTTGTGGTTACGTCATAATCATTGGAATATCGTTAATTTGTGGTTGGGTAAAGCAATGTTTTTTTTCATAGACTTATAAGAATTAGCTAAGAAAAGGTTAGTAGACCACTTCTTACCTGTTCAAAAGTGCCTTAAGTTGTTAAATTATTTTTTATTGTATTTTATTATGGTTATGGTACAAGATAACGAATATAAGCAAATAAACGTGTTTATGTGAGTATAATTCTTTGAAGATACTGATAACCCCATTCAAATCGCATCAGTAGTTTTTGAGACAATTGCAGACAAACATGCATACATACATAAAAACATGTAGGTCAAATATAGAACCTTCTTTCTTGAAAAGGTTTAAAAATTGTCTACATCAAAATGTAGCGAGCTTGAAAGATTGCTTAAGATTGCGATAAGATTATTATCTTATTGTCATTGTACAAAAACAACCCGTGTATATTCGCTCTCCTTTATTTATTATTTATTTGATTAACGACGTCTCAGATGTGGTAAGGAAACGTACATTAATGTTAAAATATGTTTTCTGCATAGCAAAAATGTTTCCAGTTTTGGCGATATGCCAAGATATCATATCCTACGCTGTAGTTTACTCAATCATTCTGAGTTTGAGTACAATCATGTTTTCTGGATGTAAAAGAAAAATACATACTAATATATAAAGCTAAAGAGTTTGTTTGCTTGAACGCGCTAATCTCAGGAACTACTGATCCGATTTGACAAATTCTTTCAGTGTTAGATAGCCCATTTATCGAAGAAGACTATATATCAACACGAGTAAGACCAATAGGAGCGGAGCACCGCTATTCCATAAGGACGAAGTCGCGGGCAGAAGCTAGTTAGACTGTTACCGTCTTACAAAACCTGTAATCTAAAGTTTAACCATTTCCCCTAATCCTTACTTAACGTCGTAATCCAGGATTAAGCTATTAACTTAAGTTCGGATTAACGCTAAACAGTATTAATGAGTGAGTTTTTTGCTAATTCGTTGCTGCATTAAAAATTAATATAAGTAAGACGGTTAATGTCAATCACATCTTGTTATCGTGTGCGCTGCTGGTTTTCAACAAACTTTAAAACTGAGAGAATAAGCTGGTCACATCCAGGGGTGGGTTAGACAAGTGGCAAAAACGCTAGTAGAATAGAAAACAAAATGTATGGGAATGACAGATAGCGTCAATGTAATGTCGTAAACGAATGTCATTTCCATACATTTTGTTTTCTATTCTACTAGATTTTTGCCACTTGTCTATTCCCCAAGTGTGCTTAAACAATAAAGTTTTATAATTTATCAATTATAATTTCTTGTTTAAACTGCTATGCTCTAACGATAATCTGATACTAACTTTGAATAAAGATTCCCGGAAAGATTTGACTTCAAAATTCTGAAATATTAATCGAATTTTGATGTTGACTATCTAATCTATCATTTTGATTATAATTAATTGTTTACATACTATAAATAACTGTGTTGTTAATTGTTTTGTTAAGGTGCGTACATACTAATATAATAAAGCGGAAGAGTTTGTTTGTTTGAACGCGCTAATCTCGGGAACTACTGGTCCGATTTCAAAAATTCTTTCAGTGTTAGATGGCCCATTTATCGAGGAAGGCTATAGGCTATATATCTTCACGCTAAGACGAATAGGAGCGGAGCACCACTATTCCACGCGGACGAAGTTGCGGGCAGAAGCTAGTATTATATATTATCGCTATAAGTGAAGACTTGTCATTGGCTCTCTGTTGACTAAGTTTGTGTTATTCTAGATTAATTTAGCTGTAAGTCTTCCATGTTGCTTAACTAAATAAATAACAAAACATGTTATAAAGCGTTGTTATATAACATGTTTCTGTAATGCTGATACCGAATGTTATGTTGTATAACATGTTATGGTATTGTCTTATCAATATAAATAAATAAACATTTGTTACCTATGGACATCTTCCTATGTATCTACATACCTATGTACCTATAGTACCAATCAATTCATGACTTATAGTGAAGTGTTGCAAGTGTTACGCAATCGTGAGTGATACCCGGAAAGATTTACGAAAGTGCTGACCGTGCGTGCATACCGTTCTCATGGAACATTCTCATGGGACAATCGATCGAGAATCAATAATCAATCTCGCTCGATCGCGGAAGCTTGAGGTTGTCTTTAGGTTAATTAGTCATAAGTACTAAATGTAACATTTATTTTAATTAAATACATGTAAAAGGACAAAATCGCCTTTTTTAAAACCTCCTACCAGCGGCCGCTAACGTAATTGGCGCAGTCGGTAGGATAGTCGAGTCAGTGCGCGTTATCAAACTTCGAGACCGCCTGATAGTCGTATCGTCGACGCGTCGACTATCTCTACGAATCTACGAGCAGCTGTTGGAGGAGCCCGCAGAATCTTCTGTTCCTGAAACTCCGTCCTCGTCTGAACATCGATGAGACTGGATATGCAGTATCTACTGTGAGTAATTTTTAAGTTATGCAATTCCTAGAAATCGGTTGCTATTCCTGATCCTTTCTATTACTTATTGTAAGTAGTCAAGATTTCTTTGACAAGGAGAAATAAGGATCGTGAGCCGAATCCGCGGCACACAACTATAGATAGATTAAGATTTGATAGTATTACTGAGCTTTCAGAAATCGAAATGGCTCAATCTGATATTAGTGCTAAAATTGATAGCATATGGAAAGCCCTTAGATTAGTACCGGAATTCGATGGAAATTCCCACGTTTTAGTTAGATTTTTGCACATTTGTGATAAGTTAGTTTTAGAATATGTCCATCCTGATGAGCAACTTGTTAGTTCAGCTCTACTTAACGGCATTATTAATAAAATAACAGGTAAAGCCGCACGAACATTAGCTACCAATGGTATTCCAGACAACTGGCAAGGAATTAGAAACACTTTAGTTAATAGTTTTTCGGATCATAGAGACGAATGTTCACTTTATACAGATTTATCACAGCTTACCCAAGGTACCGATACGGCTAGCGTTTTCTACGAGCGTGTGCAAAACATGCTTAGCACTATCATGGCCTATGTCCAACTACATGAGCAAATCGTAAGTACCATAGACGCTAAGAGACAGTTATATAATAAGCTGGCATTAAAAACCTTTACTAGAGGACTACATGAACCTATTGGATCACGCGTTAGATGCATGCGTCCAGAAACTTTAGAAAAGGCTCTGGAGTTTGCGCAAGAAGAAATTAATGTGTCTTATTTGCAGAACAAGAACTATCAGATAGAAAACTCTAGAAAACCTACTAGCTTTCAAAAACAATTTAATCCACCACCAAAATTTGTACCTCATTTACATAATCAGACTAGACTTAATTTTATTCCCAACTCTCATAATGCTAGTTTTGTACCACAGACTTCACCCATGTTTAGACCTCAGTTTCAAGGTCCTTCTAGAACTCAACAGGCTATGAGAGCATTACCTCGTACAGACATGTCAACTGGATTTAGAATTCCACCTCGTAATAAGACTCAAAATGGTCCCGTCCCAATGAGTGGCATAAGTCACCCTGTGGCCCGCAACTTACCTTTGACTGGACAGACTGACCGTAGACAGGTTAACTTTAATGAGACCGATGACTATGACAACTATGACCGAACTGATGACATTGACTATTCCCAGTACTTACCTGAGGTAGATTTATCTGACAACGCACCTGAAAATATGGAAGAATATGACGGTGAAAATTTTCAGGAGGCCGAGGACATCAATTTCCCAGAATAGAACTGAACATACATAGCAAAAGACAACTTCCGTACATTCAGATAAAAAACCCCCCGCTAAAATTGCTCATTGACACAGGCGCTAATCAATCGTTCATTAGTCCTGAAATAGTAGACAAATATTTCTCCTACTTACCTGTTTATGAAGACCCATTCATTGTTTCAAATATACACGCGACTACTAGAAATGAATATTCGATAATCGTTCCGTGCTTTTCCGAATTTCAAGGTCATAATCCTATAAAGTTTTTCATCTACAAGTTTCACGATTACTTCGATGGTTTAATCGGTTGGAACTTATTAGAACACTGGCAAGCAAAAATAGATCTTCAGACACGTACACTAAAGACTAAATTATCCTGTAACAAAATTCAAATGTATGACTCTAAAACTCTTAACTTATTGGAGACAATTGTTCCTGCACAGTCCACTCGACTAATTAAGATGCCTATTAATATTTCGCAAGGTGATGTAATAATTAACCAGCAATCAATTAATGGCTGTAATATAACAGGATGTCTATCAACTGCCACAAATAGCAAATGCATTGTAGAAATTTCTAACCCTACTAATAATGATATTATTTTTAGCCTTGATAAACCAATAACTGCACACATATTTAACGAACAGACATTAGTCGCTAACAGCAAAGACAATGTCCGGTTCCAAGAAATTTCATCACGCTTACGTACAGACCACCTTAACGCTGAGGAAAGCGCTAATTTATTATCATTATGCAAGGAATTTTCGGACATATTTTATTTAGAACATGAGCCTTTAACCTTTACGAATAAAATGAAACATAAAATTAATACTACTAATGAAATTCCTGTTCATTCTAAAACTTATAGGTATCCGTACATCCATAGAAAAGAAGTCCAAGATCAAATTAGGAAAATGCTAGAACAAGGTATTATTAGACCATCCACTTCAGCATGGAGTGCACCTATTTGGATAGTTCCGAAAAAACAGGACGCGTCTGGCAAAACCAAGTGGAGGCTTGTTATAGACTTCCGTAAATTGAATGAAAAAACTATCGATGATAAGTATCCTATCCCTAATATTACAGATATTCTAGATAAATTAGGACGTTGTCAATATTTTACCACCCTGGACCTGGCTAGTGGTTTTTACCAAGTGGAACTTGACCCAGACGATATTCACAAGACAGGATTTAGTGTAGCTGACGGTAACGGACACTATGAATTCCTGCGAATGCCTATGGGCCTGAAAAACAGTCCCGCCACATTCCAACGCGTTATGGATAATATTCTTAGAGGCTTACAACATGAAATCTGTATCGTATACCAGGATGATATTCTATGTTTTTCAACGTCACTTCAAGAACACATTGTTAATTTACGTAAAATATTTCAACGGCTCAGGGAATCAAATTTCAAATTACAGCTAGATAAATCAGAATTTTTAAAACGCGAAACGCCGTACTTAGGTCATGTCATTACAACGGAAGGTGTTAAGCCTAACCCCGACAAAATTTCAGCTATTCTAAAATACCCTATTCCTAAAACTCAAAAACAGATTAAAGCATTTCTAGGTCTAATAGGATACTATAGACGATTCATACCAAATTTCGCGCGTATTACAAAACCATTAACCACATGTTTAAAGAAAGGTGCAAAAGTTAATATTACCCCCGAATATATTAAGTGCTTTGAACATTGCAAAACCCTGTTAACAAATGACCCAATTTTGCAATACCCGGACTTTTCAAAAGACTTCATTCTCACGACAGACGCTTCTAATGTAGCGCTAGGAGCTATTCTGTCCCAAGGTCAAATAGGTACTGATAGACCGATAGCTTATGCCTCAAGAACACTAAACGACAGTGAAATTAACTATTCGACTATTGAAAAAGAACTTTTGGCAATAGTTTGGGCGGTCAAATATTTTAGGCCGTACCTCTTTGGAAGGAACTTTATCATAGTTACGGATCATAAGCCACTACAATGGCTCATGAATCTCAAAGAACCAAGTTCACGCCTTACTAGATGGAAACTTAAATTGTCCGAATATAATTATAAAGTAGTATACAAAAAGGGAAAAGCCAATACAAACGCCGATGCACTCTCACGGGTAGAAATATATAATGAGGAATCTCCTTCCCTAGTAGTCAATATTTCCGACTCAGAATCGACAGTTACAGCTCCTGATGAAAGACCTATAATTAGTGACTCTTCAACTGACACCGCACCCACTATAAGAGCTTTAAGTAGTCCAATCCCCGAATTAGACATGCACGACTCTGAAACAATACATACATCTCATGAAAACCCTATCCTAGAAATACCTATCTCAGAAGAACCCTTAAATAAATTCAGACGGCAACTTATCATAAGATGCACCACTAAATCATTAAAAGCCAAACCTAAAATTACAGTTCCCTTTGAAACTTTTAGAAAGACAGTCGTAGAAATTTCTGAGAATATTTTACAAGAAGAAATCGTATCCATAATTCAAAAGTTTATTGACCCCAAACTTCGTACAGCTATTATGGTACAGCCGATTGAAAAAATGTACACTATTGTTCCTGTAATTCAGCAAAACCTGAAAAGTTCTTCAGTTAAATTAATCTTAGTTAAACGTGAAATTCAAAACGTCTCAGACTATCTGGAACAACAAAACATAATATCGAAATATCACACCGGAAAAACCAATCATAGAGGAATTAATGAAACATACTTATCTCTATCACAAAGATACTTTTGGCCAAAATTAAAAGAACAAATAACATCATTCATTAATGAATGCGTCATTTGCAATCGAGCTAAATACGATCGTGTTCCCCCACGTCCTGAATTTCAGATAGTTCCGCCACCTACAAAACCTTTCGCACTTGCTCACGCAGACGTCTTAACAATAGAACAGGAAAATACTTGACTATTATCGATGCCTTCTCAAAATACGCACATGCACACCGATTACCAGATTGTACTGCCCCCAATATAGTAAAAGCCCTCTTAAACTTTAGCACTCACCACGGTTTCCCATTAACCCTAACAACTGACAGGGGTACCGAATTCACAAATCAGGTAGTCCAAGAATTTTTCAAATTACATAAAATAGACCATCACCTAGTTGCTGCTGACGCACCACACGAAAACGGAATGATAGAACGTTTTCATGGCACCCTGATAGAACACCTACGTTTATTGAAATTACAACATAAAAATGAAATAGCGGAAAATCTAGTACCATACGCACTAATAGCATATAATAGTTCCGTACATAGTTTGACAAAATGCAGGCCATTCGATTTGATCACTGGACATTTTGACCCTAGAGACCCGACAGACTTAGACTTGACTCAGCAATTATTCCAACAATACGTGCAGGACCACCGCGATAAAATGGACGTAGTATATAAAATAATACATGACTCATCTTACTGCGAACGCAAGACCTTAATGGCTCACCGTAACCTTGACCGAGAACCTGAAACAGATTACGAACCTGGACAAAATGTATACGTAAGGAATCCGATAGCGCAGAGACAAAAGCTCGCATCGCGTTACACTCAAGATAAAGTTATCACGAACTTACCTATACACATATACACATCTAAGAAATCTGGACCAGTTGCTAAGACTAGAATAAAACGATCTAAATTAATTAAAAAGTCGCCATTGTTGCAGGACTATAACCCTCATCATGACCCTGGACCGGGTACTAGCCGACAATCCGACGGACAAAACCATCCGACTTGACGACTTATCTAATGGACCTGGAATATTGCCCTTTAACTTAGGCAAAACTAGAATTGTTGCACATGATCATATCTTTTTACAAGAAATTGACCTAGAGAGAATTCAACACCAAATTAGCTTATTAAGAACTCAGCTAGACGAATTGACTGCTAGCCTATCCAAACAAAATGCATCTTCATTCAAAAATCAAATTCTATACCTATATAAAAAACTAGATGAGATAACATCCCACCTTGAAACCTTTGGCCCTAGTAAAAGATTAAAGCGAGGTCTTATCGACCCCTTGGGTTCTTTAATAAAGAGTATTACAGGTAACTTAGACCATACTGACGCTCTACGATTCGAACACGCTATTAAAATTTTGCAAAATAATGATAAAAAGTTAACAGACAGCTTTGATAAGCATGTCAGTCTATTTAAAGATATGACTGTTCAACAATCGCAAGTATTAGATACTTTGAGCTCTAACCAGCAGAAACTTACAAAAACTATTGCCTATCTATTGAATGCTACTAGCGATAATCATACATATAGATTCATTCATTTATTTCGGATATTTAACGCATTAACTAATAATATTCAGGATCTTTACTTAGAAATAAATAGGTTAGAGAATATTTTAGCTTTTAGTCGCACTAATTCTATGCACCATTCTATTATTGGGGTTCAGCAATTGAACAAGATGTTAGACAAATTAAAATCTCTATACAATTTGGATCAAATAATTCAATTAGATGCTAGATACTACTATGATATAATTAGCATAGGATCATATTACACTAGCAATAAGATAGTGATTGTCCTCAAGTTTCCTATTCTGTCACCTACAACTTATAGTCTATTCAGACTTTGTCCCGTTCCTAATACAAAATCTCTTGTTATCCTGCCACCTTTTCCTTACATAGCAACTGACTCTAAGGAATTTGTATACATGGAGGCTGAATGCCCGAAGGTCGACACCTGGTACATCTGTGAACAAAAAGTCTCATACCAAGGGCGCACGCATCAAGATTGCATTCATCATCTTCTCTACCAAAAAGAAATAGGAGAACTTTGTCACCCCACTCCGGTTTCTCTCCTCAAAGAAGCACTTCTGCAACTAGATAGTCAGCATTACCTTATCACGTTCCCAAAACCTACAAAGGTTCAGATTAATTGCGGACAGGAAGAACATCGACTATTGAATGGTAGCTATTTTGCAACAATCCCCAAGGATTGCTCCGTAAGGACCTTGGAGTTCACTATCGTTAACACAAACGACAAAGTACGTGGAAACGCCGTCGAGTTGATGTCCACTTCACAGGATACGCCATCCAGCTTTAATAATGAATCACCCCGTTACAACCTTACGACAATCGACTTAAACAAGCTCCATGACATCCAGCATCAAATACTATTAGAAAAACCTGTAAAATTGGATACTACAGGCATTACAAGCACCTACCACATTGTTATACCGCTTTATGGCATAGCCTTATTAAGTGCAGGTGCACTAGTTATAACCTACCTTATACGTCGCCGACGATCCTTAATGACAGCATCAGCCGCAGCGGAGACTACAATTACTACTACTACTCCTAATCTTCGGGAAGCTGCTCCAGAGGATCGCCAAGCCGCAATATTTGCGTTAAACATGCGCAAATAGTTGCTCGTCTGGAGGGGGAGGTGTTACCTATGGACATCTTCCTATGTATCTACATACCTATGTACCTATAGTACCAATCAATTCATGACTTATAGTGAAGTGTTGCAAGTGTTACGCAATCGTGAGTGATACCCGGAAAGATTTACGAAAGTGCTGACCGTGCGTGCATACCGTTCTCATGGAACATTCTCATGGGACAATCGATCGAGAATCAATAATCAATCTCGCTCGATCGCGGAAGCTTGAGGTTGTCTTTAGGTTAATTAGTCATAAGTACTAAATGTAACATTTATTTTAATTAAATACATGTAAAAGGACAAAATCGCCTTTTTTAAAACCTCCTACCAGCGGCCGCTAACGTAATTCATTTGTAAATATTAATAAGATGTAACACAACTTGTTATACAACACAAATAACACAACATGTTACTTAATCTGTACGCACCTTTACTAGTTGTCAAACGCGGCGTCGCTCGGTCTATGCACGATTAATGGTTATTGCTGAACACCACTACAAATTGGGTTATAATGTGTTGTTAGAACTTCGGAAGAGTTCATTGATCTGATTTATTAATAATTCTGTCTTATTAAAATATTTATTATGATTTATTTTGCTCTGACGAAAACTCGTATGTAGGTACTAAATGGCTGTACCTTGATATGTGAAAAAATTCACAGGTTAAAGGAAAACTATCACGGTTAATTAGGCTTAACCGGTTACAGAGTTACAGTCGAAGAATCAGATAGAACGAGTTGAATGTAATCAGATTGAAAATGATAGTGCTGAATTAGACATTGTAGTGTTGCTTGGAGGACGCATATATGTTAAAAAAAAACCTTAAACAGAAGTATAAAATGAAGTGTATATATAGTAAGCAGAATAATTAATTTTAATAATAATAAGCATGAATAAAACATGAAATAAACGTATTTGTATTGTTTAGATCCAAGTCCTTTGAAGGCCAAACGTGTGCCAGGAGATTCGCCACCAAAAGTGATCAAGAGGAAACCGTCGGGACCGCCGTCCCCATCAGGAGAGAAATCGGTAAGAGATTTCAGATCGCCTTTTAAGGTGTTATGGTCGCTCTTCATCCCTTAAGCCTTGGACTGTGGGATGTATACTGCGCCCCTGGAATACAAAGGGCTGAGGAAGCAACATGGATGGGTTTTAGTCAGAAACAGTCTGACACTCCCACCCGCCCCGTCCACGGGGCCATCGGGGAGGGGTCATTTCATGATTTCCCATCGAAAAAAAAGCCTTAAGCCTTGTTGATTATAGTAGGTATGGTGAATACCAGATTAAGTTGTGCTAGTCGTTGTTGCAGTTGCAAAATCAACTCAAAATGCGTCAAAAAATCTTTGTTGTATTGATTTTTACACTTTGCAGACACCATAGTTTTTCATGTAATTTCTTTTGGTAAGGCAAGATAACCAACACTCTTAAAAAAAACATTATATGTATTTTTTTGTATTGTAGGTCCTATTTTCTTCTACTGAGGAGCTTAAAACATTAACGACATTGAAAAAAAACACAGAATTTTATTTTGATTATAACAGGCACCAGAAAAACCTGAAGATACTGAGGCTAAGCCCGTTGAAGCGATCGCTGTGGCCAGACCAGTGGCTCCTGAAATCAAGCCCTCTGAAGGGGCCATACCTCCCCCACCACCGCCTGTGAAGGCTAAGGTAACATTAGAAGAAACCATTGGAAAAAATATGCTATGATATATTTTTCTTTTTTGGTCTTAGAAATTATAAATAGTTCCAATAAAGAAAACAAGATTTACTACGAATCTTTTGGGCGACAAACGGGCGGTTAAACGTATTAAATTTTTATCAGTTTTGTTTTAACAAAATTTACACACCAGTGTCATTCAGTCAGTCTACGAACTAAAATTTAATGAGCTATAGTGTTTTATACTTTGTTAAATTAGTTAGCAGATAAATTCCATAAATATTTTGGTCTATTTCTGAATATATTACAAAAAGAATATGGCTACTTAACTATTGTGGTCACGGCTCTCAGCCTTAGAAACATCGTCAATGTACTCCCACAGGCCCCGCCAGCGCCAACAATGGAAGTGACACCCAGCACTCCACCAGTCCACGCTCCATCACCCCCCGAAGCTCCCAGCAAGCCGCCTTCACCCCCTAAAGCTGCCCCACCACCTCCGAGGGCAGCGTCTCCACAACCCTCCACATCTGCTACTGTAGCTGTGAGTATTATCAAGTTTTTAAACCAATTGAATAGTTGTTCAAGACATAAGATCTCTAAAATACTGTATTATCATACCCATCAAAAGCAGTTTAATGTACATTGCTGCACGTGTTTGAACGTTTATCTCATTGATATTTCCAACGAAGCAATGATACGTCTAAATGAAAGGTATTGCAACTGAAATTGAAACATATTGGCTTACGTAATAAGGGCTGCTGCTGATTGGTTTTTAATTTACTGCAACACTAGAATTGTAGTTGCTTAAACAGTTAATCAATTGAGTTGGAGAATAGAATCTATGGGGAGCAAAGATATTACATAATTAGGTATTTGACCACCAACTAAAATGTACTAAAATGCTGTTTCATTAAAAGATTCCATAGAAACAAAACGAAGTGTCGAAAAATAAATTAAATCAATGTTAAAATAAATAACATCCATGCTTTTAAAGTTTTTGGAAGGGGAATTCTCTATCCTTGTCACGCGAAACATAATTTGTTCTAGGAAATGTCGAGTTATACAGCGTTTTGACATAATGACGTCATAATTGCATCGTGCTCTCTTTTTCTAGCAATGACTTTTTAAATGCTTATAACTAGGCCGTTTTATAAGATAATACATTCATATTTTCACTGTTGTTAATCTTTTCGTTAATTAGTTATGTATTTCTAATAAAAAAAATACAGTCAAATAACCAATTATGTAGGTACGAATATTATTATGCTCCTCTGTGTCTCGGAAAGCACGTTAAGCTGTTATTCCTGGTTGTCATTTGTAGATCTTTGATAGACGTTACGGGTAGTCAGAACCCAGAAAGTCTGACAACCAGTCTTACCAAGGGGTATCGTGTTACCCGGTAACTGGGTTGTGGAGGTCAGATAGGCAGTCGCTTCATGTAAAACACTGGTACTCAGCTGCATCCGGCTTAGACTGGAAACCGACCCCAACATAGTTGGGAAAAGGCTAGGCATATAATGATATGTAGGTACAAATATCTTTGATGTAGCATTCTGACAGGTTATAAAAAGAAATGACAATTGAAATATGCGTTTAAATAATCACTATTTAGGTATAAACTAAAGATCCCTCTGATCATAATGACACCTTTGTCTTAAAAGCCTCCTTTAGCTATCGGACTGTTTTATCCCTGTCAGTGAAACTTCATTTTAACTTGACAGATAAGGACAAACCATTTTGACAGCTAAGAGAGGCTTTTAAGATAAAGGGTGTCATTGTGAATAAGAGGGTTAATATTCGTTCCTTCATCAGTTACGAATTGAGTTGAGCATACGGACTCGAATCCAAACTGAGACCGACAAGTTATTGAGTTTCCTCATGTGAAATTTTATTTTGCTGTGCCCTACAGGGTCCACGATTGTACTTAGCTCTAAGCCATTCTGTAACATCTTCTTTACATTGTGGAATGCAAATAAATATGAATATGAATGAAATTTCTCGGTAGAACCTTGAAGGCTAGAATCTTACTTGCTAGCTAGCTTAGTGCAAAAGTGAAAAAAAAATGAGCTGAAAATCAGCACGTTTCGAACGTCCAAATTATTTCAAAATATACGACCCTTCAATAGACCATAATGAGTTTAAAGAAAAAGTGGCGCAACAAACCAATACGTTCGTAAACTTATCTAGCAATTTGAGGGAGTACTATAGATATACCTAAGTTTTCATGGAAAATCATAACCCTGCTTTTTAGTTCGTCGTAGTGGGGTGAAAATAAGCTATAGGACCATAATAATGTTATATTATTATTAATAACAGGTAGGCTCGGCTGTGTATCGAGAGATTATTTATGGCTAATTTAATGAAAGTTCTCAGCATGAAGTTTTAATATTTAAATGACAGGGCAGCAGGGAGGTTATGGGGCCCACTTGAATATAATAAAACCAATAATTTGACTTTGTCAAAATTATATAGTTTTATTAGTTTTAATATCATTGACACCAGTAATTAAAAATATGAGCACTACTTATCCATCTCATCTGTCTAGGCTTCCATTCTAACCGTATGCTGCTGTGTACCAATGTTTTACATAGAGCGACGCCTATCTGACTTCTACGATCCAATTACCGGGTAACACGATACCCCTAGGTAAGACTAGTTGTCAGACTTTCTGCCTTTTGATTAGCTATAACGACTGATAAGACAATGAAACACTGACTATAATTAGGTGGTTATCTATCTCTGCCATTCACGGGATTACAGTGTCCCGGACCTTTGGGAGCTGGTTTTCTATTATTTTTAATAAGACAATAATCTTATCAACTTAATGTTCTTATGTCTTCTTCCTGAGTACATAGTTTTAATTGAAGAACAAAGCAGAATGGGCAAAATGTTTGACAGTTAGTCTATCCCACCTCTAGTGACGAGTAGTTTAAATGTAAAGGTCATGTAAAAGGTCTTTTTATGTGCAACATTTCGTATTAACATACCTAATACCAATAAAATTGTTAGTACTTTAGGAGTTAGAGCAGGTTTGGATGTCTGTACTACAAGGGACGGGACTCATAACGTTTAAAACGTCTCTGCCTACCCCTTTGCAGGAAACAAGCGCGATGTTAGTTAATCACTTAGGTCGTTAACCTAGGTGATTATTTTATAAAACTCCTTGGTAAAAAGTATTCTAAAAAATATAGTAATAATGCGATTTTTTAATGTTTTCATTAAATACCCGCTATCTCTTTAAAAACTAACAAATGACAATAGGTTTAGTACAAGAAAATATTCTACATAAAATAAGCTTCCTATTGATGTATCACTCATTGCTAGAGGAAGTGTAGACGAAAAAACTCATTTTCCTTTACAGCAGCTAATTTCAAAACGCTGAAAGGCAAAATCCCTTGTTGCAAAAATAGATTCCATAATTAGGTATATTATTTTCTTACACCTACTGTTTGGGGTTAAGGTTAGCGAAATTACCAAGAAATCTTTTAATTAGGTTATTTTCCTTTTGGGTACGGAAAATATCACAAGTGGGAAGAATTACCACAACACAATAATTATATTGTGTTACGTAATTAGGGTGCGATACTGCGAACTTGATTTATGAATTTAATATTTCATTGTATTTGTTTCCTATTACAACCTTGTTATTATTTTCACTGTTTAGTTAAATACGTTGCGTTGTACCATATACTAGCTTGCCGCCAGCTTTTTTGCCCGCGTGGGCTGTTCGAATTCAAATTAAAAATGTCAGAGTTTCATACAAACTTTGCCCCCCTTAGGGCTAGAATTTCAGAAAAACCTTTCTTATCGGACGCCCACGTCATCCGAAGAACACGCCCTCCAAATTTCGGGTCTCTACAGTCAGCGATTTAGGCTGTGCGTTGATCCGTCATTTTTTATGTTTAGATTGTACCTACTTTCCATGTACATCATAAAGGTACTATTAAAATTGTTATTTTAGGTAAAATCTTATCAAATACATGTTATGTCACCAGCCATCGCCTCCGTCCCCTCCAAAGAGGCTCACTTCGACTTCAAGCACAGAGCAGCTAATACCGCCATCTTCGCCCGAACCACTCCGCCCCGCCAAGAAGTTGGACGACATTAAAACTATCAAGAGGCAACAGAAGACTGGCTGGCTTTAGACTGCCTGGTCTTTCCAGATATTACATTAACTCATTTAATTAATAAAAAAATTGTTCTAGCAAATATGATGCTCGACGCAGAAATAAATTAAATTGCATAAATAATAGTATTCTTAAATTCTGCAAAAACATTGAAAAAATATGAGGTGAACTAAAAGAGCTTATTTAAAGAAGATTTTGTGATTTGATGTAGATGTTTTAACCTTTAAATGACATGATTAATGCAGTTTTTTTAAATAGTCTCGTAATTTGGTCAATTGTAAATGTTTTTAAGGCAAACTAAGAAACATACAATGAGCAACCTTATTGAATTTTTGTTATCTTCCAGGCAACTGTGTTCCTTTGTAATCAAAAGTTATACCCAGTTCACCTAAAGTAACATGTAAAATACACGCCAAGTTTATTGTTTTATCAAAAATAATATTTTTTATGTAAAAGCTTTCTCGTATATTTAATTTTCTACACAAGGCTGGATTATTAATGGGTTCCTATCTTCTGTCTCACAGCCGGTTGCACCAAAATTATTATCATTTCTACTTTTACGAATATTACAAAACATGATATCAATAATTAGCATACTTTTAATAGTTTTTATGATATAATCAATAATTGTTATATCTATGATAACGATTAAGTAAACATCTAACATAAATATTTTGACGAAAGACATAAAATAATAGCAAAATTATTCAATTTTATCCTCCATTTTGACAGATCTTAAATGACAGTTCTTACGTATAAACCATAAATAAACCTGATATTTTCTTGGTGTAACCGGCTGTAAGTGTTTTGTTAATTGAGTTTCGATCACCGATTGTTTAATTAAATGAGTTAATTATATGCTACTGTTTACATTCTCATATATGCCTAAGTTTAAATGTTATCAGTCTATAGTAGTTAGGTTTGGTTGGCACGTGAATGAAGTAAGCTAGTGTGACGTCCGAAAAAAAATATTAAAAAAATACTTGTTTTATATCTTTTGTTTGTTTGTTAAAAATAATGTTTTTGTATTTATTTAATTAAATAAAAAAAACGATATGTTTTCGTCTATATTTAACTTATCTGTTATTGTTCTTATTATTTGTTAAAAAGATGATACCTATCTTTTGTTA
Source organism: Pyrrhia umbra (assembly GCA_963891755.1). Lineage (NCBI taxonomy): Eukaryota > Metazoa > Arthropoda > Insecta > Lepidoptera > Noctuidae > Pyrrhia > Pyrrhia umbra. The sequence continues at coordinate 3,928,415 of OY982935.1, forward strand.
CCTTTGATCTTTGTTATAAAGTACACCACAATCAATAGCTTCTCGTATATTTTCGTAGCGAGAGCTCGCGTGTAGTTTCAGAGCGTCAAATTCATGACTAATATGAATGTCTGATAGACCGCGGTAGTCCCGGCCGTTATACGATACCTTATTGATTTGGTGTCTTGAGTCACCTGCCTTTTATTCTAAATATAAAATATCTTTTTTCGACGCCATTTTCTTTTGTTGTTATCCAGGGAATAACCTTAAAATATTTTTATTTTATTTTTCTTTTTACTATTTAAAATAATGTCATTTTTCATTGTCTTTGTTTCGTTTCATTTAAAAGTTTTGTTGTTTTTTGTATGTTTTGTTAGTTTCAAATAAAGATTTGGTTTTGTTACTTTTCAGTTGTTTTGATTTTATATTTTTTTTAATAAAGGTCATCTAGTCAGTTAGTAGTCAAACTTTATAGATTGGTGTAAGACATTAAGATTGAAGATTTCACCTAACATTTGGATTGAATCCAACTTTTTATACCCTGCCCTAGTTTTAAGGTTCATAAAATTGTAATAATCCCGATCTAAAATAAAAATTATCTCCTAAGAAAAAAAGGTCTGAAAAAAAAGTTGCTTTACAAAAATAAAATGCCTATTCTCGTTTAAATGTTCCTCATTATATTCATACTGCTTGTTTGCCCTTTAATAGTGAACAGACTTAATTAGTAGATAACATAAAGAATTGAAGAAAATAAAAAAGTTTTGTACGAAATTGTTATACCTAAACCTACGGAAATTAAAATTTAATGTTTTTACTGTCTCTTTGTTTCTTTTATAATGAAAGTAGTCATTTTCCGCGATATCGCCCGTATTCTGAGGCCATCAAGCACCCGGATAAAAACCCTATAAAACCTTCCTCAACTCTCACCCTATCTCCTTAACAAACTTCTACAAAATCGATTCAGCCGTTTTTCAATTTACACTTCAAACAGATATTAACATTTATTTAAGGATAGTTGAACAGGCTCGGTAGGAAGGGAAGGCCTTTGTCCGACAGTGGACCAAATAGGACAAAATAGGCTGACGATGATGATTATAAAATTTTATAGGCTAATATATAACTTTTTGATATGCATGTTATTTTGATCAGACGAAAAACAAATTAGGATTGCAGATTAATTAATATATGGTTAGACAAGTTCATGGAAAACAGTTTAATTGCCATGATGACCAGGCGCAGTCTGCACGCGATCCGAAATTCGGATTTCGTATCTCGATAAATTCGGAGCTGACGCAAATATATTTAAACAGATAGTTTACCATGGTTCCGCTTGTGTCATGAGGAAAATACTTTTTGCACTTGGATGAAAACTATCTTTTCCTGTATATTAGTTAGTTTTTATGAATGTAACCTTTTGAATAAGAGTAAAATACCACAAATTTTACCTCTTCATAATACCTAGCGTGGGCTATACGAATTCAAATAAAAAAATTCAGATTTTCATACAAACTTTGCCCCCCTTTCCCACCCACTTAGAAAATCATTTCTCATCGGATGTCAAAAAACACACCCTCCAAGTTTCAGGTCTCTACGATCAGTGGTTTAGGCTGTGCGTTGATCCGTCAGTCATTCAGGACAAAGCATTTTATTTGTACAAAAAGGCTATAACTATCTCTAGGGTTCTATCTTTCTCCAGGGCTGCGGGATGTTCGAAAGAGTTGCTGAATATAAAGAGCTGAGGAAAGAACATAGATGGGTTTTAGTCAGTAAGAGTCTAACACTCCGTTCCGCTCCACCCACGGGAGGGACATTTGATGATTTCAAATCCGAAAAAAGAGTCCTATCTATCTCCATACCAACTTTCATCTAAATCGGTCCAGCAGTTTTACCGTAAAAGCGTTATAGACAGGCAGTTACTTTCGCATTTATAATAACAGTTAGGACTATTTTCAACCATGACTCCGTCCCTGTACTCTTTACGCGTGGCGGAGCACGAATTGTCCATACAAAAGTAATACCTAAATCATTTGTAAGTTGAGCATATTTTCACCATATTATGCTGATATTCGTATTTAAACGGTATTATTTACCTAAGTTCCTACATCTTTTTTTTTTTCAAAATACTTACCTACCTAAAAGCGAATTCCATTTAGCACATTTTTATAGCGTAAATGACATGTTTTCTTATTGATTTTTCTCTATTATAAATAACAATATCTATAATATTGTCGTAGCAGGAATATAGGTCATATATTCAAGTAGTTACAAATCATCGAAAAAAAAACATAAGGTTTTCATTCAATTTTTTTGGTATTACGGAACGCATTCATCCCACTGGACGCGGGTGAAACCACAGGACAAATCTAGTACTTTATTTATCCTATGTTGATATTAATTCTGCAGCCCCAAAGCAAACGAAATACCCTCCGGTTACCTCATAAATTCGTACACGTTTTCATTTGATCTCTTCGCCTTCCCTGTTGCCCGTACAAAGGTAGTGTGTTTAATAAAATTGTCACAAACGTAAACCAAAGGTTTTATTTTCTTTATTAACCATATGCTTAAGACTAAGTCAACAAACTACAGTACCTACATGCTGGTCTGGTAAGGCATTTTGTTATTGAGTTTGTGTGGTTTTATTAAAATTATGTCTTGTAATTATTATACAGGGCTACACACGTAAAGGATAATAAAACAACTTTAACACTATTTAAGAACAATACTATTTTAAATAAAGAATTAACTAAATATCGGCATAATAAACGGCAAATTAATCAACCACAGAACCAAGAGTATTTGACGCTGTGCGTCCGCATAGCAAGGGTATCTATGGGTAGCATTGATTGTGGACTAAAAGGCTGTGTACTACAAACACTGTGAGAAATTTCTTACTTAGGATAGTATTGTTCTTAAATACTTGTAATAGAATATTTTGCTTTATTCAATTATTGTTTTAATATCTCTTTGATACCATCTCACTTAGTAGATACAATTCCTTGTATTTAGCCCTGGATAACACTGTTTTATGCTACATAATAAATGATTTAGCAATCAATGTAACGCTGTATATCAGCTAACGTATTTGATCAACGGAAGTTACCTAATTCTATTTTAAAAGACAATAAGCTACGCTTACAGAAACAGTGTAATTATTAAAATTAGACAATAGAAATTAATATTAGAATGGCTCATTCTTTAGCATTTATTAATAAGTCACTCTTAAGAGTTAACAAGAAGGGTACTCTTTATGAAAGAACTTATGCGGGGGAGTTGGTAACTTTCTTATAAACCCTCCAATAATTTCTTTATAGCTATAAATAAAATAAAACTTCACTGTAGTAGAAGAATTTTGTGAAGTGTATTGACAGAGTAGCAAAAAGAACGTCGAAGTAAGACTTTCATTTCAAAGAAATAATCTAAGATCTAATAGTAATGTTAAACTAAAAAACATGAAGTAACTACTGATGCCATAAGGTGAAATAGATTTTTCACCTTTGATAGAATTTTAGCAAAGCATAAAGGTGCATTTCGGTGCATCGCAGCCGCGCGCGATTGATCGCGTGCGACTGACGCGCGTAGCTGCGTCTTGCCGACGGAAATGCACATTTAAAAAGCTGTACTTGACAGATCAAAAATAAATAGAAAATATGGAGTGGTTTAAAACTAGCTAATTTCATTAACTACTTAATCGATGTCCACAATTTATTTATAAGTGTAAGTTACATTTCTGGGCCACAAGTTCTAGTAATATAGTACGGGAAAAAGGCACTTTTTCTTTTAAATAGTTAGACATTAGACGGTATCATTTCATGCAGATATTTTCTGATGTTACAATTTTCTCCAGTGTTCTGGGGCACACAACATTATTGCCAGCTCTTAAAAGTCGGAATCAACAGTTGCGACCACCACAAAAATTAGGTAATGAAGCTTAATCGTCCCCAAAGAAATGATTGAACTGTATTGGAATCCACAGCAACATTAAATAGAACATGTCACCGACATATCAACCCGAGGAGGCCGAAGCAAAAACAATTATAATAATAATAGCTGGTTCCCGCGCTTTTACCCGCGTCCTTAGGGAACTGCTTAACGAAACCTGGTAAAAAGCCTATAACCGTCTTCAGGGTTTCCTCTTCTTATCTTACTACACTCTTAATCCAGATCATTTCAGCTGTTTAACTGTGAAAGCGTAACAAACAAGCAACCAAACTCATTTCGCATTTACAGTATTATAAGTTAGGATGAGGTTTCTGCCTATCCCATTCCTAAGAAAAAAAATACGTGAGTTTATTGTTATACAAAAAATTGGAGAAAATTCCGGAAAACTTCATAGTGTATAAAAAAATCTAGGTCTTAATATGATATGTAATGTAGACGATATGTGGCAGTGATTTTTTGTCTAGACCTGTGACCCAGACCGATCTATGTTAATCAAGGACAATATTCAGATAAAAACTAGTTATTGCTCTAACAACAGCATATCTCACTAATACGTCGATTCGTAAATACATTTGGGAGCAATGAATCAGGGTCAGTTCAAAAATTTTATGATGTTTAAAATTATGACCGTGAGCTGTTAAATTCTGGCTTGGTTCGCGTTTTATTCATATAAATTAAGTGTAAAGTTTAAAATCGGTTCAGTGTTTTCAAAGTTTAGAACATCTTCATAAGAACTTTTCTTGTTATCAAAAGATCTCATTATCATATAAAGTAGTACTTAGTTATAAAAAAAACTCATTGCTGACTGCTTTTGGATGTTTTTTTTTGTTTTATCTTAATTTTTTCGACGAGGCTTTGATAACTTTGAATTTTTGAAGATAGCGTTAATAGAAGACAGTAGTTACATTTGTTTATGTAAAAAAAAATGCGAGGAACCCGAGTTCATTGCTCCCGAGAGTAAGATTCAGGCCACACATATAAACGACTAGACAATTCATATTCCGAAATCCGGCCAAGGTCACTCAGAGCCAACCAGACACGACTTTCCCAGTAGCTACGGATTTGCCCCGACCTCGTCCGTAACTTGGTGAAGCTGATGGACTCACTCTTGCAGACCTAGGAGTACTAAACGAAGACCTACGAGGAGATCTCTCCGGCTCACTGACATCTGACGTCACAACCACACTTGGAGGCTCTGACGTCATTTGTTTGTACTGTGATTCTAAACTCGAAGCCGATAGGATTTGTTCAGACTGAGAATTAATGCTGGGAGTCGGTGTTATAGGTTTCTGAAGGTTGGAGTCCTCTTCTTCTGTCATGTAGAGGGTTCTGGTGGGAGTGTCAGGCTCTATGGTGATGACGTGGTCTGTCGATTGGAATTCCGTTGGTGGAGGGAGGCGGCTGCCGTCAGCTGGGTCGAAAGCCGGTGTGCTTGGCTCCGAAGGTTCTTGGGATAAGGATTTCAGTGGGCGAGTTTGTTCTGATCCACCTTCTGAACCTAGAGGAAATGAATTAATATTAATTGGGAATTTAGAAATATGTCGATTTTTTTTCACAAGATTTTGACCAATGTCAGTAAATGTAACAACACAATAAAAGATTAATAAGAAAAAACAAAGAAATTTGTGTATTAAGTAGTTATTAACTGATGATTGATAGACTACAGGATAGAAAGAAGCAATAAGATGTAAAAACAAAATAATTTGTTTAAAAAAAGTTAGTACATATAGTATTACCATTCAAACTTAATTTAATTTTACGCCAAACGATAGGGTATTTATGAATAATACCCTCGAAACAGCAAGAAGTACGTCTTGTTTATTAACTCTAACGTCAATTCCTTAATTAAAAGCAGTAATAACATAATGAATACTAAATGAAGGAATCATTCATAATAACGATTAGGTATACAGCGGCCTTTTGAATTAAATAATTCCTTTTCACAATATCGTTACGGTTTTAGAAGGTGGAACTTTGAAAATTTATAATATCTGACTAGAGGTCGCCAATTGGTTGAATATCGACCAATTTTTGTTTAAAATTACCTTTCTGCTCTTCTTCTCTATATAAACCATAAGAGCTAGTTCAGACATGGCGGAATCCGTGCGGATGCAAATCGCGCGGTTCTAAACGCAAGTGTTCAGACTGGCGCGGATGTAAATGCGGAGTGCCATAATCCGCATAGAGTGACAGTCGTTCCAGTCCAATCATGGAAGTCGAATTGAAGTCACCGTCCGATACGCGCGGCTTCCGCAGAGCAACTGAACGCGCTCTAGGTACGTCAAGTAAATAGATCCGCGCGGTCTAACCGCGCGAATTGCACGGATTCCGCCATGTCTGAACTAGCTCTAAGTGTGCAAAATTTCATACTCCTCCGTCCACAATTTTTGTAAAAAGAGGCCAAAGTTTTTGCTTCACGTATTAATCTAAAGATCTTTTTAACCAATTCTTTGCAATAATAAGAACATTAATGGATTTATTAATTTGAGAAATTAAGCAATTTTAAGACATGGAGGAATTATAGTTTTTAATAAAATAAGTAAAAAATAAAAACTCATTTAATTCAAGCAATAATTATTTAAGCAGCAAGTAAGGTTTTTGAACTTTGGCTAGTAGACGTAGTAGTAGTAGTAGTAGTAGTAGTAGTAAGGTTTATTTTACTAGAAACACTCACAAAAATGGAACTATTGTTTTTCTTTAGAGATTATCAAAATGACATACAGTGGCACTATATTCATAAATGGTTTAGTTTCGGTTCATCGAAAATGTATGAAAAAGTTGATTTTTCGGGTGAGTTTCATTATTAGTGGTTTAAATTAATTGATTTGTTAGTTTTATTAGCAGTTTATTTCAGATAATTCCATTAGTTTTAGTTTCAATTTGTGATTAATGAGAGAATTACCTAAGTCACTGCATCCTTGAAATTCGATTCTTGGAGTCTAGCATTCGTATGTTCAAGCTGCAAATAATCTATACGTTATCTGGTGGAATATTTATCTATTATCAAATAATTGACTAATTCTTTCATTGGATATTTTTGGTGTTTAGGTCTTGTATATACTTAGATCGCCTTATTGGTCTAGTGGTCGCAAACACAAATTCTGTGAACGGGGCTTCGGGTTCGATTCTTAAGTCGAGGTGATTGAATTCAGGTAATTGAAGGTACTACCCCTCTGCTTGGAAGGGCACGTTTAGCCGTCGTCTCCGGCTGTTTCTTTGATAACAGTCGTTACAATTCCATATCAGAGGCCGTCTGGTAAATTTGAGACAACCCTGACACTTAGGGCTTGTTAGCTTAGTAAACTTGCAGCCCACACGATAGTAAAAGTAATTTTATCATTTTCTTAGAGTGAGTAGTACCAAGCAGTACCACGGCTATCATAAGTAATTTGTACTTTCTAAGTTGGAACATTGACACGACTGATTAACGAAGTAAAAAAATAAATCCATCAATCCCCCTTGAGGGAACAATCTATTCATTACTCGTACCTTCTCTATACGAGCAAAGGCCTCTTCATTTGCCCAGTAGTGGGACACGAAATAGGCTCATGGCGATGATGGAGATGTTTTAGTCTGTATGATCATTGTGTTACCTTTGTCCTCCACATCAGCTTCAACTTCTATTTCGTTTTCATTCAGCCCTTCGTCGTCTGAATTTTCAGGGATCGGAGTTCTGCTACGGAATGATCGAGCTGTGTAGAAAAAATCATTTCGTTAATAAATATGTCATCATTCGTCTAGCTAGCCTATTCCCGATTATGATGGGGTCGGCAGCTTAGTAGTTTTAGGGGGAGAGTCTACCTATCGAAAGTCCACAACCCAGTTTAACACGGGTAATATACCCGTTGCTAAGTCAATAAATATGTAAGAAAAAAATCGAGGAGTTCGATTCCCGCACGAGACAACTAAAATTGTTCCGGGTCTGGGTGTTTGTGCATGTGTAATGTATGTTTGTAAACGCAACTACGATACAGGAGTAATTCCTAGTGTGGGACAACGTTTTAAAAAAAAACTAAATGTAACTAAATGTCAACTTTATGTTGACATGATTTTTGAGAATTATAATTTATGATTCAATTTTGGGAATTAGTCATTATCTATATACTAATATATAAAGCTGAAGAGTTTGTTTGTTTTTTTGCTTGAACGCGATTATCTCAGGAACTCCTTGATTTGAAAAAATATTTCAATGTTAGATAGCCCATTTATCGAGGAAGGCTATAGGCTATATATCATCACGCTAAGACCAATAGGAGCGGAGCACCAGTATTTCACGCGGACCAAGTCGCAGAAGCTAGTCTAGAAGATAATACGAGAAGGTATTGGTACTGATCATTCTACACCAGAACACATTGAAGCGTCGATTGTACAAATTCAATACTAATTCGTTAAAAATACAAATACATTATGTGTACCAGTTCCAGTATAAATAAAAATAAACTTCTAATCTAATTGGTCACTGAGAACGAGGTTTAAATAATAACCTTTTATAAGAAATTAATTCAGTTAAAAAAAGATACGATAATCGTTCTGTTTAAGTGCAATACGCTCGTGCCTCAATACTTGCTTGATCAATGAAGGTTAAGCTACGATTACCGCAGTCAGTACTTGGATGGGTTAATCCATTATATTATATCATGATACGGAGAACCAGTAAAACGTCAAATAAACAAATATCAGGTACATAATTACGCAGCGTCGAAACAACTGAATTGACGAGCTCAGTTATGTAAATAAATCAATCATTCATAATTGGATTGGATGTTTGTTTAAAGTTATGCATGCCATATTAGAGTTTAAATAGCCATAATTAGGAATACTCAGTCAAAACCGCTATCTTTTTACTGACCTCGAGAGTGAGACTAACGACTGCTGAAAACGGGGTCTCGGGTTCGATTCCAGGGTCGGGCCGAAACCGTATTGTAGGTTTTAGAAAATTTCATTTTTTATTTCAATCTCAACTTACCACTGCATCTCCTGCAACTCTCTTTTTTCTTCGGCGCCTCAAACACTTCATCTTCTAAGCTAAATTCTGAAAGTCTTCTTCCCTTCTTCTCTCTTTCGTTGAAGTCCGACTTGATCTTGCTTCTCATGAACTTGGCGTACGCTACCCTCGCGCACGGAGACACGGCGGCTAGTTGAGGGTTGTATTCTGAAAGAAATAAAAAATGTCAGAAGAATTAATATTTATTAAAGCCAATCTCCTCATGGTGACTCTAGGCTTGTTTCTGAAAAATTCTGACTTATCAGAAATAGAAGTTAAAAGATAAAAATGTTCCAATTGATTTAAGAAAAATGTTAACAAAATCATAAACTATTTTATTCTAATTTTCCCACTCATATAAATAAAAGACATTAAATGATAAATGGTGATGTTTAGAGCATGACATAAATGCCATCCTTACGTCATTTTGTTAATTACTGTGGCAGAATTAGAACAAAATATGTTACGACTTTGTTTACATTTTTCTTAAAATCAATTGGTACAGACAATAGATGAGTGTGGAACTGACTACAAATCTATTTTGTCTTTGATAATAGTGATTAAGGCATCTCGAGCACGAGAGTGAGGGTTTGAGCCCTGGCAAGTGACTTTTTAAAATTGTATTAGGGAAGCATCGTGACATTTTAGTCCAGGTTTCCGGATTAAAATATCTGAAATCAGCGAGGCCTATTTATTATACATATTTTTCCATAAAAGAGATATGTTTTTATAACTTTTTTTATTTGCAATACTCATGAACAATCGTTCTTTATAACTGTTCCAAATTTCAAGTCGATCGCATGAGTAGTTTTTGAAATAATCAGCTGTGACACACGGACAGACGAAGTGAAACCATAAGGGGTAGGACCCCTTAGCATTTTTGGTCGGAATCCTAAAAACGAATGGTAATATGAAATTTACAAACATTGTTTTCCTAAATGAACGTTAAATCGACAATTATTTTAAGACCTTTCCAATGTATTTTTTTACCTAGTAGTTTCTGTGGGTCAATAGTCCTAGAAGCCATATTCTCCAAGATGTGAGCTCGGAGCGACTGTCGGCTTCTTCTCGTCTCCGCTTCAGCAGTGGTGCCTATAGGGTCCTTGCGTGTTGTGTTAGTTCTGACCAGGGCGTTCCAATCACGTTTTTTACTGAAACAAAAGATATGAAAGAAAACCCGCATTTTTGTACTGTATAACAATAGAGCCTAATTAATTAAGCCAATATTCTTTCCATGATTAAATTTTCGATAGATTTATTAATTTCGATATAGGTACCTATCTCTTTAGTCTGATTCCCAAATGAGGCGCAAATTTTTCTTATAAAGTTAATGGCGGGAAGAAGTGGAGGATCTTTTTTAAAGAACCTTTGACAAACAAAAACTAGGGTGTTATAAGTTTGACGTCGATGTCTGTCTGTCTGTCTGTGTGTGTGTATCTGTCTGTGGCATCGTAGCTCTCAAACAGATGTACCGATTTCGATGCGGATTTTTTCATTTGAAAGTCAGTTTCCTTGCGGTGGTTCTTAGTTTTGTTGATATCGGTTAGTGTAAGTGTATCAGCTCTTTTCCAAAATGATGTAAGGAATTTTAACGTAGGGGTTTTTTAAATGTTGGCTTTAATAATGCTTATTGATTGAGATATCTTACCTGTCAGTGCTACCTCTCCTGACGATAGCTTTAGCGATCTGGCTGAACACATCTTTAGGCTTGTTCTCTTTAGATATAACGTCTTTTATGATGCCTTCCACTATTCCAATGTGGAAGTCTTTAAGAATCCTTCTCTCCATCACTTTGCCTTTTTTACCGGCAACTGAAAGAAATAGAATTGAATTAGAATCAGGATGGAATTGACAAACTTGTTTGTTTAGTCGCCCCAAGCACCACAGTAGAATATGAAGCTCTGACTTCGACTTCCATCCAGGTTGGTCAGAGTGCTGTTGAAAATTTCGATGCAAAATTTATCAGTAGCATCTTGAGGTTAAAGCGGTTGATGGCATTAGCTATTTACAAAGTAAGGGTGTGTTAAAGTTATTCTCGAAAAAAAAATAAGCTTTTGTATGCCAGAAGCATAGATCTCGAGACACAATTGATTTCTATTGTCTTTTAAATACCAGGCATACGATAGGTTAAATCTTGGAGATTATGATTTGGTAATGCGCGTTTAAATTACTTGCCACACTGTGCTATGACGCAATAACGTACAGCTCGGCTCACCCCATTAAGGCCATATCATAACCGTTCATCAACCGTTAAATCTAGTTTCTTCTACAAAAAGCTTAGCAATCTTACCAGTAGCATCCTGCATAGTAATCCTAGGTGTCTTCATCCCATTATTATGCAGTATATCAATCAGTTCGTATCGTAAGGTGGAGATGTCCTGTCTGATCTCCATGACGTCATCCTCGGTGACACCGGTCTCGTCTCTGGCTCTCTGTTCAGCTGTGACGTACCTTCGGACTAGGACTCTCATTACAGCCTCGTGTTCTTGGCGGGCTTTTTCACGCGACTTATTCTGGGGAGAAGACATTTGGAAAAATGTTGAACAGTTTTTGCTGGGTTGAAGTTTGTTGAGCCCAGATTTTCTCTTATGTACTAGAAAGGGGTGAAGTAGCTACTTGTAATGTTTGGCGTTTTAAAATACGATAAAAAATACTGTTTTACACAAATATTAAACGTATCCATGTATGTATTATATTTAAGCAAAAAAAATCTATCATGAGACTGGGTCTATGTTTTTTTATTGTTTACTTCTTCTTCTTTCGCAGGCATAAGATTTCTTTAGCAATTAGCAATGCATTTTAACTTTCCTATCGTATTCTTTCTTCTAAATAATTTAGTAGTGTATCTTACAATAATAGACCCGCGATCTCTGTTATTGCAGCATCGTTTGATCCAGCACATGAAATGCTTGGGCGTGGGGATGATGTTGAAGGGGGGAGGGACGGTATCCCCATCCTCAAAGTAGGACATCCATAGGTTACTGCGGGCGAACTTCCACTCGGTGTCTGATCGTTCCTTAGAAACGAAGAAATTGTATTAGGATCATTGTGAATGGTGTTATGACGATCATTCTTAGGAAATTTTTAATTCATAACACTCATAATTCATAATTAATGTTATTACCAAAATAACGTCAATTTATGAAGTAGGTTAAAAACTGATACTGATATAAATGCAACAAACGGATCTGAATTCTGCCTTGGTCTGTGCTGGTTTCCACACTGAACTCTTAACGATCAGAAATAACTAGAGTATATTATTTAATATGTTGATGCAAGTAGATAGGATTTTCCATTGTGGATACAATTACTTACCGAGATGATCTGATAAGAGTTTGACATCATGGCAATAAGCATATTTAGGAGCACGATGATATTGATCACCGAGTAGGACCCAAAGGTCAGGAGGGCCCAGAACCTGGTGAAGCTCTTGATGCCGGTCAGTTCAAAGGTGGTCAAGTCTACTAAGCCGAAAGATGCCCAAAATAGGGATTGAGATGTTTCGAATAAACTGAAAATAAAAATAATATTAAACGAATGATTGACGTAGAATTTTCGCAAAATATGAAGAGGAATGAAGGAGATATTGCGTGGGTACGATAATCTAGGAATTGAATTGAGTCATGCTAATGAAGTTTTGTTTAGGTTTGTCAATCAAAAGTGTATCTTTTAATGTATCTACTACTTTAAGTCTGTTTTTGAAAACAACCAAAGTGGTTTACTTAGCATATCGTCTCCAAATAGTGCAGGCGCGTTCTTGTCCGTCAAAATCTGGAATTCCGTTTGGAAGATGATAGCATTTGTTTTTCTCCAGCTCAGCGTAGTACCACATCAATTGATTTAAACCTGCCAATAATAATAATATAATTGTTAAGTATATTTTTTGCTCCAGTACCATAAATAACCTGGGAGGTTAGACAAGTGGCAAAAACGCTAGTAGAATAGAAAACAAAATGTATGGGAATGACAGATAGCTAGTCGTAAACGAATGTCATTCTCATAAATTTTGTTTTCTATTCTACTAGCGTTTATGCCACTTGTCTAACCTCCCAGGTTATTTATGGTACTGGTCTAACCCCTGATTCCATAGTTTTCGAACTTACCACATCCAAACGCAAAAAGCACCAGCATATAAACGAAAAAGAACTTGAGAATATCCAGAATCATTCTTCCTAGAGACACTTGCAGGGGTCCAAGGTATGGGTTGATGGAGAAGATATGTACTAATTTGAGAAAGGAAAAGATCATGCCGGCTGCAAAGGCACCTTCTGAGAGTAACATGGGGTCATAGGAGTCCCATCTCTCTCGAGGGTACCAGGGGTCTGCTCCAGAATTGTAGTCACGCTGAAAAGAAAATTATTTCTGCAGTTTTAAGCAATATTGCGAAGAAAGAGCATGAGGGAGACATAGCATACATGTACTATCTGCGGAGGCAGATGATAGCTATGCCAGGCCCCGTTCAAAATTGTTGGAACCCCATTTAATTAAGGTAGGAGTAACAATAATCTAGTACAAAACATCTCTCATGATTTTGGGGCGTGCCAAAAATAGATATCATAGACTTATAGACTAGGTCAAACCACCAATAAAATTCTTTATTAACTATACTTCATTTACAATAAGATTAGAAAAACTTCCCAACTCTTTTTGCAGCTTATTCAACCGATATTGAATTTTATTCCCTAATGTCAAGGACGACGTTGAAAGCAAAATAATGTTTACAATAACAAATATATTCTGCATCTGTTTTTGTCTTGTCACCTTAGTAATAGAGCTTTAAAACTTTTGAAAAATAGTAAATAGGGTGCGTTTAAATGTCTACTCTCATAATAAATGCAGTATAGTGTCATAACCACATACCTGAACGATATACCATGATGAGAATCGTAAGCTAATCCAGGCGATATAAAAAGCGTTCGTGATAAAATCCACGATATTCCATAGATCACTGATGTACTCCGTTATACCGCCCGTCCATAATGATCGTATTTCTGCCCAAATTAGACCTGCAATAAGAATGTTATCAGTTTCTGGTGGTAACAAAAATATTGGTTAAGTGTTAGAAAAATAAAACTACGCTTAAAAGCAATGTTAATAGGTGTCAGTCTCATTAATTTTCCCCACCAGCTATATGTACATATGTTGAAACGAAAGCTGTTTAATGTTCATCCGCTGTAATAATTATTTCTGCATTTTACACATTTTGTAAATTTTCTTGCATGGTATTTCTTTAAATAAGCTTCTAGAATCTTTAAATGACTTCTCCCGCCGTGGGCGAAGCGGGAAGCAGTGTCAGTATCTTTCTGACTTAAACCCACCCATGTTCTTTTCTTCGCCATTTGTGTTCGGGGGCTGCGGAAAGTCTTTCGAAAATCCCGCAGTCCCGGAAGCTATGGCATTGGGGGTGGGCCCATTTATTTATAATTGGTAACTGACCAAGATTAATTGAATTTAAGGGTAAATTGAAGTGTGATTTTGGCCGTATCTTTTTTTACAAATAATACGGGTAGATCTGTGCGAAGCCACAGTGTAAGGTTATAAGTTTAAAGTTAAATTTATAAAAAAAATATTAGCTATTTTGTAAAAAGCTAGAAATATATATATTACATAAATCCAAATTTGTAATACAAATAAATAATGATAATCAGGCGTAAATGATAACATGAAGGAGTGATATATAAGGCAAGATATTTTGTTAATTTCAGACTTATTCAAGAACACAAATTAGTCTATTGGTCAAGCAATCTCTAACAATAAAATATAGAAAAGCATGCTAACAAACGCAAATTTACTTGCTATGTAGATGATGACGCTGAATTCTATGATGCTGGGCAAGGATCCTCGTTCCCTTTCCTTCCAATGGTCTAATAGTTCTTGGAGCCAGGTGCCACCAAACCATTCCAGAATTAGGTAGTCGGCACGTTGAGATGCCAGCGATAGAAGAGCTGGAAATGAAAAACATATTATACATTTTATATGGATAAACAAAACCCAGTTCCAGAATCTGGATCGGAAATATTTTATTTGTTCCGTACGGTAATCGAACCTACACCTCGCAATATAGCAGCCATTATCTTTATGCCAATCGTGAAATTACTAAAATTTTATTTCATTACTAGCTTTCCGCCAGAGGCTTTCCCGCGTGGGCTATACGAATTCAAATCAAACAGAGTTTCATACAAACTATGCCCCCCTTTTTCAACCCCTTAGGGGTAGAATTTCGGATTTTTTTCTTATCGGATGCCTACGTTATACAAAGAACACACCTTCCAAGTTTCAGGTCTCTACGATAAACGGTTTAGGCTGTGCGTTAATCCGTCAGTCATTCAGGCCAAGCATTTTATATGTATAGATAATCTATACTATTATATAAAATGACAACCTCATACACTGAATGACTGACTCATCAACGCAGAGCCGAAATGGCTGGACCTAGAGTAATGAAATTTGAACAGGAGGTACCTTTTATTTCCTAGACAAGTAATAAGAAAGGATTTTTGAAAATTCCAACTCTAAGTATATTAAAATGGGGTTGAAAGTTTGTATGGAGTAAGTTTTATTTTTGATTCGATTAAACTCATATTTTGTAGAAACACTCTAAAATGAAAATAACTAAATACGTGTTTCACAGTTTTTCAAGATTTTAGCCCTAGGGTGAAAAATTAAGATTTTAAGTTTGTAAGAAAAAAAATATGTTTTAGCTTTACGACAAAACGTCTGAACAGTTTTACTGGAAATTTACCAAAAATGTTTGTTATGAATCTGTTCAAGTTTAAGGCTATAAATCATCACACTAAATATTATGGGGAATGAGCAGTGAGGCATGGAAATAAGTTTGTAATGAGATGACCTATCAAGTTTTTATAATTATGCTTTTTCGCTATTATTACAATCTTTAACATGAAAATCATCACGCCCGTTTCTAAAGAAGATAAGCAGTAATTAAAATTGAAAACACGTTGTATTAGAACGTCAATTTTACCTGTAATGTCAACGAGCACTGTAGTGGAGGGGCTGTGTTAATGATCATGCGAATTGGTCACATCGAGTTCGAATCCCACGTACTTTAGTTTTTTTTTAGTTTGGTATTTACATATTTTTTTTTTGGTTGATATCACATTTTTCACCTTAACGGCTTCAAGAATTATTAAGTTACGATTTTTTTAAAAGTAAGCGCTTTCAAGTCATATTATGTAGATGTTATTCCACCTTCGCAAGCATGGTTATTAATGCCCATGCGTTCTAAAAAGGGCCTCTATTCATACATAACAGCGGGATGATTATAAACCAAAAATTGCGCTTTTCATTGAATACATTATATTCCACACTTCAGAAATTAAGAATCTAGAATTCCCTTTGCTAATAAACAAATCATAAGGCCAAACATTTAAATGTATTAGGATAGACCTGCGTGAGGATTGTTATCCAATGGCGATAAATCCTCTCTTTGGTCTTTGCGGAATAGCTAAGGAGACGCCACGGCATCTTGACCTACCGCAGATCCTATGCCTTCGCCTAACGCAGGTTCTCACTGGACACGGTTATTTTGGGAGGTTCCTGGATCAAATCAAGCGAGAAGAAATGCCCGACGTTTCCTCTAGCTTGATTTGATCCAGGAACGGTGTCGACACTGTGAGGATCACCTGGAGGTCACGGTGGAGCATACGGTGGAGGTCTGCCCCACTTGGGCGGGGGTGATCTCTCACATTCGGCCCTGGTTCAAACCATGGTCCAAGGGAGTGGGAATAGGAAGCAGTCACCTTCTAAAGCGAAGCAGTCATGCTGGAGAAGGAGATAGCGGGATGAGGGAGAGACAAATCTCACGCCACAGCCACGTCATCAGCATTTGTAGCCAAGAATCGACTCCAGGCCACTGTAGGTCCGGGCCTGTAGACTTTGAGCTATAAGTGGCTAACCGTCCGGTAAGAAGTAGGTGGCTCAGTTTGTAATTTAGTTAAATTACAATATCCTAATGTCTAGACAAATGTTCATCTCCTTTAATAAGTGTGAACTCTATACGTCTGGTTTCTCCTCTAAAGCTTTGAGGTGTGATGTAATGTTATAGAACAGTGAAAACAATCACTGGCATACGATCGCAGCAATCGCGGTTCCTTTGCTATCAGTAATTGAAGAGTTCCATTGGCTATCTCAAAAGAAGTTCATCAGATCCCAATATACTATATTATACTTAAACCTTTCTTGAAAACTATGCATTTGAAGAAAGACACCCCCATCCTATTTGGATCAGTAGATTTTGAAAAAATCGCGGACATACAAACACATAAATACGGGTCAAATATAGAACCACCTTTTTTGAAGTCGGTTAAAAAACAAAAACTACCTACCCGTGCGAAGCCGGGGCGTGCCACTAGTATAATATAAACGCACTAAACGGTTTGGGAATACTTTCATTGTGCGTACTGCTAAGGAGTGGACTTTCCTGCCGGAGTCTGTATTTCCTGATAGCTATAACCTCAAGTTCAAGTCAAGAGTGAATAGGTTACTTCTAGGTAAGCGTGCTTCATCGTCGACCACATCGTCGCTTACCATCAGGTGAGATAGTGGTCAAACGCGAACCTATCAATAATAATTTAAAAAAAAAAAATGTAGATTTTTGCCAGTACGGGTTGTCAGAAGCCGGAAAATTTGACAAGTTACCAAGAGATATCGTGTTACCCGGTAACTGAGTTGAGATGGTCAGATAGGCAGTCACTCTATTTAAAACAGTGGTACACCGCTGCAGCCGGTTAGACTGGAAGCTGACATCAAAATGGTTGGGAAAACTTAAGGTAGATGACAATGGTATCTCTAACATGCATGAGACTGCAGAGTCCCGGACCTTTTAAGGCGAACGGCCGACCCAACACGTAGAAGCGCTATGAGACAAGTTGACGTGTAATGGTGACACAGAACAGGCGATGATCACTGTTTACACTAGACAAAGACCCAGGGATAATCCCCGGTTCATAAGCGTATAGGTAAGCTTATATTAAGTATTGCAACTAATTACCGATTATGCTTAGAAAAAAACTTGGACTATGTGGACTATTATGATGGGACGATAGTGGGTTACATTTTTGGGAACAGAGAAAATATTTGTTGAAATATAATACATTACACTTTTATTATCACTACATAGTATAAATCAAAGTGGTTTTCTCTGTCCCTATATCCCTATGTATGCTAAACTCTTTAAAACTACGCAACGGATTTTGATGCGGTTTTTAATAGATAGAATGATTAATGAGGAAGGTTTTAGTATATAATTTATCAAGTTTTTGTATCCATTAGCTAAAATACCGCGGGCGAAGCCGCTGGCGGGAAGCTAGTTACGTTATAATTTATAATTGGGTCGCACAATAACTTTGTAAGTTAGAATAATTGTATTTGTCTATTTTCGACTAGGTATATAGTTAAAGCAAGCTATAATAAAATTCCTAACAAATATCTAAGATTTATTACATTAATTTATGTTGTAACATGTATCAACGTTGTATATAAGAACTAGATTTGTGTTGATATTTTAAGACACAGACCGAATCTAGGTATATAGGGTGATGAATTAGACTTATAGATACGAAGCATATAATGAATTCGAGCAAATTGAAAAAAAATAAAAAAAAATAAAGAATGACTAGTCCTTTCCCGCGGCTTTACTCGAATGCTAATGGAACTACATGCGAATAAAATATATACCATGTCCTTTTGCAGATGTCAATCTATCTCCATACAAAATTTCATTAAAACCGGCTTACTAGTTTACTCGTAAAAGCATAACGAATAGACAGACAAAGTTATATCGTATTTATAACATTTTTTTTGCCGAAACCCATATCTGTAGATAGATCTTTAACGTTTTTTCAGGAAAGGCTATAAATACGTGAAGGCTAAATGCTCGTTTAAATGTCCATGTGTGTTTCCCTCGTTTTTCCCTTTAAGATAAGCAAAGCCGGGTGTCAACATTAATCTCGGAAGAGTGTCCTGAGTTGTGTGGCTATTTACCGGTTGTAAAATGATAATGGAAGATATTTTTCTTATATTTTCCGCGGCTAAATAATATCCGAGCTGTTTGGCTCAAATGAATGACTGTAGCGAAGCTGAGATAGCTTATACCGTGACTTCGTCGGCATGGAGTTAGAATAGGTCCTAGGCTCAAAAAAAATATATATAATAGTTATCTGGCTATTGAAAAATCTAAGGGCCGATTTTTCAAAAGCCTTATATTAAGTCCCCGCAAGCGGCTTCGCCCGCGATATTTTAGCTAATGGATACAAAAACTTGACAAATTATATACTAAGACCTTCCTCATTAATCACTCTATCTATTAACCTCTTGTATGCCCGAAGCGTGGATCTGCGCGAGACACAATTGATTTCTATTGTCTTTAATTACCTGGCATACGATGGGTTAAAAAAACCACATCAAAATACGTTGCGTAGTTTTAAAGATTTAAGCATACATAGGGATATAGGGACAGAGAAAGCGACTTTGTTTTATACTATGTAGTGATATCATAATATTTTATAAAATTAATAATAGTGCCTACTGCAATAACTGCTCAATCAAGATTACTATTTTACTGAGCATGCGCATTTTAATGTTCCTTGCTATTTAATTTTGGCAACCTTTGACTTGCAAATTCTGCATGTAGCTTAATCACGTTTATTAACTTCGAAAGTTGATTAGCATCCTCTTTCCCTCGAGATCTGGAGACAGTTGTATTCAGTTGATCGGATCGTTATCTTGTCGGTAAACTTGAACCTTACCAGACGAATGGCTTTATTATAAATTTGAGGGTAATTGGATGATAACTTGAATACTTACTAAGAAACAGCATGTAAGACGAGCTGTGACATATGAACTTGACGAATGGTTTCTTCATGAATCTGCCGTACTCCGAGTTTGGCGCCAACATGTAGATTGTACAATATACGGGGAACATTACACCTAGTTTTGCGACCTAAGAAATAAAAAAGGTTAGTTGTAGGTAAGGAGCCTTACCATAATGTGTTAAAGCAGGAATAGGTTCGTTGTAAAAAAGTGACTGTGGTATACGACGTTGGTAGCTGTGTTCCATTCTCACATTTGACCATTTTCTGAACATTTTCCAAACTTCTGAGAAAAGAGGGGCCTTTGGGGAACGGTCTTTTTTTGTATAGATTTCATTATAATTCGAAAATTAAAAGACATACAAGAAAACAAAAAAAATAATAGAATGTGTAATACAGCAAAGCTTAAACATATTGAAATCATACCTGTATACATTGACCGACGATGTTTTTTCTCTTGAATCCAGGCAAACCTTCATACCATATCGCTCCTAACAGCTGTTGTACATTTGGATGAGCTACGAACTGAAAGCAAAACTTGTTAAAAAATAATAAAATTATATATAGTAGGTAGGCAAGTACCATACATAAAATAGAATAGCATAGAATATTCTTTACTATGTACACCTAAAGAAAAACATAAGACATTGGAATATTAGACATAAGGGTAACACAATGTCAATGTCTTATCGCTAAAAACGATATATTACAGACAACCTTTGGATGGATTTATGATAAGAAGGAGAAATAATGCTATAATTCGCAGCTCAAGAAGTACTGGCATTCAATGTTTTAGATCTGGCTTGGAGGTTAATGGACCGACTTTTCAAGCACGAGTGTACGGGTTCGAAATCTGTCTAGTTGTTCAAAGTTATATGTACTTTTTATTATCTTCATTTTAAATGCTACTGACGAACAGAGAAGGAAAATACTCGAAACAAAACCTGGACCATACAGAAAAAAATTTTGGGCTGCTTTTTACATCTTTAGTCTTATGAATATTGATTAAATTTTCATCGGTTTTTAATCCTTATTACGCTCATATGTATGATGTGTAACGGTGTAACCCACTGTCTGACAATGTACAATCTTCTACAATACATATTAAATGCTATGTCCTGAATGACTGACGGATCAACGCACAGCCTAAACCGCTGATCGTAGCGACCTGAAACTTGGAGGGTGTGTTCTTTGTATAACATAGGCATCCATAAGAAATAATTTTCCAAAATTCTACCCTTAAGGGAGTGAAAAAGGGGGACAAAGTTTGTATGAAACTGACATTTTAATTTGAATTCGTATAGCCCACGACGGCGAAGCCGCTGGCTAAAAGCAAGTCACAGTCTAAAATATATAGCAGTCCCACTCTAAACTGTTTAGACTACAGCACAGGTGGCAGATGAAAGAGAAGGGCGTAAATAAACCATTAATTCAATTGTTTGTTTCTCAATTGTAATGTTGATTGTTTTAGTAGACGTTGTTCAAGTGAGTGCTGGATAGTTTGATGATTGAATTAGCATTAACACTCCTTTGTATAAATGGGGTAGGTAGTAACGAATATAATCAATGTAATCTTTTGAATGCATCTATGTCCCACCGGCTTACGGTGAAGGAGAATATCTGGGAAAAATGGACAAATAAATGAACCTTCTTTTTTTGAGAAGTCGGTTAAAAAAGGTTGAAGTACGTAATTAATCCATCTTGAGAAATGACATATATACCTTTTTTGTATTTATTATTTAAATATACCGCTGTTTGGATGAAGATCATTCAGTCTTAATGAATGAATAGTCAATCTTAATTTAAATGATCGTAAAAATTGATGGCAGCGATTGCTAATGTCACAGCCATCTAATGCCATATAATATATATTTTTTATTTGCTTATCAATGAGTTTATAAAATCAAATCACATCGTAGCTCTCTCAAATCCGCTCCAGATACTCGATTTACGAATCGATACAAATGCATTCCAGGGTAATGATCCAAAAATAATAATCTAAAACCCAAATTACGTTTTCAACTAAAATGAAGTCATCGAATGACGACATCAAGTTATATTTGAAACAGATATGCGTTTAATATTTTAAATTTTATATTTTCAGATTGAAACTGAGCTGAGGGTGATCGCATCGTGATTCAAAAGTTAATATTTTTTGTATGTTTAATAACTGGTCGTTTCCCGCTGTTTTTCCCACGTCCTGAGGAAACTACTTCGCACAACTGGATAACAAGAACCTTATGTGATAATCTAGGTTATAAACTATGTGTGTATCAAATTTCATTCAAATCCATGGAGTAGTTTTTACGTGAAAGAGTAACAAACATACATCACAAACTTTCGCAAATAGAATATTAAAGTTGGACTAAAAAAAAACAAAAAATTACAAAGTTTCATACTAATTTTGCCCCCCTTTTCACCCCCCTTAGGGGTAGAATTACGGAAAATCCTTTCTTATCGGATGCATACGTCATACAAAAAACACACCCTCCAAGTTTCAGGTGTCTACAATCAGCAGTTTAGGCTGTACGGTGATCCGTCAGTCTGTTTAATAACCTCATCGCTCATTCTTCTTTTTAATAAAGGATAGATGGATTCATATGTAGTTTTTTCTTTAATCATTCTCGTGGCCAAGTAACAGTCCTACGGGTCGATCGATAATAAGCTGCGCTTGGCGAGCGCTTGGGTCCGTGGATGGGTGTCATACCGAGATACCTACGTGCCTCTAAAAGCACTTCAAGCATCCCGGCTGTCTGCAGATCTTTAAAATTCGTTACGGGTACGATATAAAAATTCACAATAAAAAAAACCGAACAAAGACAGCGTTCACGAATTTGACGCACGAAAAATCGCCGAAAATTACATCCTTACATCAATAAGTATTTTCGATTAACCGCAAAGTACGTCTCAATCGATAAATCGATAGTCCATTCTCATACGTAACAATTGTTAACTCGATACCTTCTGTTTAAAGTCGTGTCACCCCTAAGTTGTCTCCGTGCTATCTGTGTAAATAAGGACGGACGCGATTAGTTCTACTAGGTAAGATACTATACCTACTAAGGGCGAGGTTCACAGACAGATGGTTCCCTAATCGGCCCGTTAAGTAAAAACGTTTTTAAACACGAAGGGGGAATTTTCGTGTTATCTATTTCTTGTCCAACCCCGGATGGGTAATCAACCATTTTAGGAATAAAAAACCCAAATGATAAGATAACCACCGTAATGGTAAACAGCTGCTTTGAGTTGATCGGACCGTTATCTTGTCAGTGAACTTGGGCCTAAGTGAGTTGTGTACTATACTATAAGTACTATACCTAAGTAATCTTGTGCTTCGAAAATGTTGAGAGATAGAAGTAAAACATGTATTTATGTCCCTTTTTATGCGCGGTTTATAAAAGTTGTGCGAATTTAGAGGTGAAAAGTCGGACTGAATAATTTTATGGTGATTTGATATCTTGTTGTGTATGGATTAATATGGTTAAACAAGTGAGTTTTAAAAATTTTCTGGTATAGGTATACAAATTTGAGAATTGTGATCGAACTAACAAGATTAAGCAATCCGTTAGTCCATTAATTAGTGATCGTTAGTACTACAAAGTTGTGATATATTTTAAATAGTCGTTAGGTATTTTTTTTTCTAATAAGTATTCAAATGTCAGTCAAGGGGAGACGAAGGCCGTAAAATAAAGGCTATGAGCTGAAAGGATTTGGATGAAATTTAGTATACACATAGTCATAGTTAATTACCTGGATTAATACACGAGTTCCTTTTTATCCGGGTGTACGAAGTTTTTCTCTTTAGGATGCGGGCAAAACCACGGGAAACAGATAACCAATGATAACGGCTAGCCACGGGCAAAAATGACAAATGTAAATCAAAAGATTCAAATGACCGAATATCCTAAAGGAAGACCCAAAAGAGTCGGCCTAGCACAAACGCACTAATGTACAGGTAACGTAAATGTAAGCGGTTTTTTAATGAAATATATCAGTTTCCTATTAGTTTTAATTAGAACTAAAGACTTTATTCATATCTTTTTATGCTACGAATTGTTCTTTTTACATTTGTACAACTCTTTTAGGGTAGTGTCGTGCTAGGCCCATAGCTTTCTCAAAACCGCTTACCATCTTTTGCTTATACTTGATAGCTAGCTTCAGTCTGCCAAGGGTCTGTCGCTCTCCCGGCTCCCAGCAGTCAACGTCCCAAGGGTTGTAATTCAACATGATCTCCAACTCCTTGGAGGTCCTCGTGTGGTCCAGTAAGGAGGTCGCGAACTCTTGGCATTGTTGGCGTAAAGCCTGCGAAATAAGATGTAAAAATAATTACGATGCTTACGTTTTGGACAAGGAGAGATGTTGTGTTTGTATGTCCTACGAAAAATGGCTTTGATCCATTAATGGCTGCAAGCAGAAATTGAATACGACAAGCTGAATACCGAGAGTTATGGTATGGAAATGGATCGAAATCTATAAGATCTACGATTTTTTTGATCAGGGACCTTTGTGGGAGTACACAGAAAACACTAAAGTTTCATCACAATCGGTTGAATGGATGGAACCTACAGAGGAGAAAAATATAAACATTCATTTCTATAGATAGATGGAAAGGCCGATGATGATCTTCTTCTTTTTTTTATCGTGTGAGCTGCAGGTTTTTTCCAACCTAACAAGACCTACTGTCAGAGTTTTCTCAAATCCGCCTGACGGCCTCTGACATGGAATTGTAACAAAAACTGCTATCAAGATAGCAGCTGGGGACGATGGTTTAACGTCTCAAGCACGGGGCTGCTTTGTGAAATTTTCTAAAACCCACAAAGCAATTTCGGCCGGACCTGGGTATCAAACCCGAGACCCCTTAAAGAGCAGTCGCGTTATACTAAAACTAGACCAACGAGATAGTCCCGAAGATGATGATTAAGATGCTGATATTTTAGAAAGCTACTTACCTTATATTCAACCCTGAACTCAGTCTCCATTCTGCTCAACCTGCCCAGCTCCCAGGACAGCTGGAACGCTGTCAGTAGAGGGTCGGCTGAGGAGAGGGCGATGAGTGACGGGGAGGAGAGAGCTCTGTACGCGTTGATACGGGCCTGAGAGTGACGGAGAGAGTCCTCTTGAGAAGACTTTACGCACTCGTCACACCCGCATCTGTGGGGACATAAAAAAATTGAAGAATGAAGGGAGTTAACATATTATTGTTATTATTAACTAGTTTTGGCCCGTATCATCATTTGCATTGTATATATATAAAATAGCCTGTAATACACTGGGATAGTGTAGGTTTCTATAATCGAAGTTTTCTTGTATCAGTGCAGCAGTTCCGTAGATTACCTTATAGAAAAAAAAAGGGTTGCAAAGGGATTTATTTTTCTATTATAAGAAAACTAGCGATTTCATCTGCGTCCTAAAAAAAACATAGTTTTTCCTTCTCCCAACCTGTATCCATCCAAAAATTCATATAAACAGATTCAGCTATTTTACCTTGAATGCGTAACAAAAAGACAGACAGACGCATTAATGATATTAGCACAGTATTACGATATCTCCCTACAGTAGCGCAACGCTTTAGATGACGTTTCAAGCCCGGTTAAGCAGTCGACAACCTTCTAGGTTGACCTGCGAGATGTCATTAAAAAAAAATATAAAATTAGATGACGCGATGGCGTATGTAGATATGCTAAGGTTGCTACAAAAAACAACAAAACACGACCACGTCTGGCCGCCGTCCCGTCCCGCAAAGTAAGCGTGTTTGCGGGACGCGGTTGACATCGCCCGCCTTCCCGCGAGTCCCCCGCCGTTGCTCCGCATAAGTACAATCGACAAATTTGAATCATGACCCACTTTGACGATAAATCGTTCGAAACCGTCAAAATAACAAAGATTTCCATCCTTTTCAGTGCATGTCGCACTTAGGACGTTTTAAATATTAGGCAAGTTATGTCAATACGGGTTAGAGATCTATGCAATTTTAACCTTTGTTATCACTACAATAGATAATATTTTCTATAAAGCATTAATAAAAATATTTTGAATGCAAACTCTTTGGAACAAAAAATTGTTCTTTTTCAAAACCATGTTCGAACGAATTCTTTCGATTATAAAATGACGTGTCGCGTCAAAAAGTCAATCATAGAAAAATTATAAATTGATATCGTGTTACCATGGAAACGTATGTTTACGCGAATGTCGACCTAATTGTATTTGAATGTATGTAAGAATATAGCCTTATGGTGGGTAATGATTCAAATTGGTTGACTGTACATTAGTTGCGCTACTGTAGGGAGATATCATAATACTGTGGTATTAATGAGGATAAATAGTAAATTTTCACGAAGTACGCTACCTACTTGACGTCGTGTGGCACAGGCAGCGTGGCGCCTCTGTCCAGGAGGATCTTGAGGATCTCGTAGTGGTTCCTGTGGGCTGCCAGGATGAGGGGCGTGATGTCTGGCGTGAAGGTCGCTGATGAAGGGTCTACGGACTCCCAACTCTGGTGGAAGATTGAGACAGTGTAAAATTAAAATTAATGCATGAGAGATGTTCGAAACCTGGTTAAATCATCGAAACGGAACTTTGGAAAGACCAAAAATAGGCGATTACTTATTGTGGTACGATCGAATGCTCTGTATACGAATTCAAATAAAAAAAACAGAGTTTCAGACAAATTTTGTCCCACTGTAAAATTTTAGAAAATCCTTTGTTATCGGATGCCTACGTCATACAAAGAACACACCCAGAGGGATATATACTTATACTATCTAGAATTTAATAGCAGTTTTGATCTCAAATCTATTTTTAACACGGGACAGTTATCTATATCTATACTAATGTTATAAAGAGGAAAGATTTGTTTGTTTGTTTGTAGGGTTTTAACTCAAAAACTACTGGACCGATTTTAAAAATTCTTTCACCGTTAGAAAGCTACATCTTTACGAAGTTTCAAAGGCTATATTAATTTCCAGAAATAATTAGGGATCCCTACTAAAACTTGAATAATGTAACCCAAGGTGTAAATTACCACGCGGGTGAAGTTAGAAATAAACCAGTAATAGACTTAATTAAATGCTGGAAATAATTAGTTGTTAGCCTCACCTAAGTACATATAACACGTAAGTAATTGGCTAGACTTATATTTGTGTATCAAATGTCTATTTAATTTAAGAGAATGTCAGTCAAAAATTCAATTTTAAATAGTGGTTAATCAATACATATTAAATTATCGTAACAGCCTTGCTTATAGTTTGGGTGTTCGTTTAAATACTTTAAACATGTCTCAAAATTATCATAATTTGAAATAATCGATATCATCACAGCTGATTTTCATGGTTTCACCCACGTCCCGATGGGACTACGTAACGCACTCAGATAAAGCCTATACCTTTCTCCAGGGTCCCATCTATTTCCGTACCAAGTTTCATCAAAATCGGTCAAGTTGTTTTTCTGTGATAGCGTAACAAACAAATAAACTCACTTTTGCATTTATAAGGATTTATATCCAACTGGCCAGTTATACCTTTGTATAAAGTACTCCCTAAAATTAAAAGCGAGATAATTTTATACGAATAAAGTTCCAATTATGGATTAATCTGGTACAAAATTCCCATTTTGAAACGGTAAAGGTCCTATGACTTACATTATAATAACGAGTCACTGACCTCTTTGTATAATTAATTGAATAATTTGTATAAGACGACATTGTTCCGGCAAGTGAATATGATCACCCCGATCTCCGGCCACCATTAATATTGGTAAAAGTATCATCAATATTATGGGAGAAAATATGTCTTTGTCACCATAGAAAGCACCTCTTAGTAAAACTAATGGTTTAAGTGATATTCACAAATAATATATATGCAGTCGCAGTGTAAATATGGCCTAAATACCGTTATTGCCAAACGGTATTTAAGCCCTATTTACACAGAAGATTTGCGACTTTCTTATTCGATACTAAATCGCGTATGTGTATCTATGCAAAAAGTCGCAGTGTATACAGGACCTTAAGCCATTCATCATCATCAGCTTATATATTGTCCCACTGCTGGGCACAGGCCTCTTCTCACATAGAGAAGGCATGAGCATTGATCATCACGCTTGCTGAAGGTGGATTGGCGATTTCAAACTTTTTCGGTCCAGGTTTCCTCATGATGTTTTCCTTCACCGTTAGTCAGTGACGCCTAAGTACTCACTTAGAAAGTACATATGACTTCAGAAAAGTCACATTGGTACTTGCCAGGTTTCGAATCCGCACAGTCGTACACGAGAGGCAGGTGCCTTAACCACTAGGCCACGAAGTCAAATATTGGTATTTGGTTATTAGGTTAGAATAGAAAGAGATAATGACTTTAACATTGTAGATACTCGTACAGGTAAGATAAGAAGACAGGCTACTTACATAAGGCTCTCCAGGCACGTGGTTGTCTTCTTCCCATTGGAGAAGAAGTTCTACAGCTTCTACATACTCTTCTTTGATGGCGTGGAGAAGAGCATCCTGGGAACAAATTGTATTAATTAATGATTACCTTCCAACATGGGCGCAGGTAACGGGTGCTAGGAGGTTTATATGCACCGTGAAAAAAAATACAAATACAACAAAAAAAATGTTTGAAAAAAATACTTAGGCATCCAAGTTGTTGTTAAAAAGACAATCGGCTAGAATATGACATAAAAACTTTTTGAAAAAAAATAAAGTAAAATTTAAACGCTTATCGATCAAAACATCGCTCTTAGTAATCGCGTTGTAAGTAACTATTGTTAGTATTTCGCAGAGAAGGTTTTATTTTTTTGTAAAAAGGTTTTTTATTTTTCGCTTTTCAGTGACGCGATCTTATAAACACACCACTTTTTTAGGTTGCAATAAGCGTGAATAACCAAATAATCTAAGTATTTGGTGCATGCGCAAGTAAACATAAACCGTTATTTTTAATATATGTATTTATAAAACCGGCTGAACCGATTTTGATAAAATTTAAGCTTTCTAATAAAAAAAGAATCATCAAAATCGATTCACCCAATCAAAAGTTATGAGGTATCAAACATAAAAAAAACATACAGTCGAATTGAGAACCTCCTCCTTTTTTTTGAAGTCGGTTAAAAATATAGAGTAATTTGTTTCTTATTCTAAACTAGCTGTTACCCGCGTTGGACCCGCGGCCTCTGGGAAGTATTGCACGAACCCGAGTTAAAAGTATCCTATGTTTTAATCCAGGATGTAGCTACGTGCGTACCAAATCTCATCCAAATCCGTTCAGTAGTTTTTGCGTAAAAGAGTAACAAACATCCATCCATGCTTAAAAACTTTCACATTTATAATATTACTAGCTGCTGCCCGCGTCCTGACGGAACTTTCTCCAGAGAAGAACTTTCTCCTTTCCCAAGGGTCCCCTCTATCTCCGTACCAAATTTCAGCCAAATTGATCCAGCTGTTCACGCGTGATGCGATGACCAAAGGAAATAGGGATTAATTTTTATATAATTGATTAGGATGATGTATGAACAAACAAGAAACGACTATTTCTCAATATTATTCTAATGTAATAAAAACTATAATAGTATATAATATTTCATGAAACCTACTCAGGCACAAAATGAAAATTCTCATAGGGCTTACTAAAACCTAACTAATATAATAAATACAAAAGTGAGTTTGTTTGTTTATAACGCTTTCACTTTAAATCGGCTGAATTAATTTGAATCAAATTTGGTACGAAGATAGAGGAGACTTTTTATCCGGGCTGCGGGACGTTCGAAAGAGATAACCGCGCCCCCGGAATACAAAGGGCTGAGGAAGGAACATGGATGGGTTTTAGTCAGTAAGAGTCTGACACTCCCTTCCGCCCCACCCACGGCGGGAGGGATTATTTGATGATTTTCCATCCGAAAAAAAGACAACTTTTTATTCGTGTGTGATAAGTATTTCCTTCGGGGTAAAACCGCGGGTATTCGCTGTATTATAATTTCACAGGTAGTAAATATTTATTTAAATAACCTTTAGGTAAGGTAACTCTAATTAGAGATAAGTAACTGGGTATCTAAACAGTGGTATATTATAACTTATTATTTCAACAATACGAGTACAAAATGAGAATATATAATTAAGTATAATTATTCTTAATAATTTCACGTGAGTATTAAAGAAAATACATTTATGGTATTTTATTAAAAACGAAAGAATAAACGGTTCTCAATTTCGATGCGTATAATATATTTTTAACACGCTTTTATATTAGCTCGGGTTGTATGTATGTATGTATGTATGTATGTAACGGAATCTTTGAACCTAATTTTCACTGGTTTCTAGACGTCTGATCAACTTGGAACTTTGCACACGTGTTAAGGGCCGATGACAATGCATAATCCGATAAAAGAAACTAAAAAAACACGCTTTTATTGCTGACCGAACTAAAAAATGGAAAATAAATAATAGTTTAAAAAAACTAAAAAAACACGCTTTTATTGCTGACCGAACTAAAAAGTAGAAAATAATTTTTAAATAATTCAATTCAGAGTAAAAAGCGTGGGGTGCTTGATATTTTAATTATTACACCTATTCTATTGGCAACCATTTATGAGAGGAGACTCATGAAAATATAGGAAAATGCACCCCACGCTTTTTTCTCTGTATTGAATTATTTAAAAATTATTTTCTACTTTTTAGTTCGGTCAGCAATAAAAGCGTGTTTTTTAAGTTTTTTTAAACTATTTTAAGTATGACCACGTGTAACTTTTTACAGAATAGTCCGATTTTGATAATTCTTTTTTTGTTTGGTAAGTTGGTAAATATGTGGTCTCATATAAATTTTATCAATATAGCTTCAGACGTTTCTTAAATATATTAATTATCTCTATCTGCACATACGCCTATACTTAGATGCTTTTGTGATTTAAGCTTATTACAACATAAAAAGTTACATGCGATTACGTCTTACGAATTCGTACCTACTATTCGTATATTTTTTATGTCGGGTCCGTTTCAGGGTGACCCCGAATGATTTAGGTATAGCAATAACCTGTAACTATTTCTCACGTCGTAAAGCTGTCTGTCTGTCTGTCCGAATCTAGCGGATTGATATTACTTTCGTGTTTGGTTTCTATGAGTTATAAGTAAATTTCATATAAAAAGTGATATTTATTTATATTTTATCAAAAAACCGAATGTGAAATCACTTAATACTGATTAGCTGTTTTCCCCAGTTTCACCTGTATTTTGGGATAACTATTTCATACATCCGGATAATAACTATTCTGTTTTTCCCTAGGTGTCTAACTATATCCATTCTAGATTTAATCAAAATTGGTATAGGTGGTTTTTCAGTGAAAACGACACACAGAGAGAAAGACAGATTGACAGACCGACAGACAGACTGACAGACGAGTTACTTTCGTATTTATAATACTATTTATAGATTTATAATACTGCCTAATGATAATTATATAATATTCATTGTGTTATTCAAGGATAAAGTTGTTGGGTCTAATTTTGTTTCTGTCTAGCAACAAAACGACTTTTCCTAATTCTAAACTATTAAATACCGGAATTGAAATAGTGGAAAAATCTTCCCTCAGAATGCGGGTTTAACTGCTATACGAGTAATAGTTACCGAACATACTTCTCTCGCCGCCCTAAGCCGAGGTTTGTTCCCCACAAGTGCGCGCTGTCACGGAATTTTAAGCCATCAACAATTGTAAGCTGTCACTTAATTTTAGTTGTCCCTAAGCCTTGGCTGGAGGTTTTAATTAATTAAATTAAGACTCTCCACATTGTCCGGTTAAGCAGGTCGAATGCTATCAGAAGCACCCTGCAAGATCATGTAGAAAAAAATTCTTCATCCATCGCATTTTTTAAATATGCCTATACAACAATTATGTATTGCTACAGTCATCATCAGTGGCCTTTAACATCTACGAAAGATGATTCAAACAGCAGCCGTGTCAGTTTATTTGGCTTTGGCACTTGCGCTGATGGCTAAGAAGGCCTATGCGAGAGCGACAACGCCGGTCGCAACGTCCGCAAACAAATTGTGTTCCCGGTGACGTTGGAGGTTGTGCCATTCGTTGGTGACGTACGAAATAGCAACATATAAAGGTAGTCTCCCACCACCATACTATTAGACTAAGTAGTCAGAAATATCATTATGTACGGTCGACTCGCCGCGTACCTCGGTTAACTTAGTTACCTCAGCGAACGGGTAAAATTATTCCCTTGTCCGTCATTTTATATAACGCAGATACCTAAAAACAAAGTTATTAATATCCTCCTAAAATTGCTGCGAATTTTGGTATTTAATCTTTAGTAAACGGAAGAATGCTATTTATGTATTACTAGCTTCTGTCCGCGACTTCGTCCGCGTGGAATAGTGGTGCTCCGCTCCTATTGATTTTAGCGTGATGATATATAGCCTAATGCCTTCCTCAATAAATGGGCTATCTAACAATGAAAGATTTTTTCAAATCGTACCAGTGGTACCTGAGATTAGCGCGTTCAAACAAACTCTTCAGCTTTATTATATTAGTATAGATTTACTGGGGGTCTGCCCATGATTTTGTCTGACTAAGAATTGGGTCGAGATACCTGAATAAAAAGTATCTTAAGTGTTATACTATGTGTCTACCAAATTTCATTCAAATCCACTCAGGCCCAAGAGCACCGACAAGATAACGGTCCGATCAACAGAAAACAGCTGTTTAGCATAAATTCAAACTTCTACCATACGATGGATAACCTATTTGTGTTTTTTATTCCTAAAACGGTTGATTACCAAGCCGGGGTTGAACAAGAAGTTGACAACACGAAAATTCCCGCTTCGTGGTTAAAAAACGTTTTCGTTTAACGGGTCGATTATATAAACATCTATCGGTAAACTTTACCCTCAGTAGTTTATGCGTGAAAAAGTTAATTAAAATCATCACATCATTTTGCATTTATAATGTTAATAAGAATCTAATAAAAAGGTTTTTTTTCAAGAGAGTGATACTATCGTAAATTAGTTAAACCAATCGGACTATGAACAAACACATCACATTCAATAAAGAAATCAGTAAAAAAATGGTAAAAACGTTCACCTAATTTCTATTTATAACCGACTTCAAAAAAGGCAAGGTTCTCCCAGCTCCAACGCGACTCACATAAATAAAATAAACCATCTTAGTTTTATATTCATGATAAAGCACATTGTTTTTACTAGCTAGTTCTATAAAATCTCAATAAAATAATGTGTTCGTTTTAAGCCATCAATGGATTTTATTTTTTATTACACATTACCCATAATCGTAAAACGTAATATAAGGGTCCTTGGCCCCTTTCTTTTTACGTCATTACCTATCCCTACATTTACTGGGAATTGAATCATCATCATTGGCCCGTTTGTTGTCCCACTGCTGAGCAAAGGCGTCTCCTCGTACAGAATGATTAAATGAGTATATTGATCAACACGCTTGCTCAAGGTGGATTGGCGGTTTCAGACTTTTTAAGCCCAGGTTTTCTCATAATAATTACCTTCACCATTATTCAGTCTAAGTTACACTTAAAAAGTACCTAGGTATATATAATGGCATTGAAAAAGTTACATTTGTCCCTTGTCAGGTTTCGAACCTATATATGTATTTTGTATTTTTATTTTATTTCTTCAGAAAGCTTACAGCTCGGATACAGATAGTACAAATTAGTATTAGTGCAAGAAAGCTTTCACATATAATTATGAGAGTAGAACAAGTGGACAGTGGACAGACAAGATAAAGTGTCATTAAGATCAAAAGTTAAGAAAAAACACAAATCAAAAATGGATTCAGTGTTCCTCCAGTGTAAATTTAGGATGCAGACGCCTTAAGAGTAAATTACGTCATGAGAAAATCCTCAAAATTACAATTAGATTGGTAGAAGGTGTAACCTTCCTAAATCTAGTGCCAAATAAAATACTTAAAAAAATGTCGCCATAGTTTTGTTTGCAAAAAAAAACTTTTAATATTTTTCGCGCCATAAATGCTGTCAAAGTTCCTTCACCTCAAATGAGGCGCGAACATTGTCACCAAATCTTTGTGGTGTGAGTTCTAAATTCAAAATCTTCAGTGTCTGAAATCTCTAAACTTACGACCTCTGTCTCCATTAGCCTGTAACCTTTGCCTGCGAACTTGGCAATTATTTCTATTTCGTAAGCCTTAGTAAAGTAGTAAGTTATGAAAATATACGATCGATGTCATCATGCAAACTATTGGGAGAGTGATTTCCCAGGGGGAGTGCGGGTATCATTCTGTCGTACACTTTTGCATAGATTTTTTGCGAAACAATACTTTCTTATGCTAAGTATTTTATGTGGCTGTATTACTAGTATTTTTATATAAGTTAAAGATTTCTAAATGTGTGTTGAAGGGTTGTTTAACAAATAAAAATGTTTTTTTTTAAATATATTGATGAGAATACGAAAGGAAAAGAGTATCTATGTAGGTAAAGGAGCCCATGTAAAGTAATTTATTCAAACATGATACTATTAATATTATAAAGGCAAAAGTTTGTAAGGATGTATGAATGTATGTTTGTTATTTTTCCATACAAAAACTACTAAATGGACTTGGATGAAATTTGGTACACATATATACCCCCAAACAAAGAAACTGCATCAAAGTGTTTGTTTAAAAAAAATTGAATGGCCCTTTCCAGTATACAAACATATACTTAGGGATAATGATACTCCGCTGTTATGAAGTTAAAGAACCAAACTATAGGTTTCAATTTAAATATGTATAAAAAGTTGGAATACATGGTTAAAATGTTTTTTTCAAAGGTAAGTGCGTGTTGAACATTGATGCAGTTTATTAGTCCGTCAGTGTAGTTTGTAATCTGGATTGATATACCTATAGGACACCTCTTATCGAGTGCAAGTTGAGTCCTTTTAATACGGGTAAAACCAC
This sequence comes from Pyrrhia umbra, assembly GCA_963891755.1. Lineage (NCBI taxonomy): Eukaryota > Metazoa > Arthropoda > Insecta > Lepidoptera > Noctuidae > Pyrrhia > Pyrrhia umbra. Next base: position 3,963,050 of record OY982935.1, read on the forward strand.
AGGAGTTAGCTAATTAAAAATATATAATTTTAAAGAAAAAGTTTGTCGATGTTTTAACATACACAAAAATAGCAATATCGATATGTACGTAATAAATGAAATTGGGCAATTTCATTTTTTAAACTATCTTATTCATCTAATCATAATAATATATCATAAAGTACCGAATTAAGTAATTTCTAAGTAAACCAAACGTTTTTAACGGTTTTATTTCCATCCAAGTTACACAAAATGACCTTGACATTCAACTTCACTGACCTTGACCTTGATGCCTGACAGCAGCAGTAGCTTGATCAGCTCTATGTTCTCGTTCTCGATGGCAGCTATCAGCGCTGACCGGTTAAGAGGGTCCACGCAGTTGATGTCCAGAACATCCGATTGAGATACATATTGTTCTATCAGCCTGCAAAAAAACATACATTAATTGCCTTCTTTTTAATGAAATAGCCGAGAGGCCAACTAGTCGCCGTAGCCTTGTGGTTAAGCCGTCGCCTCCTTCTGCGAAGCAGTAATGCTGGAGAAGGAGGCGGCGAAACGCGTAAGGGAGCGACAGGCCTCACGCCCCAGCCGCCGCGGGAGACGCCACGGGCGTCGGGAGCCGCGAGACGACTCCCGGCCACCGTAGGCGCGGGCCTGCGGACGGTGAGCTCTTTCTCACTAAAACCCATCCATGTTCCTTTCGCAGCCCTTTGTATTCCGGAGACGCAGTATCTCTTTCGAACGTCCCGCAGACCCGATATGAGTGGTTAAGGTACCTGCATCTCGTTTACGAGTGTGCAGTTTTGAAATCTGGGCAAGTACTAAAGTGACGTTTCTAAAGTCATATAATATGTACTTTCTAAGTGTATCTTAGACACTACTGACTAACGGTGAAGGAAAGTATCGTGAGGTAATCTGGACTATACGTCGCTAATCCGCCTTGAGCAAGCGTGGTGATCAATGTCCATGCCTTCTCTGTATGAGAGGAGGCCTTTACCCAACAATGGGATAGTACAATCGACAAATTTGAATCATGACCCACTTTGACGATAAATCGTTTGAAACCGTCAAAATAACAAAGATTTCCATCCTTTACAGTGCATGCCGCACTTAGGACATTTTAAATATTAAGCAAGCTATGTCAATACGGGTTGGAGATCTATGCAATTTTAACCTTTGTTATCACTACGATAGATAATATTTTCTATAAAGCATTAATAATCATATTTTGAATCCAAACACTTTGGAACATTTTTTTTTCCTTTTAAAAACCATGTTCGAACTATTTTGATTATAAAATGACAACGTCAAAAAGTCACTCAGCAATTGTTGTCAAATATAAATTTCTATGACAGTAAAAAGTAATTTGTTTATAAATTTATATTATCATGTTACCATGGAAACGTATGTTCACGCGAATGTCAACCTAATTGTATTTGAATGTATGTAACAATATAACCTTATGGTGGGTCATGATTCAAATTTGTTGACTGTACATAGACCGATAATGATGATAAGGCGTGTTCAGTTTTCTCAAAGGCTAAAAACCGTGGGAAGCCTCTTAATTATTGTTATAAATAAATTATTCTAGCTATTTTCCGCAGTTTCACCCGCATCCCGAGGGAACTACTTCACACCCCGGTAAAAAGTATATTTTATGTTAATCTAAGTTATAAACTATGTGTGTACCAAATTTCATCCAAATCCGTTCAGTAGTTTTTGCGTGAAAGAGTAGCAAACATACAATACGCCCTTACAAACTTTAGCATTTATAATATTAGTAGGAAGATGTTTACTATCGTTCAGGATGTCCACATCCAATTCATTTGGGATGTTGCATTATTTTTTGACAAGACTACACCTATAATATGCCACAAGTGTTCGCCACTCTATGTCCTACTCATTGCGGACTATGACCCGGAATAATCCTCCGTGATTGTATAACACCTTAAAGCCTTCAAAATTGCAGAAATACAAAGCCTCCATTCGGTCTGTAAGTCATCTATTACGGTGAAGCTGTATAAGCGCTGGCTTTGACTCCATAATCCTATTTATTCGCTCAGCACCAGCGGCGAGGCGTCCTAAATATACTGAAGATTGATACTTTCAATTTTTTAGGTCGCTAGATTGGCGGCCATGTTGTTTTGTACGAAATTGTCTGTACTACTTTCATGTTATCTATCTATCTATACATATAAAATGCTTTGTCCTGAATGACTGACGGACCAACGCATAGCCTGAACCGCTGAGCGTAGAGACCTGAAACTTGGAGGGTGTGTTCTTTGTATGACGTCGACATCCGAAAAGATAGGATTTTCCGAAAATCTACCCCTAAGGGAGTGAAAAATGAGGCAAAGAGTGTATGAAACTCTGTCATTTTTAATTTGAATTCGTATAGCCCACGCCGGCGAAGCTGCTGGCGGAATGCTGGTTTATATATAATAAAATTTTAGCAGGCCTATGCCTGAAGGTACATTATAGATATTGAAGAAAAACTAATATCTCTGGTCTTGATTAGAGCAACAGAAGCCAAAATAATTGTTTCACTTTTAGATGACATTTAGTACGGAGATAAATTATTAGGTGCGCTGGTGAGGCCATTGCAGCCGCAGAAAACCTCGAACGGCGCAAATATAATATAATCCTATTGATAATTATAAATTTAAGCCATTTGGGGTCTCATATATCGCAATATAGGCAAGGCTCATACCAATTTGAACACTTAATTGTTTATCGTACAATTTAGAATATTCTAGAAGACCAGTCTCACTCTCTTACCTCTTAACGGTAACATAGTCTCCTCTATCAGCATGAAGTAGGAAGGTCTTTTCTTCTTTGGTGAGCGGCCTTTCGTAGACTTGTCGAAGGTCATTGTGGCTGTTCCGCAGGGCCTCCTGAGAACTGCCCAGCAGCTCCTCTCTGGAGCCTCGGTTCATGCCGGTCTGGAAGAAGAATGTGGGCTTAGTAAATTGCTTCTATGCGTTAATAATGGATTTGGTTATCAGTAGAAGTTGGCGCTAAAATACCGCGATGTCAGTCCTTTCTAATCGTGTGGCCTGCAGGTTTTACCAAACTAACAAGCCCTAGTGTCAGAGTTTTCTCAAATCCGCCTGACGGCCTCTGACATGGAATTGTAACAACAGCCAGCTATCAAGATAGCAGCCGGGGACGACGGCTTAACATGTCCTTCCAGGCACGGGGGTGTAACACCACCAACTTCCTGACTTCGGGCTCCTTTATGAAAATTTTTAAAACCCACAAAGCGATTTCGGCGCGACTCGTAAATCAAACCCGAGACCCGTTCACAGCAGTCGCGCTATGCAACCACTAGACCAACAAGGCAATTTACTTCCTTAATTCCTACTAATATAACGACGACCTGAGTGGTTTAGTGGTCAACATGCCGGAATGCCACGCAAGGGGTCCCGGGTTCGATTCCCGGCCGGGCAGAAATTGAAATGATGAATTTTAATTTCTGTAGCGGGTCTGGGTGTTACTATGTATAATATGTATGTATTTATAAAAATATATAAGTAGAATATCCGTTAAGCTAGCACCCATAACACAAGCATGCTTGCATTGCTTACTTTGGGACTAGATGGCGCTGTGTGAAATTGTCCAAAGATATTTATTTAATATTATTAATGCTAAAATTTGTGAGGACGTATGTATGTTTGTTACTCTTTCACACAATAACTACAGAACGGATTTGAATGTAATTTGGCACACGTATAGTTTTTACTCTGGATAGTGTCTCTAACACAAGTGTAAGATACTTATTTGTCCAGATGCGTGAAGAATTAACCATAGACTGCGGGTGACACTGCGGGAAATAGCTAGTATATCTAAATCTAAATATATATAAAACTCAAATGTGACTGACTGACTGATATAGTGATCTATCAACGCACAGCCCAAACCACTGGAGGGATCGGGCTGAAATTTGGCATGCAGGTTGATGTTATGACGTAGGCATCCGCTAAGAAAGAATTTTGATAAATTCTACCCTCAAGGGGGTAAAAAATAGGGGATGAAAGTTTGTATGAAACTTTGTAAATTTTAAACCGATCGGGCTGAGAATTCATGCTGAAAGCTAGTATCTATCATAAATGCAAAAGTAACTCTGTCAGTTTGTCACGCTTTCACTATAATACGGCTGATCAGCTTTAAATGTAGGTAATTGATTTTAAACGATTCTATTTAATAGCTAACAGAACATAACTCTGTTAACACAAACTAATTTTATTGATACCAAATACTCAAACAGTGGTTAGCGAGCGTCCAGTTCAACTATTTTATGTCTTCCGATATTTACTTTAGTTCAAAATAACTAATGGGTTAATAACAGATGTTCCTTGTAAATGACCTTTTAGAGCTCTTGGGTAAACAGAACTGTTATCCATTTGCAAGGTTAAGCGGCGCTTGACGCGGTCTAGAAGTGGATGGAGTGATCATTGCCTATTAAGACACCTATAGGGTTGTGAGTTATTTTTATTAATTTATTAAAACATTTTATGTTCATATAAACAGAATAGTACTGTGAACAAAGGCACTGCCTATTTTTAAAGAGTAGTGAATAAATGAATGCAATATTAAATTGGATAAAGAATATATAATACATATTTACATTTAGTATGAATCTATGAGGACGAGCTCGTGGCTAAATAACAGCCGCACGGTTCGACCGACCAAAGGTTAAACTGCGCTTGGCGCGGTTGGCCTGTGGATGGGTGACCATCTATATCATAGGAGTCTCGGCTCCTCAGTGCTTCGGAAAGCACAAGAAAGATCCACACATGTGTTAGAAGCCAGAAAGTCTGACAACCAATCTTGCCAAGGGGTATTGTGTTACCCTGTAAATTGGTTGTGGAGGTCAGATAGGGAGTCGCATCATGTAAAACACTGGTAACCTGCTGCATCCATTTTAGACTGGAAGCCGATCCCAACATAGTTGAGAAAAGGCTAGGCAGATGATCATGTTGAATCTATGACGATGCTGTCGCTGGGGAGTTTGTTGCGCCACTTTGAAGATAAGTACGGACTTTTTGGGGGTTGTCTTTTGTGAATCTGACGTTCAAAAAGTGCTGATTTAAGTCCAGATTTAATAAAATATATATTTTTTTAATTTTAATGAGGAGAGATAGTTATATTTTTACAGTAAATTCAGTTCAAGGATGGCTGCACCTGCTAAAATTGGAAGCTGATCACAGTATTTTTGGGAAAAGGCTAGGAAGATGGCATTTGTCTGACGGCACAGTTCCCTATAGATTTTTCAGGAAACTATTATGTTGAGAATATAATACAGGATGTAGATTGTAGGTACTTGTATTAATCGGCTTAGAACAGAAGCAAAGCCGACAAAGTGGATTATGACGTTGACATTGAGTGTAAAAAACGCATTGTCAAGTTCTTACTGTCTTTGAAATGACGCAATTTATAGATTTTATTGTTCTGTATAATATTTAAATTTAATTTTGTATCCATAACAAGGCGTAGTGGCCTAGTTGTTAAGATATCCTCACGTGTACGAGCGTGCGGGTTCGAAACCTGGCAAGTAGGTCACCAATGTGACTTTTCTAAAGTCATATGTGCTTTCTAAGTATATCTTAGATGTCACAAGACATCACACAACATCGTGAGGAAACCTGGACTTAAAAAGTCTGAAATCACCAATCCGCCCTGAGGAAAAAAAAATGTCTAGATTATTTAAGTATTTATAAAACACTAGCTGTTTCCCGCGGTTTCACCCGCATCCCGAGGGAACTACTTAGCGTACCCGGGTAAAAAGTAGCCTATGTTGTTACTCAGGGTCTATTCTATCTATGTACCAAATTTCATTTATATCGGTCCAGTAGTTTTGGCGTGAAAGCGTAACAGACAGACAGAGTTACTTTCCCATTTATAATATTAGTAAGGACTTATTTAATATAGTAGCCATCTAAGCTATATGACATACAAACAACTTAATAAAGAACCTTAGACCTTATAACCATTATCATAAAGTTCACATTATGATGAAGACCTGAAGTGGTGTTGAGACATTTTAATGACGTGTTAGAAAGAGAAAATAAAAAAAATACATACTTTACATCTCCTACATGTCCATGCTTGAACTCGCACGTTTTCCATTTTGTCACTTTAATAACATAGTAATTGCAGCTAGTTGCAACAAAAATTATGAAGATTTGAACTTTTTTATGCGTTATCGTTTTAAGTCGACAATTCACATTGTATATTTATCTATAGGTACTTTATTTGTTTACCTCCAGACAAGGTAAAAAGTATATAAAAAAAAAACAAATTCTGAATCGACAATTATGTGCTATATGAGTACGTAGGTATACTATAAACTAAGTAAGCGAATTTTGATGCAACTGACCGCTGTCACAACTGACCCCTCTACTTAAAAATGACACTAAATTTATATTGAACAAAAAGTTTATCAAGAAAATGAGAATAGTTAACTAACACTGAACCAACTCGTTTGCGAGTTGAAAACTCACTAAAAGCTTGACGTACCTCCAACCACTAAGTTCACAGTGTCAATAGGGTGGATGGACAGACACAATGATATACAAATATTGTATAACACGCGTATTTTGGGAGTTGGCTGGTTGCTATGTGATTTTTATATACCTAGTACAGTATATATTTGTAAGCGTAGAACTTGCTTATGTGTATATTAATGTAACTTTGAGTAATATTAAAAAAATGTTATTTCTCATGTATTTATTTGTAAATATCTGTGGATTATCCCTCCCGACCCTAGTTCGACGAGCCAGCCCGCGAGCTGAGCTAATAGCTTTAAAATTCCCGATATAATAGTCATACATATATATTCCGATCCAGCCTGTCCCTTGCTGTCCTCCCCCAGCGACGCCCTAAGCTGAGGCCCGTACCTCACTAGGGGGTGCCCTTAGCGTGTAGTCACTTAGTTTTGCAAGTTAAGCCCTGGCTGGAGGCCCTAAATTCATTTAAGGCACTTCACAGGCAAGTCCGGTTAAGCAGTCGACAACCTTCTAGGTTGACCTGCGAGATGCCATACAAGCTAAAAAAAAACTGTGGATTATAAAAAAAAATGACATATTATCATAAAGTTTGTGGTGATGTATATAGAAATATATGTTTGTCCCTGTTTCACGCAAAAAGTACCGAACGGATTCAGATGAAATTTAGTACTCACATAGTCTATGACCTGGATTAACATATAGAATACTTTTTATCCGGGTGCGCAAAGTAGTTCCCTCGTGCAGGTGAAACCGCGGGAATCAGCTAGTCTTCACTAACTTAGAGTGTCTTCTTAAAGAGCTGTCAGCAATAGTGATGGGACCCTCCCCCAGGGCCATAGCCTGCCGGGGCTGCGGGTTGTTCGAAAGAGATACCGCGCCCCCGGAATACCGGAATACAAAGGGCTGAGGTAGGAACATGGATGGGTTTTAGTCAGTAAGAGTCTGACACTAACGGCGGGAGGAGTCATTTCAATGAATTCACAACCGAAAAAAAAACCTATAATATTATATGAAAAATTTACAAGATCTAAGTCAATTCGTGTTACCCGATGTTGTTAAAAAAATTGAGGCAAAACTGCAGGTCGTTGCTAGTTTTTCCAAGATTTATGTTAGAGGTATAGTAACATTAACCAAACAGCGTGGGTCGCACCCCGCTTTGATGGTCTGGTGACCTTAAAAAGTGGACATACTTAAAGGAAGGCCGAATTGGGTCGTATCTTACTTTCACAATAGGAAATATGCGTTTGTTTCTTACAATTATGCTTACATCATAAAACAACTATGGGATTTCCTATTAATTTAGATAATAATTATTAAAAAGTGCAAAGAAATTAGCGTGAAATTCAAAGTAGATGAAACTCAATGTTTGAAAGGATCTGACACATTTTTAACCAACTTCAAAAAGGAGGTTCTTAATTCAATTGGTACTTATGTTCGTTGTTTGACGTCACTTTGAAGTCACATCCAGCGCGCCAAATTTCAGCCGTTTAAAAAGTCCTTATCAATATTTTTAATTATATTAAGGCAGTAGGTATATTTAAATATTGTAAATAAAATAGAGATAAGTTTCTGAATAATGCTAAAACAAAAAATATAAAATACAAAACTGCCGAATTGAAAACCTCCTTTTTTGAAAATCTGTTAATATGTAGGATACAAAGGTCTCTATGTCCGTCTTTATTTTAGATATTTTCGCAACGCATAAAAATGATGTCAGTTCCACACAGATGAGTCAATTATCAAAACCCTAAAGCTGAATCAGAAATCATCTTCATTAATTTATGTGTGCTGTAAATCAATAACTAAACTAGATCAAAGTATGTTATTCAACAAACGATAAACCCTTATATTTATATCTTCCTGGAATTATCAAAACAATCATATAATATAGTTCAAGGCAATAGCATAAAATATATATTATAAGAAAAATAAATATCTCACTTTTATTAAGTTTTGCATGTCGATATAATATTTTTCTATTGTATCATTTAGAACTGCTTTAGAGTTTATAGTATTGGTTGATCTGTAGGTCCGTGGATGGGTGACCATTTATGTCATAGCGAAACTCCTCTGTGCCTCGGAAAGCACGTTAAGCTGTTGGTCCCGGTTGTCGTTTGCAGATCTTTGACAGTCGTTACGGGTAGTCAGAAGCCAGAAGGTGTATCGTGTTACCCGGTAACTGGGTTGTGGATGTCAAATAGGCAGTTGCTCCATATAAAACACTGGTACTGAGCTACAGTACACTGGTACTCAGTTAGACTGGAAGCCGACCCCAACGTAGTTGGGAAAAAGCTAGGCAGGTGACGATTCATGCAAAGTCCAGCCACTCTCTGTACAAATTCAACCACTTCTCATTAGACTAGAAGCCTATCGTAGCTAGACCCATGTAGTACCTAATCTAATTAATAATACAGTAATTACTATTGACTAATTATTCCGTAACCATTTGTTACCATTTCGTGACAAAAAGCTCGGCTCAACCCCTAAGGGAAACGAAAAGGGAGTAAAAAAGTTTATGATCTCACGTAACGATGTCTTTTGTCGATACACTGGAGTAATGGATTTATTGTGTGCCAATTGCAGCTTATTTCAGATGTCTATCGATATATTTTGTTTGTAGTGATGTGCCTATTCGGGCTGTCCCATATTTTCTCCCGTATTTCACGCATGGATGGTGTAACTTAACACGACTTTGTTTATCAAAAATAACAATTTTATTAAAATTAAAAAAATTAAACTATTTTTAAACCAAATGATGAGTTTTAAGCTGTTTTTCAGTATTTCTAGCGTAACGAGGAATCCATTAAGACACACCTTCTATCGCAGAACTGAGGAAGTTGATGCATTTCCCTTTTAATTTGCATTAAAGCACTAAATGCAAACAATTTATGTGAAAGGGTAGGTTGTAGACAAACTCGTACCGTGTGAACATGTTTGTTTAGTAAAATATGTTCGTATAGTTCGTGCTTTTTAATCCGATTTTTGTTTGTATAATAACTTATATATTTATATACCGGTAAAAAAATATCCAATCCCAAAAAAATGTGACATAATAATTATATATGTATACAAATAAAAAATAAAATAAAACAAAACTGTACAGACATGCGCTACAATGAGATTAGGCGTCAAAGTACTCCTCCTCATCGCTGTCATCCGGAAACGTGCCCAGAAGGCTGGGAGCATTGCCACGTTGAATGGCAGTGCTTATTCGCTGTCCAAAAAATTATATAATATATAATATATTTTAGCATATATGTATGTCGTAGTAGTAGTCTTTAATCTTTAGCCTTAAGTAATTTAAATTAATTAATATATGAACATTGTAACTTCCTAAATAAATTATTTATTCGTTTGAATTCGAAAGTTTGTGAGCTTTTTTTGTGTTTGTGTATGTTAGTTAGCCTTTCACGCAAAAAATACCGTATGGATTTGAATTTTTGCTACACACATAGTTTATAACCTAGGTACTGGATAATTTTATCCAGGTGCGCTAAGTAGTTCCCTCAGGATTCGGGTGAAACCGCGGGAAACCTAGTTTATTATATTAAATGAAAATGGCAAGTAGTTATAGGATACTAGCTTCCCGCCAGCAGCTTCGCCCGCGATATTTTAGCTAATGGATACAAAAACTTGACAAATTATATACTAAAACCTTCCTCATTAATCAATCTATTAAAAAAAACCGCATCAAAATCCGTTGCGTAGTTTTAAAGATTTAAGCATATATAGGGACAGAGAAAGCAATTAATTTGTTTTGTACTATGTAGTGACTATGAACTGAGCTACCTTGAATTAAAAAAACCCGGCAGACTGCACTGTTTTAAGTTTTAACTATTTAAATATAATAGTAACCATGTAAAAACAGTCTTGAAGAAAATTTATTGCTCTGCAAACCAGTTTGTTTTCATAAGTTTTATTTAAATTAACCCACGTGATTCGGTAACAGTATTACGAAATTCCACATACGAATTTCGATGTTGGATGAAGAGTGAATTGAAGTTTGCAAGAATGAATGATATGGATGTACTTATTGTGTGCTTCTTAATTCTGTGGATTTCACAAAAATGAAAAAAAAACTTACTGATATTATCTATCTTCTATACTTATAATAAATCTGTAGAGAGATTCTGTACATGAAATATATTTCCAAAATAACTATCAGGGGGTGATTAGGGATCGATACTGATGCCAAAAATGCAATCAGTAAATTTTTTGCCTGTCTGTCTGTATAAACTCTATAGAAACAAAAACTACTCGACGGATTTTAACGAAACTTGGTACAATTATTTGTCATACTCCTGAGCTGGTTATAGTATACTTTTCATCACGCTACAATCAATAGGAGCAGAGCAGTGAAGGGAAATGTTGTCATTTTGTTTAAACGCGCTAATCTCAGGAACCGCTGATCCGATTTGAAAATTCTTTCAGTGTTAGATAGTCCATTTATCGAGGAAGGCTATAGGCTATATATCATCACGCTAAGACCAATAGGAGCGGAGCACCACTATTCCACGCGGACGAAGTCGCTGGCAGAAGCTAGTTATAAATACGAAAGTTTGTGAGGCTGTATGTTTGACACTGCGGATGCGGATGAGCCAATACACACCAGTGGAGAGCGTTCAGTCCCATTTGTCTCCATACATTTTATCCAAATCAGTTCAGGCATTTTACCATAAAAGCGTAACAAATAAACACACTCATAAATCAAACATTTATGACATTAGTTAGGATTCGCGGACTACAAACATGCATGCTACAGTTAGAAAATGTTTTGGATACCACCTAAAGCTTTCTTTCTTTCTTTACTTACCACATTGGTAATGTTGAACCTAACACGAACCTTGCTGTCTTTTTTGCGCCTTTTCATATTGCTTATTGTTCATTCACTTTAATTAAACACTTAACCCATTTTATTACTCACTCATTCGTCGGATCAGAAGTTGTCACTTTTGAAAGTCATAACGGATTTTTTGGAAGCACAAACAAATCATTTTTCTTAAAATTAAAAGGTTACTAATTATATATATTTTATTTATAAACCCCGTTTTTGTTTTTTATGAAAAAAAATGGAATTGAATTAAAATTGTGAATTTCTATTTTTAATCACCGGCCAATGTTAAAGTATGTTTCTTGATTAAATTCCGTTTCGTTGAAAAGCAATTATAAAAATGTTCTTTGTTGAAACCAAACCTATTACACAGAGTACCTTTTATCAAATATTGAGGAACACACAGTAATTAATTTATTAAGTAAATTGTATTATCGATAATAATCAAAACAAATGCTATTTTCGATACACAAAATTCGATAATTTAAAACATTTTTAAACTCGAGAACGCGGAAGTTGCGAAGCATACGATTTTACACTCTCCAATCGATGGAATCACAAATCAGTCGCACTCAATCACATCACTAATTATTGACATGTTTATGCTGAGATAGTGTTGTACATTTCGCGCTTTCGAGCGCTGCAGAGCGCTTCACGGATGGTACCATACTAAAGAGTACAGTTGCGTTGCCTTCAGAAAGCTATTTTTAGATAAAACTGGATTTGTGAATGAATGTTTGTTGATTTTGAGGTGTAAATGCTGTAATTCAAGACATCATGATTTGTGGCGAATGTTCAGTATTTCAGAAAGGTTGCAGATGCGATGGTAATAGGAATTTTCTTCAAAACTATCCATCAGCTTCTTACATTGATAAGAAACAAACTTTTTTCAACACATCTTAGGTTTTCTCAGTGTTTTTCTTTTATTTATTGTTTTCCGTATTTCATTGTGGTTCTATATTAAATTTCCATATAAGATTATTTGCAAACGTACCTAAGATACAGAAGAAATACATAGTGAGGGGCAATGTCTAAAAAAAAGAAAAAGTTATTTTCTAAAATCAAATCACTTTCATAAAACTAATCAAATTACAACTACTCCTCAACCAGTAACTCATATCCCTTCAAAATCCATTTTACCCGTAATTACCAATTAACAAATCAACCCAGATGTAACTATTAACATTAATATCTAACACGCACGCATCATATCACCATGCAAAGTGGATGTCTAAATCTATAAATTATCCGCAGCGAGCCAAGTCCGGGGCCATCCGTTTTTAAAATTATAAACAAATTCACATCGCCAAATGCCTAGATCAAAGGCGATGAGTCCGCGGGAGCGATCGACAGACAAGATATACACACACTAGAAGTGACTGTTCCGACTATTACGAGCGTACTTGAATTCGTTCCGAGTTTCCGAAATATCGTTACAGGTCGATTAGTCATGCATGCTTTGGATTGATGCCAGGACTTTAAGATTGGTTCTGGATCTAGCTTGCCAATCTATATCAGGCTGGCAATCGCGTAGTAAATAGCAGATATTGCGGGTCGCCGATGGATTGCATTTTCAATAGGTGGCCAAATGAATAGTAAAATTGAATAATGCTGCTCTGTTCGTACTCGGTGGTCTAGTCATGGCTTTAACTGGCTTTTGGGGTTTGATTCTTATTGTGGTTGAAAATCACATTATAGTTTTTTTAACTACTATGCACCCCTTTAGTTGGTAGTGGCCCCCGTCGTCTTTGTAGCCGTTGTTACAATTCCATATCAGAGACCGTCCGGAGCATGTGAGGAAACTCTGACACTAAGGCTTGTTAGTTTGGTAAAACATGTAGCCCACACGCAAATATAATGGACAGATAACATATGGATAAGTTGTTACCAGTATGTATATGTATACATATAAAAAAATTGGGCGTCTAAATTATAAAAGAATGAACTCTCTAATATTATTTTATTCCGATAAAACTCTACAGATTTTTTCTTGAAAGCTTCCAGTATTTTTTTACATCTTTGTCAACACTTTTAGGCAAACAGCTGGCTATCAGTTACACTGCAAGTCTTTGTAGTTCTTTTGTCTTGAACACCGCTACCATTACGTCATAATCCAAATTCTGTACGTACCTCATGCGCCTTCTAGTTTAAAATTCAGTGAAACGTCCAATAATATAATGACTGGGGTTTTAAAAATTGTGGTTCTATTCTGTTAAGTTCTATTTATTTTCTTTAGTTAGAAATATACATATTTTTTTAAAACGTTTTAAAACGTTAGAAATATATATATTTTGACGTGATAACGTCTTTAAAATCGTTTTAGTCGGGTGACATGTTCAGAAACTTGTATCACACCAAAACCTCACGAGCGCGATCGCAGGTATAACGAGAGAGAGACGGACCGATCTCCCGTCTCATCTCGAGCGCTGCCAGTCATTCCGTGAAACTTGTCACGCGGAATCCTCACGAGCGGAGGCTGGCATAGCGTTCGAGTGAGTGGACCGATCTTCCGTCTCTCTCACTCTAGCGGCATACAAACGAATGGAGATTTTCTCGTGCGGTTAACTTATATCACCAACTAGTGGCCCGCCCCGGCTTCGCACGGGTAGGCAGTCTTTGTTTTTAAACAGACTTCAAAAAAGTGGTTCTGTATTTTTTTTTTATATATGTACCCATATGTATGTGTTTTTATGTTCGCGATTATCTCAAAAACTACTGAACCGAATTTGATAGGAGTTTTCGTTCTTCAAAAGCATAGTCAAGTCAGTTTCAAGGAAGGTTTTTAGTATAATACTTTATAGTATATTGGGATCTGATGAAGTTCTTCGGAGATAGCCAATGGAACTCTTCAATTACTAATAGTAAAGGAACAGCGATTACTGCAATCGTATGCAAGTGATTGTTTTCACTATTCTATAACATAACATCACACCTCTAAGCTTTAAAGGAGAAAACAGAGGTATAGAGTTCACCCTTATTCAAGGTGATGAACATTTGTCTGGACATTAGGATATTGTTATTTATTTAAATTACAAACTACTACACTCAAAAGCGAACTGAAAAACTTTTTTGCAAAAATAGAACTGGCATGGAAAATAAAATTGAAAAATAACTAATACATTGTTCCAGAAGTCGGTGTATCCAATTAGGTATTGTGTTGTGTATTTTTGATCTATTTTTGTAAAAAGTTTTTTTTTTTAGGAATAGAAAATCATCTCCCGACGCTTCCCGCTGTGGGCGGAGCGGGGGTAAGTGTCAGACTGACTTAAATCGATCCATTATGTTCTCTTCTTCGCTCTTTATTTTCTTAGGTCGCGGTAGCTCTTTCGAACAGCGCCCCCAGGCATTTTTCCTGGGGGTGGGCCCCGTCAACTATGCTACATCTCATTGAGGCATGCGTGGAACTCAAACGCGCCGTCTACGCGGGCCTAATTCTTACCGGATGGCCACTTATTGCTTAAAGTCTGCAGGCCCGGGCCTGCAGTGGCCTGGAGTCGATTCCTGGCTCCAAATGCTGATGGCTAGGCTGGGGCGTGAGGTTTGTCTCTCTCTCACGCATCCTGCTATCTCCTTCTCTAGCATGACTGTTTCGCATAAGGAGGCCACTGCTTCCTATTCCCACTCGCTTTGGACCATGGTTTGATCCAAGGCCGAACGTTAGAGGTCACCACCACCCAAGCGGGGCAAATCACCACTGTATGCTCCACTGTATGATCCTCACAGTGTCAACACCCCGACGTTAAGGAACAGGACAGGAACCTCCCAAAATATCCGTGTCCGGTGAGAACCTGCGTCAGGCGTAGGCATAGGATCTGCGGTAGGGCAAGATGCCGTGGCGCCTTCCTAACCACTCTTCAAAGAACAGATTTATATTTATTGCCACAATTGTGGGGTGCCATGCACTGGGCGTACGGGTAATCTTGATGATTAGGAAAAGCTGGAGAACGGTGAGTTATGTCCGAATGTATGTTTTATTGTTATATCTATACGACATCGCGTGCCAACAAATTCGCTAACAGTTAGGTGTAATACAAACGATCCTTACTCAGGTTCTTCAGAATACATTCAAATGTTTGGCCTTATGATCTGTTAATTAGCAAAGGGAATTCTAGATTCTTAAGTTCTGAAGTGTAGAATAGAATTAATTCAATGCAAAGCGCAATTTTTTTGGCTTTAATTATTCCACTGTTATGTACCTATGAAAAGAGGTCATTTTTATACATAGAATGCATGAGCATTAATCACCATGCTTTATAAAGTGGAATAACATCTACATAATATGATGACTTGAAAGCGCTTACTTTTAACAAATTCGTAACTTAATTCTTGAAGCCGCTAAAGGTGAAAAATATTATGTGAAATTAACTAAAAGAAAAAGAAAATTGTGTATGCACCAAACTCAAAAAAAAAAAAACTAAAAATATGTGGGATTCGAACTTGATGTAACCTATTCATGATCATTAACACAGCCCCTCCGCTACAGTGCTCGTTGACATTGAAGGTAAAATTGACGTTCTAATACAACGTCTTTTCAATTTTAATTACTGCTTATCTGCTTTAGAAACGGGCGTGATGATTTTCATGTCAAAGATTGTAATGATAGCGAAAATGCATAATTATAAAAACTTGTTGGGTCATCCCATTACAAACTTATTTCAATGCCTCACTGCTCATTCCCCATCATACGATTCATAAGAAACATTTTTGGTGAATTTCAAGTAAAACTGTTCAGACGTTTTCGCGTAAAGTTAAAACATATTTTTAATATTACAAACTTTAAATTTGAATTTTTCACCCTGGGGCTAAAATATTGATAAACTGTGAAACACGTGTTTAATTATTTTCATTTTACAGTGTTTCTACAAAATTTGAGTTTAATTGAATCAAAAATAAAACTTACTCCATACAAACTTTCAACCCTATTTTAGTATACTTAGGGTTGGAATTTTCAAAAATCCTTTCTTATTACTTGTCTAGGAAATAAAAGGCACCTCCTGTCCAAATTTCATTGCTCTAGGTCCAGCCGTTTCGGCTCTGCGTTGATGAGTCAGTCATTCAGTGTATGAGGTTGTCATTTTATATAATAGTATAGATAAGACGTTATCACGTAAACATCTCGATCGTAAACCTACTTTACAAACAACCAATTTTTTTTAAAATCCCACACTAGGAATTGTCACTCCTGTGTCGTGGATGCGTTTACAAACTTTAATTACACATGCACAAACACCCAGACCCGGAACAATTTTAGTTGTCCCGTGCGGGAATCGAACCCGCAACACGCAGCGCAGCAGCCAATTGCTCAGCCACTACGCCAAACGTGCCGTCAAAATTCCTTCATTGCTGACCTGACCAAAGGAGGAGCTCGTGGCTAAGTAACAGTTCCACGGTTCGGCCGATCAAAGGTTAAGCTGCGCTTGGCGTGGTCGGTCCGTGGATGGGTGACCATCTTTGTCATAGCGATCATACATTGACAACTCATTCAAAATCCTACTATAATGCGAAAGTTTGTGAGGACGGATGAATAGATGTTTTTTACTCTTTCCCGCAAAAACCACTTAACGGTTTTGGATGAAATTTGGTACACACGCATCGAGATATATCAATAGAGATGAAATCCCGAACATTACGCGGTCACAAAAACGTAACCATTTTGTAGAATGCAGACGTAGCTTTGAAACTAGTTATCATTTTGATGTAAAATTATATCTATCTCTCTCACACTAACCGAAACGTAATTTTCATGACATCTGTATGATAAGGATGGCATTTACTACAAATTTGCCCATATTATTGTTAAAATCGTCCTGCTGTCACTCTGATAGATTCAAGCTGGCTACCAAGTGACAGATGTCATGAATTGTGACTGGTCACAACCTTTATGGCATGCATTTTGCTTGGTGATTGCACATCTAGTTACTTTAGTAAAATATATATCTATGTACACACGTATGTAGCTTACAACCTGGATTAACATATAGGATACTTTTATTCGGGTTTACGTAGGAGTTCTCTGAGGACGCGGGTGAAAACGCGGTAAACGGCTAGTCAATGATATGCCAGTTATATGACGTATAAAATCTAAATATTATCTAAATTTAAACTGTATTCCGTAGTGTACGGGGTTTAGTAATAGTAACATCTTGCGTGTGGGCAACCATGAGTAATAAATATTCGATGATTTATCATTCAAATGTTATCGTTGGCTGTAGTTGCGCAATAAGAAAAGTAGACAATCTGAGAAATTTCTAGGTACATTCAAGTTTTAGTGAGCACGGTTGTTGAAGTTTCTTTGTGGTATAGATTCTAAAAACTTAAGTAGTTTATACAGTACTGCAGGTAGATTTATCAATAAATCTTAAGTAATAAAAAGTAATTATGAAAATAATAGGTCTATATTGGAGATCACAAATTGATATATAGAGCGATAATCGAGTTATATAGAACTAGCTTTCCGCCCACGGCTTCGCCCGCGTGGACATTTTTTTTTACACCTCGGGTTACATTATTCAAGTTTTAGTAGGGATCCCTAATTATTTCTGGAAATAAATATAGCCTATGACATTTCGTAAAGATGTAGCTTTCTAACGGTGAAAGAATTTTTAAAATCGGTCCCGTAGTTTTTGAGTTAAAACCCTACACACAAACAAACAAATCTTTTCCTCTTTATAGTATTAAGATAGATACAATTGGAAAGGTCTGTCTCGCAGTCATCTGCCATATACATTACAGAAAGTAGGTTTAACGATCTGTTAGTTACATTTATATTCTTAACGATTCTAATAGAACCACCTATAGCTTAATTCAGCTTGAAACCAACAAATAATTACATAATTATGATATGATATTGTTTATTTTGTATATTATTGTTTCCAATGCAAAAGGCTACGGGTGACAGAAAAAGTAATAAAAAATCCATGAATAACACAATATGTCAAATTTTCAACTTGTGCCGCTACTGAGTTTAGTAAACGTTATAGGAGTAGATCACTGCAGGGCTATTTTCCAATACTGATTTGTTATTCGAACGGAGTGCTCTTAAGTGGTTGGGATTAGATATAAATTGTGCCTTTTCGTTCCGGGTGTGAAGATATTGTCTATGAAATATTTATAGATAAAGACGCACCTAATTTACATATTGCCCACGTGTGTACGAACTGTAGGGTACTTCTATCCCGGTATCTAGATAAATTTCTGGGAGTATACCACGACGTGTTAATGCAATCACTATGTAACTTACTAATTACGTAAAAAACGGATATCCAATTGACATACCCATCAAAAGAAGTTTAATATTCATTTCTGCATACGTTTAGACGTGCATCTTATTTAAAGTTTCAACGAAGCAATGTGTGTCACTGAACTGTCCAAGTGAAAAGTATTGTAACTGAATTAAGCTTAGGTACATAGGTAATTATGGGGCTGGAGGGGGGAAAGATACATTGAATATATTTTATCCGGGGTAATGAAATAGTTCTCTTCCCTCTTTCTCTAAAGTAATCCCGAAAAATAGTAGTTTGAAATATTTTCTGACCTTTTTTGGTTAACCCTACTCCTCCCCTAATCTTTTCTAATTAAATTCGTTGCGGGTTCCAAGACAGTTGAAATCATTTCTTTGGGACTCGTCGAGCTTCATTTCCTCGGCCTTATTTGGTGGTCACCACTGTTGATTCTGGCTTTCAGAAGTTGAAGTTGTGAGGAATATTGTAATGAACTTGTCCCAATAAAAAAAACTGACCCATTTACTAATTTAATTACGGAATATATAAAACTGATTACAAGACAATGACGCCGCACGAAACAACTGCTATAAACACTAAATTACTATGGCAAAGCTTTATATAGGAACATACCTACGTACAGGTAAACATTGTGTAATTAAATTCACTGTCTTCCCGAAAGGTATGTACTCAGTCCATGACATAGAACCTTTGTTGAGCTTTAAAAATGATTCATCATAATAAAAATATCAATAACAATACAACCACCGGTACCTTGGACCCTGTTCCCGACATCGGTGGATCCCTATTTTTTATATTTTTAAATGTTTTTTTTTGTATATTTTTTATAATCATGTAAAAAATATGTGTCAAAATTAAAATAAAGGACATAATAATTAGCAAACCCGGACAACTCCTTGAATGTCGTGTTTATACGGTACCGTGACAAGATTGTGATGCAATTAATAATGCCATTTTTTTTATTTATTTTTAGTACTCAGGGCCAATTTTACCGACAGACGGTTATGTAATCGGCCGCGGTTCAACGAAAACGTTTTTAAACCACGAAGCGGTAATTTTCATATTGTCAACTTCTTGTTCAACCCTGGCTTGGTAATCGACCGTTTTTGATACAAATGATAGGTAGGCATCGTATGGTAGAAGTTTGAATTTATGCTAATCAGCTGTTTTCAGTTGATCGGACCGTTATCTTGTCGGTGAACTTGAGCCTTAGTCATATAAAAATTCATGAACAGACTACATACTTTTCTGGAAAACAGTGAATTAACTAATTATAGTATATGCTTCTAATAAACAGCTTATTCGCTGCAAAAACAATATCATTTGCAAAAACAAATGGTACGAAATTCCCCTGGGCACGTCTCGTTTACTAAATTGTACCATCAATGCATAATATTAGATACGGGGGTTACATAATAGTCTATAGGGAATAAGGTATGCTTCTATTACTCAAATTGACGTAACGTATGTCTCACACTACTGAGGGGCTCGTGGCTAAGTAACAGCCGCACGGTTCGACCGATTAAAGGTTAAGCTGCGCTTGTCGCGGTCGGTCCATGGATGGGTGACCATCTATGTCATACCGACACTTCTCCGTGGTTAAGAAAGCACGTTAAGCTGTTGGTCTTGGCTGTCATTTGCAGATCTTTGACAGTCGTTACGGGTAGTCAGAAGCCAGAAAGTCTGACAACCAGTCTTACAAACGGGTATCGTGTTAGCCGGTAACTAGGTTGTGGAGGTCAAATAGGCAGTCGCTCCATGTAAAACACTGGTACTCAGCTGCATCCGCTTATACTGGAAGCCGAACCCAACATAGTTGGGAAAAGGCTAGGCAGATGATATGTCTGCACTACGAACTTTGTGTGTTTGTAACAGCTGTGCTTTTTGGTAGTTCTGCGAGGTTAAGCTGCGCTTACCGCGGTGATTCTGTGGATGGGTGGCCGTTTTTTATGGAGATATATATGGAGAGAGGCCCTTTGTAGGTATTAAACATGTTTAACAAAAAAAAAAAATTTAGAAGGTTATTTTGTGGAATATATTGCTTGCTATTGGATTAAGTATGCTAGTCGTCATCAGCCTATTATAATGTCCCACTGCTGGGCAGAAGCCTCTTCTCATACAGAGAAGGCATGAGCATTGATCACCACGCTTGCTCAAGGCGGATTGGCGATATCAGACTTTGAAGTCCTGTCCTCCCTTTGAAGTTTCCGCTCGATGTTTTCCTTCACCGTTAGTCTGAGGTGTGCTAGTGAATTGTATTAATCTGTTATCGGTACAGTGGACACAGGTCTGTAACAACTAGCAGAAAATAAAGCTAAACAATATGTAAATATGTACGAAAAATAAGTAATGCAATCAGGGCCTATAATGTCCCACGGTTCTGTCTCAAAATTTTCCCCGATTCGAAGATCGTCCTCTGAATTTTTGCCGCGTCTTGTTTTATGAAATTAGCATACATTCGTAAGAAATATCGAGAATAAAACGTTATATTTGGTAGAAGCGTTAACATATTTTTTCTAGGCTTTTTTGCCTTTTGCTCGCGCAAAAAAGACCACTGAAAGTGGGGTTATTGGAAGCTACGGATTTTCATAGAAAGTTGTAATGTAATCTAATAAGAATAGTAAATATATCGACGAGTCTCACCGCCCAAGGTGAGAGACATACAACGACTTAAACATCAATTTAAACATCGACACGCGTTTCAATCAATAGGTACATCTTATCGCAATCCATTGCTAGGTCACTCCAATTTTGGGATACAACCCTCGTTCCTCACTCAATCCCAGCGCTAAAAAATTTCAAATAATCATGAATTCAAACTGACTGAAAATCAGCACTTTTAAACATCAAATTTATAAAAGACAACTCCCAAAAACGCCCGCCCTTCACCACTTCCTAAGAGTAAAAACTCTTAGGAAGTGGTGAAGGGCAAGCTTTTGCTTGGAATAAGAAGTTGCGCAACAAACTCCTCAGCAATATTCCCGAATATTATAATGAGAAGTACCTATATCTTATGTCGCGAACATTGTATAAGTCTAGGATTAAAACTTATCGTTATTTTGCGTCATAAAATCTCTTCTACCTCTCAAAGATTTTAAGAACGGGATAAAGTTTCGATCAAGAAATTTGAGAAGGATAATCGTTTTAGCAAAATGCGCTGCACCTATTACATATTGCCTGAAAACTTACTGACAAAGCCTCCTTTTATTATACTTATCATTTGCTGGCAAAAGTATCTAGTACAAATTGCTCATAAAATATTCTACTTGACAAACAACATTGTTACAATAATTTATTTAGGTACTAATCCATTTCCAACAAATGAATGAAGCACGTATTAAAGCTTATACACAATTTTAGAGACCCTTTTATGATTACTTGGGTCAAGATAATTAATAATTTAAGTGAAAAGATACTTACTCCACGTAGTCCGAAAAGTATTGTAATGTACCTTCTGTTATATTGTATCTATTGTTATAATATATTATTTCATGAATAGTTCATATAAAAATAATTGAAATATATTTAAAAAATCGACGGAGTTAGAAATCGGTATCTTTCTTGATATTACATAAATAAACGATGTAAATACTTAACTATAATTTAAGAAATATTTTCAGATTAATTTGACATCGACCGCATTAATTAGTTATTATTACCATAATCGCATTTACAGAAAAGAAAACGAATTAGGAATTCCGATTTGAAGCCTCGCAATGAAATCCAAGGTTAAAATCCTTATACAATTAATCAATTAAATTAATCGTTAGTGACAATTGGAAAATAATTTGCAAAATAAAAAAAACACAAAGGCAAAAATATCAGCTAAAACTTACCATATATTTTCGAATTCGATTTACAAATTCATGATAAATTTATCCACACACTAAGTTTGTATGTCTGTCCACATGTCGTTTAGTCCAACGGGACACTGGGCCGACAATATTGTAAGTGTACACCACGTTAATCGAATTTTCAAAGAGGGCTCGCCTCTAGTGGTGGTATGATTGTCGATAAAACTCCTAATATATTTTTCTATAGGTACCTATTCTTTCTAAAGATCCATAAAATCATACAAAATGTTCACCATAACACACAAAAAATATCATAATGTAAAGTAAAGGCAAGTAAAAATAAACGGCAATGATTGATTTTTTGGCAAAAACACTCAAACTCCAATGATCGTTCACGATAGTATCTCAATCCACAAATCGATCATATACGAGAAAAACTAAGCTAAAATATCTTTATTTTATCGTTGATCGTACAAACAAATGGAAAGTCGGAAACATTCAAAATGAAACGTTGCATATGTTTAGAAAAACACTTTTATATTAAACCGTAAAATCATCGTAATGCTAACATCGACGCATGTCGAAAGATTATATTTTTAGATATGTATTTGTGAATTAAACAAACTATTTGCAGAAAGCTGTCACAATTCGCTGAAGACAGACACTCATTTTTAAATTTAAAATATTAACAAAACGAATTAAAAAGCAGTTAAGTTATATATTTTTACGTTTAATTGGAACAACGTTATTGAGATGAAGTTTTTTATTATTTATATAAATGTGTGTTCGAACAACTTTAAAAAATATTATAGCACTAGAAGTCGATCTTTGTTGTACTCGTTAAAATTATTATTATTAAGATAGATACTACAACTGACAAACATATTTTGTTAATGTATGAACCTGGTCTTCTCGCTATAATGTCGCTTTATTAAATAAAATGCTGTTTAGAAAGAAGAAGATACTAATAAACAAAATGGTTTTACTTACATTTGTACAACAACAGAGTAAAGTTGCTTCCAAAATCCTACCGTTTAATTATCATTAGAATTGACACCTTGAATTAAAAATAAAAAAAACACACATCGTGAAATTCATCGACCGCGGCACATCACTACAGAAAGTTAATGTCATTAATGTAAGTCCGCAAGCCGCCATACATCGCTTGTTTAAGTTGTACGAATCGCTATCAGCTACACCATCACCTAT
Organism: Pyrrhia umbra; assembly: GCA_963891755.1. NCBI lineage: Eukaryota > Metazoa > Arthropoda > Insecta > Lepidoptera > Noctuidae > Pyrrhia > Pyrrhia umbra. Next base: position 3,986,613 of record OY982935.1, read on the forward strand.
TAATTGATATATTAACTTAGATTAACTTGTTTGTTTTCCTTTTAACCAGAATCATCATTGGATCTATAAATACTTTTTTATTTATTTTTCAATCAATTTTCAAACATCATGTGTCTCCTCTCGCTGTGGTCTGTGGAGGAAGTATCAGACTCCTGCTGAATAAAAACCATCCATGTTCCTTCCTTCGAACTTTAAAATAAAGAAAATGAATTTATTTATTGACACGTACAGGAAATAGATAATTAGTAGATAAACAAATAAAATTAAAATAAAGACATGATATTATACCTATACGAGGCCAGAAAAGGCTCCTATCTCAACATAATGATGCAACATTTACTCGAATAAATACTGCAACGCTGATCTGTGTGTGTGAGTGATGCCACGGGCAATAAAGAAGATACATACATATATACCAAATAAATACAAACCTGGACAAAAAGAGTCTGAAATTGCCAATCCGCCTTTAGCAAGCGTGGTGATCAGTGCTCATGCCTTCTCTGTATGAGATGAGGCCTGTGCCCAGCAGTGGGACATATACAGGCTGGTGATGATGATGTTAAACTTACAAGACACATTTATAAAATTTCGGTTTTGCAATGGTAACTCTTTCATACAGTCCAGTAGCCCCGGCAGGCACTGGCCCTGGGGCTGAGCCCCGGCAACTAAGCTGACAGCCTTTTTTACAAAAGAACAAAAATATTTCCAGGAACTCATTTTATGGAAATATTGACACTCCATCCCAAAGAGTGTCGTTCAAATTTGTCATAACACTGTGACCGTTTATATAGGACCCTGACCTTTTGTCAGACAAAAAAGTCCAAGAAAAGGGTTCAAAAAACTCAAGTGGACATTTTAAGGGATATTTCTTGTTTCTATATAAGAAAAATGTTGTCAATTAGCAAATTTAATTCGAATGACAAACTGCAGTGTTGTGCCCCCATTTTTTACCCCCTTTTGTTTTTAAACAGACTAATTAACTTAAACTTAATTAAGGCTAAAAGATTAATGTTTTGCTCTTTCACACCTTGATATTTTTCAGTATAACAAAACAAATAATGAAATTATTAAACATTTCTCTCAATTTACTGCCTTGTTGTTCTAGTGGTTGCGATCAAATGCTGCGTATGAGGTCCTGGGTTCGACTCGTGGCCGCGCGACATTCGAAAGAGATACCGCGCCCCCGGAAAGCAAAGGGCTGGGGAAGGAACATGGATGGGTTTTAGTCAGTAAGAGTTTGACACTAACGGCGGGAGGGGTCATTTGATGATTTCCCATCCGAAAATAAGATCCTGGGTTCGATTCCATATTACATTCAAATCGATTGAATCGTAACCAACAAACTCACTTTCACATGTATAACATTAATCAGACATTTAGAATATTAATTAGGATTTAAGTAACAGTTGAAAAAAACAAAATAGAACAAGTAGAAAACAACCCTTAATGTTTGTGAAAGATGGAGCTTTTTAAAATATTAACTCGTGATATTCTTCCAAAATCTTATACAAAGAAAAATACCTTTCTCTCGGAGACATAATAAGGAAGGAATGCTTGAAATTTTCGGATCTCCCGTAGATAGGTACTTGGATAATAAATCAGTGGAGTATTTCATTTATCTTGTACAAAAATAAAACGAAAAAATGAAGAGATACAGTTATATAAATATGATACCTATGGAAAGGATAATATATTTTATGTATGTATGTTAATGGAATATTTGTTTATGTTTGTATATTTATTAGTATTTGAGCATACTATGTACTAGCTTTCCGCCATAAATATCACGAAATATCCCAGGGCGGGATGTGGGGGGTGTGTAGTAATATATCACGTGTATTTATTTTTCGACAAACGCCTAAAATTAGGTGATACTTAAACCTGTATTTTATAAATATTTGAGATTGAATGTATAATATGTTACCGTAAGACTACAAATACCGTTGGTTTATAATCTATCTCGTAAGATTATAAAATGTTGAATAACTACGAACTGTATGAACTATTTACAATATTATACACTGACGGACTAATAAACTGCATCAATGTTCAACACGCACCTACCTTTGAAAAAAACATTTTAACCAAGTATTCTAACTTTTTATAGAAATTTAAATTGAAACCTATAGTTTGGTTCGTTAACTTCATAACAGCGTAGTATCATTATCCCTAAGTGTATGTTTGTATACTGGAAAGGGCCATTCAATTTTTTTTAAACAAAAACTTTGATGCAGGTTCTTTGTCTGGGGGTATACATGTATAGGTATAATATTGTAGATAGTTTTGTCTAACGGATCTTTCTTTTTTGACGCAAACCCACGCACGTATGTAATATTAAAGTGATCATGGATATAAGCAACCACTGGATAGGAGTAAAAAAGAGAATTAATATCAAACGAATATGGCACTGTCTCTATTTAATTTTGATAGTACTGATGATTGCAATGAATAGTCACATTGTCAGTCTTGAAAATCTCACTTCAATTTTTTTTTCGATATTCTAACTTTTAACTTTATGTTGTCTCGAAGTAAAATGTATAGAATATTATCGCATAAAAGAGGATAGGTAAAAAGGCTGTTTTATTTTCAATTTAATAAATTTGTAGAATCATGAGTTTACTTAAATTTAATTCTTGACATTATGCTGAGCTGTGGCCCTTTTAACACAATAATAAACAAAAATTATAATATGTATGTCTCAGCTTCAGTCTAACTTTCATTATTTTTTTAGGCCAAAAATATTTTTCATTTTTTCTTTCAATTATGTGAGAACGAATCTTTCGTATCCAGTGGTTACCTCATCCAAGATGGGTATCTAACATCAGAATTTTAGTTTTTCTCACTTTTTGATTTAATTTACTCGGGTTAGTGAAAGTTTTTGGTGCAATTTGCGCCATTCTCAGCGAAGCAAGAACTTTGTACAAGTTTTTGGCTCTAAGGTCTAAGGTCCCAGACTTGAGAATACAGTCAGCCATATTGAATTTCTAATGGTGTTAATTAAACATGTTTAAAATCTTGTTAGAACTTGATGTGAGTGTTTAAAAGTCCATTAGTTGATTGTTAAACGAAAATACTGTTGAACAATTAATTTTATTTATGGAAAACTAGCTGTTTCCCGCGGTTTCACCCGCGTCCCTAGGGAACTACTTAACGCGCCTTGTTGTGCATCTGTTAAACCATATGTGTACCAATTTTCATCCAAATTTATTCAGTAGATTTTACGTGATTGTTTAACAAACAAACATACATACTTACTCAAAAACTGACGCATTTTAATATTACAGTAGGGTAATGTAATCTATCACTTTATTCTGTACTCATTTAGTGTCTTTTTTTAGGGTTCCGTAGTCGACAAGGAACTCTTATAGTTTCGCCATGTCCATCTGTCTGTCTGTCCGCCGTCCACGCCATTGCTCAGAGGTTTTTGGTACTAGAAAGCTGAAATTTAGTATAGATATGTATATATTGTATATTGATTACGCCGACAAAGTGGTAATTATTTTTCTCTCGCGCATCCCTATCTGTGGGTTATCGGTCTTTTAAAAATATTGGGTGTGTGAAGACCATTTTTCGGTTAACTAAGCCATTTGCGAAATATCTAGCTTTTATGTGCAATTTTTTGTTCGATACGAGTGTCCCCCTCCTCTGACTTTTGAATGGCTGTCCCTAGAAATGTGAAAAAAAATCACAGACGTAGCACTTGTAATAAACTTACAAGGAAATCTATCACGGCTATGTAGGCTTAACTGGTTACAGAGTTATTTTTTATTAAATAGGTTCACCAACAATTGTTTACACAGGAATCATGATCTTAGATAGTCAACCGAATGAGGATCCGTAACGTTTTTAGTTGACAATGCAGATTTGTAGAGCTAAGTAATCCTTAACATACAGTGCAAAAATTTTTGATCTACGATAAAAATTGACGAAGTTATGACCAAATTACTAGCGAAGTTCACCGAGCGGTCGCCGCGATAGCTGTGACGTCACTCCAACGGTTAGCCGTTGGCAGCAGTATGGCGCGCAGTGTTTTGTTTGATTAATTGTGACTTTCAAACAAATTAAGTGTCCGATTTGTGTCTAATTCACCTTTTCAAACATGTATTAATATTGTATAGTGCCAAAATGTACAAATACTTCTATTATTACCTTAGAAAAATTATTTTTAACGTGCCGAAAAACGCAAAACTTCTTCAAAATGGTATCCTGTTGTAAAGAGATGATTGATGATGATTTTTTCAAGCCATCCTAAGTAGGTACATACTGAATGAATTATTTGTAACAATGAACGAGGTGGCAAAAAATAGCCATTGAAAACCAATATTAAGGTTTCCGTTATAGATCGACAAGTATATAGGGAACTATGAACTAAATAAAGCGCAAGTTGGTTAAATAGCCATCCGCGAAATGATCCGCATAGGAATGAACGAAAACAACATTTGTTTATCAAGATTTCTGTACCAATACATTATATTCATTATTTTTTACACCTACCTACTGCTGCCTCCACACAATCACCGATGATCGCGGTGATTTGCTATACATTGCTGCGTTGGATGAAAAACTCTCAAGAGTTTTTGAGAGTTCACAGCAATGTACAGCGATTCACCGCGATAATAGCCGATTGTGTGGAGGCCTAAAGATTTTAAATCAATATCTTAAGATTACTAATAAGTAACGTAGATTAACTTAGAACTAGATTACTGAGATAATCAAATGTCATGAAAGAATCCACCTTTGGAAGATTATCTGACTGAGCTCGCACAAAACCAGCCTCTACTTTATTAGTACTCATATTTTAGGACGTTTTATACTCAAATATCACAAAACACACTCTAACAACACTTTACGTAAAATAAATTGCCAAATATACTGACCAACCGCGTCGCAGCTCCGCCGAATAGTGAAATATGAATGCAGACTGCGCTCGGTTCCGTTGGAGTGACGTCACACGCTCCCGCGGACATTAATTTTTAGCGGCCGGAACGGCAAATGTTTATTACTTAATATCTTCATAAGTAATGGTCCGATTTCGATAATTCAAAAAGATATATCATTCTTATGTCATAAAGAATAACATAGATACTAGTTTTATTGAATTTGCTATTACATTACTGATCCTCATTACAATAGTGTAACAATTACCTACATAGGTTACACACAGAATTACAAACAATATTTTCTCTTCTAGTCAAGTAAAATTCTTAGAATGACAATTTATTTCCAGGTAAAAATATACATGCCCATAAACTTTGCAAAACCACTACAGCGAAACAAAAGACAGCCGAACGAATGTTTCCTCCAAACTTTTGGTACGAAAACCAATTTTTTCGCCAACATGGCATTTTGCTTTCGAAACTGGCCAGAAACCTTCATCTAAACTTCACAAAGGAGCAAAGGAGTATATTACTAGCGACAAACGTCGCTAAATAAACAATACTACGTAACCAGATTGCGTAGCGTCCACACACGGCGTAGGTTTACATAAGTCCGGGTTCCGTCCGGTATTGCGCCTTAAGCTAATTATAAAGGCGGCGGTGCTCAAACCGGACGACTGGACTCAGAGAATGGTCATGCGTGAGTGTCTGTCTGTCTATGTGTCTAACGAAGACATTGTTTGATTTGCGGCTTGCGGAAGATCTAGTGTTAGCCCATATTACAAATGCTGACTTAAGATTCAGGTTATATATATGTCGGAGCGAGAGCGGGGTGGTTGGCTCACAATCATCGTCAGAAGGGTAATTATCAATTAGATCGTTCATTATGTAACTGTCTTTCTGTATACTTTGTGTATGAACTGTCTGTACACTTTGTGGGCAAAGGAAACGCGCGAGGCAAGTACAAATCACTACAATCACAATCACTTGTTACTTAAACTTTTTAACAATATTGTTCACTAATTATAAGATTCCATATTTAACTAATATCTAGGTTTCTTTGTTAAATTAATTAGAAGGGCCAAACGAGTCCGCAGATCGCGCTCAGTCTATCTCGTGGTCTGAATGCAACTCACTGACCAATTGAATGATTACTCAAATGCACTGAATCAACTGTATGAACCAACTGCCTCGAATCAACTAAATAATACGAATAATTTCTGATCCAGGCTGCTCTGGGATTAAAAAATTACCTTTTCGTCTTAAAACATTCCCACGGGAACACTAAACCGACCACCGGCCATGTTAAGATCACGTCGTCGCCTTTCTTATCCAAAACAATAATTCATTATTTAATATCAACAATATCAATAAGTTATGGGCGCTTAACTATCGAGGACCACCATTATCTTGAGAGCTTGACGAGGTGCGACTAACACCTTCGTCGCACACTTTAATAATATCTTTTGATGTTGTACTGTTGTAGTTTTACAGTGAAAGCGTAAAAAACAAACAAACTCGTTTTTGTATTTATAAAGGATTAAAAAATAAAAACAACTTCTTGTTTATTAGAAACTTTGAGAAACATAACATAGCAGTCGAAGAGAGCGCTGCTCCCACCCGGCCGCCGATATTTCCCTCACAATGTCCACATATTGCCTCGCCGGACTTATTATTAGATTATTGTCACTTACCTAGGACGAAACTCTGCTGAAATTGTGAAGGTTTCGAGTTTTGTGTGAGTAGAGTATGTATGGTGTGCACCAATCGGTTTTAAGGAAAAAAGTAAACAAAATCATAACCTATTTTGTTCTAATTTTGTCACTTTTATGTATAAAATGGCACTAAATGAATGGTGATGTTTAGAGCATCAAATTGACATAAATGCGCCATCTTTACGCCATTTTGTTAATTTCTGTGGCAGAATTAGAACAAAATAGGTTACGACTTTATCAACATTTTTGTGACAGTCAATCGGTACAGACAATAGTGTTAAGATTACCGTAAGATATTATTATGTTTTTTCCACTACAAGCAGAATAGAACAATATTATGTTACTAGCTGTTTCCCACGGTTTCACCCGCGCATCGTCAAAACTACTTTACACACCAAAATAAGAAGTAACATAATAATCTTCTCCAGGATCCTTTCTATCTCTATACCAAATTTTATCCAAATCGGTTGAGTCGTTCTCAAGTTATGCGAAAGTTTGTGGCTATGTATATTTGATTCTTTTACACAAAACTAGAAAGAAGAAGAAAGAAAAACAGTTTATTCGCGTGCAGTAACGCACATACAAAACATAAAATAAGAATAAAAACAAATGGGTGTATAATCTAAAACTAGGCATATATTAGGCGGGGGGTTATACAAGTGGCAAAAACGCTAGTAGAATAAAAAAATAAAATGTATGGGAATGACAGAAAGCTAGTCGTAAACGAATGTTGGATTGTTTCCCCCGAGGAAACAATCTAATAAATGCGTCACCACTACGCGAAACGGCTAACGCTGAGCATAATACAGCAACAGCAGTAACCACTGAATGGATTTGGAAGAAATTTGTATCGTATTAGTAGTTTTTTGCGTGATTGAGTAACAAACATCCATGTGAATCTTCATGTTTATATTTTAATTTGAAACCCAAACTTTAAATATGAACTTTAAACTTTTAATTTAACCTTAACCCAAACTTTATCTTTTTTTCTGTAAATATACCAATCCCGTTTGTTGATCGTACTACCAAGTGTCGTGTCTCCTTGAATAGATTTGAGAAATAGTTGCTTATCACTGGGTTGATTGATGGCTGCAAATTGCTTCTTAAATACTGGGATTCGTATTCAGATAAGACGTTTTTCCTCTGAAGTGTAATTGAGGTCGAATCCTGTTAGTGGTTTTTAGCTAAACTTTTTTATTATTTGTTTCAGATTTTTTTTTCAATTAAATATTTAAAATTAGAAAGGTATTTTATACATTACCTTTATGGTTTGATAATAATATTATAAGTAGGTTTATTTAATTTAAGGAATCTTAAAACTTGCGAGTTGTAGAACACTGTTCAGCAAGATGGAGTGACAATCAGCAAAAGGCTGCAAGTATTAGTTTGATGCCTCAAACAGCCCTAATTTCCTTTATATAATATGGGTATCCAATTTACATACCTTTCCCAAAAAGTTTCATATTCATTGCTGTATACGTTTGGACCTTTATCTTAACGATAGTTGCAAATGCTTGCAATGAAGCAATGTAAATCATTGAATTGTCAAACTATAGGTGTCGCAATTGAAATTCAAAGATATTAGCTTACGTAATTGGGGGGCTAAAGACCGGGACTCAAAAAGTGTGAAACCGCCAATCCGCCTTGAGCAAGCGTGGTGATCAATGCTCATGACTTCTCTGTACGAGAAGAGGCCTGTGCCCAGTAGTGGGACAATATATACGCTGCAGATGATGATAAAAACTTGTGATGATTAACTATAAGATATTTTATATTAACGAAAATATTTTTTCAGTCATTTTGATACTGATACCAAACTTTAAAGCTGCTTGCATTTGAGTACTTTTATGCTAAATGTTCATACATTTATTACGAATATTATATAGCACAAAACTCACACTCCCACAGTTCCTAAGAATATATTCTATGCATTATCTTCGAAGACATTTGCGTGTCTTGGACTCAACTAGTGAAGTGCATGTATACAACTATTTGTATCGTATTTATCTACAAATCTCCCTGAGTTTACATAGCCTTTTAACTATCGATTATAATTATACAAAGAATTTGGAATAAATGGCCACGTTTTACTCAGTAAAAGTCACGAGCACAGTTAATTAGCTCCAGATGAGTTTTAATTAGGTATAACTTACCTAAGTTTCGTACTAAATCAAAGAATGAAACCAAGTAGAAACGCAAATACTATCATGTATAATATGTATATAATATAATAAACTATTACTGAATATTAAATTTCATGCTAACCTTTTTTCTTTGTTCTACTTTTTTAAATGTGAATGTCCAATTGTAAGAGGATATTCAAATCAGTAAGCCATGATTTATCGATGTTATATTACCTTGTATCATTTGTATCTTTCCCATCCCTAGTTGCAACAAGAGAGCTGATATAAATCTCTGCTCGGTGCTTTCATTTAACAGGCGTTAGTTTGTACAATATATTGTTTAGAAGCACTCGAAGCAAAGTTCACTATTTTAATATTTTACGTAGGTATATTCTAATTTTACGTTAGACTACTATATTGGAAAAAAAACCGGCCAAGTGCGTGTCGGGCCACGCTCAGTAGGTTTAGTAAGGTAGGTTTTAGTAAGTCGACTTTAACACTGTTCAGGTTCACCCTACTTAGCCTTGTTAGTTAGCAGACAGACAGACAGACGGACGGATATGGCGAAAGTATAAGGTTTCTTTGTCGACTACGTAACTTGGTATGTTAAAATCTTTTATGTATAATTTAAACTATAAACAGATAAAAAACCAATTAACTACATACATATTTTATCTGTAACCCAAGGAAACTACTCCCCGCACCGGATAAAAACTAATTTCAATGAAGGTATCTGATCTCCAAATTTCATTTTATTTATTTATTTTTCAGTCAGTTCAGCCGTTTTTCCGTGAAAGCGTAACAAACAGACATATTTAATTTTGCATTCGCATTTATAATATTAATAAGGATACCTATGAGACTATCCTGAACTTTAATGTTTGAGTAATCATGAGAAAAAGTGTTCTTCAAAGGCACAAGTTCACTGACAAAATAACAGTCAGATCAACTGAAAACATCTGTCTATACTAATATTATAAAGAGGAAAGATTTATTTGTTTGTAGGGTTTTAACTCAAAAATTACTGGACCGATTTTAAAAATTCTTTCACCGTTATGAAGCTACATCTTTACGAAGTGTCATAGGCTATATTTATGTCCAGAAATAATTAGGAATCCGTACTAAAACTTGAATAATGTAACCTAAGGTGTAAAAGAAATGTCCACGCGGGCGAAGATAGTTTACTATAAATTTAAACTTCTTTCTTAGGATGGAAAACTTATCATTTGGGTTTATTATTTCTAAAATTATCGATTACCAATCCGGAATGGCCAAGAAGTATCGTGGTAAAACAAGTTTTTATTAACGGGCCGATTAGGTAACCATCTGTCTGTGAACTTCGGTCTAAATGTATCAAGCGTAGGTAATTATTATCTTTCACAGATATTTTTAAAGTCTTCCATTTTAATAAACATTGGTGCTAAACACATCTTTTTAATCCAATACTTAGGTTTGTCCATGTCCGATAAGAAATAATTATTAATTAATTCTCCACATACCTAGACTTAGCTTGCGCAGCTCGGGTCTCCCCCCACCACGCACTCTTACGGCCTACTGAAATGTTAACAATTTCCCCTCCATAACGTCTCATTAGGTGATCAAAGGCTTCAGAAATCAACAATGTCCATTAATCAACGTGGTCTCGGTGTTTCACAATAGCCCCATTGGGGAAGTTTGTAACAGGTATGTGGGGCATTACGTCATATAAAGATAGATAATGGGGATAGCTCGTTACCTACTTAACAATTGATCGATCTATATGGTAAATTGAGTTGTGCTTTCCGCGGTTTATCCAAGGATGTATGTCCATTTTGGGGTAGAATTCGTTGCCTAGCCTTTTCCCAATGACCTATGTTGGGGTCGTCTAACCAGATGCAGCTGAGTACCAGTGTTTTAAATGGAGCGACTGCCTCTATAACCTAGTTTACCGAGTAAGACGCGATACCACTTGGTAAGACTGGTTGTCAGACTCTGCCTTCTGACTACCCGTAACGACTGTCAAAGATCTACAAATGACAACCGGGACCAACAGCTTAACGTATTTTCCGAGGCATGGAGGAGTTTCGTTATGTCATATATGGTCACCCGTCCACGGGCCGACCGCGCCAAGCGTAGCTTAACCTTTGATCGATCGATCCGTGTGGCCGTTACTTAGCCACGAGCTTCTCGTACCTGTTTGCTTGATACCTGTGAAGTTTGTATTGAAATAGGACAAAGAGTATATTTTGAATAGTCCTGAATAGTTTTTGAATAGTTTCGTCAATATTATAGGGCTCTAAATTTATGACGTGACACGAAACTATGTCAACTGACAGTAATTAAGTACCCGATATTAACTTCATTAAGAAGCGTAATTTTAACTGTCTACGAAACTTCCAATAAGTTCATAGTTTTAGTCTAGGATGTAATTATCTAACCTTTTTGATAATACAACGATATTTTCTCGTAAGTTTTTGTTCTGTTCAATATAAGAATCTTAATAATTAAATGTATTATTAAATTTCTAAAGGTTATAAAAATACAAGTATCTAGTTTTTGTATTTATAATTGAGCTTAATGAAAATTTAGAAAGCTCTAGAAGTCGGTGGCAAAATACTAACAGTAACGTACGAGACACCAACTTCTAGAGCGATGTTTTGGTCGACAAGCGTTTAAATAAAAAATATTTTTTTCTTTTTAAATAAAAAATATTTTTAGTATTTTTGGAAGTCGGTTTAATTTTTTGTATAAAGTTTTTTTTTAAACATTTGTATTCCAAATTCTCTACCTGGAAGAAATTCCGGACCTTTGTAAGACGAACGTAGGGCCTAGGCCCATACGCAGAAGCTCTTTGAGAAATTTATTAAAATGTTATAATGGTGATCCATAATCAACATGATGATTATATTATTAAAATACTTGATGTAACTTTTTTAACCCCCGAAGCAAAAAGAGGGGTGTTATAAGTTTAACGTCGATGTCTGTCTGTGGCATCGTAGCCCTCAAATGGATGGACCGATTTCGATGCGATTTTTTTTTCATTTAAAAGCCAGTTTCCTTGCGGTGGTTCTTAGCTTTGTTTAGTTAACGGTTCACGAGTGTAAAAATATTAGATCTTTTCCAAAATGATTTAAGGAATTTTTGCGTAGGGTTTTTTTTTAATTTAATATTTTCTTGTTAACCGTATGACTTAAAGACAAAACAATAAAACAGACGACTTATTTGTGATAAACGCGAACAAACATCCTTTTCTATTTCCTACTAAGCTTCCTGCATTCGCCCATACAGAGCATGAAAGCCTGCATTTTAGTATAGAATACTTCTAACATTTTAAGTAAAACTGTGGTAGAAGTAGGTACCCATACTTCGTTAAAAATATACATTATGCTTATTGATGAATCGGCAAGGTTAGCAATCAGCATCATAATAATCAGCCTATTTTACTACGTCACTAAGGTAAAGAGAAGGCATGAGCATTGATCACCACGCTTGCTCAAGGCGGATTGGCGAGTTCATACATTTAAGTCCAGGTTTCGTCACGATGTTTTCCTTCACTGTTAGACTGTGGTGTTTAAGACACTATTAGAAAGTACATGCTTTAGATAATCATATTGGTACTTGCTCGGTTTCGAACCAGCACACCCGTACACGAGATGAAGGTGCCTTATTTACTTGGCAACTGCGACTCTTTGACCTATCACTCGACAACTTGAATAATCAATAGTTTAATTGCAATTTAGCTAACTTCCAAACTAATTTCGAAAATTGTAGAAAATGAGTTTGTTTGTTAAGCTTTCATGGTTAAACGTCTGACTCGATTTGGATGAAATTTGCTACAGAGATAGAAGACACTCTGGAGACAGTTATAGGCTCTTTTTATCCGGGTGTGTTAGAAGTTCCTTGGAAACATATAAACTAACTATTTTCTTTACGGTTGGAGCGTTATAAATTTGTAAAAAGCTGACTAATAATAATATACTTACATGTATACGACTTGCAGCCTGTTAGATTGTACAAATGCGAAACTGAAATGCCATTATGTTTTTAACTGTAACACAAAGTATAGCAAGGTAAAAAAATATTTGAACATTCTTTCCCGTCGACACCGCGAGACAAAACAAATAATAAACTCATTTAAGACATTCGTGGTCCAATCAATTTTTAATTAAAAATAATCTTCACTGTAAATAAAAATAGACTTGTTTTCAAAACACTTACTTACTTACTATTACTTACGGTACTTGTATTTTTTTTTGTGCACGTAGTACCTACCCAATTTTACTTTTTTAAAATATCCTTGGTTGTCTATTCTGTGACAGATGTGTGACTTAAAACACATTTAGGCAGAACACAACAAGGTGACCAATTATTATCAACAGGGGCCCCACACGCCTAACTCAATAAAACAAAAAATCGTATCTTATCTTAATCGGGGAATAAAAATTAGAACCTCATCTTTAGCACTGGACAGAACATAGGGCTCTTAACTTTTTCCCCTCAATCTTCTTATATATAAAAATGAATTAATGTTCGTTAGTCTCGCTAAAACTCGAGAACGGCTGGGCCGATTTAGCTGATTTTGGTTTTGCCATGTTTGTTGTAGTCCAGGGAAGGTTTAAACGGTGAGAAAAAGTTAACATAAATAGGTATGTGATACGAAGTTCACTGGGTCATCTATTTGGGACTAAACTGGGTTAAAACCTCATCACTAGACAGAACAAAAAGTCCTTAACTTTTTTCCCTTAAGTTTACAATATAAATAAATAAATAAATATCTTTGGACAATTTCACACAGCGCCATCTAGCCCCAAAGTAAGCAATGCAAGCAAGCATGCTTGTGTTATGGGTGCTAGCTTAACAGATATACTACATATATACCTTTATAAATACATACATATTATACATAGTAACACCCAGACCCGTTACAGAAATTAAAATTTATCATTTTAATTTCTGCCCGGCCGGGAATCGAACCCGGGACCTCTTGCATGGCATTCCGGCATGTTGACCACTAAACCAATCAGGGGGGTTAGACAAGTGGCAAAACGCTAACGCTAACGCTCAATGTATGGGAATGACATTCGTTTACGACTAGCTATATGTCATTCCCATACATTGAGCGTTAGCGTTAGCGTTAGCGTTTTGCCACTTGTCTAACCCCCCAGGTCGTCTAACAACGTCTAACAATATAGATGCACCTATAGCTACAGCAATTAATAAAAACACAATATAATAGTCCCATCTAACCTAGCAACAATTTAGTGTTACGATCAACACGAGAGGTATAAACTCCTAACTGCAGGTTATACGATATTTATACTACAAAAGGCCCAATTAAACCTTTAACTGAGACATAATGCCGCGCACTTTATTTTACTGTAGCCATCCGACGCTTGTTTATTAATTTTATGACTTGTTGCTTTGTAAAGAACCGTATAAGAACTTCTTTTTTCATTTTTTATTTATTTTGATAAGGGTTTCCTCTTGACTCTAGTCTAGGTCAGAGGTGACAGAGACAAAGTCAACGATGGAGCTTACACAGAAGAAGCCTGTTCACTCTAACATTGAACCCTAATAGGTATTATTATATTATACTAGCTGTTTCCCGCGGTTTCACCCGCATCCCGAGGGAACTCCTTCGCGCACCCGGGTAAAAAGCCTATGTTGTTCCTCAGGGTCTATTCTATCTCTGTACCAAATTTCATCAAAATCGGCTCACTGGTTTAGGCGTGAAAGCGCAACAGACAGACAGACAGAGTTACTTTCGCATTTATAATATTAGTAAGGATAGTAAGGATATGCATGCTTAAAATTACTTAAAGCTAAAGTTTTAAAACAACTACTACTACTTCATAAAATGCCAAAAATTTAAAATACAAAAACCTCAAGGCTAAGCATCATAATATTCCTCCATCGCTATCATCTGGTAACGTGACCAGAAGACTGGCAGCATGGCCACGTTGTATAGCAATACGAACTAGTATTAAAATATTTGTTAATGCATAGAAAGATCAGGCATATCAAATGTTGTATCGCTTAATAGCGGGCGGACATAAATCCAGACAGTCTGTTCTGTTACGTAGAAAATTTTCATCTATACATATACAAAACAATACATATATCAACATATATCAAATGACCCTTCCCGCCGTGGGTGGGGCAGGTGGGAGTGTCAGACTCTTACTGACTAAAACCCATCCATGTTCCTTCCTCAGCCCTTTGTCTTCCGGGGGCGCGGTATCTCTTTCGAACGTCCCGCAGCCCCGGCAGGCTATGGCCCAGTGGGAGGGCCCCGTCGCTTATTGCTGACAGCTCTTTGAGGCGCGCGTGGAACACGAACGCGCCGTCGACGCGGGTCTGGTCCTTGCCGGACGGCGAGCCACCCATAGCTCACCGTCCGCAGCCCCGCGCCTACGGTGGCCGGGAGTCGTCTCGCGGCTCCCGACGCCCGTGGCGTCTCCCGCGGCGGCTGGGGCGTGAGGACTGTCGCTCCCTCACGCGTTCCGCCGCCTCCTTCTCCAGCATAACTGATTCGCAGAAGGAGGTGACGGCCTCCCATTCCATCTCGCTCCGGACCATGGCCTGAACCAGGGCCGGACGCGAGAGGTCGCCGCCGCCGATCGCCCCTACGAGGACACGGCGGTGCTCCGCCCAAGCGGGGCAAACCTCCACCGTATGCTCCACCGTGTCCTCCGGGCGATCTACGCAATGGTGACACCCGGGCGTTACCTCCCGCCCGATTTTGTGCAGGAACCTCCCGAAGCAACCGTGCCCGGTAAGGACCTGCGTCAGGCGGTAGGTGAGGACGCCGTGGCGTCTCTCTAGCCACTCCTCAAAGAGGGGACTTACCGCCGCGATTGCGGCGTGCCCTATGAGAAGAGGCCTGTGCCCAGCATTGCTACAGTATATAGACCGACGATGATGACACAATAAGACGTACCATTTGTAACGAGCATTATCAAAAGTCGTCATTACAATCTAAAGTATGTATTTCTGACAAACTTAGCCTCGTGTGTCGAAGCATGGCGCGACTGGCAAAACTAAGGTCCGTTTGTATTACCACCAATCATTATTTTACCTCTATTTAAAATTATCTATGACACAAAAAAAACCTAACGAAAATCGGTTCATCCGTTTGGGAGCTACGATACCACAGACAGACACGTTAAACTTAGAACACCCTTCTCTTTTTGCGTCGGGGGTTAATAAGTGTGTCAATAATCAGTAGGGTCTAAAAATCCGCATATTTGCAGATCCTTCATCACGTCTTTTGTGGTCAAATTCAAGGCCCTTTGTAAGTATGTTATCATAGACGTGATGTGAATATTTTTGCAATATAATAATTCAGAAATGGTTAACAGAAGTTTTTCTTGGAAGTATTCTTGTTCAAAACGTGTTCGAATCCAGTGAATGGACAGATAACGAGGTTTAGTAGCCGTTTCCCGCGGTTTCAGCTGCGTCCCAAAGGAAGTGCCTAATGTACCTGGATAAAAGTAGCTTAAACCGTCTCCTCTATCTGTGTGCCAAATTTCATCTAAATCGATTCAGCCGTTTTACCGTGAAATAGACACCGGGTTATACATTATAGTTACCGGGTAACACGGTACCCCTTGGTAAGACTGGTTATCAGACTTTCTGGCTTCTGACTACCTACCTACTACAAATGACAACCGGGACTAACAGCTTAACGTGCTTTCCGAGGCACGGAGGAGTCTCGCTATGACATAGATGGTCACCCATCCACGGACCGACCGCGCCAAGCGTAGCTTAACCTTTGATCGGTGAAGCAGTGCGGCTGCTACTTAGCCATAAACCTATTTTAATAACTTTCCACGTACTTAATTTATTATAATTATACGGTATTACCACTCGTGGAAATGCTTCAAATATCAAATCGCTCATTATACATTATCGAATTAGAAATTTAATTACAGCTATTTTTGTCGATTTCCATCAGAAATTTCTTAGTGGTCTATAATCTTATTTTGTGTCCGATTGGAGATAGCAAGAGTCCTTCGTGCCTCGGAAAGCATCTGAATCCGTTGGTTCCAGCGGTCATCTAAAGATCATAGGTTAAGCTGCGCTTGGTGGTCCGTGGATGGGTGACTATGTCATAGCGAGAGTCCTCCGTGCCTCAGAAAGCACGATGAGCCCTAATACTTACTCTCATGTTTTTGCAGCATCCGTCTACTGATGGCCACCTTTTTCGACACTTTCTTGAATTTTAAACGATCTCCATTACCTTTGTATCGGTTTTAATTAGTCAATACTGTGAACTTTCATATAATCAAGAAAGATTTCTGAAAAACAAATGATTGAATTATCAATTTTATTTATTAACTAGCTTTCCGCCCGCGGCTTCGCCCGCGTGGACATATTACGTTATTCAAGTTTTGGTAGGGATGCCAAATTATTTCTGAAAATAAATAATAGCCTATGACATGAAATAAAGATGTAGCTTTTTAACGGTGAAAGATTTTTTTAAATCGGTTCAATAGTTTTTGAGTTAAAACCCTACAAACAAACAAACAAATCATTCCTCTTTATAATATTAGTATAGATACGTTCAATCATCCCTTTGGATTCTTCTTCGACATTAAAATTAAAATAAATTAAAAACGCTTTGTCCCATCAAAAGAAGACCGACATTCCATTGTTTTTAAGCAATTTCCTAATAAATAATTGGATTTTATTTCATTAAAAACATGACTGAATTTACCAAATCTAATTCATAAGATTTTTATAGGGAAAAAGGTAATTATGAAGTGATCAATGCTTTTTCGATAAACTTAATTTTATTTGTTCATTTAAATAAAATATGAAATGAATGTTCAATCATTACACAATAATGCTTTATTTAGAATTGCAACGATTCAGTACATACTATTTCATTAACATCAATTTAACATATTAAATACATAGTTTTTCAAGTTGTTAATATTAATTAATTAGTGTGGGCATCCGAAATTGAAATAACACCCAGCCTATATTTCAGATGCTTACACTTTAAATGTACAGTTTCATTTCATTTCAATATAAGAATCAAATATTTAAACCAAAATATATTTTGTTTATTTAATTATATTAAATCATTATGTAAATTAAAATATAATCCAGTTTAACTGCTAATAGTTTTAAATGATAATAAATATAATTTATATTACTTATAAATACAAAATATGAGTAAGCGTATTATGCTTCGAGATAAATACTTTAATTCGTAAAATATCATTGTTAATAATGTTTAACTGTATTTTTCTAAAACATTAAACCTATAATACTTATTTCATTTTTTATATTTTTTTAAACATCAAATGCACCACATAGTTTAGCCTCATTAGAAAACTTTAGCCCGTCCAAAATGTTTGGGAAGAGAAAATACAATAAAAACCACAGCATGAGACAGATATATACTGCCCTCTCATACTACATTAATATACAGTTTAAAAATTGACAGATTAAAATACAGGCATTCCCAATAATAATAGACCAGTGCCAATAACTTTTGAAAACAAAAAAAATAATAGTAGGATGAAACCCATTGGAAAAGGAGGAGAATACAATAAAAATGATAGGAAAAATAAATTACGGGCGATCTGAGGTCGGGAAGTGGGGGGGAGGGGGGGTTAAAGTTAAAAAAACGGTTTATCTCAATTTCCGGCAAAACTACAAGTCCTGTGAAAAAAAGTTAAATGACAAAGTTGTAGGTAATAAAAAGATCTACAACTTTTGGATTGACACTTTTTTCACATAACCTCAAAATTTATGTGAAAAATTCAAAAAACCAAGTTTTTGGTTTTTTATTTTTATCTTTTATAATAATTAATTTTTTTTCACGAAATTTGGTGAAAACTTACCTTTTTATGTCCCAAACACACTGTAATTTATTTGATTTAAAATAAATATTTTTTCACCCTTATTTTGACTTAATATCGAAAAAACACCCTAATTTTCAATCGAAAATTCTCGTGTCAAAATATCACTTTTTTTTAAAAAGTCTGTAGTCTTTTTGTTCTTTGAAATCTCTACTTTCAGATGGTATAAAAAAATATTTACATTGCTATGGTAAATTTTCTCAGAAAATATAAAGAAACGCTACGAAATAACAGTTAGCAAGGCCTAGATCCTTCTAGCAACACCCCACTTCTCTATGAAATACCTTTTGATGAGCTTAAAGGTATTTCATAGAGAGGTCCGAGGTTCCGTAGGTCACTCAGATACATAAGTTATCTTAAAATAGCAATAAATAGGCATCTACGCAAAAAAAAAAAGCCGGTCTAGGCCTTACTACCTGTTATTTCGTAGCGTTTCTTTATATTTTCTGAGAACATTTACCATAGCAATGTAAATATTTTTTATACCATCTAAAAGTAGAGATTTCAACGAACAAAAAGACCATCGACTTTAAAAAAAAAAGTGATATTTTGACACGAGAATTTTCGATTGAAAATTAGGGTGTTTTTTCGATATTAAGTCAAAATGAGGGTGAAAAAATAATTATTTTAAATCAAATAAATTACAATGTGCTTGGGACATAAAAAGGTAAGTTTTCACCAAATTTCGTGAAAAAAAATTAATTATTATAAAAGATAAAAATAAAAAACCAAAAACTTGGTTTTTTGAATTTTTCACATAAATTTTGAGGTTATGTGAAAAAGTGTCAATCCAAAAGTTGTAGATCTTTTTATTACCTACAACTTTGCCATTCAACTTTTTTTCATAGGACTTGTAGTTTTGCCGGAAATTGAGATAAACCGTTTTTTTAACTTTAACCCCCCCTCCCCCCCACTTCCCGACCCCAGATCGCCCGTAATTTATTTTTCCTATCATTTTTATTGTATTCTCCTCCTTTTCCAATGGGTTTCATCCTACTATTATTTAATTCACTTTTTACCGTTTTTAGAGGCTAAAAGCACTGGCCTATAATTAACAATTTAAAAATAAAAAATCTATCTAGAACATTATTTGAAACAAAAAAGTAATAGATATATTATTGAAAATTATCGTGTTCTCAAGTAAGGGGGCTACCTAATGCCTGTTTAGTTCATAATAAAAATCTCATACAGCGGTTAGCACAGCAATGGAAACGTAACAAAGAGATTACGACTGGCAGTCGTGACACGCTTCGGCGGACCTCTTCCTTCTGCTCTCTTCTGTCTCCTCAAGCACATTCTCATTCATTTCCTCGCTATCCCTTCCAAGCCTGATGAAGTGGTCCCTCGCCCGGTTTTTCCTCTGAGGGTATCCACTGACCACGAGCTCAGAGTTCTGCTCAAAAGCGCTCTTATCGTCTTCTGCAGAACGGCCTAGCCGGATAAAGTTGGGATCCCGTCCGAAGCGGACGAAACTGGCTGACTTCTTGGTCATCGGGGTGTCGTAGTCTTCCTCGTAGGCTCGGAGGAGGGAGACGAGGTCGTCGGTTGAGAGGGTGAGAGGTTGGGAGCGACCGAAGCGGAGGAAACTGTTTCCTCTGCGCGTGGGACGCTCGAATGCTTCTCGGAGGTCTGCTGCTGATGGTTCTTGGGGATATGATCGGCCAAATCTGGTTGGAAGAGAAATTAAATTAAATTTACCGATTGTCAAACTATCACTTGTCCAAACCGAAAATTGGAAATTCGAGCCATTTTATGTCATCCTTAAAATATTTCCCCTGCTGTTTATGCAATCACGTATTTATTCCTGAAATATGTAGTAGTTTTGAAATTAACATCCCAAAGAATAAAGATGCATTAGTGAGTATTATCAGTAACCCTATACAGGCTAAACTCATCATGACGATGACAAAGGTTCAAAAGAAGACCCTCACCTGATCATACTCCGGTCGATAGCACTTCTGCGTCTTGCTTCAAGGTCTGGAGATCTTCTGACTGGAGAGGAGGTAGCCACCACCAGCCACAACGCTGCCAGCAACGCGACACTTCGGGAACAAGTCATGGTTGATTGAGGAAAGTGTGGAACTGCAAAGAAGAAAAGGTATTCTAAAGTATAGGTACGATCAGGGGATCAAATATCTGCTAAATGCTTTGATTCTACATGGTAGGACTGACCTACCAGTAGGCCTAGCACAGGGGTGGACCAAATAGTTTTCTCCACCCTTTGTCTATGGTTTTTCCTAGCTTCGTCTCACTCTCACTCCTGAACAGTGATAGCAAAAACATGTGATGGTACAGTCCCAGGTATACTTTCCATTTTCGTATTTTGGTACCCGCATACTCGTACATGAGATGCTGGTACCACACCAGGCCACCACGACGAAGTCTAAGGCTTTAAGGCTACAACAACACTAAGTTATCATCATCTGCCTAGCCTTTTCCCAAGGAGAAAGAGGTTTCCCAAGGGGGGTTTTCCAAGGGGGCCGGCTTCCAGTCAAACAGATACAGCTGAATAACAGTATTTAACAACACTAAGTTACCAAAGCCGTTAAATAATTTCAACTAGGAATTACGTTGCCATTTGTGAAGAAAAACTGAAGGAAAAATAATATAATTGTCTTATGGTGAACGATAAGTGTACGAAGTTGTCTTGAAATATTTTCTTAAACATATGACGTCATCCGCCCGCCATACATACGTGAATACCTACCGATGTTTATCTTTGGAATTTATGTTCAAAATTGTCTTGTTATGTATCTTTTGGTTGTGTTTCTTTACCTTTGATCGCTTCCAATATCGAGTATGTATTTTGTTTGTTTCATAAGCTCTGAACTAACTGATTCAGAATTCTCTATCTTACAAAACCAGGTTTATCTTTGAGACTTCGTTATGTGTACGAAAATTCTATAGTAACAAAGAAAGTAAGATTGTGTTTTTGTTTATTTGTGAGTTTGGAATAACTAAGAATATATTATTCTAGAAAAACTTCAAACACCGATTATCTATTTAGGGGAAAAGGCTAAAAATATACGTATGTGTACATCGTTTCGATCATTATAAACTATTGAATGAATTTGGTTGAAATTTAATACACGCATAGTTTTTTATACCTGGATATCGTTATCCGGGTGTGCGAAGTAGCTCTCTCAGGATGCGCGTAAAACCGCGGTCAGGAGTGTGTATGTATGTTAATGAATTTACAATGAGATTACTTTCAGTAAAAGAAAGAGGTTATGCTCTGTTATATTGTTTTGCCTGGCCTATCTAAAAAAAACTTTTTATCGTAATATACATCACTGTTTTATAGTAGTCATCCTTGTCTTATACGAGTGAAAGAGAATGTAGGTTCTATTGGTAAACAGTCGCAAACTGGACATAAGGGAGACAAGAAAAAAAATATCCAATTGGCTGGTCAATGAACGTATGTAATAAAAGATAGTTTGCTTAGGTCTGTATTAGTGATTTTATGTATATGTAGCTGTGTGCCAAATGTCTTACGCTTTGATGAAATATTTTGATAGTCAAAAAAATATATATATATTTAATTTAAAGATAAAATCTTTTATATTATACAAGCTGTATCTCCACGGTTTCTGAAGAAACTTCTTCACGCATCTGGGTAGAAACTACCCTGTGTCTATTCTCAAGATTCAAGCTATTTGCAAACCATTTTTCATTTGTATCGGTACAGCTGTTTTACCGGGATAGCGTAACAAACACACTCAATATCGCATTTTATAATATTAAATAGGATTATAATATTATATACCAGCTGTTTCCGGCGGTTTCATCACATTGTGAAGAAACTACTTTACGCAATCAGATAAAAAGTAGCCTTTAACAGTGTCCAGAGTCCCATGTATTTCCATAGCAAATTTCATTCAAATCGGTCCAGCCATTTTCTCGTGAAAGCCTAACAAAGAACAGTTGTTACATTCCTATTTATAATATTAATCTGTTTCCCGCGGTTTCTCCCGCATGCTGAGAGAAATAATTTACACACCCGGATATAAACTACCGTCTTACCTTCCTAAGGATTCAAGCTATCTTCATACCAAATTGTGTCCAAATCGGTTACAGAACACAACACAACAGACAGACAGATAGAGTTACTTTCAGATTTATAATATTAAGTAAGGATATGTGCTGTGCCTTTTAATTTAATCTGAGTATATCGTAAAGTCGGTTAAAAATTAGTAAAAGTATATCTACAAAATACTTCGGTAAGTTTTTTTGTTGAACATAAACTTTCTAATTCTACTCCGCAAGTTAGACGTTATTAGTTTTCCTCGGTTTTTACTGGGAAGCTGAAGAAAATAGTGCTAAGCTTTTGAAAAATTCTCCGACACACGCTAGGGAATAGGTGTAATAAAAGAACTAACATAATAAACTAAGGTATTCTAGAACTAACTTAATTATAAGTGGTTGAAGCTAAATTATGTAGGTGGTTTTGTGCGTAGTAATTACACAGTACACATACGACAGCATTCGCTAATATAAAATTTAGATGAAAAATAAAAGAATAATACCTACTTGTTTTCAAGAAAATTAGTTTTAAGTCCAATATTATTACACGAAAATTAGTTTTTTTTTTATATTATAGTTATCCATTGTAACCGTAAAATAACCTGCCCTTTAAATTATAAAAATCATCCATGCCATAATGACACTAACATAGAGGACGAATGTCTGATTGTCAGTAATATAAATGTTATTAAAAAAGCTTGATAAAAAACCCCAAAATAAAGTACCTTTTATGGTGAAATTCACGTCTAATAAAAGGAAAAAAGACATGATTGACACTTATTGAATTCAATAAAAAATTGACAGAGTTTCATACAAACTTTACCCCCCTCTTCCACCCCTTAGAGGTAAAATTTCGGAAAATCATTTCTTATTGGAAGCCTTACATCATACAAAGAACACACCCTCCAAGTTTCAGGCTTCTACGACCAGCGGTTTAGGCTGTACGTTGATCCGTCAGTCATTCAGGATAAAGCATTTTATATGTATAGATAGATATATTGCATAAGTATTTTGAACAAAAATCAAAATTCTTTTTAGGGTTCCGTAGTCCGACAAGGAACCCTTATAGTTTCGCTCTGTCCGTCTGTCTGTCTGTCTGTCTGTCTGTCTGTCTGTCTGTCTGTCCGCGGCATAGCTCCGTGGTTTTTGTTATTAGAAAGCTGAAATTTGGTATGAATATTTATATTGATCACGCCGAGAAAGTGGTAAAATAAAATTGTGAAAAATATTTTTTTTTAGGGTAGCTCCCAAACATGTAAAGTAGGGATGAATATTTTTTTTGTCGTGTACCCCTTCGTGTGGGGTATCGTTAGATAGGTCTTTCAAAAATATTATGGGTGTGTGAAGACCATTTTTCAGTTAAGCGAGCCATTTGCGAAATATCTAGATTTTAAGTGAAATTTTTTGTTCGATACGAGTTACCCCCCCCTCTAACTTTTGAATGGCGGTACCTAGAAATGTGAAAAAAATCACAGACGTAGTACATGTAATGAAATTACAAGGAAAACTATCACGGCTAAGTAGGCTTAACCGGTTACAGAGCTATAGTCGACTAACTAACTCCTACTACGGAACCCTACTGCGCGTGGCCCGACACGCACTTGGCCGGTTTTTTAATCTGTATTGTATGAGCAATTACAGGACTCGTTCTACAGACAGAAAATATTTCTTAAAATTCTAACACACCCTAATCAGGGAAACATTAATTAAGCTACCTCATCTGTTTCCTAAAATTAGCAGATCAGCATAAACTCTATCTAATCACTATGTCCTAAGATTAAGTCGCAAGGTCGTGAGAGTAGACATCCCGGCGCCACAGTGGGTGGACTGCATGAGTCACTGTCCAAGGACATGACAGAAAGTTATGTTCGGAAAATAGTTGTAAATACAAGATTAGCTTCAACGAATAACGTGGGTGTAGCTTGGCCAATTGACGTGTTATGGGTAGTTTGATGTATGAAGCTGTCTCCGGAATGAATTGATATTTAGTTCGAAATAAATAGAAGTTATTTAGCACTCGTGGGCTGCTGAAAACCAGCGTCCGCTGGCCAGCTTTACTGGTCATCTGGACATTATGCTGAGCTGTGGCCTTGTTGGCACAACAATGAGATATTTTTGTAATTACCTTGTTCTATTTTGTTTGTTTGTTTGTTATTTCTATCCACTTGTGTTTTGTGCCGATAAAATATTTTTCTTTCTTTCTTAGCATGTTATTTGGTGAAAGTATTTATGCTTCCGTCTCAATCGTTCTATAAATGGTTGGTCTTGCCAAATGAAGCAAATTTGCTGTATAGGTATTAGTTCTTTAGTAAATTTGCCATCTAAAATCACCATAATTTTCAAATAAATTAAATTTTAATTTTCGCTTTAATAAGTATAGAGTACGCTATACCATTAACCAATAACGAAACGTCTAATCTTTAAACAATTGAGGGTTGGTAATTGGTAACTTTATCTAAATTATTCATATTAATTACATCGAGAACGCACCGTAGCTACGAATACAAAATTTTCCTTTCGATAATAATATTAGATACCACAGAAATATATCTAAATAGATGACGCAAGTGTGTGTATTTCGCGTGTGACAGTTGTGTGTAGTGCACCTAAATCGACACCGTCTGAATTAGTCCGCGCTCCAACGTATTGGCAACAAACATCAACCGAAAACTAGAAAAAATATTTTTTTGTGCCGTAATGAGCTACAAAAAGTAATAAAAAATGTTAGTAAGTATAAAGAAAATTACTAAAACGCTCTTGTGACGTCACAGAAAGTAGTAAGTGACACGCTTGGTTTTTATGCAAATGACGGAACATGCGTTATCTATTTGGGTACATATCTGTGGTACTAAGCGATTACGAGTCGTAATTCTAAAAAATATCGGTCGGTAATCGGATGATATACTAAAATAATAATTTCCTTGCCTCTAGAGAATAAAAGGTGGAAAGGTTAACGAACTTTACAACCCTATTGGGTTTCTCTAAATGGTATAAAAGTCATACAAATAAAGACTTACGACACTTTGTTTTAGCTATCCGTAGGGCTAATTTTATAGGATTTTTATGGTTAGTAAATAAATCTAATGGGGAAGTTATGTTTCTTACATAGTTTGAGGGTAAAGTGGATTGGTCTAAAAAGAGCGAAAATACGTTTATTTACACCATGAGGTGACGCATAAAAATAAGAAACAATAAAAAAACCTGCCAAGTGCGAGTCGGACTCCCGCACGGAGGGTTCCTTACCACTATCTATAAAAAGGACAAAAAATAACGTTTCTTGTATGGGAGCTCCCTTAAAGCGGCAACAGAAATACATCATCTGTGAAAATTTCAACTGTCTAGCTATCGCGGTTCTTGAGATACAGCCTGGTATATGGCCATAATGGCCATAATATTGACTGGAGCTGGCTAAAAAAAAATGCAATTTTAAAAAAAGTTACACACACTCACATGTAGTTTTATTGAAATTATGTTTTTTTTTTCTTACAAAGAGCATTTCAAGTCAATCTTTAGCATACATAGACTTTGTGAATGTGAAAACCTCACGCTAGCATTTAGTTTGCTTAAAGTGTGTCTTTGTTCGGTCTTTAAATTCTATACCGTGGCAAATATGAAATACAAGATTATTTCCGCTACGTGGTCTTTTATAAAGTTTGTTAACTATGTTTTTTATGTTTGTTTGTTCTATGTTTTTACCTGTCTAAATCCATTCAACAGTGATTTCATAAAAAAACATCAAACATTTCATCCTCTCTAAATTTCTAATTGACAATATTAGTAGAAAGTAGAATGACGCCATCATATCTTAGCCTTTACAAGAAATAATAGTGTCATCAACCCATCTCGCTATCCCCCTTCGCACAATCTCTCGGCCATTCCAAACTACACCTACATTTCATGAGTCGTATTACCCTAATGTGATTATCCATAGAAAATGTCCTAAGATGCTGTTTGTCACGCGAGGCCATAATCAGAGTAATGGGTACTTTAAACGGACGGGAGAATACAATTTGCTAAAATATTTGACTTACATTTTGGGACCTTGACTTTTTTGAGCACTGTCCTAACTTAAACATTGCTGTTTTTTGTTATTGATAGTTTGAACTTTTTTTATTTGTAATCAGCATGTGTGATTGTTCTTTATAACTATTCCAAATTTCAAGGCGATAGCGTGAGTAGTTCCTAAAATAATCAGTTGTAACAGACAGAAAGACTAAGTAAAACCATAAGGGTTTCTTTTTACCATTTTTGGTATGGAACCCGAGTCGAAGAGTATATATTTTTTTATGTATCTATCTATGACCACGCATATTTTTTTACAGAGTAATTCGATTTTGATAATTGTTGTAAAACCTACTTGGCTAAGATACTTTGTTAGGTTTTATACTGTCATTTCTAATGTCGAAAAAAAAGGTATTCATAAGTTTGAATAGCAACCATCGTACAACGTTTACTGTATTTTCTTTTCGCTATTTCCCCAGTATTTAGAACGTGATTCTTGATTCTGCAGACTACAATTACAACACGTTATCAGCACGAAGCTCTGTATATTTTATCTCGATCAAATTTAAAAGAAGATTGGTGGTGAAATTGTTCCTAGTTAACATGTCGTCTGCAGATTCTGGTATGTCCCTAAATGGTATTCCGATACTTCGTAATAGAGAAGGATACACTGTGTGGAAATTTAAAATGCGAATGTTGTTAATCCATGAAGGATTGTGGGAAACCGTAAACGGAGTAGTTATCGAAGGAAATAAGACGTCCGACGATGTACGGAAGGAAGAAAAGGCTCTTTCTAAGATATGCCTTACTGTGGATGGCGCTGCTATTTCGATTGTTCGACCAGCTAAGACCGCAAAAGAAGCGTGGGGTACTCTTATGAAATCCTACGAGGATCGAAGTTTGGGTCGTAAACTGTCGTTGGAACGCAAGTTGTACAGGTACTCCTTATCTGACTTTTCTGATTTAGAGGCTTACTTAACAGCAATAACTACTACAGCACTAGACCTGGCCGATATTGGCAAAACCATAGAAGATAGTTCTTTAGCAGCTATTATATTGGGAGGTCTGACGTCTCGCTACGAGCCTATGATAATGGCGCTTGAAAATGGGAGCGTTGAAGTCACAACAGATTTGGTAAGGACTAAGTTGTTGAGTGAAATGACAAAGGAGACTAAAGATGATGTGGCTGCGTTGCATATTAAACAGGTTATTTGCTTTCGGTGTAAGAAGCCTGGGCACAAGAGTCCTAATTGTCCTCTCAAAAAGAAGGAGAAAAAGGCAAAGGCGCGTTGCTCTACAGAAAGTAGTTCTGAAGATAAGGGACTGATTGCTTCTAGTTCAGGAAATATGACGAATCGTGTGACGGAATTGGCTTTGGATGGTGTCACGGAACTGGCTTTATCTGCACCTAATGTTCAGATGTCTGAGAAGTGGATTATCGACTCTGGTGCGTCTACTCACATGACTCCACATGCTGAATGGTTTAATAGTTACCGACCCTGTGATGGGAAGATAACTGTCGCAAATGGTAAAAGTTTGCCAGCTGTGGGTTTAGGAGATGTTGCGATTGACACGAAAACCGATTTCAAGAAGATTTTTAATGTTGTACATGTTCCTGACCTAGATTGTAATTTACTCTCAGTCAAAAAGGCAGTAGAGAAAGGTTTCTCGATTGTTTTTGATACAAATGGCTGTAATTTTTATAATTCTAATGATGTTTCTTTTATAAATGGTCCTGTTTTACATGGTTCTGTTTGTGGTGGATTGTATACTTTAGATTGTACAATAAGGTCGCAAAATGTTTCAGCTTATAATGTTCACACTAATTTGTCCCAGTTTCAGCTTTGGCATAAGCGTCTAGGACATCTCTGCCGTATTGGTATGGATCTACTCAGAAAAGGTCTAGCTGTTGGTGTGGAGTATAATGAGGTTGACAAAGAACCATGTGTACCTTGTGTAGAGGGTAAGCAGGCCCGAAAGCCTTTTAAAGGGATAAAGTACAAGAAGGCTTCATCACCATTAGAATTGGTCCATACGGACGTTTGTGGTCCCCTGACCACTGAATCTTTTAAAGGTAATAAATATTTTATTATTTTTGTAGATGACTATACACGTTTTATATCCCTTTATTGTATGTCATCTAAGACAGAAGTTCAGAAGTATTTTTGCGCTTTCCAAGCACTTGTTGAGAGACAGACTGGTACTAAGATTCGAACTCTTCGGTCAGACAATGGTACTGAGTATGTCAACAAGGAGTTGACAGACTATTTGCAGGCTCAAGGGATTCGACATGAAACGTCTGTACCATACAGCCCTCAACAAAATGGGGTAAGTGAACGTTGCAATCGTAGTATTGTAGAGAAGGCCCGTTCCTTGCTAGCACAGAGCTCTCTGTCGAAAGCTTTTTGGCAGGATGCTGTTGAGACTAGTGTTTATTTAAAGAATAGGTCACCTCATCGTGCACTTGATGGTAAGACGCCATATGAAATGTGGTGTGGTAGTAAACCCGACCTGTCTCATTTAAGGGTGTTTGGTTGCCGAGCTTTAGTTCACGTGCCTTCATGCCAGAGAACTAAGCTAGACATGAAAGCTTCTGAACATATCTTCGTTGGATATTCAGACGATCCAAGGAGTTATTATTTCCGTAGCGCGGAAAACCCTCGGAGGTTGATTAAGTCAAGAGATATTACGTTATTTGAGAATATTTTTTCAGGATTGAAGGATAAACCTGTTCAGCCTGAATTTGTTGTGAGCCCCAATGTCATTGATCTTTTTTCAAAAACTTCTTCAGATACCACATCGCCACAGGAGATTTCTGTCTCATCTGCTACTACTTCTTCTTCTTCACCTACTTCAGAAGGTGTGGAGTTGGAGGTAGAGCAAGTTGATGATTTTGTGGACGCGACTGATGAAGCTGGTGGTGTTGGTGACATGGAGTCTCTACACTCGGGTGAACAAACTGATCTGTCCCTGGTTCCTTCAGATGAACCCAGCGATGTATGTCCTGAAAGGAGATATCCTGAACGAGTACGTAAACCTCCTGATTATTATTCATACGGCACTCTCGGTGTTGATTTATTGTGTGATGATCCGAAAAGTTATCGTGAAGCTATTAATAGCGGTGATAAAGATAACTGGATCTCCGCAATGAAGCATGAGTACGATGCCTTATTGAATAAGCAGACTTGGACATTAGTGGATAAACCAAATAAAAAGGTAATTCCATGTAAATGGGTGTTTAAGATTAAGAGGGACGCGAACGGTGCAGTAGTCAAGTATAAGGCGCGACTAGTTGCAAAAGGTTTTAGTCAAGTTTGGGGGACTGACTATAACGAGACTTTTGCCCCTGTGGTTCGAAATTCATCTCTGCGTACCCTTATAGCGTTGGCGGCAGAAATGGATTTGAACATCCAACACATGGATGTAGATACCGCATTCCTCAACGGGGACTTAGAGGAGGAGGTGTACATGCAACAGCCTGAGGGATTTGCTGAGCACGGGGCAGAAGGTAAAGTCTGTTTGCTCAGAAAATCCATTTATGGTTTGAAGCAGGCAGCTCGAGCCTGGAATATCAAATTGCATCAAACTCTATCGAAAATTGGCTTTGCACGAACATCTGCGGAATCATGTATTTACTTGAAAAAGTTTGGTAATGAAACCATAATACTTGCAGTCTATGTCGACGATCTAATTGTCTTTTACAAAGAAAAAAGTTTGTTTGACGCGGTCAAAAATGACTTGGAAAAATTTTTCTCACTAAAAGATTTGGGTGCATTGTCGTATTGTTTAGGCTTAAATATTAACCGGGTTGACGATACAATCGTGGTCAGTCAGAAGACCTATATACAGGCGGTATTGGAGCGGTTTAATATGCGAGATTGCAAGGAGATGTCTACACCTTTGGAGAATAACAAGTTGGAGAAAGGTAATCCAACATCTCTTGGTGAATATCCTTACCAAAACTTGATAGGATGTCTCATGTACCTAGCTGTGAATACGAGACCCGATATAGCTTATGCCACAAGCTATTTAAGTCAGTTTAATAACTGTTACGATAAAAGGCATTGGTTGGCCGCTAAAAGGGTGTTACAGTATTTGAAAGGTACTATGGATTACTGTATTACTTACAGGAAAGTCGGTGGACGTCTGTGTGGATACACGGATGCTGACTGGGCGAACTGTGTACATGACCGTCGGTCGTACACGGGTTACTACTTCACGCTAGCAGGTGGACCTATTAGCTGGGAGTGTAAGAAGCAGCCGACGGTAGCCTTATCGTCTACAGAAGCTGAGTATATGTCCTTGACCAGTGCTGCTAAGGAGGCTATTTTCCTAAGACGGTTAGTGTGTGACATTACTGGTTTTGCTGATAGGGTGTTGCTATACAATGATAGTCAAAGTGCACAGAAACTTGTGCTCAATCCAATCCACCACAATAGAACCAAACACATTGATACGAGATTTCATTTTATTCGTGAAAAGGTTACTGAGGGTCTTATAGATATAAAGTTTATACCTACGGATAAAATGACAGCCGATGTATTAACCAAGCCCTTAAGGCGCATAGCTCATTTAAGGTGCGTTGTTAGTATGGGTTTAGGGATAAATAGGTAGAATAATTTTCTATTTATTTATTTTTCTTCGGTTTATGTTTTGTATTTCTGTTTAGTCTGGTAGTAATGTTTTAGCCTTTTCTATTGTGTTAAGCATTACTACTTTATCTTTTTATTCCCATTAAGGGCGGATGTTGTAAAACCTACTTGGCTAAGATACTTTGTTAGGTTTTATACTGTCATTTCTAATGTCGAAAAAAAAGGTATTCATAAGTTTGAATAGCAACCATCGTACAACGTTTACTGTATTTTCTTTTCGCTATTTCCCCAGTATTTAGAACGTGATTCTTGATTCTGCAGACTACAATTACAACAATAATTCTTTTTTTGCTTGATAAGTCATACTTCAGAGGTGGTCCCATATAACTATATCAATATAATATAATTTTATCAACATAGGCTAATTTCTGATTATGATGATAATAATAATCTTCTGGAATGTTTTCATGTGTAAATACAGATGTTAGACTATAACATATTTAAGTGCAAACCGAATATCAAGTCGTAAAAGATTTGATTATAAAACATGGAGTTTATGCGTTGAGTTTGTGACGTCGGTAAAATAAATAGGGGTAAAGATGTTATGTATATTATGAAAAATTGCTTTATGGGATAATTTACGATAAGATTATTTTATCAGTAAAGATGAGTATCTAGATATACCAAGACAAACAAAATTTTAAAGTAGTTTTTAAAAATATCCCACGCGCGCTTCAAGGAGATGTCAGCCATAGCCTGCCGGGGCTGCGGGACGTTCGAAAGAGTTACCGCGCCCCCGGAATACAAAGGGCTGAGGAAGGAACATGGATGGGTTTTAGTCAGTGTGAGTCTGACACTCCCACCCGCCCCACCCACGGCGGGAGGAGCCATTTGATGATTTCCCATCCGAAAAAAAGGCAAACAAAATTTTATAGTATGAAGCTACATGCCAAAAATATAGTAAATTTTGATTATCAAATTGAATTGTAAATTTTAATCACACTTAACTCATAAATGCGAGCGTTTGTGAGGATATATGCATGTTTGTTATTCTTTGACGCAAAAACTAAACTAAAAGGATTCGGATAAAATTTGGTACACACATACATAGTTTAAAACCTGGATACTTTTTATGTGAATGCGCTATGTAATTCCCTCAATAAACTCTGTCTGTATGTTACGTTTTCATGGCAAAACGACTAAACCGATTTAGACGAAAAAAATATTCGGGCCCACAAAGCAGTTTCCTTAGAATACAGGTGACACCTTGGGTAAACCTAGTCTTTTTTAATTAGGTATGGATGGTTATATGTAGGAGGAGCTCGTGGCTAAGCAACAGCCGCACGGGTCGACCGATCAAAGGTTAAGCTGCGCTTGGCGCGGTCGGTCCGTGAATGGGTGACCATCTTTGTCATAGCGAGACTCCTCCGTGCCTCGGAAAGCACGTTAAGCTGTTGGTCCCGGTTGTCATTTGTACATCTTTGACAGTCATTACGGGTAGTCAGAAGCCAGAAAGTCTGACAACCAGTCTTACCAAGGGATACCGTGTTACCCGGTAACTGAGTTGTGGAGGTCAGATAGGCAGTCGCTCCATGTAAAAACACTGGTACTCAGCTGCATCCGGTTAAGACTGGAACCCGACCCCAACATAGTTGGGAAAAGGCTAGGCAGATGATGGATGGTTATATGCCCAATAAAAATATACATAATTATTCCTTCAATAACATTTAAAAGCGATTGTTATTTTTTAACGAGGACATAAAAAGAGAATCTTTTACACGGGAGAAAATTATTCGAGCAAATGTAAAACCGATTTAGAATCAAATGTTCTCAAAAAGGAGGCTTCTATTCCTTTTATTTGTTTCCAAAAAGGTTTTAGCGATTTTTCAGGCAAAAACATATGCCTCTTTTCTTTGAAGCTTTAATTATAAGCATTGCTTGAGGCGTAATGGAAGATTCTATATTTATTTGACACTATCTCTTTCTCCCGGGTTTAATTTCGTTCTAAGGGCAGGCGCGGTCGCTGCCAAATATTTTAGGGGGGTCATCAATAAGCAAAATTGGCCGAAGAGTTGACCGAAGCCGAAGAATTCAAGCAAGCTTCCATTTAAAAAAAAAAAACGTATCGTGGGTGCGTTTACAAACATTCATTACACATGCACAAACACCCAGACCCGGAACAATTTTAGTTGTCCCGTACGGGAATCGAAACCGCGACATGCGGCGCACCAGCCGATTACCCAGCCACTACGCCAAACGTGCCGTCAAATCTATTAACGACGCTCGGACCGCCACTGTCTAAAGGAACTACTTTAAGCACCTGGATACGCATATCCTATGCCTTTCTTCAGGGACTCAGGGTTTCAGCATATATTACGGGGCCCTTCCCAAGGGCCATAGCCTGCTGGGGTTGCGAGATGTTTGAAAGAGTTACTGAGTGAAGCTTTGACTATCGTAAAGGATAGTTAGAAACCAGAAAGTATACAACCAGACTTACCAAGGCAAACAAACAGATAGACAAACACACTCACTTTCACATTTTTAACCGACTTCAAAAAAAGGAGGGGTTATCAATTCGAACGTATTTTTTTTTATATGAATACTTAGATGATTTGGTTATTTACGCTTATTACAACCTAAAAAAGTGGTGTGTTTATTTTGTTAAGATAGCAAGACCGAGACACTGAAAAGCGAAAAAATAAAAAAAAATTATTTTTTTTGTAAAAAGCTTTTTGTAATATTAGTTAGGATTTTAATATGAATTTGTATACTAAATAGCTGGTTGCTTAAAATATACGCTATTACGATACCGTAAAACCGTAATATTCTTTGATATAATATGGTAAAACGTTATTGCTTAACAGAAAAGTGAAGAAAAATAAAAAAAAGGGAACTCGACATATCAAAAGAGAGTACCTACTTGAAGTGTAATAATTGAATTGACTCAGCGTTCATTCCGTCAAGACAGTGTAATTGCGCCAATTAATCAAAATCCTCGTGATTTCAGTTTGAAGCAGCAATATTCCAGTAATTACGATGTTTACATTAAGTTGCCTGTGACTTCGCTCGCCTATGTTTTTGTACATTAGAAAGGACGGAATGATGTACAAAATTATTGTTTTTGCAAAAATAGAACCGATTTCAAAAACAATACAAATTGAAAAATAAGTAATAGGTACACCATTCTAGAAGTCGGTGTCTCCAATTAGGTATTGTTTTGTGTGTTTTTGCCATCGACTTCTAGAACGATGTATTAGTTTTTTTTTTTTTGAAGTCGGTTCTGTTATGTTTTTTAGTCTTCGAAGATCTTCATCGGATCTAAATGTGTATCACGGTTAAGTGGGCTGCACAGGTTACAGAGTTATAGTCGACTAACTAACCTACTACGGAACCCTATCGTGCTTGGCTCGACACGCACTTGGCCGGGTTTTTATGTATAAATGATAAAATAGCAGACCCGACAGACGTCCAATTGTATTTTCAAATCATCCAGGAACCCATTCAAATGTATCCTCTAAATCGGTTAAGCCGTTTAGGAGGAATTAGGTGGCAAGCACACGTACAAAATATTTATATATGTAAAGATAGAAAAGACGGTTAATCATTTAACACACAATCGAGGGTAAACTATGAAATCGCTATTCTGAATACAAAACAAGCGGTAACAAAGCGGTTCGGATGCGGTTATTGTAATGTAGTGAACCGGTGACGGGCGCATCGTAATACACAATATAAATGCAATGTCTTCGCTTGCCGGATGACGTCAAAATGGCGGAACCAGCCCCCTAGATTCTGCCGACTCCCCCACTGTGAAAGGTGGATAATAATATGCAGGTTATTGTTTCGTTTGTGAAGAAAATGTACTTAATCCTAACTTCTATAATCCTACTAATATAATAACAAGCTTTCCACCAGCAGCTTCAACTGCGTATGCTATACGAATTCAAATTAAAAATGACAGAGTTTCATACAAACTTTGCCACCCTTTTTCACCCCCTTAGGGGTAAAATTTTGGAAAATCCTTTCTTATCGGATGCCTACGTCATACCAAGAACACACCCTCCAAGTTTCAGGTCTCTAGGGTCAGCGGTTTAGGCTGTGTGTTGAACCGTCAGTCATTCAGGACAAAGCATTTTATATGTTTAGATATGTCGTGTACGAGTGTGCGGGTACCTGGCAAGTACCAATGTGACTTTTCTGAAGTACTTTCTAAGTATATCTTAGACGTCACTGACTGGTTAATATCAGTGAAGGAAAACATCGATCAACAGTGAGGAAATCTGGACTCCAAAAGTTTGAAATAATCCGCCTTGAGCAAGCGTGGTGGATCAATGCTCATGCCTTCTCTGGATTAGAAGAGGCTTCTGCCCAGCAGTGGGACAATATATAGGCTGATGATGATGTATGTATGTTACTCTTTCCCGCAAAAACTACTGAAAAGACAACGAAACGCTGAAGGAAACGATGAAGTAGTCGATAATATTTCATGGAGACCATAAAACTTGTGATGTACACATAAATATTTTGGTGATATCATATTTATTGTGATTCATTGCTTCTGTTTGACAAAATATGTACAAATCTATCTATCTATCTATACTTATAATAAATCTGTAGAGAGGTCAATTCTGTACATGAAATATATTTTCAAAATAACTAACTATCAGGGGGTGATTAGGGATCGATACTGATGCCAAGAAAGCAATAAGTAAAATTTTTGTCTGTCTGTCTGTCTGTATAAACGTTATAGAAACAAAAACTACTCGACGGATTTTAACGAAACTTGGTACCTACAATTATTTTTCATACTCCTTAGCTGGTTATAGTATACTTTTCATCACGCAACAATCAATAGGAGCAGAGCAGTGAAGGGAAATGTTGGGAAAACGGGAGAAGTAACTCCATTTTGTTTAAACGCGCTAATTTTTTTATTTGGTAAAAGCCCGCCACACTATATTCCCAACCACTGCAACTCCTGAAAGCCAGAATCAACAGTGGCGACCACAAGAAAACGCCGAGGCAGTGAAGCTCGACGAGTCCCAGAGTTTTTTTTTACTGTCTTGGAACCCTCAACGAATTTAATCAGAAAACAATACTGGAGGAGTAGTTGACGGCATTACAGTTCGTGAAAGGAAGGATACATTAAGACGTCGTCGCCAACTGCGACCTTTACAGCAGTCGTTGTTACAATTCTATGTCAGAGGCCGTCAGGCGGATTTGACACTAGGGCTTGTTAGGTTAATAAGCCAGCCCACACGATAAGAAGATGTAGTGAGTAACTAGATCAATGAAGGTATCATATTGAAATAAAGATATCTCTTAAGGTGCGTGAAATGCAATGAAATGTGTTATGCTCGTGTATTATAAAGGAATAAAATATTTAGAGCGGAAAGATATGTATGTGTGGATTTTGTTAGGAATATTTAATCCATATACGATGGGTAGTAATAACTTATCTGTCAAGAGTTTTATTCAGCTGTGGGAAAAGACAGATGACGCGTTAATTTATGTAATAATAAAAGCTAAAACATTTGCATGTTTGAACTGGCAAATCTCAAAAACTACTAGTTCGATTTGATGAAATATCTCTCTAATCTAAAGCACACTTTTCCAAGCCCTGCTTATTTTTCATTTTTACCCCCGACGCAAAAAGAGGGGTGTTATAAGTTTGATGTCGATGTCTGCCTGTCTGTGTGTGTATCTGTCTGTGGCATCGTAGCTCTCAAACGGATGGACCGAATTCGATGCGGTTCATAGCTACCTAGCTATGAACCGCATCGAATTCGGTGATGATGAGAGATGATTGGTTAATATCAGTCCAGCAGTGTAAGAGTACAGCTCTTTTCCAAAATGATGTAGTGGGTTTTTAAATTTTAAAATTATTTTTTTCTTGTAAATATCTTAATCAAATTCTTACACTTTAGGCCAGACGAATCTTTCCACCCATTTAAATGTTCTGTATTACTTGCTTAAATTTTCTCCTCACGTATAGCAGTATAAAAGTATTCAGAAAATTATCTTATTTGCGAAAGAACGATAACTGTTAAATGTAACATGTTAATAACAGTTTTTACAGATCGGTAACATAGGTTAAATTATGCTTCAATTTTCATTGGACACGACTCTCATATAAGTTCAAGAATATAATAAAAGGTATTATATTTTATTGGCTTTTGTTTGCGGTTTTTCGAGTTCTTTAGAAACAATTTAATTTGCATAGTAAAATGTGTTGTAATACCCTTTATTTCGAATGGGAAATCATCAAATGACCCCTCCCGCTACTAATAGCGGGATTATTTGATGATTGATCAAATGACCCCTCGAATTCAGGAGTGTAGTGGAGTCTGGCACTACTGCATTAGTGCCAGACTCAGAGTTTTGAGTCTGGCACTAATGCCAGACTCAAAAATCCATCCCTATACCTTCCTCAGCTTTTTGTATTCCGGGGGCGCGGTAACTCTTTCGAACATCCCGCAGATTGTAATACTTTGAGGTAATAAATACCTCTTCCAGTTAATGATTTTTAATTACATTAAGTGTAATTGCATACGAAACTTTCAGATCACCAGTCGTTTCTCGTGAATAAAAATAAAACCGACTTCCAAAAAAAAACTGAAAAGTAAAAAATAATTTTTATTTAAACGCTTTACGACCAAAACATCGCTTTCGAAGTCAGTGTCTTGTAAGTTACTATTGTTAGTATTTCGCCACCGACTTCGAAAGCGATGTTTTGGTCGTAAAGCGTTTAAATAAAAATTATTTTTTACTTTTCAGTTTTTTTTTGGAAGTCGGTTTTATTTTTTTGTAAAAAGTTTTTTATTTTTTCGCTTTTCAGTGTCTCGGTCTTGCTATCTTAACAAAATAAACACACCACTTTTTTAGGTTGTAATAAGGACCGTTGCCAATGCAGCATTAAACCGAATGTACAAAATTCACGCGATTGACGAATCACGTGAAGCAGCAACTTACGGCAGAAAGCCCCCGGATAATGTTATTCCCAGCGACGTCAATAATTGTGGTGGTCTTTTACGAATGATTAATTTAGCTCTTGAATCTCGCGTTATGTTAAGACGAAATATTGCCGTTTCAGATGGGCTCGTGAATGGGGCTATGGGCGTAGTTAAAGGATTCAAATGGCCAGCGTTACGCAGAGATCAGTTAGAAGAAGGTGAAATGCCAGATGCAGTCCTTATTCAATTTGATGACGAGACGATTGGTAGTAGATCCAAAGATGCTAATGGCTTTGTGTCTATTCCGCCAATGTGTGCAACATTCCAAGCAATTAGAGGCTATGGTGACGTTGAGCGTCGAATGTTGCCTATTATTTTATGCTGGGCTGTGACAGTGCATAAACTTCAGGGTACAACCCTTGATAAAGCTGTTATAGATTTGGGAAAAAAGAACTTTGCGAAGGGACAAGTTTATGTAGCTCTCAGCAGAGTCAAAACTTTGGAAGGAATAGCTCTATCTGATTTAGAACCTTCTAAGCTGTTAACTAAGCCCCACGATGAACGAGCATTAGCAGAAATGCAAAGGCTGAGAAATCTTGTTTCTGATGAAAGGTAGAACAGTACATACTTGTGTTTTCTTACATGATTTTCTTCTTAATGTATTTTTTTAATTATTTATTGTAACAACATCTCGTTAACGTTGTCGTAAATAAAAAACGTTTAGCTTTTCAGTGACTATACATATACCTATACTAGTGATAAGTATAGTTGTTACTATCCGCATTAGTGGAAAGTTCTCATCAATACAAATAATATAAGCCCAAACACGAGGTAGTTTACATATTCAGCTGCCGAGTTCCTTCGACCTTCTCTAGTCCCCATCATCAAATCAGCTCCAAACCTTCACTGTTGCAAAGGTCTCGTCAATACGAACATAATAAGCCCAAACACGAGGTAGTTAATATATACCGTTGCTGAGTTCCCTCGACCTTCTCTCGTCTCCATCATCAGGTCAGCTCCAAACTTGCACTAGTGAATAGTGTTATCAAACATACACCTGAGCATTAAGTTTTTACCCTATGCATGCCTACAACTTTCCAAAGTTGCCCTCGATTTCTCAGGGTTCCCATCATCAGATCCTGACTTGATGACTATGGGACCACCTGGAAAGTATACCCTACCAAATAAAAAAACAATTTTGCAAATCGGTCCAGGCGTCTTCGAGTAATCGGTGAACATACATAAAAAATAAAAAAAAAAAAAGATCCCGACGAAT
This sequence comes from Pyrrhia umbra, assembly GCA_963891755.1. Lineage (NCBI taxonomy): Eukaryota > Metazoa > Arthropoda > Insecta > Lepidoptera > Noctuidae > Pyrrhia > Pyrrhia umbra. Next base: position 4,026,025 of record OY982935.1, read on the forward strand.
TGAGAACCTCCTCCTTTTTTTTGAAGTCGGTTAAAAATATATTTTAATATGGGTATACTTTCAATCCATTGCTGTGAGAATTTTTAACTATATCTGTACAGCGGTTTATATCGCTGATAGCGTAACCAACAAACAAGGAGGCAATAATTCTGAACTTTTTTTGACTCAAAGTTAGTAAAAAAAAACTAGTCACCGTTCAACGGTTTAACCATATCAGACATATATACAGTTGAGCATTAATAATATTAGTATGGATTCTCAAAATAGTCTACGTGAGCAAATCTTCAAGATGCTACGTTATGTAAAAAAAACCTTTTGATAGAATCCCGCTGTCCATCTCATCCCCAAACGGGTCCTAATCGTTTTAATACGATCCTCATTCGAGGATGGGGTTCTAATTCTCCCTTACATAGGCATTTTATTGAAAAGAATTTGCGATTAATTGTGAAAAGGGACATCTTTATATTTCATAGTATTACAAAATTATGCAAACATAGATTTTGGTTTATACCATTTACCAAGTTTTGGATATTTAAATTAAGTACTTTAGAGTCTATTGTTCTAAGAGGAGCTAGTTAGCCACGAGTAACAGCCGCACGGTTCGACCGATATCACACGTTAAGCTGTGCTTGGCGCGGTCAGTCCGTGGATGGGTGACCATCTTTGTCATAGCGAGACTCCTCCGTGCCTCGGAAAGCACGTTAAGCTGTTGGTCCCGGCTGTCATTTGTACATCTTTGACAGTCGTTACGGGTAGTCAGAAGCCAGAAAGTCTGACAACCGGTCTTACCAAGGGGTGCAGTGTTACCCGGTAACTCGGTTGTGGAGGTCAGATAGGCAGTCGCTCCATGTAAAACACTGGTACTCAGCTGCATCTGGTTTAGACTAGAAGCCGACCCCAACATAGTTAGGAAAAGGCTAGGCAGATGATGACTTTAGAGTCTATTGTTATTTCAGTTACTCATTTGTTCAGAACACCTATCTACTCTTGAAGAATAAAAAACCAATTAATTATATATCGGTCAAGATCCAGCAAAAAATCTAGCAGTCATGGGGAATATACATATAACTCTGCTTAACCCTTCAGGGATAGCAGGCGTAAAGGTCTGTTATAAAAAAACCCGGCCAAGTGCGTGTTGGGCCACAAGGTTAATTAGCCATGATAGTTTTCCTTATAAGCTACATCTGTAACATTTGAAATTTAGAACGGGGAGGCGCTTGAACCTAACAAAAATATCACTCCCTCTTCACACACCTATAATATTCTAAAAGACCTATCTAACGATATCCAATGTGATGTGATATACGAGAAAAAAAATGTTCATCTACACTTTACATGTATGAGGTACCCTAAAAAAGGATTCCCTGTGGACTACGGAACCCTAAAAATATACATCGCACTGTTCAATAATCACATTGCCGGCGAGCTGCCGAAAACTTTTGATAGATGGCGTTGTTAGTATATCACTCAAAGGTTAGCAGTTATTTTGGAAGTCACTACATCATGTCCGTAGGTACTTGAAAACTTTGTTCTTGTTCTTAGTTTTGAACCTCGACGAAAACGGGTTTTATATTATTTTATTAAAGAAAACCTTACAGCTAAAAAGACACAGTAAATCTATAGTTTACACAAAATTATGTAATTACCAGCTGGTTCCCGCGGTTTCACTCGCGCACCCGAGTAAAATCCTAACCCGGAAAATACTTCTCCAGGGTCCAGTCTATCTCCGTACCAAATTTTATCTAAATCGGTTCAGTAGATCCAGATATTACCCACTACAACCTCAACCTCACAAACTTTAAACTAAATAATAATTTAGCAAAAAATATAAAATCGTATTTCTTTATGTTCGATAGAATATGGATAGGTACATGAAAACAACTTTACCTTTACCCGAAAAATTAATAATAAAATAACCTTTCAAAATATATAACACAATTTTAGGCCTGTAATGAAGCGTTGTAAGAAGATAAAACTGAATACCTTTTATTTAAAAACCCAGCTTTTTATTAAGAACATTGTTCATTATTTTTCATGGAATTTTGGGGTGCGTCATAATTTTTTCCTCCTAATAACAGGGATTTAGAATAATTGAATCAAATAGTATCATGTTGGTAGCTTTTTGTAAGATTCTACTACCAGGATTAACAAAATGTTTACTAATAATATATGTAGATGCCATTTAACTCCGTCTGGAAGTATGTTCATTACGCTTTCAAACTGATTTATATGAAATTCGTTATATATATAGATATATAACGAATAGAATTATATAAAAAATATATAATAACGATAGATTGAAATTTGGAGAAGAACATGGTATAATTCTTACTCAGTTACATGAAGAAAGTTTCCTCAGAAAGTGAGTGAAATCGTGAGAAAAAACTAATCCCCCAATATATAGGTAAGAATCATCACCTGCGTAGCTTTTTCCCAACTATGTTGGGATCGGCTTCCAGTCTAATCGGATGCAGCTGAGTACCAGTGTTTTATATAAAGCGACTGCCTATCCAACCTCCATAACCCAGTTTATCGGTAAACGCGATACTCGTGTCAAGAGTGGTTGGCTTCTTGACTGCCCGTAAAGACTGTCAAAGATCTACAAATTATAGCCGGGACCAAACGCTTCACGTGCTTTCCGAGGCACGGAGGAGTCTCGCTATGACACAGACGGCACAGCTTTAACTCGATATTATAATAATGAGAAAAGTTAACAACATACAGGTGTGGTATAGGCCTTTTGATTTTTGTTTACCAACAGATTTCTAAAGTAAATATTATCTTTATGTAACTTGAATCTTTTTCTGACACATCTCTCATATTGTTTGGATTATCTTTCTTACTTCGCCGAGTTGAAAGTATGTACACAACGCCCCCTTTGTACTGTGAATGATTGACAGATTGACAGGCTTAGCGATTTGCAGTAAAGAACTACATATACTGCCGTTATATGAAGAAAGGTCGTAACTACATTTTTTTGAGCCATTTGGGGTTGAAACTCTCGGTTCGAGTGGTCCAGTGGCCCACCTTCTTCTTAAAGATTAGCCAAGCAGCTTGTTGACACTTCCCGTGACACAAAGGCTGGCATTTACTTTGGCCAAAGGCTAAGCATTGCCATCCAACGTGGCAATGCTGCCAGCCTCTTGGGTACACTTCCAGTTGACGGCGATGAGGAAGTAATTTTTGACGCCATATTTTAGTTAGATTTATATTAGAATACTAGCTCCTGCCAGCGACTTCGTCCGCGTGGAATAGTGGTGCTCTGCTCCTATTGGTCTGAGCTTGATGATATATAGCCTATAGCCTTCCTCGATAAATGGACTATCTAACACTGAAAGAATTTTTCAAATCGAACCAGCGGTTCCTGAGATTAGCGCGTTTAAACAAAATGACAACATTTCCCTTCACTGCTCTGCTCCTATTGATTGTAGCGTGATGAAAAGTATACTATAACCAGCTCAGGAGTATGACAAATAATTGTACCAAGTTTCGTTAAAATCCGTCGAGTAGTTTTTGTTTCTATAGAGTTAATACAGACAGACAGACAGACAAAAAAATTTACTGATTGCATTTTTGGCATCAGTATCGATCCCTAATCACCCCCTGATAGTTATTTTGGAAATATATTTCATGTACAGAATTGACCTCTCTACAGATTTATTATAAGTATAGATAGATTAATACTTTCTTTTTTAATTTTTCCTTATGTAAACTTACTATAATGTACGTAACTTAATATAATTTTCTTTCTGTAAATAAATAATACTTTTTCGATATTGAGTTAAGTACATATTTGGAGTCAGGAAAAGTTTCTGATTACGAATATGTATTTAAGTCAATATCGAAAAAAAAATATTGTTACAGCCTTTCTTCTTAAGACGGCAGTATACGACTACTAGATTTATACCGTGGTTTTGCCAGCATCCTCAAGGAAAAACGAATCAAGCACCCATATAAAAATAACCTATATCCTTCCCCGAGTTTCAAATCGGTTGCGAAGTTTAACTTTGAAAGCGTGACAGACAAACAGATAGATTTACTTTCGTATTTATAATATTAGTAAGGATTTTAACTCAATTTTCAGCTGAAAACTGACCTAATTCAGTCTAGCATAATGAGGAAAGGACGGAACTTAATAACTGTCACAAGGTTAGTTTGAAATGAATTTGATAAAAATAAAACTGGTTTCATAATATTTAATTAAGCTACTAACAATAGTGTTTAAGTACAAACCTGGTACTAACAATTTATGGATTTCGTAGTTGTCCGAAATAAAATTAATTAATTTATGATTTATAATATGAATGAGTAACACCCGAAAGTAGTGGCTACGAAAAAAAGAGATTCTGTCATCGAACCATAAGTATGTCCGCGATGTTGACAAAAACTACTAATCCGATTTCGATGGGGTTTTCGGCATTTAAATGCATATTTCTCAAAGATTTTAATATATAGTATATTAGGATCTGATGACGGTCTTATTTTTGCAAAAAATATTTTTAGTAATTTTCGTTATCAATAAAAAATGCATGGTATCAAATTAATTAAGGGAGGAAGGCCTTTGCCCAGCAGTGGGACAATACAGTCTAATATTACAATAATAATAATTTACATAAAATTAATTAAGTTCATTTGCCGGCCTGTTCGACACCAGCTTCGCATACCTTTTTAATGTTACCTGTAGTATTGTGTTTATATATTATGTATTGACTGTAATAATATCGATATGTATTTTATTGTTTTTCCTTTTGTCATCAGAAATTGCCGAAGGGTATTCGACCTTTTTTGTGACGTTATAAAGTTGATATTATTTGATATTTTATATAATTATGTGTGTTACAAAATAATATTCGAATTACTAAGCAGTAGAAAAGAAACAAAAATTGTAATAAAGAGAGATGAATGAATCTAAAAGGTATTGTACCAGATTAGTTGTTTTTTAAATTAAAATCGGTATAGCGGTTTTAGCGTGATGATCGAACAAACCAACAGATTTGAGGTTTTAGGATCCTAACTTTTTTAGGATCAAGAAAATTAAAGTAAATATAGTATTAAAAATAACAGACTGTTAAACAGTATCCATGGAGTTTCTGCTAGTTTTTCTCTTAAAGCATTTTTTGGCTAATACTTTGACCTAATATTTACAGTAACACTTTTTTTATTTTAACGTGTACCTGATAAAATAAAATACGTTGACTTTGAAAAATAATAGATTGTTTAGTTATTATCTACTAGCTGCTTTTTACGGATTTACCTACATTCTAAGTAAACAACTTCGCGCAACCGGGAAAAGAGTATTCTATGTGTTTATCTAAGTCATAGTCTATAAAAAATATTAAGCACACACATAGCTATGTATGTACCAAATTTCATCCAAATCCATTCAGCAGTTTTTGCGTGAAAGAGTAACAAGTATCAAACATACAGTCTCAAACTTTCGCTTTTAAATTGTAGGATAGACAATGCAATTTGCTTAGACAACCTTTTAAACAATGCACCTATAACAATTTGTACCCTGTGAATTGTGCCCACCGAGTTGCCATCAACTTAATTAAGTCTTATATAGTCTATTATGTACAATTATTCCTGAAACACTTCGCTGTCGAGAAGCATAAATTAATATCTTGATAATATTATCATTCTACTGAAAATGCTGTCATAGGAAAAAAGGCGTAACTGTATTTTTTTTTTTGTTAAATGTTAGTTACTGCCTTTTTCCTTCATCATCATCATTAGCCTATAATATTGTCTTACTGCTGGCCTCTTCTCATACAGAGAAGTCATGCGCATTGATCACCACGCTTTCTCAAGGCGGATTGGCGATTTCATTTGTTTTCCGTCACCGTTAGTCAGTGACGTCTAAGATATACTTAGAAAGTATCTATTAGACTTCAGAAAAGTCACATTGGGACTTGCCAGGTTTCGTACCAGCACATTAGTACACGGGAGACAGGTGCCTTAACCGCTAGGCCACCACGACTTTTTCCTTATGACGGCAGAATATTATACATATCTAAGTTTGTGAGGACGTATGTATGTTTGTTACTCTTTTACACAAAAACTACATGGTGGAATTTGATGAAATTTAGTACACACACATAGTTTATAACCACATAGAATACTTTTCGCGTGGGCAATTAGAGTTCGAGTTTTAGTGAATTAAAGTGTGGGCTTATTTAGGTAACTTACCTAACAAGCCCTAGTGTCAGAGTTTTCTCAAATCCGCCTGACTAAATAACTTTCTTCTTACTAAATTTGGCCGATTTCATAATTTATTTTTAAATGGGAATGCGAGGCAAGTTCAGCACTTCACTATTTTAATTATAAAATTAAATATTGGTTTTACGAAGAACTTAAAAGAGAACTCTTTTAAAATCTAACAGATTAATTCCAAGGAAACGTCGAAAGGTCATCAATTAATAATTGATTTTTCATTATCCGTCGTGACTGTTTGAAAAGGATAAATTAATCATGAATAATTATAGGAAAGTAGAACGGTAGGTAGTGTCTTTTCTGAATTATAAGTTTTCGAAGGTACTGACAGATTCATTGATTTATTTTGTACTAGCTTCTGCCAGCGACTTCGTCCGCGTGGAATAGTGGTGCTCCGCTCCTATTGTTCTTAGCGTGATGATATATAGCCTATAGCCTTCCTCGATAAATGAACTATCTAACACTGAAATAATTATTTAAATCGGACCAGCGGTTCCTGAGATTAGCGCGTTTAAACAAAATGACAACATTTCCCTTCACTGCTCTGCTCCTATTGATTGTAGCGTGATGAAAAGTATACTATAACCATCTCAGGAGTATGACAAATAATTGTACCAAGTTTCGTTAAAATCCGTCGAGTAGTTTTTGTTTCTATAGAGTTTATACAGACAGACAGACAGACAGACAAAAATTTTACTGATTGCATTTTTGGCATCAGTATTGATCCCTAATCGACCCCTGATAGTTATTTTGGAAATATATTTCATGTACAGAATTGACCTCTCTACAGATTTATTATAAGTATAGAAGATAGATTAGAATAGCATTTATTGCCATAGGCTTGTCACACAACAAACATTTTAAATGTCAAAATTGACCAGTGTATCAAAGTCGATGTCTTTAATTAGGTACTGTTTTGTGTAGTTTTGCCACCGACTTTTTTGATGTAGGTAGGTCATCAAAAATAGCCTTTGTCGTGACGTAATTACTAGCTAATGAATTAATTTAAAAAAAAAATAAGGGGATTCTTTTGTTTCTGAGTGTAGCGAACAAGATCTATAGAAATAAGACAATGCTAGATAAGTCTATCTATACTATTATATAAAATGACAACCTCATACACTGAATGACTGACTCATCAACGCAGAGCCGAAACGGCTGGACCTAGAGCAATGAAATTTGGACAGGAGGTGCCTTTTATTGCCTAGACAAGTAATAAGAAAGGATTTTTGAAAATTCCAACCCTAAGTATACTAAAATAGGGTTGAAAGTTTGTATGGAGTAAGTTTCATTTTGTGATTCAATTAAACTCAAATTTTGTAGAAACACTGTAAAATGAAAATAATTAAACACGTGTTTCACAGTTTATCAAGATTTTAGCCCCAGGGTGATAAAATCAAATTTCAAGTTTGTAAGATTAAAAATATGTTTTGACTTTACGCGAAAACGTCTGAACAGTTTTACTTGAAATTCACCAAAAATGTTTCTTATGAATCGGGTCAAGTTTTAGGCTACAAATCATCACGCTGATTATGATGGGGAATGAGCAGTGAGGCATTGAAATAAGTTTGTAATGGGATGACCTAACAAATTTTTATAATTATGCATTTTCGCTATCATTACAATCTTTGACATGAAAATCATCACGCCCGTTTCTAAAGCAGATAAGCAGTAATTAAAATTGAAAAGACGTTGTATTAGAACGTCAATTTTACCTTCAATGTCAACGAGCACTGTAGCGGAGGGGCTGTATTAATGATCATGCGAATCGGTTACATCAAGTTCGAATCCCACATATTTTTAGTATTTTTTTTTTGAGTTTGGTGCATACACAATTTTCTTTTTCTTTTAGTTAATTTCACATAATATTTTTCACCTTTAGCGGCTTCAAGAATTAAGTTACGAATTTGTTAAAAGTAAGCGATTTCAAGTCATCATATTATGCAGATGTAATTCCACTTTATAAAGCATGGTGATTAATGCTCATGCATTCTATGTATAAAAATGAACTCTTTTCATACATAACAGTGGAATAATTAAAAGCCAAAAAAAATTTGGCGGAGCCAAGAATCGACTCCAGGCCACTGCAGGCCCGGGCCTGCAGACTTTAAGCAATAAGTGGCCATCCGGTAAGAATTAGGCCCGCGTAGACGGCGCGTTTGAGTTCCACGCATGCCTCAATGAGATGTAGCATAGTTGACGGGGCCCACCCCCAGGAAAAGTGCCTGGGGGCGCTGTTCGAAAGAGCTACCGCGACCTAAGAAAATAAAGAGCGAAGAAGAGAACATAATGGATCGATTTAAGTCAGTCTGACACTTACCCCCGCTCCGCCCACAGCGGGAAGCGTCGGGAGATGATTTTCTATTCCTAAAAAAAAAAACTTTTTGCAAAAATAGATCAAAAATACACAACACAATACCTAATTGGATACACCGACTTCTGGAACGATGTATTAGTTATTTTTCAATTTTATTTTCCATGCCAGTTCTATTTTTGCAAAAAAGTTTTTCAGTTCGCTTTTGAGTGTAGTAGTTTGTAATTTAAATAAATAACAATATCCTAATGTCCAGACAAATGTTCATCACCTTGAATAAGGGTGAACTCTATACCTCTGTTTTCTCCTTTAAAGCTTAGAGGTGTGATGTTATGTTATAGAATATTGAAAACAATCACTTGCATAATATTGCAGTAATCGCTGTTCCTTTACTATTAGTAATTGAAGAGTTCCATTGGCTATCTCCGAAGAACTTCATCAGATCCCAATATACTATAAAGTATTATACTAAAAACCTTCCTTGAAACTGACTTGACTATGCTTTTGAAGAACGAAAACTCCTATCAAATTCGGTTCAGTAGTTTTTGAGATAATCGCGGACATAAAAACACATACATACGGGTACATATATAAAAAAAAAATACAGAACCACTTTTTTGAAGTCTGTTTAAAAACAAAGACTGCCTACCCGTGCGAAGCCGGGGCGGGCCACTAGTCCTTGATAAAATCTAGGAAAGCTAGATTAAAATCCTGAATTTCCACACTGGCTGCGTGCCAATATCTAGTGTCCTTGTAACCGATATGCAGGGTGATGGGTTTGCGAATAACTTTTTTTTAACTTTTATGACAATAGCTCATGATTGGTTTGCGATCAACATTTTTTTTTAATTTTATGATAAATAGCTCATGATGGATTTGTGATCAATTATTTTTTATTTTATGACAATAGCTCATGATGGGTTTGCGATCAAATATATTTTTTTATTTTATGATAATAGCTCATGATGGGTTTGCGATCAAATATATTTTTTTATTTTATGACAAATAGCTCATGATGGGTTTGCGATCAATTATTTTTTTTTTACTTTTATGACAATAGCTCATGATAGATTTGCCATCAACTATTTTATTAAAATTTTATGATAAATAGCTCATGATACAATTCAGGAGATTAAACGTCAGTAAAAAGTATTGAAGTGATTTTTGGTGGATATTTTTTTTTCTGGTAAGTATGCGGTATTATTTCGCTTGTTTTCCTCAAAGGAGTATTCAGGACTATGGCACATTTTTTTTTTTAGTTTTCTTTAAGAATCTAAGTTAAAGATAGTTAGCAAATTCAGATGGTCTATTGAATTCTAAGTGAAATTACCCTGCTTTTAGTTGTTGCCACAGTTGGATAAAATTGACGAGTGAAAGTCTTATATTGTTTCTATTAACAAGATAATTAAAATTTAATAGTGTTAATAAAATGAAACATATTTTTTTTGCGTGTGAAAATCACAATTAATTTCCTGCAGAATTTCGTAAATGGTTAATTAATTATTATAAAATTTATTTTGTGTCATTTATATTATTAAAATGTAATGTGTTCAATGTAATTTTTATTAAAGTTAAGTATTTAAAATAATGTCAATGATTCAAATAAAAAATAATTGCATTATAATTTGTATGAATTCTATGATATTATTATTATTTCGAGTATTTTTATTAAATTAATTAATTAACAATGAATCAAAATATTGAACATTTCGAATCCTCATAATTTACCTCCTAATAAAGAATTTAAATCTTAGATAACTGGACGAAAGAAACTTTCAATAAGTTATTTAGTTATATAAAAGTTGTACCTGTTTATATATAACACTGTAATAACACTATATAAATATATACAAAACACATACCCGAAATAACACTTTGAGTCGTACGAAGTTTTCGCGGTAGGTGCGTAGCGCGTCTACGCCGTAGCAGTCGCTCTACGGATTTGGTGACTGTAGCGAGCGCGCGTAGCATTTTATGTCGTAGCAGTGATCACCCGTGACGTCATTTTGCCACAGATCATGGGACGTGGGATGGGAGTACAGTTGCACACATAACTCATTATTTATGTTACATTGTCTTGGTACAATCGAGAGAGAAAGTTATTTAGGTATATGACTCATAAATGTTAGCACGACTATTTCTTGCAGAATTTTAGTTTTATTTTTTCACTGACTCTTTTGACCACGTGCCCGAAAGCTGGTCAAAAGGTGGTCAATGTCACTATCAATCTAATTTAAAAACTAAAATAGTTAACTATTGTAACTCGTTCCTGAGAAGTCTTTGAAAAGTCGGCTCCTATATTTTTTCAAATGTATTTTAATCCGAAATTTACTTCGAAATTTATCTATACAAATTAATGAATAAAACGAAAAGTTACAAGTTTTGATTTTCAAATGAAGGGAATACAATAAAATGGCCTGTAAATATGAATATTTTATTCTAATAATAAATACTGCCATTTAATTTATATTTTGTGTGTCTCGGTGACTACACTAGCAAAAGACTTCAACGAATACTGCGCCTAAAAAGAAAGGTCATTTTTTAGGGTTCCGTAGTCGACAAGGAATTCTTATAGTTTCGACATGTCTGTTTGTCTGTCTGTCTGCGTTATAGCTCAGAGGTTCTAAGTACCACAAAGCTGAAATTTGTTATGAATATGTATATTGATCACGCCAACAAATTGGCAAAATAAAATTTTGTTAAATATTATTTTATGATTATACACGACAAGGAACTCTTATAGTTTCACCATGTCCGTCTGTCTGTCCGTGGCATAGCCCTGAGGTTTTTAGTACCACAAAGCTATATGTTACGGATATGTATCACGCCGACAAATTGGTAAAATAAATTTTGAAAAATATTTTATGAGTAATACACGTACTTAATTTTTTTATACTTTAATGACATGATTATTGACTTGCTTGAGCAAGTGCTTTATGATTGCACTATTCTGGGTTTGATAGTCGCATCTCATCGTCATACACTTTCAATATCTATACTAGTAATCCTAGCTCATATTATAAATGCGAATGTCAGTTTGTTTGTTACGCTTCCACGGTAAATGGCTGAACTGATTTAGATGAAATTTGGTTTGGAAATAGATTGAATACTTAGAAATAATTGCCTAATCCTCTACATCAGACTATTCTAAACGAACAAACAGACAGACAAATTCAAACTAGCACATATAAAAATGCTATTTATCAAAAAAAAAAAAACCCATCGTAAATAACTATGGGTACAATATAGGTCAAAGGAGTTATAAATCAAATGTATTTGTCACGACTCACGGCTCTCATTTTTTACGTAAGCAGACAACGTATAGTCTGACAGTCTAACAGGTCAGAACGTGGGCAGCTCATTCATGACCAGACTTGGAGTCGGGCCAAGAGAGATTGATTCTTACTATGAGAATTGTTCTGACGTTATGAATCCTTAGATACTAATATAATAAACTAGCTGCCCCGCGCGACTCCGTTCGCGTGGTATGCAACTCCTACCCAACTCCTAACCAACTCCTACCCAACTCCTACCCAACTCCTACCCAACTCCTACCCAACTCCTACCCAACTCCTACCCAACTCCTACCCAACTCCTTTTTTTTTTTTTTTTTTGTATCGCTGGGAAAAATGCTTTACGCATCCCCCCCATCCAGGGGAATGGGGGGGTATGTGGGACTCCCCGGGCAAGCCCGGTATACCCACTAAAAAACCCAGCGGCATTCCCGCATCGTCTGAAAGGAGGGGGACTGGGAAACCGGCGTAGCCTTTACGTCCAGTCCCCCTCGACGATTGCCCGCCTCAACGGCGGCGGGCCCCTCACGTCCTCCCCATTGGGGGAGGATCGGGAATGTCCGGCGGAGGTGGTGTGGAGTGCAATGCGGGCGGAGGCGCCCCCGCGCCTGTCGCCCGCCCAAAACCACCGCGAGGAAGGAGTCTTCTCCTTCCTCTTCTTCGCCTACGGAGCGGCGCAGCGAGAGGATCATCCTCCCGCGCGCGCTCCGCCGCCTCCTTTTGCGAAATGACATCCTCGCAAAAGGAGGCGACCGCGGCCCAGGCCCCCTCGCTCCCCAGCATGGACAGAACAACGCTGGGAAGCGAGAGATCTCGGCCGATCTCGGCAGTCAGACATCGGCGCGGCTCTGCCCAGGCGGGGCAGACCTCGAGGGTGTGCCGCGCCGTGTCCTCTGCTGCGCCGCAGTGGTGGCACGCTGGGGTTTCCTCCCTCCCGATCCTGTACAGGCGCGAGCCAAAGCAGCCATGCCCTGACAGCACCTGCACAAGACGAAAAGAGAGGAAACCGTGCTTCCGCTCGAGCCATTCTCGCAGAACTGGCCCGAGCGCATCCAGCGTCCGACGGCCGAAAGTGGCGGTGGCGAGGTCGTCCGTCCAATGGACGACGATGGCGTCCTTCGCCTCCCGCCTGACGGCCTCCCGCTCCTCCGCAGTGGGGCACTCTCCGAGCGCCTTTCGATGCGCCGTCCACTCGTACACCCTGGCGAGCACCCATGCCTCGAGCTCCCAAGGAGGGGTACCCGCCAGAGCGCACGCCGCCGAAAAACCAACCGACCTGTAGGCCCTCGCCACCCGCAGTGCAATGGCCCTTTGTGGCCTGCGTAGGGCGGTGGCGTTCTCCCTCCTGCGGAGGGAGTCTGACCAGATTGGAGCCCCATAGAGGGCCATGCTCCGCAAGATGCCGGCATACAGACGCCGGCACCGTGCGCTGGGTCCCCCCAGGTTGGGGAGGAGCCAAGAGAGGGCGTCAGCGGCCCTCAGCAGGCGCGTCGACAGCCCGTTGAAATGTGGGCCGAAGCGCCACCTGCTGTCCAGCACCAGGCCCAGATACTTCATCTGGGGCCTCACCTCGATCCTGACGCCCTCCACAGCAATGTGGGCGTCGGGAGGGCAGCGCTGCCGAGGCCCGCGGAAGAACACGGCCTCGGTCTTGTTCAGCGCCACCCTCAACCCCAGGCGGCGGATCCTCCCTGCCACCAAGGACCCGCCAGCCGACGCCAGACAGGCCGCCTCCCCAAAGTTCTTCCCCCGGGCAGTGAGGAGTGTGTCGTCCGCGTAACAGATCACACTCGTGCCCGGGAGAAGGGCCCCCCGCAGGACCTACCCAACTCCTACCCAACTCCTACCCAACTCCTACCCAACTCCTACCCAACTCCTACCCAACTCCTACCCAACTCCTACCCAACTCCTACCCAACTCCTACCCAACTCCTACCCAACTCCTACCCAACTCCTACCCAACTCCTACCCAACTCCTACCCAACTCCTACCCAACTCCTACCCAACTCCTACCCAACTCCTACCCAACTCCTACCCAACTCCTACCCAACTCCTACCCAACTCCTACCCAACTCCTACCCAACTCCTACCCAACTCCTACCCAACTCCTACCCAACTCCTACCCAACTCCTACCCAACTCCTACCCAACTCCTACCCAACTCCTACCCAACTCCTACCCAACTCCTACCCAACTCCTACCCAACTCCTACCCAACTCCTACCCAACTCCTACCCAACTCCTACCCAACCCCTACCCAACCCCTACCCAACTCCTACCCAACTCCTACCCAACACCCAACTCCTACCTTTTTTTTTTTTTTTTATCCTATGTCCTTTTCCTAGTTCCAAGCTGCCTCCCCTCCAATTTTCAGCCAAATCGGTTCAGCCGTTCTCGAGTTATAAGTGGTGTAACTAACACGACTTTCTTTTATATATATAGATGTGAAAGTGAGTTTGTTTGTTTGGTTACAAAAAGCGTTAAAAAAGCGTTAAAAGCGTTACGCTTTCACGTTAAAACGGCTGAACCGATTTGGATGAAATCTGGAATAGAGATAGAGGGAACCTAGGAGACGGTTATAGGTATTTTTTTATCCAGGTGCATTAGTAGTTATCTCATTACGCGGGTGAAAACGCGTGAAACTACTAGTATTGTAATAAAATATCAGATCAATTTAGATTAATTTTCTTTTTAGTTGCGCCAAAAAGGTTAGTCACAATTGAAGTTTTGTTATTTAAGGACACTGACGTAAAGACAGAATCTTTTGTGATCAGCTGTTTTCGATATAGGTACCGTTGCATCATCATCAGCCTATATATTGCCCCACTGCTGGGCACAGACCTCTTCTCATATAGAGAAGGCTTGAGCATTGATCACCAAGCTTGCTCAAGACGGATTGGCGATTTCAGACTTAAGATTAGTTTGTGTCTAAATAATAGCATAAAACTATAATAATAGGTTGTGCTTGACAAGTATAACTGCAGAACCAATTTTGATGTAATTTTCTGTAAAGATGGCTTTAACTCTGGGGAAAGACATTATGTCTCTCAATCCGGGTACTTAAAATAGTCTTCCCATGAGTAAAACAGACTATATTATTTCAAACTCAACATGTTTTAAATATTATAGGTGATTATTATACCACAGATGTATTATTTCACTACCGTTTGATAATATATCTGTGGTTATTAGGTACACGGTTCCAAGCAGTGGGTCTTATGGAGAAGAACCAGCAAGAAATTCCATCATTTTAAATCAGTACCTATAAGTGATAAATAAGGCTAGGTAATGAATAATTATTTTTGTCCTAAAAATCCCGCAAATATAATTTTATTACTAAAATCTATTTGACCTGGTTCATTGTACAAGGCGAACTTCTTACTAAACTATAATAATTGTCCGTTACACTCAAATAAGGCCGCCTTCATGCGATGCAATAGTGTGACAGAAATCGTTGACTGAGGTATATGTATACCAATAACGACTTTATTTAATACCTACGAAGGTAAAATTTTACTCCTGACACACAGCACCTATAAAGCCAACGCTCGACCGTGGTGCATATATTTGACTTAATTTTTTCGTAATAAATCAAGGAAAATTAACTAACGAAAAAGGAAAAATAAGCAGCAGTGAAAATACGAATAAAAATAATATTTTAAAAGACGGCCAAGAAGAAGATAGCACTATTGAATATGACGTCATCCTGTAAAAACGCTGAGTAACTCGTCAGTCCCAAGGAAAAAGTAATACAATTTCGCGTGACATCTAGCACAAAACAATATTTTGCGTGTCACGGATAGAAAATCCCCCCTCCAAAAACTTCTAAAGCACGCATTTTTTTTAAATTTAATTTACTTTTGACACCTCGTTTTCATTCCTATTGGCTAGTAGTCAAATTCCTAATGATTACTTACATATTTTTGTTATCTGAATGCCAAATTCCACCTAAATCAGTACTGTCATTTTTATGGAAAAGAGTAATAAACATTCCATCCATCTTCACACACTTTCTCGTTTTTAATATTCGTAGGATTTCCACAAAAAAACCGGCCACCGGCCAACCGCAGTAGGGTTCCGTAGTAGGTCTTAGTTAGTCGACTATAACTCTGTAACCGGTTAAGCTTACTTAGCCGTGATAGTTTTCCTTGTAAGTTCATTACATGTGCTACGTCTGTGATTTTTTCTATTAGGATAGCTATTCAAAAGTTACGCCCGTATCGAACAAAAAATTGCACTTAAAAGCTAGATATTTCGCAAATGGCTCACTTAACCGTCTTGTCAAAAAATTGACGAAAAATTGTCTTGCCACACTCATAATATTTTTGTAAGGGCTGATTTCTCAATAGTCAGATAACTTTTATCTGATGAATAAATATGTCAGTTTGACAGATTTTGTTACAAGAATATGTCAAACTGTCAAATTTATTCTTTAGATAAAAGTTGTCAGACTATTGAAAAATCGGCCCTAAGACTATCTAAAAATGTTCCAGTTTGTAAACGGCCTTATCTTACCGGTTCTTATTACAATACTGTTCTAAATTACGATAGAAGGATGATAATCGTCATAGGTCGGTGTTAGGATCGAGTTCACGGCGCCTGGCGGTCGGAACCCGACACTGTGTCGGATGACATTGTCTAATAAGAAATGGCTGACCGAAGACTGTGGTTAACGGCGGTTAAACCTGAAGTATGTGTTTTCTTGACGCCTTTATTTGATACCACTGAAATTATTATACACCAGCGACTTCGTCCGTGTGGAATAGTGGTGCCCCGCTCCTATTGGTTTTAGCGTGATGATATATAGCCTATAGCCTTGATTTCTGTGTAGCTTTAACCATTAAGGTTGCACACGCGACGGAAGCTTAAAAAATGGAGTAACTTCTCCCGTTTTCCCAGCATTTCCCTTCACTGCTCTGCTCCTTTTGATTGTAGCGTGATGAAAAGTATACTATAACCATCTCAGGAGTAAGAAAAATAATTGTACCAAGTTTCGTTAAAATCCGAGCCGAATCCGATCGAGTAGTTTTTGTTTCTATAACGTTTATACAGACAGACAGACCAAAATTTTACTGATTGCATTTTTGGCATCAGTATCGATCCCTAATCACCCCCTGGTAGTTATTTTGGAAATATATTTCATATATAGAATTGACCTCTCTACAGATTTATTATAAGTATAGATATAGATAGAAGATTATTTATACATATAAAATGCTTTGTCCTGAATGACTGACGGATCAACGCACAGCGTAAACCGCTGATCGTAAACACCTGAAATTTGGAGGGTATGTTCTTTGTATGACGTAGGTATCCGATAAGAAAGGATTTTCAGAAATTCTAGCCCTAAAGGGTTGAAAAAGGGGGGTAAAGATTGTCGGTCATTTTTAATTTGAATTATACGAATTCCAGCCCACACGGGCGAAGCCGCTGACGGAAAGCTATAGCGTACACCGAGGGTTCCAACCGCAGAAAACTTCTCCAGTCCTAATTATAATAATATTTATTATAAAAAAAATATGCGTATGTGAGTTTGTTACGCTTTCACAGTAAAATGGCTAAACCGATTTAGATGAAATTTGGCCCTTTGTTTAAAGGCATCTTTTTATTCTTGCATGTGAAGTGGACGTGGGTGAATCCACGGGAACAAACTTGCTACCAACCAAACTTACTTCATATTATTTTGTAGACTGTACGTACAGTAACGTGGGCAGAAAAAGAAACAGCTTTCATTTCTACTCACTCAACCATTTAAGAGAAAGGCAAACGTTCCACTTAACGTAAAACTACGATATCAATCAATCAACTTTCAAAGCTAAGTGGTATCGAAAAACAGATCAGTGAGTTGGCTCCGTGATTCCGTGAAACGGAACGCAATGCGGGTAAAGCGATTTTATTAGAACACTACCAAGGAAACTCACACTCGCTCACTCTGAGATTTTCATCATCGTCATACCGAGATCCTTCGTGCCTCCGTAAGTACGATGATTTGTAGATTTTTCACAATCGTTACGTGTCAGCAGAAGTCCAAGAGGGGGGAGGGGTTCACAGGGGACATGTCCCTCGTCATTCTGCACCCCAGCCAGCCAGTGAAAGCAGAGTGAGGAATGGTGGCTTCTCCCTCGAGCACTCGGTGCCTCATAGGCCCACAGAGTCACTAGTCCCCGTTATCGGCCTCAAGATGTCCTGGGGGCTCACAATATTTTTTTTTGGTTTATCTACGGACGGTGGTCCGCAGCCCCACGCCTACGTATATAAACCACAAAACCCATAGCTCACCAGCTATGGGTGGCCCGCCGTCCAAGGACCAGGCCCGCGTCGACGGCGCGTTCGTGTTCCACGCGCGCCTCAAAGAGCTGTCAGGATGAGGCCCTACCCCAGGGCCATAGCCTGCCGGGGCTGCGGGATGTTCAAAAGAGATACCACGCCCCCGGAATACAAAGGGCTGAGGATGGGACATGGATGGGTTTTAGTCAGTACGAGTCTGACACTCCCTTCCACTTCACTCACAGCATGATTTCCCAACCGAAAAAAAGGCACGTGTTACGATTAACAGTACCTAAGCGTAAAGCACGAATCGCTCAACCGATAAAGCTTTGAAATGTAGCAAGTCTAAACTTTAACATTAAAATATTAGTAGATACTTAAACCTATGAGCTTAAAATAGAAATATGTATTTCATCAATAGTTTTGATGTTAGTACCTTCTATTTTAACCTGACCTTTTTACCTTAATTTGCCATCACAACGCACCACAGGGTTAGGCAAAAATCCTTTTGCGAAGCAGTATACTAGAAGGCAAACCTCACATCTGAACCACGGTGGAGCATACGGTGGGGGTTTGCCCCGCTTGGGCGGAGCACCGCCGTGTCCTCGTAGGGGCGATCGGCGGCGGCGACCTCCCGCGTCCGGCCCTGATTCAGGCCAAGGTCCGGAGCGAGACGGAATGGCCGTCGCCTCCTTCTGCGAAACAGTAATGCTGGAGAAGGAGGCGGCGGAACGCGTGAGGGAGCGACAGGCCTCACGCCCCAGCCGCCGCAGGAGACGCCACGGGCGTCGGGAGCTGCGAGACTACTCCCGGCCACCGTAGGTACGGGGCTGCGGACGGTGAGCTATGGGTGGCTCGCCGTCCGGCAAGGACCAGTCCCGCGTCGACGGCGCGTTCGTGTTCCACGCGCAGAGATGTCAAAGAGATGTCAGCATCATTGACGGGGTCCTCCCCCAGGGCTATAGCCTGCCGGGGCTGCGGGACGTTCGAAAGAGATACCGCGCCCCCGGAATACAAAAGGCTGAGGAAGGAACATGGATGGGTTCTAGTCAGTAAGAGTCTGACACTCCCACCCGCCCCACCCACGGCGGGAGGGGACATTTGATGATTTCCCATACGAAAAAAAAAAAAAAGGCAAAAGCCCTCTTATTTACTACCTTTTTTAGGGTTCCGTAGTCCGACAAGGAACCCTTATAGTTTCGCTCTGTCCGTCTGTCTGTCTGTCTGTCTGTCTGTCTGTCTGTCTGTCTGTCTGTCCGCGGCATAGCTCCGTGGTTTTTGTTATTAGAAAGCTAAAATTTGGTATGAATATGTATATTGATCACGCCGAGAGAGTGGTAAAATAAAAGTTTGAATAATATTTTTTTTAGCGTAGCTCCCAAACATGTAAAGTAGGGATGAATATTTTTTTTCTCGCGTACCCCTTCGTGTGGGGTATCGTTAGATAGGTCTTTCAAAAATATTATGGGTGTGTGAAGACCATTTTTCAGTTAAGCGAGCCATTTGCGAAATATCTAGATTTTAAGTGAAATTTTTTGTTCGATACGAGTTACCCCCCCCTCTAACTTTTGAATGGCTGTACCTAGAAATGTGAAAAAAATCACAGACGTAGTACATGTAATGAAATTACAAGGAAAACTATCACGGCTAAGTAGGCTTAACCGGTTACAGAGCTATAGTCGACTAACTAACTCCTACTACGGAACCCTACTGCGCGTGGCCCGACACGCACTTGGCCGGTTTTTTTACTTTTTTTAATTAATAAGCTGAACTTTCGGCTTAGTTATTTGTTGAAAAGTTATAATTTTTTACATCAGTTATGATAGTGTTTCTGTATTCGGCCCGTGTAGGACACCGTGCCGGCTTACTGTTCATTACTCAAGCTCCTACACAATGGCAACACTGGCGACTTTTCACGTGCGACCTGTCAAATGAAAAGTAAAACTTGTCATGATTATCCTTACTGATATAAAAATGAGGTTGCTGTATTTTTTGGCTGGTATAACTGACAAGTAGTAGACGGCTGGGATATGCCTCGTCGAGAGTAGTATTTTTTATCATCCGCCTATTTACTGTCCCACTGTTGGGTAAAAGACTCTTCTTATACGAGAAGGCATGAGCGTTGATCACCACGCAAGCCCGGTTAAGCAGTCGACAACCTTCTAGGCTGACCTGCGAGATGCCATACAAAAAAGTTGATCACCACGCTTGCTCAAGGCGGATTGGCAATATCGGACTATTTAGTTCAGGTTTCCTCACGATGTTATCCTTCATCGTTAGTCAATGGTGTTCAAGAAACGCTTAGAAAGTACTTGGTACTTGTCAGGTTTAGAACTGCACTACGCAAGATAGAAAGAAAGAAAGAAAGAAAATATGTTTAATTACGTGATTGGAGACATACATATACACAAAAAAAAATATTTAAAAAATACTGATACATAAGGGGGTAGTATGCGTCACAAACACGCAATACGGCCCTCGCTCAGCTTAATGCTGTGACCCTATGCGAGACAAAGTCCCAGCGCTGTTTTTCAGCGAAAGCCGAATACTGACGTGATGACGTCAAATCGGTGATGCAAATAAATATAACATAAATAAATGCAATATGTAAATATTAATGTATGTACAATGCAGATGCAGGTAGTACCTGCCTAGGTATCTAATATTTTTATGATTATGAATTGTCTCACTGCCTTCTTCCTTCATTATGTAGGTAGTTAAGGTCAAAAGCTTTAGTAAACCGAAATGTGATGGAGCAACCAAAATACAAATGACTGACTTTCGACATCCACTGACACGGTAAAGGAATAAAATAAGTATATAGGTAGGCATAAGATTAGTATGGCAATTTCAAGATACGGTTGGCTACGTGGGTGACCAATTGGTAGGTATAGCCTTGCCTGCCTTGCCTGGCGAAATAGCTTTAGGGGGGAAACCGGATCCCGCAAAAAAAATATCTAGGTACCCCTACTTAGATAGGTATGTACCTATGTATTTATTACCGGTCTGACTGGTGGTTAGGTTGATATATAGATATTCACTTGAATATTCAATGCAAATTCAAGAGTGAATCCTCCATTAAATGTGACCTTAATGTTTAATCTTTTGAGTACCAAATAATCTTTGCATGATGGGCGTGGCGCCATCTTTAAGGACCTGGTAAGTAGGTAAATTATTTTTCGCGACATCTTCAGCAACCTCGGCAGCCAAAAACATCTTAGGGTGACTTGCGAGCCAAACACAAAAAAGCGACATCTTTATTCTTTATAATACAACGCTTAGAAAACAGCGGTTAGGTACTGTGTGCGTCACAAATACATTTTACCACTCAGAGACAATACGTTTCCGATAATCACAATAATTTTATAATAAGTATTTTTTAATTACCTTTTGCACGAGAATTTAAAAACGGGTGTATCATTGGTACAATTTTATTGGTTGTGTAGAAATCGTAGACCGAACCTATTTTTAATACTCTTTTCTACCTCGACCATAAAGTAAAGACTGATAGAGTTTGATTGACAGTTCATGACAATTGACAATTCAATTTTGACATTTCTAATTTCATAGATTCATAGTCATCGTCGGCTTCGTTTGCTACAAATAAAACTCAATTATTTGTGAAATTTACGCTTCAAAGTTCATTTCAACATGGTAAGTAGTTGAAAAGTTTTATTAATGACACCTTTCATTTGAAAATCAGAAAATGTTGATCAATTTAGACTCAAAAGTCATCGATTATGCTCCGTCATTGCCGCTACACAAAGTGTTTTAATGGTGTAAAAACGTTTTTTTTCTATAGATTGCAATGTTATATCTTCTCTTGCAGTTCTTTTTTAATCTAATTACAGACAAAAAAGGTTTCCAATCACATATCCATAGCTTATTTCTTGGTTGTTTAAAATCATAACCTAAGTATCTCGAATTTTAATATCTGCTGTTGGTATAAGTTGTTTTATTTTACAAGCAATTAATTCCTCTTACTACTTTATCCTACTAGAGAAACATACCATTTGATATATTTCATTGTTAAGTACAATTGCAGAACTCAGCCATTACAATTTTTATGGGTATTATTCTTTAGGCAAAGGAATTCCCAAACTGCCAGCTACCATACTAAACATACAAACCTTTTTACAGTTCAGGAATCAGTATGACAGTGATGTCACAGTCTGGAGCCCCCAGGGTCGTCTCCATCAAGTGGAGTATGCTATGGAAGCCGTAAAGCTTGGTTCGGCTACTGTTGGGTTGAAGAACAAACAGTTTGCTGTCCTTATTGCTTTGAAGAGGGCCGTGAGTGAATTGTCTGCTTATCAGAAGAAAATTATTCCTATCGATGAACACATTGGCATTTCTATCTCTGGGTTGACTGCTGATGCTAGGATGTTGAGGTAAATATTCTTATCTATCTATACTAATACTAGCTTCTGCCCGCGACTTTGTCCACGAGGAATAGTGGTGCTCTGCTCCTATTGGTCTTAGCGTGATGATATATAGCCTATATCCTCGATAAATGGGCTATCTAACACTGAAGGAATTTTTCAAATCTAACCAGTAGTTCCTGAGATTAGCGACAAACAAAAAATTAACAAACTCCTCAGTTTTATATATTAGTATAGAGTTTAGATTATAAAGAGGTAAAGTTTGTGAGGTTGTAGGGGGGCAATCTCTGGATCTACTGAACCAATTTAGATAAAATTTGGTATGGAGATAGAGGGCACCCTGGAGAAGGTGAAGTAGTTCCACAGTTAGTATTTTATAAGTATTTCGTTACTTTTTTGTTTTTGTTGATGTTGTTAGTGCCTTTACAACAATTGAGGAAATTTATTCTGCTTGACTTATAGTCAAGAACCTCTGCTATTACATAAAATGGTGTTCTTTTTGTAACAATAAATTTTAATATAGTTTATGTAATTTTATATCAGTGGTACAATTAAAGGATTGGTCTGTTTCCATACAAAAAATCTCTTAGCATAAGAGAATCTTAGGTTTAAAAGGTGCCTTACTTATTCCAAACCTCTTAATCCTACTAAATGGTGAGGATGTGTGTATGTTACAATACAGGCAAAAGCTACAGAATGGATTTGCTTAAATTTGATACACACATGGTTCATAACCGGAATTAACACATAGAAGACTTTATGTGAGGTTTCCCAAAGTAGTTCCTAGGAATCTGCTAGTCATAACATATTTTTAATGTTTTTTTTACAGCCGTTTCATGCGTACCGAATGCCTGAACCACCAATATGCTCACGATGCACCGATGCCAGTCGGCAGATTGATTGGTCTAGTCGGCAATAAGATGCAGATATGTACTCAGAGGTACGATAAGAGACCGCTAGGAGTCGGTCTGTTAGTTGCTGGTTACGATGTAAGTATCAATAACAATTGCCAAGCTTACTTACCTTTACTTCCTTAAAAACTATTAGACTATTTAGGCCAGGGGTTTCCAAACTTTGAAGCCTTGGGGCCATAATATTTTTTTCGGTATGTTGCAAGGGCCATAACAATTTTATTTTTTCTGCCCACCTAAGTAAATAGGCTTTTATTGCATTTCAATTACTATTGATTGTGTATTGTGACACTTAACGACATCTAGTGTCAAGTAGTGATACTATGTACTGTTCTAGGTACTATCTATTTCAGCTACATATCATTCTGTGTTTTCATTCTCTTCCATTCAACTGATCACAGTAATAGTAACAACAGTAAAACATTGGCTGTCGTGGGCCAGATTGATGACACTAGTCTTAAGCTGTCGCGGGCCGGATTGATGGCAGTGGCGGGCCGGACTTGGCCCGCGGGCCGTAGTTTGGAGACCCCTGATTTAGAGTAACATTACTGGTCGAAGATATCAAATGTATGTAGTTAAAAACATGGCAAATACCAATGTTATTTTTAAACTCACACGAACTTTCTAAGTCGTATCGTGCATGTATTGAAAAGAGGCTTCCGGCGACTGGGACCGCAATTAACTGATCCGCGGTGTGAGTCGCCGGAAGGATTTAATTTAAATATTTTTCTTCCGGCGACTGGGACCACTCATAAAATATAAGGTTCAAATCAAAAATAGTACAGTCAGACAAAAAAATCTTCAGTGCACTCTATAATATATATTAAAACAATCAAATGGACATTGAACATTTGAAATGTTGCGTCACGAAAAGTACTAGGACATCATAGAATGAAAGAGACCGCAGTGTTGTTTCAACTACTATCAACACTCAGTGAAGTGAAGAAGTGCGAAACCCTGGTATGTTACGTGGCATTATTACAAAGTAACTGGTGGGTAGTTGAAACATCACAGCGGTGTCTCTTTCATTTTATGCTGTCCTAGTAACTTCACTAGCGGGATGGGAACAACAGAATTAGGTGCAACCTACACATCCCGTCTTTCGATCTCACTATGTTGGTAGAATTGAATAGTTCCGTTATCCGAATGCAGACGGAACTTCTGCAACCTTATGAAGCCCTGGTATGTTACGTGGCATTTACAAAGTAACGGGTGGGCAAAAAATTTACTTTATGTACGGATGGGTAGTTGAAACAACACTGCGGTCTCTTTCATTCTATGATGTCCTAGTACTTTTCGTGACGCAACATTTCAAATGTTCAATGTACATTTGATTCTTTTAATATATATTATAGAGTGCACTGAAGATTTTTTTGTCTGACTGTACTATTTTTTATTTGAACCTTATATTTTATGAGTGGTCCCAGTCGCCGGAAGAAAAAAATTTAAATTAAATCCATCCGGCGACTCACACCACGGATCAGTTAATTGCGGTCCCAGTCGCCGGAAGCCTCATTGAAAAACTGAAAATAATGTATGAAAATTTGGATTACAAATTATTTAAAAATAATGTCTGTAAATCTCGAAGTATGAAGATCAATGCTTTCGTCATTCCGGAGGAGCCAGTGGCTAAATAACAGCCACACGGTTCAACCAATCTACGTTTATGCTGCGCTTGATCTGTGTCATAGCGAGACCTCCGTGGCTCGGAAAGCGCGTTAAGCTGTCGGTCCCGGTTGTCATTTGTAGATCTTTGACAGTTGTTACGGGTAGTAGAAGCCAGAAAGTCTGATAACCAGTCTTACCGAGGGGTACTGTGTTACGCGGTGACTGGATTGTCGAGGTCAGATAGGCAGTCGCTCCATGTTAAAACACTAGTACTCAGCTGCATCCGGTTTAGACTAGAATCCAACATGTTGGGAAAAGGCTGGGCAGATGATGATTGAATGCTTTGTCTCTATCACTCCATTACAATAATATTATTTATTTCTCATTACAGGACCAAGGTCCCCACATCTACCAAACATGTCCATCAGCCAACTTCTTCGACTGCCGTGCCATGGCCATCGGAGCACGGTCCCAATCAGCTCGTACATACCTTGAGAAGCACCTGTCTACGTTCATGGATTGCGATCTTCAGGAGCTGGTGGCTCATGGCTTACGTGCTTTGAGGGATACCCTGCCCAATGAAGTGGATCTCAACACTAAGGTAATATTATCGTAGATCTGAGTACAATAGGAGCTTTAATGCTTTAAAGTAATAGCGGCTAAGTAACAGACATACAGGTCGACCAATCGGTCGGTCTGTGATGGGTGATCAACTATGCTATACCGAGACACCTCTGTGCCTAGGAAAGCAGATCCTGGCTGTTATTTGTAGATCTTTGACAGTCGTTTTTTGTCAACTAGAATATTTTATGAAAATGTGGAACTTGCTCCCATCATCTGTGTTCCCTAAAACCTTCAATCTGCAATCCTATAGTAGGTACCTATAGGTAAAGTAAAAGTAAATACGCATCTTCTGGGTAAACTCATTCCACCACAGACCTAATTTTTTACTTCATTTGAGGTGCCATTGAGGTTAATTATAATAATTAAAAAAAAAGAGCTACCAGTCTTACTTTTTTTTTGTATGGCATCTCGCAGGTTAACCTAGAAGGTTGTCGATTGCTTAACCGGCTTGCGATCAGTCTTACCAAGGGGTTGTTAGGTTAGTAAAACCTGCAGCACAAATGTTAACAAGGAGGAATACTCAATATTACGACTATAGTCTGTCCAATTGATTTTACGAAAAATGTAAACAAAATCGTAACGTATTTTGTTCTAATTCCGCCACAGAAATTAACACAATGGCGTAAGGATGGCGCGTGCATGTAAATGTCATGCTTTAAACATCATATTTCATCATTTAATGCCATTTTATTTATCTATTTCGAAATAGGTAATATTTTTGTTAACATCATCAATCAATATATATAAAAATCAATGCCACTTTTCGTTGTAATATTATAACTCAAGAACGGGCTCACCTATCCAAACCAAATGTTTAGGCTTTGTTCGGACTATTTAGTAGATGGTTAATGTGAAGTTTGCACAAAATCGGTCGAGCGGTTCATCTTTAATTTGAATTCCAATAGCGCACGCGGGCGAAGCCGCTGACGGAAAGCTAGTTTTTCACAAAATCAATAGACTATAGTACGACAAACACAGCTGCCGCAGAGAAATAGTATATCTCTGTCTCATTCTCTCATTATTTTGTTGCAGAACGTGTCAATAGCCATCGTTGGGCCGAAGACTCCACTCCGTATTGCTGATGAAGAGGAACTGGTTCGCTTCCTGACTTTGGTGGAGGGTGAGGAGAGGAGGGGTGGCGGGGCCAGCGCTACAGGTGACGCCGGCGCACCCGCCGACCGTGACCGCGACGCTCCGGGGGACGAACCCCAGCCAGCTGTAAGTCACATATTCTAACTGTTATTTACTTGCTTTCTATCCGGGTTAGTGAGGTAGTTATTACCAGAGATCGGAGTAGGTAGATTGATTTGGGGTCAATGAACTAGCACGTAGCTATTAATATGGATATGCCTCTGCGATTGTGATGTGTAGGATGAAGAATATTCAATATGAATAAGAAATGTTTAACCCTTTTGCTGTCTTTTTAATAGACAATGTGATCGGCCTTCTATTATAAAAAAACTATGACATAGATAAAGTTGAGTAAAAACGTAGCAAACGTAAAGTGGGATTCTACTAATAATAGTTCGCATTCTATAATTTTCAAATGTTTGAGTTTAAAAATCTTTACATTCACAATATTTGATTGAATCCCGTATGTACCAAAATTAAATCCCGGAAAAAAGGCTTATCCATGTATAATTTTCATTTTACATTTAGTTTAAAAATCTTTACATTCACAATATTTGATTGAATCCCGTATGTACCAAAATGAAATCCCGGAAAAAAGGCTTATCCATGTTATGATTTCTATGACTATTCATGATGCAAGTACGTAAAATCAATCTACCTTCTCCGATCACTGGTTATTACACACCCGGATAAAAAGCCTATAACATCTCCCGGGCCCCATCTTCACATCAAACTTAATTTCTGCTTCACTTTATTACATGGGCCTTAGTTAAAGATAACTGGCGAAAAATGTTCTGAGGTTTTAAGATTGTACATTTCCGCTCTGCTCTTTGAAGTTAATTAGCGTGATGTTATATGAAATGTGATCAGTTTATACTCTGTACTTCCCCGAAAATTAAAACTTATCACGGCCGCGAAGTATTAAGAGATATTGAACTTTCCACCTCATAAAATTGTTATTCCGTATCCGTTGAGAACATAAATAAAGGAGCTCATGGCTAAGTAACAGCCCCACGAATCGACCGATCAAAGGTTAAGCTGCGCTTGGCGCGGTGGGTCCGTGGATGGGTGACCATCTATCTCGGTGCATCGGAAAGCACGTTAAGCTGTTGGTCCCGGTTGTCATTTGTAGATCTTTGACAATCGTAACGGGTAGTCAGAAGCCAGAAAGTCTGACAACCAGTCTTACCAAGAGGTATCGTATTACCCGGTAACTGGGTTGTGGAGGTCAGATAGGCAGTCGCTCCATGTAAAACACTGGTACTCAGCTGCATCTGGTTTAGACAGGAACCCGACCCCAAAATAGTTGGGAAAAGGCTAGGCAGATGATGATGGTTGAGAACATAAATAAAATGACTTTTTTTACAATATTAGTAGCTTAAAATGCCTATCAACCCGCTCTTGGGTCGAGTTGTGGACATCTTCCAACATCCTTAATAATAATCTCTCTCCGACCGACCGAATTCGGTTACGGTGACCAATCTCTATGAAGATTAGCTGGGTAATACCCTCTATCAGTGCACAAGCACTTGCGCAGACACAGGTGCGCTCTCTATTCCCTCTCTCTTATAGTCCGATGGGTCGGCAATCCGACACGACCGTGGAGAGATCAGGCGCAGAACCGACAGCTTTACATGTCTTCCGAGGCACTTATGTTACGAAAACGGTCACCCATCCATGGACTGACCGCGGCTAGTGCAGCTTAACCCTGCTAACCTATCGGATCGATAGGGCACGGCTGTTACTTAGCTACGAGCCCCCCGACAACCATCAACATCCTTATTGATATTATAAATGCGAACGTAACCGTGTCTCGCTTTCACGGCAAAACGGCTGAACCGATTTGGATGAAATTTGATATGGAGTTACCTTGAAACATGGGGAAGAACATAGGATAGTTTTCATCCGGGTGTCCGAAGCAGTTCTCCCAGGATTTGAGTGAAACAGCGGGTAATAGCTAGTAAGGAAAAGCTCTTGAAATAATACAAGTGATTTCGCGCGTTTTCACCCGCATCCAACATCGAAGTAGAACCGACGCCGATTATAATGTGCGATATAATTTCTTTCAATTAAATATGAAGAGTTAGGCACTTCAATTTAGTCGAAGTATAATGTACAAAGACACATCTGGTAGGTAGATGATAAGCGAAGAAAGCGATAAGAAGTTACTCGTTACAAATTGCCCATCCATTATCAAATGACATGAGTCGAGGGTCAATTTAAACTCGAGAGATGTTGCAGTCATACAATAAAGCAGTTTGATTTATAAAATGTCTAGTAATGCCTTAATACTCGTATTTTTTCTCACTTTTCACTATTTGTTTACTTTTGTAGCCAGTGATACGAAATAGGAATATAAATTAAAAAATAATATTAAGATTATGATACCTGTATAATTAATAATAATAGCTAGAACGTCGTCTGTTAACCATTTCATAATTAACTTGTATGCCTGGAAAATAATGGTGATATAATTAATTTCTTTTTGCATGACAATAAAACTTTTTGAACTCCATCACCGATGCTAAACGTCATGAATATGTAATAATAAGGTGGCATTACGAATACGGCCTTATTACAAATATTGACTTTTATTGTCATCTATCATTTTTATTAAGAAATCCTGAAAATTATAACGAGAAAACACATTTATTTTAACTACCAGACAACACAGAATCCTTTACTTATTCTGAAATAATTAACCGAAAAAGGATTATTGGTATTGAGCGCGGGGAATCGTATCAGTCCAGATTTTTCGTGATGATCCTTATTTTGTATTCAAACTGCTACACACACAATAAGATTAAATAACATTACTTTTGCCGGCCAGTAAGACTTCGGCAGCGTCATGTGGCGGTCCTTTGTGTTGACGCTCGTTCTAGGGGCGCTCGCGTCGGCATTCAACTTAGAATATTTGGATCCAACGAAACTTCAAACCGTGGTGCCTCCTGAAACTCAAGAACAAGCAGCATTAGAAGTAATTAAAAGTTATACGCAAAAAGTTACAGTCGAAATAGACCCGGCTTTATTCAAGAATAAAAAGGACTCTTTTCATATAAAAACGCGTGGAGGTCTTCTTACCATCAAGGCCAGTACAGGAGTGGCAGCTGTGTGGGGTTTCAACTATTATCTGAAGAAATACTGCAAGAGTCAAATTGAATGGCAGACTAAGAACGTGAACATACCTGATCCGCTGCCCGAAGTCAATGAAGTAGTTATAGCGAACGACAGATTCCGATACTACCAAAACGTTTGTACCGTATCGTATAGCTTCGTTTGGTGGAACATTTATGACTGGAGGAACCATGTGGAATGGATGGCGCTCAATGGCATTAATCTGGCGCTGGCACCCATAGCCCAGGAAGCTGCGTGGACAAGAGTCTACCAGCAGATTGGAATGACCCAAGAAGAAATAGACAAACACTTCACCGGCCCAGCATTTTTGTCATGGCTTCGAATGGGTAACGTTCACGGGTGGGGAGGTCCATTGCCGAAGTCTTGGCATCAAACACAAACAGAGTTTCAAAATGATATCATCAATAGAATGCGCCGTCTTGGAATTATTTATGTATTACCTGCCTTCAATGGTCACGTTCCAGTTTCATTTCCAAAACATTACCCCAATAGCACGTTCTATAAAGTGGGGCAGTGGAATAAATTCGATGATGCATACTGCTGCGGCCTGTTCCTGGATCCATTTGATCCTTTGTTTAAGGTCATAGGGAAAATGTTTCTGAATGAAATCACTAGAGACATTCCAGCTAGTCACATATACACAGCCGATCCTTTTAATGAAGTCAAAGTATCAGAATTATCAACACCATTCGTGCAGGAGACAGCAAAGCAAATATTCAACACTCTTACGGAATTTGATCGAGATTCAGTATGGCTTCTTCAAAATTGGATGTTTGTAGACAGCCCTCTGTCGTGGCCGCTGAATAGAGTGAAAGCTTTTATTACCTCCGTACCAAATGGCAGGATGCTAATACTAGACCTGCAGTCAGAGCAGTGGCCTCAGTACGACCTATACCAAATGTATTTTGGACAACCCTTCATCTGGTGCATGCTGCACAACTTCGGCGGCACACTCGGCATGTTTGGTAACATGGTGACTATAAGCAAAGACGTTTACGAGGTGAGGTCGCGAGTAAACAGCACTATGATCGGCATAGGCCTCACTCCCGAAGGCATCAACCAGAACTATGTGGTGTACGACTTGATGTTGGAGTCTGCCTGGCGCCAATCTCCCGTGCAAGACCTCGATGCGTGGGTCGCTGACTACGCCGAGAGGAGATACGGTTGCAAAGCGACCGCTGAAGCTTGGAAGTATCTGCTCAAAAGTGTTTATAGTTTTAACGGCCTCAATAGAGTGAGGGGCAAATACGTCGTAACAAGAAGACCTAGTTTTAAATTAAAACCCTGGGCTTGGTATAGAAGCTATGATTTATTTGAGGCATTTAGGCAGCTTATCTTTGTCAGCGATGACAACTGCACTTCTGAAGGCTATCAATATGATATTGTCGACGTGACGCGTCAAGCACTGCAGTACAGAGTAGAGCAACTTTATGTGAACGTTGTCAATGACAGATTCACGAATACTTTTATATACGACGCGTCTATTAAGCGATTTCTCGATGCCCTTTACGATATATCTAATATATTAGATGAAAGTGAGCATTTTATTGCTTCTAACTGGTTCAAAAAAGCAAGACGCTTGGGGAACAGCTCAGACGAAGCTGACCTGTACGAATTAAACGCGCGCAATCAGATCACTTTGTGGGGACCGAAGGGCGAGATTTCTGACTACGCATGTAAACAGTGGGCCGAATTAATAAAATACTACTACTATCCTAGATGGTCAACGTTTCTATCTGCTGCTTTGAAAGCTAAACAGAATGGCGAAGATTTTAACGAAAAGTCTACGCGACGGGTCGTGATGACTGATGTTGAAATACCATTTGTTACTGCCCGAACCGAATCCAGCCCACTTGTACGTACCACCTCATTGGCTTCTACTTTGGATTGGGCGAAAAAATTGTACAGAAAATGGGCGTTTGCACCAGACGTAGAAGACTTGCCAGTTATCATTATAAATTCGGATAGCAACAAGTCTAATGTGGCTGACTTGAGCCCCGAGTGTGAAGAAACGCCAAATGTTGTGATTCTGTCTACTACACCTGTGAATTAGTTTTGATACGACATTATTTTTGGCTGTGAGTCTTTTGCTTACATTTTAAGTTCAACCATATACGACCGCATTATTATCTTTCATGTTAGGTTTTGATAAACATATCTCTATAGAGGCGAGGCGATCAGTTCTACCTACGGTGAAGTCTTTAATATAACAATTGGAAACCGAAAAAACATAGCATCTTACAAAAACTATTTGCACTTTTTTGTCATAAATCGAATTCATTTAAATTAACAGCAATATATTTTTATTTATTTATTCAATTTATTTTATGAAATAAGTAGGTTGTAATAAAATTATGCAAAATAAGTAGAATACTTACTACTATAACTAAAATACTTATTTAAGGTTTTATAAATATATTTTCAAGATCACGACAGATATATTAATGAAGTAAACATAATTTCCTAAATCATAACACGAAATAAAAAAAAATAAAAACTGTTCATTCTTTTCATCCCTTTAGACTGACAGTTATCTTTTGCACGTACAAGTAACAACATATTTGTTTGGTGCGACTGGCTGGTAGTATCCCTACAGGCCATCATTAAAGATTAACATATTTCTAAGCGAGGAACTCGTGGCTAAGTAACAGCCGCACGGTTCGACCGATCAAAGGTTAAGCTGCGCTTGGCGCGGTCGGTGCGTGGATGGGTGACCATCTTTGTTATAGGGAGACTTATCCGTGCCTCGGAAAGCACGTTAAGCTGTTGGTCTCGGTTTTCATTTGTAGATCTTTGACAGTCGGTACGGGTAGTCAGAAGCCAGAAAGTCTGACAACCAATCTTATCAAGGGGTACCGTGTTACCCGGTAACTGGTTGTGGAGGTCAGATAGGCAGTTGCTCCATGTAAAACACTGATACTCAGATGCATCCGGTTTAGACTGGAAGCCGACCCCAACATAGTTGGGAAAAGGCTAGGCAGATGATGATGATGATTAACATATTTCTGAGCAGATTTTCTTGTATATTTCCAGGTGGCAATGGACACGGAGTAAGCGACGAACGTCTCCAGGCTGATGACGATGCTGACGTTTCCATGGGCGACGGGATAAACAGTCTCCGTAACCATGGCAACACCGTTGTCGCCATCTTTAAAGACACTGTCATTCAGCGTCTCCCTTCTCTTTTCTCTCTTAAAGGACTGCCTTGGCCAGTGTTTGGGTATATATTTAGTGTAGGTTTATGTTGAAAAACCTCATAATAATCTGCTCTTAACGCAATCCAGTCCACCTTGCCGAAAAGCCTACTTGCCTTGTGGTGGTCTTCACCGAAGAACACTTTTCATCCCAAAGGTTGTAGGTTCTTTACGTTCAGCTAGCCAATCTTTTTCCCCTAATAGGTTTAGGTTGACTTCCAGTCGTGGTTGGAGAGTTTGAGGTACTTAGAGGTTATGACCACCCTTTAATATATAACGCGAAATAGAACCACTTCTGGATCTAGGCATCATGATACGTTATAGCTATCCAGATTCCAGTACAAAAAAGGACGATGCTTTTCGTGCTTTCGCTCCTTCTCTTCACTAGAATTAGAATCAGAATAACTGACTTGTCATTATAACCCTTCGTTTGCATTGAGGGTCTGATTTTGGTCTTCGATTGATCCTATGGATAGACTACCGATAGCGAAAAATTAAATACGTGTATACCAACATAATCCTATTGAAATATTATACCGTAACACTGGCCAAGGCAAATTCATAAAACACAGTCGCATTTTATTATTATTTTTCAATTTATATTCAATAAAACTTGCTTTACTATTTGTTGTGTTTGGTTTATCCCTACTCGGTTGAAGGTGCTTGTTGTTAGCTGCCGATGTGAACTGCATTAAATTTGACAACAACACGACAACGTTGTACCTTCATGCAACTAGGCTTGTTGGAATCCAGTCTAATGTCAACACACTGGGTACTCTGTTGACGTCTTTGACTAAACGGTCATGGAGCAGCCTTTAACGATATTTTCCTTCACCATTAGTCATTGGAGTCATACGCTTAAGACAGGGTTTACATAATAATGACTGAAAAAGTAACTTTGGAACTTGCCCGGTTTTGGACCCGCATACTCGTAGCCATTTGAGATGCACGCGCTAATATCTAAGCCAATAAGACACTATTTACAGAAAGATAGGTAAAATAAGAACATTGAGTTGTTGTTAGAAAAATACCTACAAATAAACAATTAACCATCCTATGCCAGGTATTTTAAAACAATAGGAATCAATTGTGTCTTGCCTAGATAGACGCTCCTGGCATACAAAACTGGTCGTCGTGATTGGGTAATTGGCTGCTTCGTTGCGTGTCGTGTGTTCGATTTCCGCACATGATAAAAAAAACCGGCCAAGTGCGAGTCGGACTCGCGCACCGAGGGTTCCGACCATTGGAAAGAAAAAATACGCAATAAAGTCGCAATCATCTTGTTTTTTCCGACCGCACAATTAAGTTTGTTTGTAGAGGAAAATTGCTGATTACTTAAAAACTACCTGCTAGATCTCGTTCAAACCAATTTTCAATGAAAGTTTGCATGGTAATCTACATCATATATTTTTTTTAGATTTATCATTCTCTTATTTTAGAAGTTACAGGGGGGGGGACACACATTTTACCACTTTGGAAGTGCCTCTCGCGCAAACTATTCAGTTTAGAAAAAAATGATATTAGAAACCTCAATATCATTTTTTAAGACCTATCCATAGATACCCCACACGTACGGGTTTGATGAAAAAAAAATTTTTGAGTTTCAGTTCTAAGTATGGGGACCCCCAAAATTTATTGTTTTTTTTCTATTTATGTGTCAAAATCTTAAAGCGATTCACAGAATACATCTACTTACCAAATTTCAACAGCATAGTTCTTATAGTTTCGGAAAAAAATGGCTGTGACATACGGACGGACAGACAGACAGACAGACAGACAGACAGACAGACAGACAGACATGACGAATCTATAAGGGTTCCGTTTTTGCCATTTGGCTACGGAACCCTAAAAATCGGGTCAACACATCCACGGCCCTGGAGATATTCTTGGCAAATATTTCAAAGGTGATATAAAAATACTAATTTATAGTTCGCGAAACTCTTTCTGTGTGTCTTAACTACTGTAGCACGTGTTATTTGATCTGTGCTGTAACTACCTAACTAAAGATGACAAGGTAGCCTATCCCTACCTACCCTAATTTTGAACCGTTGTTGCCCAAATGCTTTTCATGATACCACTGGTGAGGTGTGGTAGGTATGTATATTGCAGCGACATAAAGACTGCCCATTCCACTACCTTTTGTATCCTTTCAGTTCAGGCATAGGCCACAGTTAGCCTACTTCAGCGTGTTATCCTTTGAAAAATACCTATCTTCCCATTATTCACTAGTCAGTATATAATCGCTTATTTCAATAGATATCAATAACAAGATATTCCTATGCAATGTCTTGTTTTTGTTCCCATGCCTAGACTCACAACATAGGACACAATGGATCATCAGTTTATGTTTCATCTCAGTATGAATCAGGCATTATTATGTGGCTGTCCTTCTTGTCAACAGTTATTCTGGGAGCAGTCCCTACGTCACCACTCAACCTAGAATTTTTAGACCCGATTCAACTACAAACCGTGACTCCCGCACAAGTTCAGAAACGCGCTGCTTTACATATCATTCGGCGGTACACAAGACAAGTGACAGTCGAGGTTAATCACCGCTGGTTCCATCAAAATAAAGATGCATTTTATTTAAAAACATATGATGGACTTTTGACCATCAGAGCCAGTACAGGAGTGGCGGCTGTGTGGGGTTTCAACTATTACCTGAAGAAATACTGCAAGAGTCAGATTGAATGGCAGACTAAGAACGTGAACATTCCTGCTTACCTTCCTTTCGTCAATGAAACGGTTGTGGCTAACGACAGATTCCGATACTATCAGAACTCGTGTACTGTGTCTTACAGCTTCGTCTGGTGGAACGTGCACGACTGGAAGAGACATGTAGAATGGATGGCGTTAAATGGCATCAATTTGACTCTGGCCCCTGTGGCCCAGGAAGCTATATGGGCTCGCATCTACCGCAGCATCGGCATGACGCAAGATGAAATTGACAAACACTTCACCGGCCCAGCGTTCTTGTCTTGGCTCCGAACAGGTAACATTCATGGATGGGGAGGTCCTTTGCCAAAATCTTGGCACAAATTACAATCCCGTATACAATATGTCGTTATCAATGCAATGTTAAATCTTGGGATTGCTCCAGTACTGCCGGCGTTCAATGGACACGTGCCAACGGCATTTTCCAGGTTGTTTCCGTATCACTCGTTTTATACAGTGAAGCCATGGAGTAATTTTGGTATTGACCATTGCTGCGGCTTATTCGTTAGTCCCGAAGATCCATTGTTCAACGAAATTGGAACACAGTTCTTGGAAGAAACAGGTAAAATACCCGGTGTTCATATTTACCTGTCTGATCCATTTAATGAAGTCGTTTTGCCTGGATTTGATACGGAATTAGTGACTGAAACGGCACGTAATATATTTTTGACGATGTCTGAGTTTGATGATCAGGCGGTGTGGTTACTGGAGAATTGGATGTTTGTAAGCACGTATAATTGGCCAATGGAACGAGTTCAGGCGTTCTTAGGTGCAGTGCCGAACGGGCGAGTTTTGATTCTCGACCTACAAGCTGAAAAGTCACCGAAATATGATACCTACGATATGTATTTTGGTCAACCCTTCATCTGGTGCATGCTGCATAACTTCGGCGGAACACTGGGCATGTTCGGTAACATGGTGACAATAAACAAAGATGTTTACGAAGTGAGGTCGCGAGAAAACAGCACTATGATCGGCATAGGCCTCACTCCCGAAGGCATCAACCAGAACTATGTGGTGTACGACTTGATGTTGGAGTCTGCTTGGCGCCAATCTCCCGTGCAAGACCTTGAGGCGTGGGTCGCTGACTACGCCGAGAGACGATACGGTTGCAAAGCGACTGCTATAGCTTGGAAATATCTGCTCAAAAGTGTCTACAGCTACGAAGGTTTTGGCAAAGTGGATGGATCTTGCGTTGTTACCCAAAAACCTAGCTTTGATTACAGTCCTTGGGCCTGGTACAACGGTACTGATTTGTTCTTGGCTTTCAGAGGACTCATTTTTGTTAATGACAGCAAATGTGACTCCGGGGGCTATCGATATGATGTAGTAGACGTAACCCGCCAAGTTTTACAATACAGAATAGAACAATTATTCGTCAAAATGGTCGGCGAGAGGAATACAAGTGAATTTGTCGTATCTGTGGAAAAGTTTTTAGATGCTTTGGACGATATGGCACTGATTTTGGCAACTGACATTAACTTTCGAGCATCTGGTTGGTTTACGAAGGCTCGAGCATCAGGGAATAGTAGCGAGGAAGCCGATTTATTTGAATATAATGCTTGGAATCAGATCACTTGGTGGGGACCGAGTGGGCAGTTGAATGATTACGCAAGCAAGCAATGGTCAGAAATGGTCTCTTATTACTACAGGCCTGGATGGGCCAAGTTTTTATACGCTTCCATAAGGGCTATGGAGCGTACTGAATCTGAAGGGCACTTTATGCAGGCGACTTTTAAGCCGATAACGAACATCCGAAACGTTTTTAGACGTGGTAAACGACAGAAGAGGCCGTACGGGGTGGCTCGGCGATTGTATTACAAATGGATGTCGCTGCCAGGTATACAAGACCTTCGTATTGTCACCGCTGAAAACCCGGTTGAGGTGAAAACTACTGAAGCAGATTACTATGATTCGGAATATGACATTGAAAAGAAATAGAGGGGAACATGGACTAAAAGACGAACCTACATCTGTCACTTTAACGGTTGTCCGAAAGAAAAACTTGAGTTTGGCGTAAAATTAAGTTTCAGTATTTGGGTTAAGGGACCCAGATGCTTGGCAGTCCCTTTCCTAATTAACTACCTATTTGAGTCTGACTGAAATTATGGTTATAAGAGGTATAAGTAGGTACCTTATTATGTGGAATAGTTGGTCTTACATTGGGGGTCTTTCTTGAAGTTAAATTAAGCCTTTTTGCATTTAAGGCATGTACCTATATCAGATTTTAATACATTAATTAATTTAAATTTCATAAATAAAACACATACCTACATGTTTATAATCGTTGTATATTTTGTATTATGTACACTTATACATATAAACATAATTATAATAATATACTTTTTAACAACTAATTTGGGATGGTTCACAGAAAAATATTGCTTAGAATTATGAATATATTTTTTTTTTTGAAAAAATGTCGCAAGATTTTACAAATAGTTGTTACTTTTTTTGATAAGGAGCCATTTTCAGGATTTACTTTTGTTCAAGTCTCTGGTATTTCTCAGTAGATTGATTGACTGATTTCACAGAGGTGTTTCATGTTCACACATATTACAAAATAATAATAAAACAAAATACATGGGTTGAGTTCGATAGATAGATTTGCACAGTTGACACCGAAATATTCCTCACATTTCATGGCTCAGTTTGGGCAATATTTGAATTCTGTCCTTGATGGGGTTGAATCTGACTAGTCTAAACTAAAATGTACTGTGATTGGTGGTTTTTTATACATATTTGGTATTCGAATTAAATATAGGTATCATTATTTCTTAAATAACAGACGCTAACTGCGCTTACGCAGCTGTGTTAGCACCAAAATTTAAACTAACGTTAAGGGTTTTATTAAGAGATCTAAATAATTTTATGAAACTGATTTCCAAAGGCAAACTTTATTTAGCAAGCTATAAGGTCGATATTCTAACACTGTACTCAAGAATGTAGATATGTCGAATTAAAAAGAAATATAGTTTCAAATGTATGTTTATGACAAAAGGTAGGCTTAAGTGTCGTGGTAAACCGGCTTTTGTCACTTAATTTTGAGAGGAGGATCTCTTTTTTTATTGTTCATACTCTAGCTATTGAAAACATAGCAGGCGCTCAAAATTGAGTGACGTTTTGGATAAAAATGTGATGCCGTTTGAATTTTCATTCAAATATTTGTATAGCATCATTTGAATTGTATAACTTTCTCAGAGATAACATGTACTGTAAAAAGACTATTGTAAACATTTCCTTTTGAAAAGAGTGTCTATGGAGTTTCTTGCCGGTTCTTCTCCATAAGACCCACTCCTTGGAACCGTGCAACTAGCTTGACGTTTCATAAGTGCCTGCAAAGATCTATTGAAAATAAAAACATTTGAGTTTTTTTTTGAGATAATAAATAATATTTTTGCTTAAGACATAATATCAAGAAAATTCACAATGAATATTGAGTTTATGTAATCAGACATTATTTGAGTGTGGATTTTTTAATTAATTTGTTCAGTTATTCAAAGGAGAGACAGAGAAAAAGATAGTTTCGTTCAAATATTCTTAAGTAGGTATATAATGTGTCCTAATTTTGGTTTACATTAGGTATGTCTTAGCACCACTGACGTATTGTCTTTGTAACTTATATTATTTATAAAATATCAGATACATGAGTGTAAATAATGTATAAATTAATCTAAACATTATTAGGTAGATAACATTACGTTTTTGATTTTTGTAAAAGGGCTATTTTCTTTAATATTGATTTCTCAGGAATTCGATTAGCATTTTCATATTCAGCGATGGGTAAATTATTGTTTTGATGACCATTTTAATGATTAATTTAGTAATTTTTTTTTTGTTTCATAAAAAGGAATAATTATAATTTAAAAACTACAATGTTTTCTTTATGCCTCTAATTCTCACCTCGTCTTCAAAATCGTTAATCTGTAGTTTAATTTTTCGTTGAGATATTCATCTTACTGCTAGTCACTTACAATATGGTAATTTGAAAATAACATCTTTGGGACAATAATCGATTTTAAACCTATGTCATACCAGCGTGTCGAGGACATATCCTGTGTTACCACAATTAAATGGTTGGTTTAAGTTTGTTTGGTCTAGAACAGGTACGTAACTGTCTTGAAGAAGAATAGGCTGACGACTCGACGCTTCATTAAGCTGCCTCTCTAGAACAGTATTCTGTAATTCTTCTTCTTCTAACTCCAGTGTCAATTCATCAAGTAGTTTCATTCTATTTTCTATTTCACTGTCAGCTTTCGCCAACTCTACAGCGTTATCTTGCATCTCCTGCGTCGTATTTATTAACTCCTGCTCAATTTTGTCTAGCAGCATCGTTACTTGTGATACATTTTCGCAGCTGTTAGCTTTATTTTCATCCATGTACCTTTTTACCTTTGCTGTTAACCTCACTACTAGTTCTTCCTCACGATGTAGTCTCTTGTTGATTATCGCTAGTTTCTCCAACATTTCGATTTCTTCTCGTATCCTGGATAGTTCGTCAGCTGATGCTTCGGAATCTGTATCGTTTTGTGTTTGCATAAGTCTTTCGGAATTTACTTGGCATATGTCTGTGAGTTCTTTTGTGAAATAATGTTCTCTCATGAGGTGTCTTTCTCGTCTAGATTTGTGTTTCGTGTGTCGTCTGGGTGGGTTTCCGCTTCCTACGCCGACTCCGCTGTCGCTGTTCCCAGCTTGGCTGTCGTTGACTTCACTGCACCTGCCTAGGTCTCGTAAGTAAGATTCGAGAAGATAATTCGTGCCATGCTTCTCCATACGATTCTTGTGGGTCTGATCTTCTAGATGGTCAATGAGTTTTTCTTGTTCTCTGTAATGTAAAACGGGAATTTTGTTAGAGGACCAATTTATGTGTAGAAGTGATTAAACGTATGTAGGAATTTTCGCTTACAAAAACTTTTCATTTTCTTATCAAAAATGTTTGTACTAAATTGACATACCTTAATTTATCAAGCTGTTGGTGTATGGTTCGGCTCTGATGTTGTATGACTGAGACGAGTCTGGCTGCTGGGTCATCACTCTTGGCTCTGGGAGGGGGCGTGGCAGCTCGCAGTCCTCGTCTCCTCCTTCGTCGCGCCCCCCCTCTGCTGCCTCCGTCGCTGTCACGACCAGAATCGTCCTCTCCACCACTTGATACGCGACGAAGGGCTAGCCGAACCTGGAAGGAAGAACATAATGAAGAATATCAGCCGGGATATTCTATAGGAGGTAAGTATCAGCTAAGAACTGGACACTACCTGTTCTTCGAATGTTATTATAGGTTGTATATTCTTGAAATTACCTTAGGTTTCTATTAGCGTAGGCAGGAGAGAAGTACAGAACAAAAATGACGTCAATATACAAATATCTTGAATCTATTAAAAAGGATTAGGACTACTTCTTGAAATTAAATAAACTTATATTGAATTTCATAACGTTGTTGTGTTACAGTTTGGAATTAACAACAGTGGCGACACTTAAAATATACCAGGTAAGGAACCTAACATATACGACTTGCTATTCTCTGCTCTATCTATGAAAGCAGAAGATACAGACCTCATGCCTGGCATCTCCCCAAGCAGCCAGGACGTGCAGCACCGGTACATCTGGTGGCAGTGGTCTCTCGACTCCTCGCCATCTTTCAGCCAGCACCCACTGACCTGGCTCGCTCACCTCGCCTCCAGCTATCACAAACAAACCTATGATTGTGAATCGGTTGAATTAAGAAGTTGGTGGAAACCTGCACTCATGGAGGTTAAATGTAACTTTTCCAAAGTTAAATAAAATAACTGATAATAAACCTGTGACAGCAGGATAAATGAACAGCCAGAATGTTAATAGAATTTGCGAGATGCTTTCTTAGAGCAACGATATTTTTGGAAACTGTTCCCAAAGAGCCCTAGTTTCCAAAATTAGTCCAAATCACTCTTTACCTTCAGGAGCATCCTGCAGTGCCCTCACGATGTCTGCGCAAGTAGTGTGGGACCTGACGCCCCGCACCCAGAGCTTCTGACCGCGCGCTAAGACTCCAACCTCCTCATCACTGTAATCTGATGACGATCCCTCCATGTTCATCACCTGAAACGGATAAAATGCTTTATTTAATTTTTAGTCTAATATTCTATGAAGGATAGGATTTCTAGGATTACTGGTGAGATGATGGCAGATAGAGAAGTATGGAAGAAGAAAACATGCTGCGCCGACCCCAAATTAATTGGGATAAGGGCAGGCGGATGATGATGATTCTATGAAGATAGCAAACGAAGCATTTAGAAACTATTTGGAGTTATATTTTAGCATTCTACCCATCTAAACTTAAAGATCAAAATTAATTGCTACACATATGAAGGATCGTCAATTGAGAACGGCTCAATCCATTTGGCTGGGTTCTAACAGTTAGTTTGGCAAACTGTTAGAACTAGGTTCGTGAGAAAAAAAAATACACGGGGCAAGGCTGGCTAAAGTCGCTGCTATATCCGATAATGTTCGTGGTTAATATGACTTTGGAATTGGAAAGCGCAAATAACAATCAAAAAGAAGCTAGTCTATCTAATTGTGAATGCAAAAATAAACTGTTACAATCTAGCAGTTGCATACATATTCACTTGTGTGCCTACGCCCTAGGACAACTATTTTATGCATCGAGAGACTCTCCCAACAAAAAAAAAGAGGTTTCACTTTCCTATTCATAACAAAAGTGTGCAAACACATGTTAATACGTAATGACAAAATTAAAACCTACATATAATGGTAGGTTTTAAAGAATATCGCCATAAGTTCATTGAACATAAAACTAAAACACTAACCCCAAAGGGCAATATACCGAACCCATTATACAATACCTATGAAACAAAATAAAAGCGTCCATTCTATATACATAAATAAAACAAGGGGATAGGTACCTAAAGGTACGGTTTCGTCGGAAAATTCTCAAGCTATCAACAAAGTAATGGCTTGGCAAACTTTCCGAACGAAACACGTAATGTTGCATAAGTTTGCACAATTTTGGTGCCAGCCGGTGGCACGTCTGGCAGGGGTGGGTTGCCAGGAAACTACCCATTACCGGCTGTATTGGTAGCTTTTGCATGTAATGCACTAAAATGGATGTCGATTAGATTTAGGAAATGTTTTACGTATTTACATAATAAGGGGGTAGTGGGATAAAATTTGTGGCTTAATTGCGAGTCTAGGCGATTTGTTTTAGTTATTTTCTTCAATTTTCATTTATTTTTTATTACGATAAATATCGTTGCATTAGAAACTCCTGCCAGGGCTGGGGGATGTTCGAAAGAGTTACCGCGCCCCCGGAACATAAAGGGCTAAGGAAGGAACATGGATGGGTTTTAGTCAGTAAGAGTATGACACTCCCTTCCACCCCGTCCACGGCGGGATTGATCATTTGATGATTTCCCATCCGAAAAAAAAAATCATTAGATATTATTTCACTAAAAAATAGACCGAATTTATTTTGGCTCAAGCTCATATCCAAAATTCATGCTCCTTAAAATAAATATTTAAGCCAATCAGCTAGACAGTAGCGGGCCTGACTTGAAGTTGCGCCGAACGACGATAGCTATTTGAACCTATCACTATTAGTGGGGTTATTTTAATGCATCACTGTTTGTCATGGCATGTGGTGCAAGTACTCCCTTAATTTAACAGATTGATAAAGTAAAGGTAAGCTTTTATTTCAAGGAGGCGTCTGCTAAAGGCGCATCCAATTTCCCATATTCAGTCAATCTCAATAGTACTCTCGGCTGACCGTCCAAATGTATGTTGGTGAACCTTCAAGCGTCGGCATTCGAGTCGCGATACATTTAACCATACATACAAAAATTACATAAACCCTTTTTACATGTATTTCAGTAATTGCAGCCTAAATCACGAATGGCGTGTCTGGACAGCTTAAACCTACAAAACATGGTTGTAGACGAAAAAAATCCATACACTTTCATATATTTCTAGGAACTTGAAATGTGGTGGTAATTTGGGGTGGGTTCGTGACAAACTACCATTAGGAGTTTCCGCCACCCTAGCCGCCCCTATTTTCCAACCCCAGTTAGGGCGATGCCCGGTGTTTTTATGTTAAATATTTTCTTATAGGGTGTCTGCGTTTTTGGCGCCGTGGTGCCCGTGGCCACGATATAAACCGTTTAAAACTTTATAAATCGTAATATAAGGGATAAAGGATAATATTTTGTAACTCATTTTACAATTCTTTTCTTCTTACTATTTAAATTTGACGAATGATTAACGATAGTAACATTTACAAGAGACAATTT
This sequence comes from Pyrrhia umbra, assembly GCA_963891755.1. NCBI lineage: Eukaryota > Metazoa > Arthropoda > Insecta > Lepidoptera > Noctuidae > Pyrrhia > Pyrrhia umbra. Next base: position 4,070,085 of record OY982935.1, read on the forward strand.
AAAAAATCCCTTACGCAAAGATGTCTTACATCATTTTGGAAAAGAGCTGATACTCTTACACTGCTGGACCGATACTAACCAAACATAGCTAAGAACTACTGCAAGGAAACTGACAAAATGATGAAAACCGCATCGAAATCGGTGCATCCGTTTGAGAGCTACAATGCCACAGACAGACATCGACGTAAAACTTATAACACCGCTCTTTTTGCATCGGGGGTTAAAACAAACGTCTAAAATCAACGCAATAAAATTAGCGAATAGAAAAGAATAACATTGTATTGTGTACTTAAATAGTTACTGTACACCAACACTCGAACCTAGCTGCATCTGAATAGACTGAAAGCCAACCCAAGACAGCTGGGAAAAGGCTAGGAAGATGTTACTAAAGCGGTTGATTTGCAATCGCATATCAAAATTACCCACGATATTAAATAAGCCACGAAGTCAGAAAAATATGGAAGCATGAATACAAAATAATATAACATTAAAACGATCTTGTTGCAACAAAGTTTATGATTATAATAGATGTATTAAGACTAGTTAGAAGTAGCGAACCACAAGAGCTTCGGTCAGCTCGCCTGCCGCTATTACCTGTACTATAAGTGCTGTTTTTATATCGATAAATTAGCACGGATTTATCGATACCTACTACTCCTTTTAAATATTGAGTTGAAATAGGTTGAAGGATTAGTATTGTATTATTTAAATAATTAAATTAGCAATATTGATAGGTACTTTTATGGATTATTATTTTCGTCTTTGGACTTACGTACGACTACTGGGACAATATTTTTTTTTTGTATATTGATATATATAGCTTATCACAAATGCAACCAATATTTTTATATTCGTTTAAGTCTCCTAGATTTTTGTTACTCCAGAATTATCGTAATTTATCTAGAATTATCGATATATATTTTCTCTTTCTCATCCCTGGTACGCAAATTATCGGTAGTCCTTGCCCGCTATAATAACAGACCAAAAGCCGCTCCTGCACGCAAGGACGAACTGAATTACGTGGTACACACGGACTTACAGTCCGGCCAATAAAACGCGAACAATATTCTTGCTATATAAAAGAGTCCATCAGTCTGTTTGTTACTCTTGTACGGTTAAACCATTGACTGACTGGACTGATTAAATTTGTTTTGGAAAAAAAATCATACCTGAAAAAAGACCTGGATAATCATAATACCTATATTGCCATCATAAAAAGAAAGGCTGTAACTAATTATTTTTTTCGATATTGAGTTAAATAAACATTCGTGATCAGAACTTTTCCTAATTCCAAATATTTACTTAATTCAATGTCGAAAAAAATGTAGTTACGGCCTTTCTTCTTATGATGGTAGTATATCAGGGTACCTGTTATCAAGTTGTTTTGTCAAGAAACTGATGCATAATAATCTATTTCCGATCGACTCTCAATCTTCTATTTTATTATTAAACAAAAAAATACAATTGTACACCAGGGGCTGTACCACCACGTGTTTTTGCAATCACTATTCAAGTTTGAGAGCGTGACACAGCTACTAACGTCGTATAGCTCCGTCTCTGTTTCATAACGAAAATAATCTTGTTTTGGCACGTCATGGTAAGGCCCCAGATCGAATGATCCTTTTTTCGATGCAATAAAACTTGACTTTTATAAAAAAAAGTTTTACAAGCGCCATGACAGTTTTTGTAGCAAGCAATTTGATACGTAATTGGGTGTTTCCTGTGTTTACCAATTACCCAAATTGACAACCATAATGGCTATTAATAGGCGAGTTAGGGGCGGGAAATTGATTAGTTTCTATATTTACCTAAGTTGTATTAGTCGATAAACATTACATGGAATTTGAAATATATATTTTTTGAATAACATGGCTAAGACTCTATTTAATCTATCTATCTATACTTATAATAAATCTGTAGAGAGGTCAATTCTGTACATGAAATATATTTCCAAAATAACTATCAGGGGGTGATTAGGGATCGATACTGATGCCAAAAATGCAATCAGTAACATTTTTGTCTGTCTGTCTGTCTGTATAAACTTTATAGAAACAAAAACTACTCGACGGATTTTAATGAAACTTGGTATAATTATTTGTCATACTCCTGAGCTGGTTATAGTATACTTTTCATCACGCTACAATTAATAGGAGCAGAGCAGTGAAAGGAATTGTTGGGAAAACGGGAGAAGTTACTCCATTTTTAAGCTTCCGTCGCGTGTGCAACCTTAATGGTTAAAGCTACATAGAAATCAAGGCTATAGGCTATATATCATCACGCTAAGACCGGACGAAGTCGCTGGCAGAAGTTAGTATCCAATAAAATTTAATTTAAACGAATACATAGATACCTATATGTTTAAAGCTGAAAAGTTCTAATTTCTGGAACTTTCTGGAAAAAATCGATATATGAAGATCATATTATAGGCTTAGTGGTCGAGTAAAAAAAATAGTAGGAACCTAATAGAACGAGGTAATATCGCGGGTGAGGGATATAAGACCGTGAATAAAGGGGGCACATCTGGTTTACATAATACATTATTACAATGGTATAGCATTAGCTTGACGGTCTTATAATCCGTATTGCTGACAAAAAAATTAAGTATTGTAAACAAAGGAATATGAGTTTATAATATTCATGGATAAATGAGCAATTTGTAAGACCGGTAGCAGATGCATCCCGTGCAAAATTAAAGGGTGTGCGCCTTCAATTTCTTAGAAATGAGGTATAAACTTGATGCTAAGCTGTAAGGTGCAATGCATCTCAGTGGTAACTCAGTATTTTTCCTTCAAAAACTAACACCCGTATTTAAGAAGAATACTATGATAATTAATAATAATAATCCACAGACCGACTTCGATCACGGTGGACAATTTCAATTAAGACTAGCTAGGTACGCAGGACATATTATAGTGTACAAGCGCTTGCGCTGACACAGGTGCACTCTATTCCCTCACTCTCATAGTCCGATGGGTCGGCAATCCGACACGACCGGGGAGGGATCAGGTGTAGAACCAACAGCTTTACGTGGTATTTGAGGCAAGGATCTCGCTATAACGATAAGAAAACAGTCACCCATCCTCATCATATTTAATCTAAAGAAGTTGCATAATAATTCTAGTAAAAAAATAACAACAATCTTTAGCATAAAAAGATTTTAATACTTAGTTGTAAATCTTTGAGATCCGGTAACAATTTGTGTAATTTGCCTGTTAGTGGCACGAGCCAAAATTATCCGCTGTTATTAATTTTCTAAGAACTGGACCGATTTGAGATAATGACTTTACTGATTGGGTGGATATTCAAGTTTTTTTGTTGTTTAAGGATACCTCACTTCGGGGGCAAGGTGTATCATATCCTTTTATGCCTTTTTTCGGATGGGAAATCATCAAATGATTTTTTCCCGCCGTCAATGTCAGACTCTAACAATCTTACTTATAAATTCCGATTAATTTTTAATCTGCTGCTAAGTAACGGATTAGCAAAAATCTCACTCATAAATCCAAGATTACGGCGTTAAGTAAGGATTAGGTGAGAAATGGTTAAACTTTAGATTACATTATTTTTTTATAAGTAAGACGGTTGCTGACTAAAACCCATCCATGTTCCTTCCTCAGCCCTTTGTGTTCTGGAGGCGCGGTATCTCTTTCGAACGTCCCGCAGCCCCGGTAGGCTAGACCCTGGGAGAGGGACCCGTCAATCCTTTTGTGCCTGTCTCATGATGTTATTAAGTGTTTGCTAAATATTCATTGGTTTAGGATTTTTTTATGATGGAAATCGTAAAAACTGTTGGTTAATTTCATGCACATCATTCATTCTTTCAATTCACATAGATTTGGTGAAGGGTTCAATGTCATTTATTTATATTTGAATTTAAACTTGTAAGAAATAAATGAGAAAATGGCAGTTGCAAATTAAAATACGATCTAGTCAAATTTATTTTATAAGTAAACTAGCTTCTGCCCGCGACTTCGCCCGCGTGGACAATTTTTTTAACACCTTGGGTTACATTATTCAAGTTTTAGTATCGATCCCTAATTATTTCTGGACATTTCCTATTTTTTTTGAGTTAAATCCCTACAAACAAACAAATCTTTCCTCTTTATAATATTAGTATAGATACGTAACACATCTATTATTATTAGTATCCTACTTGTGCGATTATTTTTTTTATGTATATAAATTTATTGTGCCTTTACATAATTTCAAATGAGTCACCATGCGAGTCATTTTTTTCCAGCTGTTTCAAATTATCTTGTCACATAGTGATGTCGCACGCTATTACATTTGTTTTATCGATATCGACATTTTCTCACGAATTCTCATTACATCGTCATTAGGCCCTTATCTCACCTTCCAACTGTACTTAACCGCTTCGATACAAAGATATGAGGAAGTCGCAGCATTGTGTACTAAACTGACTCCCATCCGTCTAGCGATCACTTACAAAAAGGTGGCGCAATAGGCCTTTAAATTAGCGGATTGAGATAAGCATAATATGAAATAGCGTGCAGTGGCTAATTGTATTAAATTTATATTGGGTTTTCTATCAGTAAAACTTCCATCAATCATAATTATAGACAGAATCTGTTGACGTATTAGTTATAAATTCTCTAAATGTTTCTCTATGCTGACAAATACAGTTAAAGAAAGCTACAAATCTCCAAACCTCCAAACAAAGTTTACTTAAAACTTGCCACACAAAATAACAATCTCTAAGTTATTATTATTATCATAGGTGTATAGAACAAATCATTTAAAATTGGCCAAATGTTTACACAATTTAGTTAACATTTAAAATATTTTAGTTCATAATCTTTAACACACGCCCTGCCTTTATCATTGAATATTAAGTTTACTTGACTAGCTTTCCTCCCCGCGCGTTTCATAGCCCCATACGCACATCAATCATTTGATGACTCCGTTTTTCGTAGACATAGCGTTCATCGATACCATGTTGCACTTCCCTATCTGTATTGTGAACTATTTTACTTAGAACTGGCTCCAGAGACAACATCAGTGAGAAATAATCGACCCCTATTATCGCGTAAAAGGAGATAGCAAATATAGTAGTATTTATTGTGTAAGGGTTTTTTCTTCAGGAAATCGCGATTTATTCACTGTCGTTTCCTTATATTTTAGAAAAATATAATATGTTTTTTTTTTACAAAAAAATATATAATATTATGTTGTCATTTCAATGTTTCTAAATATATTTATATATATTATATATATTTTTGCATACCTGCCTATAATTAATTAATCTGCTTCTTCTGAGGATACCCAATTATAAATCTACGAGTGAAAAAGTTAAATCTTACTAAATTAAATAATTGATACGTGATTGTTTTTTCTACTAAATCCACAAATGATTATTCATAAAATTGATTTTATAGTAATTATTAGAAACATGTGATATTCTAAATATTTATTCAAAATAATGAAAAATAAAAATACAAATAAAAAAAAAACCTCAGTGTTGTTTTCGATACTAACGTTGAACTATATAAAAAATAAATAAAATCCTCACATTTCCGGGCGAGCAACACCATGCAAAAAGCAGACAATAACCATCCGTTAGCAGTAACGTTAGATCATCTGTTACATATGGATTACAGGAGCCTAACCGACGATTAACTTTGAATAGGGTAACAATCGGTTCGTGACTAACTGTAACATCTGTGATGTGGTGTGGTGCAATCCACAAGAGGAAAATAAGAAAAGAAAAATATTTATGTCGCCTGTTACCACTGATGTTTTTTTTTTAAAACGACTAACTTAATTGCAAAAAAATATGAAATTCAAAAGTTACACAATCCTTGAGTAAAATTAGTAATTTATGATCTGATGTAGGTACCTTACATGGCTAGCTTTGTGCGTTCTAAAGTTTTAACAATTAAAATGTTAAAAAACCCTGAATGACATAGACAAAATATACTATGTCTTCGCTGTCTGAAATGCTGAAATTTCATCACTTTGACTATTACGACTAGTTTACGAACCAAACTCTTGTTAAAAGAACTGCTATGAGCTTCTAAGCACTAAACTAAAAAGCACATAGCCATTATTTTTGATATTTTTTTCGCAAACTAGTCTTATTAGTCAAAATGTACACAATCATGTCAGATTTACTCAGCAAAGTGCACTGGCAGATTTTGGTTTATAAATGACGATGTGCTTTGCAAAACACCGCGGAGTCTCTTTACGAAAGATGGTCACCCATCCACGAACCGACCGCGCAAAGCGAAAACCTTTAATCGATCATCTCGTGCGGCTGTTACTTAGCCACGAGCTGCTCGAACGAAATTAAGGATTGTTAGGAAATTAAATATTTAAATATTGTAATTAATCGCTTGTCTTTTATAACTCAGACCCACATTACAAGATATTTCTCAATCGGAAGACAATGTGCGAGGAAGTCTTTCGACAAACAGACAATATGCTACACATGGTCGCACGGATTGTCAATGTGCACTAATTAGTATGTAATTTGCATTAATTAAAACAACGCTTCCAATACTATTGTTAGATTAACTGAGTAATTAGCTGGTAACAGATGAGAAGTTGTATTGTAAGGGTAGTTAGAGAGTATTTATTGTATAATATTATATATAAGTAACGAGAAAATTAAATGTTAACATAAAAAAACCCCTATGCAAAATCGCAGTTAGGAACCTGCCTTACAAAATTTTAGAAAAGAGCTGATACTCTTACATTGCTGGGCCAATATTAAACAAATATAGCTAAGTACTACCGCAAGGAAACTGGCTTTCAAATGGAACAAACCGCATCGAAACCAGTCCATCCGTTTGAGACCTACGATGCCGCAGACAGATACACACACAGACAGACAGACATCGACGTCAAACTTATAACACCCCACTTTTTATGTCGGGGGTTAAAAAAATACAGGCTGACATAAAAGACTTGGATACAAATGTATACAAAGTAAAACAATTGAAGGCAATAATGTTTTCTGATTGAATTAGCATTATTATTGACTATAATAAATTACCACACAGTTAGTTCAAAGCTTCATATTCATAGGCTATTAAATAAAATATAAAAATAATATGTACTTATTATGAAAAATCTGGAATTGATAATTGAAATTACTGTTTTTTTGAAGCTAGACGAAAGACTATTTAAGTTGAATGTTTTCTTACGTAACTTAAAAGTTAACGTCAAATTCTATCAAATATTTGCCACACACGTCGAAACTCGTTATTTTTTCGGCCAACTGACACAAATGTTTGCCAAATAAACCAACAATGTGTCACACAGGTATTAATAACTGGCATTGTGCAATGTAATCTTTTTTCCACATTCTTAGTTCATGTTCCATTTTAATTATGGCGCATTATCTCAGCCGTTAACATGGCGAGTTTATTAATTACAATTGTTAATTAAAAGTCTACGAGAAAAAATATAAAATCTCATATGTAATATTTTAAAATAATTTTCCCTAGCTACTATATTCTCTTAATTTATAGTTGAGGGTAGAAAAAGGGCTGATTTCACTAATCAAACTAATCGTGATCTTTTCAAGAAAAAATCTATCAAAGCATTTCTAACTAGCTATATGTTTTCTTTGTTCTATGAACTGAATTATTTTTTGTTAAACCCGGCTAACACTTATAATTTGTAAACTTAGTTTTGAACGTTTAAATCAGCCCTTAAACGCCGTCCATTTGTGCGTGAGCCTGAGACATCATAGTACAGTAACCAAGGCAGCAACCGATGACTCAAAGTGATTAAACGATAGCTTTATTTTTCTATTAACATTACAATGTTCTTCAATCTTCTCTTCTCTTCTGCGCTGGAAGATACCACATTGAGCTGTGGCATCAGGAAATTCACGGGCATATACAAAACTCCTGTGAATTCTCCCAGTGCCAAGACTCAACGTAGTTCTGTTTAGTATCTGCTTCCTTTCTTCTTCTTGTAAGTTTTTAATTTCAATGGCTGGAATAAAAACATTTCGGACCAAGTTCACTAACAAATGGTTACGCAATCGGCCTGTTAAATAAAAACGTTTTTAACCACGAAGCGGGAATTTTCGTGTTACCCACTTCTTGTTCAACCCCGGATTGGTTGTACTGTTTAAGGAATAAAAATCTTACGTTCAAATGATAGAGTTGCACTTCGAAAGTTGGAAGTTTGAATGTATGGTAAACAGCTGTTTTAGTTGATCGGACTGTTAACTTGTAGGTGAACTTGGGCCTTAATATCCGCTGTTTTGATACTCCTAGTATTTACTCACTAGTCGTAAGTACCTACTTCTTCTCAGAGCCGGATTTAGGGCAGGCAACCGGAGCCTCCACAAAAGAGGAGACCCCTCTTTAGAGCCCCCTCTCTTCTCTTGCCCCACAATAGAGACATCGGAAATAAAAATGAGTAAATAGCTTTTCTTTTGATATTTTTTTTCGCGTTTTACTTTTACCTAAAGTACTTTGCACAAACATATTAAATATTCTCAGAAATCATCTATCTATATTTGTTCACTCCAATCAGTTAAATATAAAATCTCAAATGGTCCTGGTAAGTATTTGCGATTAACTCCCCATCTTGAGCTATATTCTATGAGCTGATATTCTAACGGCTCAATGGCTGAGTTTTGTATTCGATTCCATGTTCGACTCTTTATTTTTGTTGGTTCAAATATATATGTAATTTACATTAGCTTAAAATACGCCTGATTTTATTAATTGCCAAACATATTTGATCAACAAATAAATAACAATTGTTTTATTTTACAACATCGTTTCATTACCAAAATCATCATAGGTAGAGCCCTAGCGCATTGCACGTGGGTCGCGCGGTGGGCAAAATAATCTCAACTTCCTGTGTGAAGGTTTTTTTTAATATACTTCTCTCTTCTCTAATCTACTTTGTTGCCCAGGGGCCTCCAGACCTCTAAATCCGGCACTGCTTCTTCTCCATCTATATCTCAGTAGGTATACTTAAAAACAGAACTACAGTTTTTGCTTCACGTATCAAAACATAGATTGTAGATTAGCTTAATATGTTGAAATTCTCATGAAAATTATATAAAAATACTCTACACTATTGCGGTTTCTTATTAGTAAAAGGAATTCTGTTCAGATATTACTCATGCATCATTTAGAAACTGGAAACCATCATTGTTATGAAAAAAAAAGTTCCTTAAAGACACGGATGAAACATCCAGAATATTATATATTTTCACCTGTAGAGACTCTTTTTATGCACCCGATAAATTGGCGCGTTATCAACCGTATCGTGGTTTAGGTAAATTATATTTTTAGATGCTATAGTAAAATGCCTGAACGCGACACTTTTGGCAATCAGTTACCGTTATCTGCTGGGTAACCGCGTCACCGCAAGCTTCCGTATCTCCCGCTGAGAGCACAATTGGGACGAAGGTATTATCCACACTTTTCAGCTCGTCCACTATTATCACGCGGTTGGCTGTGACAGCTATAATGCCGTCATAGGAAAAAAGGAGGTAACTAAAATCGACACTGTCGCAGAACAAAGTCAGATGTGATAATACAATGAAATTGTGATTTTTTCAAAATCAGCTTCAATTAAGCATAATCTATCGATATAAGCAAGAAAAAAATTATATATCTGGTACTTTCCGAGATATTAAAACGAACAAAGTTGTATTTCAAATACATATTATGCCGAAAATTTTGAACTCAAAACTTTAAAGTGCTCTCCTGTAAAGTAGCTATTTTGTAGATCCGACTTTGTTCTACGACAGTGTCGAAATATTGAGTTTAATACCTATTTGGAGTCAGAAAAACATCTGATTTATAGTTTCGTCGTGGTGACCTAATGGATAAGGACTTGCCCCTCGTGTATGAGTGTGCGGGTTCGAAACCTGGTAAGTACCAATGTGACTTTTCTAAAGTCATATGCACTATCTAAATATATCTTAGACACCATTGACTAACGGTGAATGAAAGCATCGTGAGGAAACCTGGACTTAAAAGTCTAAAATCGCCAATCCGCCTTGAGCAACCGTGGTAATCAATGCTCATGCCTTCTCTGTGTGAGTAGAGGCCTGTGCCCAGCAGTGGGACAATATATACACTGATGATGTAATTTACACAAGACAGCCCCCAAAAGGCCTATGTGTTTTAGCTAAACTTTTGATAAAACGATAGAAAGATCAATTTTTATACATCCCAAGAATCGTAGGCGCGTTATAAATCATTAGATTAAAATGTTGTCGCTTACCTCATACGCAACTGCTTTCTTCTACGTTGTTATCTGAAACAAAAGAAGAATATTTCAGATCAGTCTTCTATCAAAACAAAACAACTTTAATCAATTTTCTATCAAAGATATTAATCACAGGCTGTGGGATTGCCGGGGCTGCGGACCCTTCGAAAGAGATACCGTGCCCCCGGAATACAAAGGACTGAGGAAGGAACATGGATGGTATTGGTAATGAAAAAAGTGGAAATATCATATTGCTTTTATGGAAAAAGTGGGGGAAGTGGGGGTTTACATTTTTTAAGTATAGTTACTAGGTTATGTGGGGTATTATATGAAAGGTCTTGATATGCACATCCTTTTAAATTTTTTTGTTTTCTTTTAATCTGTATAGCGCGTGAGCGAAACCGCGTGCGAAAAGCTAGTAAGTTCATATGCCAGTCACAACACGATCCAATCTACCTATTTCAAAACAAATATCCAACAAACTACTAACACAGCAACAATTATTTACAAATAACTGTATTTACTTAGCTCACAAACCATGTTATCAATAGATATAATTTATTAGTTTCTCACATAAATATGTATGGGGCTCTGTTTACAAAGTCATTAGTGTCAAATTAAAGCAACTCATTTGTATATCTCGAACTATTCATATTTGTTTAATAGTCGACTATTTGTGGTAAGCTAGGTTTACACTACTCTTTACATAAACCTTCTTATTCATAACTAGCTGTTTCCCGCGGTTTCACCCGCATCCCGAGGGAACTACTTAGCGCACCCGGGTAAAAAGTAGCCTATGTTGTTCCTCAGGGTCTATTAGAATAGACCCTGAGGAACAACATAGGCTACTTTTACTACTGGCTAGAGATAGATCTCTGTACCAAATTTCATTTATATCGGTCCAGTAGTTTTGGCATGAAAGCGTAACAGACAGACAGACAGAGTTACTTTCGCATTTATAATATTAGTAAGGATAAAGACATTCATCTTATAAGCCTACTTTAGCTATCGAAGTGTTTTTAGTCTACTATAATTTGATTTCACGAAAAATGTAAATAAAATCATAACATATTTTGTTCTAATTTTCCCGCATAGATAAGTAAAATGGCATTAAATGATGAATGATGATGTTTAGAGCATGAAATTGACATAAATGCGCCAACCTTATGCCATCATGTTTATTTCTGTGGCAGAATTAGAACAAAATAGGTTACGATTTTGTTTACATTTTTTCGTAATATTAATTGATACAGACTATAGTCCCTTTTTTAGGGTTCCGTAGTCCGACAAGGAACCCTTATAGTTTCGCCATGTCCGTCTGTCTATCTGTCTGTCTGTCCGCGGCATAGCTCCGAGGTTCTTGATACTAGAAAGCTGAAATTTGGTATGAATATGTATATTGATCACGCCGAAAAAGTGGTAAAATAAAATTTTGAATAATATTTTTTTTAGGGTAGCTCCTAAACACGTAAAGTGGGGATGAATATTTTTTTTCTCGCGTACCCCTCCGTGTGGGTTAACGTTAGATAGGTCTTTCAAAAATATTATGTGTGTGTCAAGACCATTTTTTGGTGAAGCGAGCCATTTGCGAAATATCTAGCTTTTCAGTGCAATTTTTTGTTCGATACGAGTTACCCCCCCCTCTAACTTTTGAATGGCTGTACCTAGAAATGTGAAAAAAATCACAGACGTAGTACATGTAATGAACTTACAAGAAAAACTATCACGGCTAAGTAGGCTTAACCGGTTACAGAGTTATAGTCGACTAACTAACTCCTACTACGGAACCCTACTGCGCGTGGCCCGACACGCACTTGGCCGGTTTTTTTCATTTTTTGATAACTTAAATAGATTTATGGCTTTTTAGACCATTTTATCTGAGGACATGTGGCGAATTAGATCGCTTCAAATTTGAATATCAATTAACAATCGCTTCATTGGTAGTACCTTATTACTTCAAATTTACAAACCTATATCCATAATTTCTTCAAATTAATTTATCTACGTTCCCTTCATCTATACATTTAAAATGCTTTGTCTTGAATGACTGACGGATCAACGCACAGCCTAAACCACTGGTCGTAGAGACCTGAAACTGTGAGGGTGTGTTCTATGTATGACATAGGCATCCGATCACAAAGGATATTCCGAAATTCTACCCATAAGGGGGTGAAAAGAGGGGCAAAGTTTATATGAAACTCTATAATTTTTATTTTTGCATTCGTTTAGCCCATGCAGGTGAAGTCGCTGGCGGAAAGCTAGTATTATATAAAAACCTGTATATAAATAAACATAGTTACTGAAAACACCCTCACATAAACTCCATGCGTCACCGACCCATCAAATTAACGTAAGAGGGGTGGAAGGGCACTCTATTGTAAGGAGCCCATTGTATAATATGACTGATGACGTAGGAAAAATATATGTTAGTATTTTTATTCCTCTATATTTGTAGAAGGTGCTGTCATTTGTAGATCTTTGACAGTCGTTACGTGTAGTAAGAAACAAGAAAAGTCAACCAGACTTGCCAAGGGTTGCCGTGTTACCCGGTCAAACACAGGTACTCAGCTGCTTTTGGAAGCCGACCCCAATATAATTGGGAAAAGGCTAGGCAGATAATGATTAAAAGAAGGTGCTATTTTTTGCTAAACGTTTGTCATAGTTTAAACATGTTATATAAAGAAGAAAATAACATATGACAAGCCAGGTTTTAAGCATGAATGTGGAGAGTTATAACTTCCCTGAAAAGTTAGGCATATGGAAAAACCAAATACACTTCAGTGGCTGTCCGAGGGGGGGGGGTCACAGGGGACACGACTCCCCCCCCAATCGAATACATCTAATTGACTAACCTCCTAAAAATAAACAATGTTTAAAAATCTTAATTGTAATTGCGCATTGGTAGGTCGATAGTCGTAATAGATAGTTCAATCAAAGATTCAAATTAAGTCTCAAGTTCAAAAATCAAGGATCTTGCATGAAACCTTCATCATCATCATCATCAGCCTGTATATTGTCCCACTGCTGGGCACAGGCCTCTTCTCATACAGAGAAGGCATGAGCATTGATCGCCACGCTTGCTTAAGGCGGATTGGCGATTTCAGACTTAAGTCCAGGTTTCCTCACGATGTTTTCCTTCACCGTTAGTCAGTAGTGTCTAAGATATACTTAGAAAGTACATATGAATTCAGAAAAGTCACATTGGTACTTGCCAGGTTTCGAACCCGCACACTCGTACACGAGAGGCGAGAACCTTCGGCATCGGCCAATTTGGATTTTGGTGACCCCCATATTTTTCCAACTTTGAACCTAAGACCTTATCTTCGATTGCGCTTGCGGTCTAGACATGTAAGTCGGTACTTAATGATAGATCGATAATTTTAGCCTTATTGTCATGGCCGAAATAGCTCAGTTGGGAGAGCGTTAGACTGAAGATCTAAAGGTCCCCGGTTCAATCCCGGGTTTCGGCAGGACTCTTTTTGTGATTCATTGCAATGTTAGTTGAAAGTAGAAATAGTTGTTTTAGGTGATATTGCAGTATTGTATGGGCCTAGTAGGATATTTTATTTGAAGGTTTTATTTTCCTGATAACTATCTGAAATCTAGTCGACACTACATACAATAACATTTTTTGTACAGGAATCGAATTTGGAACCTTCCAGCAATAGTAAAAAAGCCTCAAGTTTATTTAAAAAAAAATGAAATAATTAATTAATAAGAAAACCTTTAACATTTCCATACATTTCATCCATTATCAGCTATAAAATATTCATACACGCGCATTGTACGGTAAGCAATTACGTATTAAAAATCCAATCACCTAACGAAACTACACTTTCCTACTTAAATATAAAGTCCAATTTCCCTCAGCACCGATTTCCATGTGTTTGTTGTCACCGTGTTGCTATGGCAACCAACAAAAAAAACATGACTTGAATCAGGTGACCGCATATTATGTTTATTCTAGCCGTCTTGCTTTGGACTTAAGTGCTTTTTATAAGGTTTTCCGACCGGCTGACAGTTTTGATAGTGGATAAACAAATTTTAATGGGTTATGCTTGACTGGATTTACATAGAGTTACATAACCCTGTATATAGGGGCATGACAGCAGCATTTTTGTGTTGATAAGTAAATAAAAAGGCCAAAGTGCCCTTTTTCAGCTGTGTCATAATGGATATTAGTCCAGAATTTTAGCGTTGTGTAATAAAGTTTGGGTTTTAGAAATCTGAATCGTAACTACGTGAGCTTGTTTGCTTGTTTTTTACGCTTTCATGGTAAAACAGCTTAACCGATCCAGATGAATTTTGGTATGGAGATAAATGGGACTCTGGTGACTGTTTTGAGCTACTTTTTATTTAGGTGCTTAGTAAAAGATAAAGTTTAGGCCGTTTACGCTAGTTTTTTTTCAGCACACGTTATACAATTTAGTTTCCGAATAGCATCTATCTATACATATAAAATGCTTTGTCCTGAATGACTGACGGACCAACGCACAGCCTAAACCGCTCATCGTAGAGACCTGAAACTTGGAAGGTGTGTTCTTTGTATGACGTAGGCGTGCGATAAGAAAGGATTTTCTGAAATTGTACCCGTTAGAGGGTAAAAAAGGGGGGCTAAGTTTGTTTAAAACTCTGTCATTTTTAATTTGGTTTTGTATAGGCCATGCGGATTAAGCCGCTGTCGAAAAAGTAGCAATTGATATAATTAACCTTCCTTTTTGCACAATTGATAGATTATCAAGCCTACTGTGCGCGTTGGGATTGTTGTAGCAAAGAAAGCAACTGGTTTTAAATACATAATTTAATCAATGGGATATCCACACCACTCTATCACAAGTCCCCCCCCTTCTTTCCACTTCTACCGAACCAACGGTATTTATTCGTGATAAGAATCAAAATACAACTAGGTACCTATCAGCTTTTTCATCAATAAAAATATTTTACTAAACACACAAAAGCTGGTTGCGTGTTCAAAATCATAGGAAGTAGTGACCACCCTTACCTTCACACCATGGGGTGACTTTATAGGTTGCCACCCTCAAACATGCTTGCCTTATTAAAAAAACATTTGTCGTGATTTAGGTTAATTTATTTTTATGGCAACACCGTTAACCTTTGCTTGACATTAGAGCTAATGTGTTTGAAAAAATAATTTTGTTTAATGGGTTTGCTACATGTCGCCTGATTTTGATGGGCATCGCTCTATAATAATTATTGTTGGAGTACCTATATTAAAATGTGTGTAGAAATGAATACATCAGTAGGTTTTTTAAGTAAAATATACTACCGTCAAATGAAGAACGGCCATATTCACTTAAATAAAGGATTTAATATTTCTATGAGAATAGTAGTATGGATGTATGCGAAAGTCTGTCTGTCTATTAAAATTTCACGGTAAAACGACTGAACCAAATTACGTAAAATTGAGTATAGATGGTGATAAACTTTTACCGCTATTCAAAATGCCATAGTAAGTTTATAGTCTGTTACCCTTTTACAGTAAAAAGACTGAACCAATTTTGATGAAATTTGGTAAGGATATAGAACGAAACATGGGGAAGAATATAGATACTTTTTACCCATGTACGTGACGTAGTTTCCTCAGGAAGTGAGTGAAACCGCGGGAATTAACTAGTAGGGATTATAAAACTATAAGTAGAGATCGTTACTCGCGTGTGTCGGAGGGGTAGTTTTTTAATTACACAATTAGTGGGTTTTGCTGGGAACTTTTAACGGTTATTTGTACTATGGGAAATATTTTTTAACCTGCCATTGACCAGGTGGGTAGAATTTACGTCAATAAATTAAATTTGACTGTTAAGCAAAGCAATATTGCAGATATTAATTAATATAATGCATGTATTTGGACATAACGCTCGATTAATGAAATACATCAATCAAACAACAATAAGTATTTTTTTATGATATTCCATAAAAAAACCTGACAAGTGCGAATCGGAGTCGCATCTGAAATGTTCCGCACTATAGATAGTTTGTAAATCCTGTAACGTCATACGGAACCCTACTCGCATGGGTCGCTACGGGTCGCTACGGGTCCAACTCGCACTTGATCGATTTTTAGTACCTATTTGTTGTTATAGCGGCAAAAGAAATACATCATCTATGAAAATTTGAACTGTCGAACTATCACAGTTCATGAGATACAGCCCGGTGGCCGTCTGGACAGACAGACAGACGGACGGACATCGGAGTCTTAGTAATAGGGTCGCGTTTTACTCTATGGGTATGGAACCCTAAAAAGGTACCGTAGGTAGGTATGTGTATTTACATTTTCTACTTTATTCTTCAGGTGTTTTGCAATATACCTATGTCTTGGGGAAGCTAGATAAAGCAATAAATATTGCATAACGACTGAAATGCAATATAATTACGCAATATAGACAGAACATTGGTCCAGCATTGTGAGATAGGTATATCATTAATGTATAAACTAATCACAAAAAGTGTACTGCCGAAACCCGGGATTGAACCGGGGACCTTTAGATCTTCAGTCTAACGCTCTCCCAACTGAGCTATTTCGGCCATGAAAAAATTTGTAAAATTATTGATTGCTATATTTACGTGATATTTTTTTTAGGTAAATATATCGTTATCGCTAAGATGATAACAGTTACTCATATTTATACATGTGTATGTGTTTTATTATTTATAATTAATATTAACAAGCAAAGTATGTGCTTAAATGTGCAAGAAACCGGTATTACCACAGATTAAAAATATAAACCTGTTTTCCACGGGAAAATTCGTCCCGAGAGAAGTACTTAATACCCAATTAAAATGTACTATTCCTATTCCATAACCGTCTCTAGGGTCCCCTATATCCCTGAACCAAATTTCATCTAAATCTGTTTAGCCGTTTTACCGTGAAAGCATAACAAACAAACAATCTCACTTACGCATTTATAATATATGTTACGAAGTTACGGTATTATATTTTCAGTAAACACTATCGCTTAACTTTTAAGTGCCACTTAAAATGTGACGTTTCGTAAGTCACACTTAAAAATGCGGCAGCTGTCTCGTTACATTTTGTGTACACACATTTCAAAAAGAATAATATGGAGAAATTGTGTCAACGGGTTATTCAAAATGGACGCCGCGGGATCATCTGCGCGCAGTAACATTTTAAACCGGCCAAGTGCGAGTCGGACTCGCGCGCGAAGGTTTCCGTCTGTAGATCTATAAAAACGGCAAAAAACACGTTTGTTGTTAATTATTAATTTTTAAAGTGAATATTTATAATTAAATATTCTGTGAATATTTCAAGCGTCTACCTGTTGTTGTTATATTACAATATACCGAGCAAAAACGAGCAAAAAATCACGTTTGTTATATGGGAGCCCCTTTAAAAAAATATTTTATTCTGTGATTTGAGTTTTTGTTGGTATTGCGGCTACAGAAATACATCATCTGTGAAAATTTCAGCTGTCTATCACGGTTCATGAGTTACAGCCTGGTGACAGACAGACAGACTGACGGACGGACAGCGGAGTCTTAGTAATAGGGTACCGTTTTACCCTTTGGGTACGGAACCCTAGTATCGAATATTTTGTACCGTTCATTTGTTTTATAAGCTATTTGATACAGCTGCTGACGATTTTAGGGGCTGTGGTATGCGAAGAATGGTTATTTAAGAATTTAATAAAAATAACCAAGAATTTCTTGCCCATTCCTTTTAAATACGAAAAAGTTATCGCGTTTTTTTGCCCGCTGCTTTCAATAGTATATTATTATAAAAATAATTTATTTATTCAAGTATCAAGACCATTTTTTTTGTTAGTAATACAAACATCTTAGCCTATGTTAGTAATAAATAACAAGATAGTGCTTGACACATTTAAATCACTTCTGCAACACTCTATGTGAGATGGCATAGCAGCGATTCATATACACACAGTCCAGCCTGTCTGCGGACATTTGAACTAGCCCACACCCTGCGCACCAGGGGTCACCGAAACGAAACTTCAGAACGTCCGAGAATCGACGATAACTTTTTTACGGTGCGGTAAGGTGCGATCTGATGCTCTGTACAAAAAGGGATGTACTTATACTATCCATATATAACAATAGTTTGAACCTTACTGCCCTAAAATTCACAAGGAATTTCCGAATTTCAATCGCATCTTCGTTTTCGTTGAGTTAGAGTAGGCCCCCAGGTATTATACCCGAGCCGGCGGTGCGCGTCTGTGTCCACGCGCGCCCCCTAAGCGATGCACGGGGTAGGACACCTCACTACCCCGTGCAGGAGACGAGACCCGGCAGGACGGGCCGGCACCAGTGCGGGGCTGCGGACGAATCAGGATTCCCGCGGCCCCGCGCCCACGTGCAAGAAGCGACACCGGGGTGGTTTTAGCCGGTAAGAGTCCGGCACTATTCCCGGCCTCCCCAGGCCGGGTTCGTCCATGAGGATTTCCCCCCGAAAAAAAAAAAAAAGGCCCCCAGGTATGCACGCCTTTTGCGCATTATGGCGAAAACGATCCACTCGTATAGATGAGATGTTATTTTTTAACGTTGTTTGTTTGTTGGTTGTTTGAAATCTCGTGTTATCATCATTATCTTTTGTATCACCTCAAGATGCTACGCTAATCTAATCTATCTTGGTGCCAAATGAGATCATTTTTTTGGCCTTTTCTGAAAGTCAAAGCTAACGAAAACAAATGGTACGTATCGTTAGAACTAGCCATTTGTAGCAATAGTTACTATAGCACAAAAGTTGTAGGGTTACCCTGAGCTAAGTTATACAGGTTCGATGACACGTGATTTTCATAAAATTTTTGGTAAATTTCTTACCGTCTTACTTTTTAATCTGCTGCTTAGTAACGGTTAAGCAAAAATCTCACTCATAAATGCCGTTTAGCGTTAATCCTAACTTAAGGTAGTAGCTTAATCCTGGATTATAATATTAAGTAAGAATTACGTGAGAAATGGTTAAACTTTGGAGTACAGGTTTTTTTTTATAAGTAAAACGGTAAAAGTACAATGACACATAAAGTAATGATAGATATTGCTAGAGCTATGACGACCTGAGTGGTTTAGTTCGATTCCCAGCCGGGCAGAAATTGAAATGATGAATTTTAATTTCTGTAACGGGTCTGGGTGTTACAATGTATAATATGTATGTATTTATAAAGGTATATAAGTAGTATATCCGTTAAGCTAGCACCCATAACACAAGCATGCTTGCTTGCTTTGCTTACTTTGGGGCTAGATGGCTCTGTGTGAAATTGTCCAAAGATATTTATTTATTTATTGATCTAATTAGCTAGCGGTTTAATATTGAAAACGTGACAAATACACTGACAAAGTAGCCATCGTATTAATAAAATCAAACAAATAAGAATCGATAGTATGTACCAGTAAACCTTAAAAAAAATTAAGTCATTAAAAAGATATATAATATGCATAAAAAGGTTTGACACCAGCAAATAATATTAAATGTATTACTGAATTGCTATTGCACCATAAAAATAAAACCTTAAAGATATATGTATATAAAAAGGTTTTATGTTTGTTTAAGTAATATTTATACCTTGTCAGCAGGCTACTTCCTACTCTTAAACACGAAAATTTCTGAGGATGTATGTATGTTTGTCACTCTTTCACGCAAAAACTACTAAACAGATTTGGATGAAATTTGGTATGGAGATATATTGAAACCTTGGAAATGACATAGGTTAGTTTTTATCCGGGTGCATGAAGTAGTTCATCTAGGAAGCAGGATATACCGCGGGAAACGGCTAGTGTATAAAATGCCAATGTGAGTTTGTTTGTTACTCTTTCACAGTAAAACGGCTGGACCCATTTAGATGTAATTTAGTATGAGCGTAGATGGAATCTTGAAGACTGTTATACTGCTACTTTTGGGTGGAAAAAACAGCTAGTTAATATTAGTTAGTTTAGCTCTATAATATATAGTCTTCTCTAATATAAAAATGAATCGCTGAATGTGTTGCTAAGCGCAAATCTCGAGAGCAGCTGAACCGATTTTGATAAAATATGGTATGAAGATAGAGGGGACCCAGGAGAAGGTTTTAGGCTACTTTTAGGCCCTACTTTTTTTTTAGGCCCTTGGGACGCGCGCGAAACAGCTGGTTTATAATAAATTTATCAATTCTCATCAGTACTTGCCACGTTTCAAACACCTAGTAGATATATCTAATAACTGTAAATACCATTTAATTTAGATACGAACATCCTGTGTATAAGTTCCAATCAGATTATTAAAGTATTTAATGAAGTCTCTAGCCCGTTAGGCGCAATTAGGGGCAGGTTGCACCACGAGGAAATATATGTGTACCAATTACATGTGGAGTACATCCTGTGAGACTGACTAACAGCCGGTTGTACTAAACTTTTTATTATTTATACATTTACGAATATCACTAAACATGATATCAATA
Organism: Pyrrhia umbra; assembly: GCA_963891755.1. Lineage (NCBI taxonomy): Eukaryota > Metazoa > Arthropoda > Insecta > Lepidoptera > Noctuidae > Pyrrhia > Pyrrhia umbra. Next base: position 4,090,718 of record OY982935.1, read on the forward strand.
ATTTGCATAATTTTAATCTTTGTTATGGTATCAGTACATACATAGATATAAGAATTATGTAAACATATATCGTAAATATTCAGACGAAAAACATAAAATGATATAACAATGAAATTATTCAATTTTATCCTCAATTTTGACAGATCTTGAATAAAATTTCTTCAGTTTCACGTATAAGTAACCTGATATTTTTTTCTAGAACCGGGTGTGAGAATATTATAGAATCAAATATACTTTACTAAACACCAAAAAATAAATAAATAAGATAGATAGATATATACAATTAAAATATAGGTACTTATTGCTAAAAGCGATATCTTCCAGACAACCTTTGGATGGAACGGGAAAGACAAAATATTTATCAGGGTAGTCCGTGTTTTAATATTTTCTATCAAATCAATACATAGTTATAATAATCAAGTAAACATTCATCATAAATATTTAGACGAAAAACATAAAATAGTAGCAAAATTTATTTAATTTTATCCTCCATTTTGACAGATCTTGAATGACAGTTCTTCCGTTTCACGTTTAAGTAAACCGCATTTTGCTGCAACCGGCTATTAGTAACAAGTTAGTCTTAATTTAAACGTTTTAATGATTGATATTCAAAGGATATTGTTGTTAAAATATTGCTTTGTTGTACTGTTATTAGAACGGATAGTAAGTAATTTATTATATTAACTTTGGGTAGTTTATTTCTAAATCTATAATTCGGATTCGATGCTAAAAAATCTATATAGATTCCCAAGCGTCTTCAAAGCCAGCTGAGTAATACTTAGCCATTTTTGTGAGTCATTAAACAATGTTTACTCTGGAGTTTTTGAAATAATCGACTACTAAACTGCTTAAAGAAATTTAAGCGGTGTTTAAATCTCATACCACTACCACTTTAACATAATATTACTTAAAAATATTTTTTTTTCTGTATTTTGTTTTTAATATAAGCCATGTTAATGTCTCCTATAATTAAGAAAACACGAGGTTTTATAATAATTTGTTAACATTACGTAGTTTTTTTTATAGTGTATTTCTTGTTGGAGATCCTAATAAAATATTAATATAGTTTTAAATGTAATAATTGCTTCTTAGGCGACAAAATGAAAGTTAGAGTGTTTTAGTAACAATAACGCATCAATGACAGTGAGCAGGGAATTTCTAGACTAGCCTTTTGACGAAAAAGCTAGCAAGATTTGAGTATACCTGTCTTAAAAGGCAGTTATCAAAATAGTTACATCCGTGATCTGATAGCTAATAGACACAGATAATGTTTTGTATCGCGACCACACCGCCATCGGTGCTCAGAGAAATATATTGATAGCATTTATTTCAACAAACCTACAACACTTAATAGAGGCAGTAAGATGAAATAAGTTATCAGAAGTTCCGATTTGTTCGAATTTCGCTATTATCTTAAGTTTTGATTAACGCTAAACAGCATTTATGAGTCAGAATTTTGATAATCCGTGGCTAAGCAGGAGATTAAAAATTAATCGTACTTTATAAGTAAGACGGTATCGGACTAACAATTAACCCATTTGGACCCAAATATAAATTAAACAAGAATTTATGAAAAAAAAATGATTAAATAAATGACAGGAGGCTTATAAATGGAATTAAACAAAAAAACAAAACAAAAACAATTTGCAAGTATTAAAAAAAACACTGTCCTTGTACAGGGACAATGGGCCCAAGTGTAGTACTTTCAAAGCAAATTTTGTTTTCGATGCACCGGTCTTAAAACCTTTTTAGAACTTTTTAGAATAATTTCACAGCACATCCATCTACAATATACAAAAACCTCTTAAATATTTTCGATTTGGCCTTCTTCTTATGACCTGCATTTTGTCTATGGATCGTGCGTCAGCGCAGCATATAATTTAAGGCGCAGAACTCAGCTGACATGTGTTTCCTATCGATAATTTAGTAGCCTGTCAATAATAATAAACCACGCTTAATTATTCTTACGTGTCTGCGTAATAGCTGTGCAGTTAAGGAGAGTGCAGTTTAAAAAGATTTCAAGTAATTTTATTATTTACATACAGCTTTTGAATGGATACCTAGATTTTTTTTTAGCTTATAAAAAATAATCGTTTTTCGAGATTGTTTTGTGATTGGTGGACAATATTTTTACACAAGCACAACCAGGGGGGTTAGACAAGTGGCAAAAACGCTAGTAGAATAGAAAACAAAATATATGAGAATGACAGATAGCTAGTCGTATACGAATGTCATTCCCATACATTTTGTTTTCTATTCTATTAGCGATTTTGCCTCTTGCCTAACCCCCCTGGTTGTTATAAAAATATATAAATGATTCCTTACAGGTAATTAGAATGCTGAAAATCCGACTGTAGCTATAATAGGATGAGATCCTCTTATCAAGCGCGAGTATGGGATATCAAAACCTGCACTCTTATTGTATTGTTCAATATCTTTAGTTTTGGTACTTTATTGATATACTTACATTGCTTTTTTATTACTATTAATGATTATGCAGAAATGTAAGAATATTAAATTGTTTTTGTAAGCTATGCCAATCGGTCGGCTTTTTACAGTTTTTAAAGGTGATGGCAAATACCAATAGTACCCATAGTACTATTTGAAACACTTATAATTATTTTCAGGTTTATCTCGGATTTCAAAAAAATATCTGGAATCGTCAATCCGCCTTGAGCAAGCGTGGTGAATGTGGTGATCAATGCTTTCACTTCATATGAGACATTATGAGGCCGATGTTATCTACACTATCTACACTAATATTATAAAGAGGAAAACTTTGTTTGTTTGTAATGAATAGGCTCAAAAACTACTGGACCGATTTTAAAAATTCTTTCACCATTCGAAAGCTACATTATCCACGAGTAACATAGGCTAAATTTTATTTTGAAAAAAAATAGGGTTCCGTAAGATATTTGGGTTTTTCGGACACAAGGTGTAAGAAATCAACCAGAAAAGTTACTTTTTTTGCGTACGCAACTAATCTCAGGAACTACTGGTCCGATTTGAAAATTATTTCAGTGTTAGATAGCCCATTTATTGAAGAAGGCTATAGGCTATATTTCATCACGCTAAAACCAATAGGAGCGGAGCACCACTATTCCACGCGGACGAAGTCGCGGGCAGAAGCTAGTCGTTGATAAATTGCTTTAAAACACAATCGACATTAAGTAAAACTGCAAAGTAATTTGAAAACATAAAAACAAAATGGCCGCCGCATATCTACGGAACCAACTTACATGTCATCATGCCATTAGAACACGGAATGCTATCATTAAAAAGTGAATGAAAGTCGGAATAGTTAGTGATTGATGTAGGTGTGAAATGTGATTTATTATTCAATATTTATTGCATTGATGCAATGATGACGATAAAAAAACATGTTCAAGTGCGAATAGTATTGCATTATGACGGTTCCGTACTCGTCTTTTCCTTGGTTTTTGTTTGAATACATATATGGCCATTTTATCTAAACATATAAAATACTTTGTCCTGAATGAATGACGGATCAACGCACAGCCTAAACCGCTGATCGTAGAGACTTGAAACTTGGAGAGTGTGTTCTTTTTATGACGTAGGCATCCGATAAGAAAGGATTTTCCGAAATTCTATACCTAACGGAATGAAAAAAAGGGGCGAAAGTTTGTATGAAACTCTGTTATTTTTAATTTGAATTTATTTATTTACATAGATTTTGGGTACAACATAATGTACATCTCAATTGAAAGTCTTGTTTTAACAATACTTATGACGGCATATAAAAATAACACTTTAAACTGAATATATGTCTGTCTGTATCGTAAAATATCGGTAATAATTTATAAGGATATACATTAAAGATTTTATTACTTTGTCGTTAAAATGTTTTTACTGTAACTAAAAGATCAGCTGCTGTAATCTCTGATAACTTTCGATTCAAAAAAGCTTACAAAGGTCCTAGAGTTCCCAGGTACGTAGGGCTGCAGGATGTTCGAAAGAATTACCGCGCCCCCGGAATATAAAGGGCTGAGAAAGGACCATGGATGTGTTTTAGTCAGTAAGAGTCTGACACTAACGGCGGGAGGATCATTTGATGATTTCCCATCCGAGAAAAAGGTACGAGTGTTTATGTATGAATGATGTCTGTTATATAGTTTATTGAAACAAACACATTGAATATTAGAATGTTATACAAGAGGCTAAAATGAGCCATTATACGAGGTTGTTGTACTCCCTTAAAAGGTAGGTTTACTTTTTAGTAAATAGAAACCGAGTTACCGAGAAACATACATATAGTTTGTAACAAATAGGGTATTTTTTTTGTGTGGAAGATTTTTCCTCGAGATGTGTTTAAAACTGCCGGAAACAGTACACAATAATTGTTAAGTTGATTCGAGTTCTATCTATCTATATATATATAAAAATGAAACCCGTTTTCCGTTGTCACGACATAGCATGAAAACGGCTTGACCGATTTGGCTGAAATTTGGTACGGAGATAGAGGGGACCCTGGAGAAGGTTTTAGGCTACATTTTATCCGGTGCGTGAAGTAGTTCCCCCGGAACGCGGGTGAAACCGTGGGCAACAGCTATTTTATATAATTACTAGCTTTCCGCTAGCGGATGGCTCGCCGGTGTGGTCTTAACAAATTCAAATTAAAAATGTCAGAGTTTCATACAAACTTTGCCCCCCTTTTTCACCCCCTTAGGGGTAGAGTCTACGATCAGCGGTTTATAGCGACTATGCGTTGATCCATCAGTCATTCAGGACAAGGCGTTTTATATTGATAGATATCAATAGCTTCTTAATCCCAACACCTTTTTCACTAAATAACAACAAAATATACTACAGTAGCGCTAACAAATAAATGTTGCACCCCACTATAAACTGCTGACAACAAAATTAACAATGCAAGACGCACAGCTGTTTGCGCCAATTATATTAATAGCTTGAACATAATTGATCTAGTTATAGACACCTGCTAGTAGTGAGCTGTAGGCTATCAGGCATAATGGTGGCTATCTGTCATTATAGTTTACCTGAGTGGTATTGACCAGGGGCCTATGACGTGGTTTTAGAGTTAAAGTGAGAAGGGTTATAAATCTGAGATGCCATGTGTGTTACATGTGCTACGCAGTCCTGGATTTGTCAATAGGCCGTATAGGCCGCGGCCTAGGGGCGGCAGCGTCCTAGGGGCGGCAGATTTCAGATTCAGATTTCAGGACGCTCACTGGTTTTCTCATGGTTTTTTATACTAATACGTTTAATCCCTATAGAAACTCATTCATATCGAAAATTATTAATCCTAGGTACCTACTGTTATGTTATTGTACCTATTTTATCTATTACTGCGTGAGTGTTGGATGAGAGCGGGGGGCGGGTGGCAGTAGCATTTTTCATTGTTTTCGTGGAAAAGCAACATACGCTTTAATTTGTTACAGTTATCAAGTGATAACTGTAACAAATTAAAGCGTATCACGCTTTTATGTAAGTACATAAAAGCGTGAGCAGAGGCTTAGCTACCCAGGGGCTAGGCGGGGCAGTGCCCCGGGGCTCCCAAAATCTGATTAGCCAACCTTACTGAACTTAACCTTATAGAACTAGCGAAAAATTCTCCCATCTTCGGAAACTAAATAAAATAGGTCGCAACATCAACAATCATTGCAATCCATGAAAAAAATATTATTCCCCATAATTTACTTACTAAAAAAGAAATTCGCGCTCGCTTCGCTCGCGTTTTCAATTACATATTCTTATTTCTTTTCAGATTCTGTTTTCGTTACAATTTATTGAAAAATATAATTATCCTGTTAAAAAAAGTTTGCGCTCGCGCTTCTGATTACGTATACCTATTATTTATTTTCAGACTCTGTTTTTGATACAATTTACTGAAAAATTTTATTCCCTATAATTAACATGCTAAAAAAATTCGATTACATAGCTATTTGTATTTCTTTACAAGCTCTGTTTTTGTTACCATTTATTTAAAAAAAATATTCCCTATAACAAGGTACAAAAAAATTTTCGCTCGCTTCGCTCGCGCTATCGATTACGTATGGATTACTTTTCAAGCTCTGTTTTTGTTACTATTTTTTGGAAAAATATGATTCCTAATAATATTATCATGTTAAAAAAGTAAAACATAGTGTTTATTTATTTTATTAAAATGCAAAAGGTTTTGTTTCTTTTGTGAAAAGTCTACCCTCCATTTGGACTTCGCCCCAGTCTGAGGGGCAAGGACAAGGGCCTCGAGCAAAAGTTGATATGGTGCCCCTAAAAGGCTAGCTACGCAACTGGTAACCACCTCCGCTTCCCGCCCACACTCAGCTGCCTGCGCCTTAGGATTTCACTTCGTCTGTCTGTCTATCTGTCACAGCTGATTATTTCAGAAACTACTCATGCTTGCAACAGTTATGAAAAACGATTGTGCATGCGTATCGTAAATGAAAAAAGTTGAAAAAACATCTTTTATAGAAAAAGTGGGAGTTAGTGCACGGAGAGAAAATCTGACAAAAATACAGTAATTATTACTGAAATATTTCTAAATCCGAGGACAACAAATGCTCTGTAATAATTGGTAATCGATATTTGTAAATGCTGTTAGTAAAGATTACATGTAACGTTTTTGTAATTTCAAGTGTTTAGTATTTAGTATTTTATGATGACGTCATAAACAAATACTGTTTTGTAATTTTAAGAGTTTTATTGTAATATCGGAAATGATGACGTCATAGACAATTCTAGTTTCCTAAGAGTTTCCTAAGAGATCCCTCGTTAGACTGTCCATCACAATTTTTTTTTGCTGTTTACACTTATTATAAACACTGAAACTTTAAGATCACATAACCAACAACTACATTGTTTTAGTACATATATAGTTATGAATAAATTGGGCATAAATTGAACTAAAACAATCAAATTTTCTTTCTTTTTATTACGTTATTGTTGACCGCAACGTGTCACCTGGAGCGCTTGCAAACTTGAAATGGCAGACAATTTAGTGCCGGTGCCGTGAGCATTACTTATATTGACAAAATGCTTACTTGGAATAACAAAACATTATAGTTTTATTATTATAAGAAATACGTTAGTAATTTCAAGTAATTCATATGTAAATACTAAGATGTAATTATTAATTATAACAAAAGTTTGTTATTTTGCCTTGTACTAAAACCATTTCTTGAAAGTATAAATGAGCTTTTTAAAAGATACTAAATAGGTTTGCAGTAATTACAAAACTTTAGTAATATTTACTATAATTTGCGATAACCATGAAATTTTGTAATATCTGGCATTGACTAAAACCGACTTTTAGGAATTACAATAACAAATACAAAGGCTTTGCTAAAAATCATTAATATTTGCAAAAACAGCAAAACTTTTGTAAGTAATATTAAAACTTAGTATTTGCGTCAAATACAAAACAGTTTTTTAATTTCTGGTGCTGTCTTTTTTCTCCGTGTGGGGGTTTAAAATTTATTTAGGCATCATATGAAAGGTCTTAAATTATTTACACATTCGAATATAATTTTAAGTTTTCTGGTATGTCTTTTAATTTTGGAATTATAATAGTGTCCGCATAAAAAAATTCGTTCTTATCTCCGTATCTCCAAAGATTGAGAACAGAAAAATCTGAAATAATTAGGGCTGATAGACATTAGCCTAAATATTCCAGTCAAAATAAAACTATGATTCGTATCGTATTGCAGTTTTTAAGTAATCAGCAATTTTCCTCAACAAACTTAATTATGCGGTCGAAAAAAACAAGATCCCGACTCGCACTTGGCCGGTTTATTTTATTTAACTTAAGTGTTTTCCTTACTACAAATGTAAAATTATTATTTTAGCAAGATACATGGGCGGCGGAAATAAAGTGGCCTATACTCATAAAAAATATAAATCCGGCACTGGTGCTACGTCTGAATTTCCTCACATTTTTAGGGACATCTATATAAAAGTTGTAAAATAGAGAGGGAGATGGATGCTCGTATCGCACAAAAATTTGCACTTAAAGCTGAATATCCTTACTTCCTTACTAATATTATAAATGCGAAAGTAACTCTGTCTGTCTGTCTGTCTGTTACGCTTTCACGCCGAAACTACTGGACCGATATAAATGAAATTTGGTACAGAGATAGAATAGACCCTGAGGAACAACATAGGCTACTTTTTACCCGGGTGCGCTAAGTAGTTCCCTCGGGATGCGGGTGAAACCGCGGGAAACAGCTAGTTTTATAATAAGCAGCACGGAGACAGACTTCGTCCCCGGTTATTGCCGTGAGTAGCAGTTGTTGTAACAATTCCAAGTCAGAGGCCGTCAGGCAGATTCGATAAAACTCTGACACTAGGGCTTGTTAGGTCAGTAAACCTGTACTCCAGGCGATAAGAAGAATATGGGCAAAAATATATCCTAATAAAATTAATTCCTAGCAACTACCAAATAAGGAGTAAGTTCCCCCAATGTCTGAATACACAAGTCGATGAGAGAATAGGATTTTCTGTAAAAGACAGGACAATCGTTTGACATTGAACGCAACCTCGCTTTGCTAATTACTCGGAACACTGCAATAAATCTCTCATTAACAATAATTAGTTGCTTATTTATTTAATTGCTACCTCATCGAGCCATACCATCGCTCGTAGGCAATGCGGACTCGCTGTTTGAAGTGTGTACACTTGAATGCTTTAATTCGGGTCAGTAAAAAAAATGTGAATTTTAGCTTAGTTAAGAACGAAGTCAAGTCGTAAAGGTGTGTTCTCTAACTTAAAAAAACTTTATGTGTTTTAAGTTTTTACTGTAAGGTGATTCTAACATTGAATAGTTAATAAGTGCAGTATTTAGAGAATGTAGGGATGAAAAATGTCTTTGTATTTAAAAAAAACCTTTTTTTTTAAGTTTTAACATTATTCACCATTAGCCTATATATTATCCCACAAGCCTCTTCTCATACAGAGAAGGCATGAGCATTGATCACCACGCTTGCTCAAGGCGGATTGGCGAATTCAGACATTTTAGTTCCAGGTTTCCTCGCGATGTTTTCCTTCGTCGTTAGTCAGTGACGTTTAAGATACACTTAGAAAGTACATATGACTTCAGAAAAGACACATAGGTACTTGCCAGGCTTCGAACCCGCACACTCGAACACGAGAGGCAGGTCCCTCAACCACTAGGTCAACACGAGTCGTGTTTGTTTTTTGCTATACACTGTCTTTATTTAAAACAACCTGTAACCATTTGATTGAGCTCTACACACTATTTTTTACATGTAGAACTATTTTTTACGACTAAAAAATAGACACTATTTTTTACATGTAGAACTATTTTTTAGTCGTAAAAAATAGTTCTACATGTAAAAAATAGTGTTCATTTAATATAATATTAAATTCACATACAAATTAAAGCTAAATTTAATTCAAAAGGTATCTTTACTACGCAGCAAGAGCCCTTTTCAAAGGTAATTATAAAGTCAGCCGACCCATCTGATTGCAGACCGCAAAAGATGAAAGATGCGCAATTTGAGTGGCTAGCAGAGACCTAGTTTAACTACTCCATGTAATTTGCGCAGGCGCAGTAGTACAATATACGTGACGACCTCTCAATCAAATGGTTACAGGTTGTTTTAAATAAAGACAGTGTATAGCAAAAAACAAACACTATTAAAAATGAATGTTTTTTTTGTACTTTGCTGGCCAGATTCGAAAAAAAGAGAGCGTAAATAACTCGAAGATGTGAACAGAAATGAAAGTTTAAGCACAGTTCTACACTTCAATTTTTTTTGTAGATTCTACCTAAGTAAATAATTATTATTATTGATTTAGATTGGATTATGTAAAACGATTTTTTTTAATAAATACATGATATTAAACAATTTGTAAAGAAAAATAAAACATTTTTTGAATGTATTATATACATATACTGTATATATCTTCTTTATTTAGATTTTGGGTCTCTCATGTTTTTTAAAACTGCAGAACTCGGCAGTTTTTTTTTTCACTAATAAAACTTTTAGCTCACAACCCTACACATGTTAGTAGCAAAAATAAAACGCAAAATTAATAACAACAATACAACACGCTGTACAGATCCCAGTGCGCTGTCATGCAAGTTTTTGTGGCCACAGTGCTGCCCTGCCCTAACTTGAAGCACATTGCTCCGCACTTGACCAGTGTTTGTATAAATAAACATTTTTTTTCCACGCCACGCCGGTTTGTGCACTGTGCGACTTGATCTAGATACGTAACCCTTTGTTCTGTTTTTATTTTGTAGTGGTTATGGGTAACGGGATTTTTACTGTTAAACGTAGATAAAAATGTTTTTTCAATGTTTACTTCTATTGAACTGGTATTATTTTGTCTGATAAAAAGGTAAAGGCATCTTGTACGATTGAGAAGGGATGGAAATTAAGATACACGTTCTTAGCAATGGTAAGTAATATCAGAATACAAGTCAATTAAAATCAAATTAAGCTTTATGCTAATTTATCAAAAAACAATAATAAAATAAAACAAAAACTCTTAAAGTTTTAGGTTATTGTGGTATAAGGACGTTTTTTAAACATGAGCGTTTTATAAATTGAGGTAAAATATGGATTTAAGGTATCGCAGACAAAAATAAAAAAAACAAACTGACTTGGCACTAAATCGATATCGATTTTTGCCAATAAATGTGACATTTTTGTCCTCTTTTTACCTGAATCGGGCCATATAAGACACAATAAGAATAAACTTGTTAGGAATCTTAGTGAAAAACATCAGATTCCAACCCTTGTTTGACCTAAAGTTTTTGGGCCGATTCCTTCGGAATATTTTTTAATCATAAATAACACTTTTAGGCCAGTGCTTTTAGCCTCTAAAAACGGTAAAAAGTGAATTAAATAATAGTAGGATGAAACCCATTGGAAAAGGAGGAGAATACAATAAAAATGATAGGAAAAATAAATTACGGGCGATCTGAGGTCGGGAAGTGGGGGGGAGGGGGGGTTAAAGTTAAAAAAACGGTTTATCTCAATTTCTGGCAAAACTACAAGTCCTATGAAAAAAAGTTAAATGGCAAAGTTGTAGGTAATAAAAAGATCTACAACTTTTGGATTGACACTTTTTTCACATAACCTCAAAATTTATGTGAAAAATTCAAAAAACCAAGTTTTTGGTTTTTTATTTTTATCTTTTACAATAATTAATTTTTTATCACGAAATTTGGTGAAAACTTACCTTTTTATGTCCCAAACACACTGTAATTTATTTGATTTAAAATAATTATTTTTTCACCCTTATTTTGACTTAATATCGAAAAAACACCCTAATTTTCAATCGAAAATTCTCGTGTCAAAATATCACTTTTTTTTTAAAAGTCGGTAGTCTTTTTGTTTTTTGAAATCTCTACTTTCAGATGGTATAAAAAAATATTTACATTGCTATGGTAAATGTTCTCAGAAAATATAAAGAAACGCTACGAAATAACAGGTAGTAAGGCCTAGACCGGCTTAAATTTTTTGCGTAGATGCCTATTTATTGCTATTTTAAGATAACTTATGTATCTGAGTGACCTACGGAACCTCGGACCTCTCTATGAAATACCTTTTAGCTGATCAAAAGGTATTTCATAGAGAAGTGGGGAGTTGCTAGAAGGATCTTGGCCTTGCTAACTGTTATTTCGTAGCGTTTCTTTATATTTTCTGAGAACATTTACCATAGCAATGTAAATATTTTTTTATACCATCTGAAAGTAGAGATTTCATAGAACAAAAAGACTACCGACTTTAAAAAAAAAAGTGATATTTTGACACGAGAATTTTCGATTGAAAATTAGGGTGTTTTTTCGATATTAAGTCAAAATAAGAGTGAAAAAATAATTATTTTAAATCAAATAAATTACAGTGTGTTTGGGACATAAAAAGGTAAGTTTTCACCAAATTTCGTGATAAAAAATTAATTATTGTAAAAGATAAAAATAAAAAACCAAAAACTTGGTTTTTTGAATTTTTCACATAAATTTTGAGGTTATGTGAAAAAAGTGTCAATCCAAAAGTTGTAGATCTTTTTATTACCTACAACTTTGCCATTCTACTTTTTTTCATAGGACTTGTAGTTTTGCCGGAAATTGAGATAAACCGTTTTTTTAACTTTAACCCCCCCTCCCCCCCACTTCCCGACCTCAGATCGCCCGTAATTTATTTTTCCTATCATTTTTATTGTATTCTCCTCCTTTTCCAATGGGTTTCATCCTACTATTATTTATTTTGTTTTCAAAAGTTATTGGCACTGGTCTATTTATTTACATAATTAGATAAGTGGATACCTATGCACTGGCGTCATTGGTATCGAAAAATACCTAACGATTTCATTTTACTTTATTTACCTACTCATTTATTTGTTCTTGTTATTATTCCGTTTATTCAATTTTACATTAAATATTACATTGTTTTGTTATTTAATGTAGCTATTTAATTTTTATATTTATAACCACAAAATAGGTATAAAAAAGTACTTGTAACTTTTATTTATTTCGAAAAAATACGTACATAGAAATAATTGCTTCAAAAATTACGGTATTAAAATATTGCTGTATAATTTTATACCTACACATAATTATATGACTTCATTATAAATTTTATCTACATGTCTATCTGTGTGTTTAAAAATAAACTCGGAGACATTATCTGTGGCCCAAATCAGTGGTCATTCAAGGCCTACGTTTTTATGCATAGTGAATTGCAATAATCTATCTATACTTTATAATATAAAACTGAAGATTTTGTTTATTTGAATGCGATCATCTCTGGAACTCACACTAAAAAAATATTTTTAAATTGAATATTTTTGTTTAATTATTGAAAAAGATTATAGTATGACTTAGGAGCTAAGTAAAAGGAAAAACATACGGTCGGGCAATGCGATGCAGTGGGGCCATAGGTGATAAAACCGTGGGGCAAAAATAGTTTTATACCAAAAAAACGTAATGTATGATTATACTGTGTTGTAAAATTGCCAATATTGTACCTATAAGTTCGATCCATGTTTTAGCGAGAAAGAATTATCAAATGCTTCAAGGTTTTTTTTTGTTGAATAATATGATTAAAAAAAAAATTTTTTTTCTAAATTAGCGACTTACCTCGACACACTGTGTACAGTCATGAAGACATTTTCGGTGGCTCTGTCAAGAGCAATCTGTGGACAAGAGATAATTGAAATGTTATATGTGTTCAAATAAATATTTATTAATAAACTTGTTATCTGTAATAAGAAGAAAATTATGTCGTTTTTTCTGAGATGGTTGGATAAAAAAATGCTTATATTATACATTTTAATGTGGATAATTTATTGACAAAAGAAGGTACACTAAGGACCGATTTTTCAATAGTCAGATAACTTTCGTCTTAAAAAAAATTATGATTGTTTGACTTATTTTCTTTTTATACTCTGTGAAACATATTTATTCTTTAGAAAAAAGTTATCTGATTTGAAAAATCAGCCCTAAGTGGATACATTTTTAAATAAGGTCCGTAAGTGATATATTGCTTTATTTTTTATTCATTTTACTGAATCCTTTGTAAATTAATATTTTAAATGCAAATCTAAGTTTGCTTATTTGTTTTGTTTGTTATGCTTTCACAAAAACGGCTAACTCAATTTTGATGAAATTTCGGAAGGAGATAGACCCACGAGACGGACCCTGAGAATGTGGGAGAAAACGCAGGAAGCAACATGAGATTTATTGTTCAAATAAAATACTTGAAAAACGATACAATAATCCTTATAATATATGCATAGTATGTATGTATGATACTTTTTTAATATACAGGCTGGTTAAAATGTCGCAGTAATATACAGTATGATTATAATCTTATCAATGACAAATCGCAAGCAACAGTTTAAACCATCATTAACCTAAAATTGGTTGCAAACTAATTAAATAAATAAAGTTATTATGTGCTAACTGATATTTTATCCATGTCTATAATTTCACGACCTCCGTTTACTTGGTAAACAACAATTTTTCCGTTCACTTGCCAAGTTTAAAGGAAACGGTGATAAATAAGGGGTTTTCAATTAAATTAATTGAATCAATTAAATCGATTTAAATGAATTGCGAGTTTCTATTTATTATTTTAATTAATGCTTTTTGAGTTTCACGTCTTGCGCCGTTCGGAGTAGCTACGAAAGTAAAACATGAGTGACATACTCCACCCTACATTCAATGCTACTAGTCTAGAAAAAAAAATACTCCCTCACGCATCACCCACGGTGGGATTCTTCTTGAGAGGTCACCAAATGACACCTTTATTTGATGACTAGCTGTTTCCCGCGGTTTTACCCGCATCCCGAGGGAACTACTTAGCGCACCCGGGTAAAAAGTAGCCTATGTTGTTCCTCAGGGTCTATTCTATCTCTGTACCAAATTTCATTTATATCGGTCCAGTAGTTTTGGCGTGAAAGCGTAACAGACAGACAGACAGAGTTACTTTCGCATTTATAATATTAGTTAGGATTTCCCATCCGAAAAAAAATGCAGCTTCTTATTAGATAAAATACTCAGGAGCATTAAAGCTTCTATGAGTGAAAATTGGAATCCGTCGCGAAAGTCCAGATATTACACATGACATACCTACATCATCTGCCTAGCCTTTTCCCAACTACGTTGGGGTCGGCTTCCAGTCTAACCGGATGCAGCTGAGTACCAGTGTTTTACATGGAGCGACTGCCTATCTGACCTCCACAACCCAGTTTACCGGGTAACACGATACCCCTTGGCTAGACTGGTTGTCAAACTTTCTGGCTTCTGACTACCCGTAACGACTGTCAAAGATCTACAAATGACAGCCGGGACCAACAGCTTAACGTGCTTTCCGAGGCACGGAGGAGTCTCGTTATGACAAAGATGGTCACCCATCCACGGACCCACCGCGCCAACCGCAGCTTAACCTTTCAGCCGGGACCAACAGCTTAACGTGCTTTCCGAGGCACGGAGGAGTCTCGTTATGACAAAGATGGTCACCCATCCACGGACCGACCGCGCCAAGCGCAGCTTAGCCTTTTGATCGGTCGACCCGTGCGGCTATTACTTAGCCACGAGCTCCTCTCTTGATACAAACATTTGAATTTGGAGTTTAAACCCCCAAAAAATCTGTCTATTTTAAGTACCTAAGTAACAAATACATTAAAACTGGTCTAATCTAAAAACTGACGTATATGTACCTACGACATCTAATTTGAATCCTTGAGCAATATCCGCCAGCCTCCCCTGTAATGTAAGGGCATAGCCTACATACTGCAGGCCTAATATAGGAGGTACC
Source organism: Pyrrhia umbra (assembly GCA_963891755.1). NCBI lineage: Eukaryota > Metazoa > Arthropoda > Insecta > Lepidoptera > Noctuidae > Pyrrhia > Pyrrhia umbra. The sequence continues at coordinate 4,105,990 of OY982935.1, forward strand.
GATAGCAGAACTAGAAAATATAGACAGTTGATTTTTTAATGAAATTGTTTTAAATAAATATTTTTTTTTAATACTCAAGATTAAAAGTAAGAAAAATGTCATTTTTTTTAATTATCTCGCAGGAATTTAACAGTCAGAAATTCTTTTTGTGTTAGGTTTTTTCTAGCGGGAAGGGCTGTCACTGACTAAATCAATATGCCATGATTGATGAAAAAAAATACATGTTCCTTCCCTTACAAAATACATGTAGCCTTTGTGTTCTGTGGCTGTGGTAACTCTCTCCAACATCCCGCAACATTGTGCAAGGTGCGGATAAGAACTAACGTCAAAACATCGTCTTTCTGTCTACTTGAGTAACAATTTGTTGAAAATATTCCCACTTTTAGGGACGAGGAGTCCCTCTTTAAAGAAATACTCTTCGTCGAGTGACAGAGCAGAGAATAGCACGCAGTGAAGCGAAATTATTGCTTCGTGGATGTTGTTTGTCTTTTTATTTTTGATTATTAGGCGTGTTCTTTTTTTAAAATTATATTTTTCTTTTCCGATTGTACAGCTGTTTATTTTATAAATATGAATAAAGTTTTTTTTTTTCAATATTTTGTTACAATATCTTTGCTACCATTACACAGACGCGCAAGTCTCGTGCAGTTTAGAAATACTGCATTTTTTCCGTCAGAATTAAACTAATTAATAATGATTACGACAGCATACCGCTAAATGGGTCTCAGAATCGTCTACGACACGCTCATTACTCGATTCTACTCGAATGTATAGTATCGATAAAGGTATGGGCACACTGGGCAATCGTTTAGACGATAATAGGTGCTTACGAAGAAAGATATATGTAGGTACATTAGGAAGTAATATATTTTAGCTTACTTTTACTTTCTTGACTGATCATTGGTCTAGTGGTCGTAAATACTGCTGAGATTGAGGTACTGGGTTCGACTCCTGAATTGGATTTTTATGGAGTTATGTGGAATACCTCAGTAGCAGCTGAATGCTGCCTTTTATAAATGTACTTTCTAAGTGTCTTGGACACCACTGACTAACAGTGAAGGAAAACATCGTGAGGAAACCTGGACTTAAAAAAGTCTGCAATTGCCAATCTGTCTTGAGGAAGCGTGATGATACAATACTCATGCTTTCTCTGTATGAGGCTTTTGCCCAGCAGTGGAATACTAAATAAACCGATGGTGAGTTCGAAGTCCGGATTCCTGCACGGTTGATGGCAATAAGCTCGTCGCCCATTACTTGGGACTTAAAAATAACTGGTAAAATGTGAGGTGCACATCTAATTATTCTACAGACAATATCTATACATTAATTGATTATTTTGACTTACTAGTGAAGCAAATTTTTCAACGAAGCGACAGTTTATTACGCGGGTTTTATCGATAAAACTGTCTTACTGTCTTGCCTGCGAGCAGCGAGACGTTATTCGACTGTTTGGTCGATAGCATTCTATCGATTGTTGAGTTATAACCGACATGCAAAGGGCTGCACAGAGTTTTTTGATTTTTAACACAGAATTTTGTTAGAATAAAATAATCATTCTTTCATAATTAAAACCTAAATCTATTAATTTTGCTTTAGTTAGTTAAAATAATGAATATATTATTCTAAATTAATCTAAGTGCCGTTTGTGAAAATAGGCTTTTCAATCATCAAAAATTTCTTCATAAAACAGCTTAAATAATTTCGTCAAAACTTGAGCTATTTCGTAAAATTACTAACTACTTTGTAAAGTGGAGCGTTTCGAAATGATGTGGTATTATACGGCATAGGTAATCTTTAAGTCATCGATAAAATAAACTACTATGTACCGTGTGCCCCTAGCCCTATAATCGGTATCGAGTTTCATACGATTGCGTAACTATGGTGGCGAGTTCTCGATTATAATCGGACCATGTAAACGTTTTATGTAAGTATTAAATATCCCGGGATTTGAAATTAATATTGTGCTTTGAATTTAAGTTATACTTCAGTTTTCTTGCATAAGACTGATGGTAGGTGTGATTGAGCTTAGAAAGCTTGTTTTTGAATGCAGGTTTCATTACTGTTATAGTAAGTTAATATTTTTTGCTCGGGCTTTTGGAAAAAGCGGGACTGCTTTGGTTGTTCCTGTTATGTATTTTTTTTAATAAATTTTATTCATTACTCCTCAAAAAAATGTAACATCCTACCTCTATTTATTTTTTTAATTTAAAATACATTACTTTTTGAAATGAAATATAATAAATATAAATTGATAAATCAAGATATGTATTATTATGACAAACACCGATTTATAAAACATCAAAAATAAAAATATCAAAATTCCTTTTAAGGCAAGTAATTTAATAAATTCGTTTAATAAACTATAAAAATCCATATTGAGAACGCATAATAGAAATAAAAAAAGCTTAGGTGTTATTATTTGATTTTACGACAACAATAAATCAATCTCACCAACTTTGTCACTTAATTGTCTATTCTGTAATCTTATAATCTTTGTCCTATGTCAATAGCAGCCATTTTAATTTGACACTCGAAAAAATGTATCACTTATGGCCAGGTAGGTCAATGTTTTTTGGTATTTTTTTCCAATATGATTATTTACTGAAAGTGTTAATAATTACTCGTTATAAGGTACAGACATTGCGTGAGATAGGCTTATAAATTATGGACATAGACCACCCTTGACACAGATTAGCGAGTGTCGTGTCTGTAAGCGTTGTTTATTATTATATCTTTGTCATTTATTGTTTCTCACGCTACAGTTTGCTATCTATGACAGCTTGACTGCTGGATTTTAATGAGGGTCCGGTTTTAAAGACTGGTGATCGTAAGTTAAGCTTGAATTACTTTGGTGGTTAAATAGTATTATTTTATATTAGCAACCTGCCTCGGTTCTGCACAGGTTCAAGAAAATATAGGATTTTTCTTCCTTTATTTCAAAATATTTTTATGTTCTTAAAAGCGCTCTTCATCCTCTCCTCTAAAAAAACTTACTTGCTGTGCCCGACAGGGTCCATAATTGTTTCTTTTTAATATTACCTACCAGCCATTGTATACATTATGGGTTGCAATAAAGTTATTGAGTATTGAACATTTGAAACAATAATAGGTACTATCCCCATTACATTTTCCAAAATTTTCTGTCACAAGTATAGAAAGAAGAAGATTACAATTTAAAAAAATGTGTTACTGGTTTACCTAAATGATTTTGTATATATATAGATTAATAAGGTGTAGGAATAGATTAATTGCGTTAACATTTTAAGTTTCAATCAAAAGGTAGGATGAAATGTTAATTTTAAAATGCTAAAGCTTTTTTGTAAGAAGGGAACTTTAATCCTAATCGAAACGGAACACATGATTCTTGAATAAATAAAATAAAAAAAATAAATAAAAGGTTTATTGCAGAAACTTGTACAACTTTTACAGTAAATCTTACATATGGACCTTGAAAAGTTATTTCCTTGAAAGTAATACATAACGATTAATTAGAAACCCATTCCACTATTTAAACTTTTTCACGTATGAAAAGGGTAAATACCTAATTTAGTAAAAAAACAAGCAAGCAAAAATAGTAAGGTAAAAGCACCAATTAGCGTCCGTCTAATTATTAACATACCTATTTGATTCTTAAAGGTTAAATCATGCCATTCTTAGCGGCCCGTGCTACACAACACGTAATTTCGATGTGACGTAAATCAAAAGACCCATAAAATGCCGACCGTGTGGCACGCGTCGCCCACCCGTAAAATAAATTAGCTATGTTGAATTTTTTTACCATATTTTTTGTAGAGATTTCACATTGTTTTGTTGTGAGTCGTAAAAACCGTTGAAAGTTCTATAATTCTTAATTTAAATTTTTAAAAATGGATGATTAAGTTCTTTTATGGGAGTTATTGCTTTCAAAAAGATTATGTAAGTCACTTTCAAAATTTCATAGCTGTGTTTATTTTAAGTTTTTTTTTCTTTCTTTACGTTGATGACACAGAAGCAGAAGAAACTTAAAAATAGTCAGTACCTGTTTATAACTAGTATTAATAAGAATAAAAAAAACTGTTTTCAAAAAAAAAATGTAAGTTAAACCTACCTACCTATAAACTAAATGTAAGTTATATCGACTACTGATTTGCATTTGATGCTAAAGTTACACAGATATATCGAAAAAAACTTTTAAAGTCTAAAAAAAATATTTTTGGTATCTGAAATTACACAAAACGTCAAGTTACGTCATCTAATCCTAGAATCTATGGAATAAACACAAGTGCAGAAAATATAAGGCAATACTACTAAGTAAATAATTATCGCTCATATATTACCCATGTCGCTATTACCAAACCAAAGCTTACATTTGGTCGTAAACGGTTTAATTGATACGACCACTAAAACTGTTCCAGTTGGGTACATTTACTTTCAACGCAGTGTAATAAAACCACAAGTTGTTTTACTAAATGAATTAATTAGTAAAACATTAATACTATGGTAATTAGTACAACAGGCCTTGTTGTAAGGTTACCATGTTTATAAATAATTTTATTACTGTTTGGTTTTGACAAATTGATTTTATTGATTTGTGATAATTGGTTTTTGACTCCTTTTATTTTTTATTTAAGTTTTTCCTAATTTATATTTTGAAATTAAATATACATACGTCTGTGACTTCGTTTAAGTTCTCTTTTTGTCTCTTTGTCAAAAGTTTAGAGTTTAAATTTAGTACAAGTATAGAACCCCCCTAAAATGCTTGGGATATCAGAAATCGGAAACCTTTTTTTGACAAATATAGTTAATTAAATTATAAAGATTTGGTAAATCTAAAAGAACGTTTTTTATTTTTCGTTTATTATTACAACTAAGGTACTCGAAGCGGTATAAACGAATTGTCAAAATTAGTATTTTTCTGTCTATCCGTCGTCGGTGGCAAACATTTTCAAAATGGCTCATTCAAAAATGGACAAACCCGTAACCCTAAGTAATGATGTTTGATAAGTAACAACAATTTTAATTATCCTCCCCATAAAAGGGTGACCAACCCTAAAAGGGTAAGTCCACTACAGGGGTTATATTTCAAAACTATAAAAAGGCTACAATAATCGCGTTAATGGAATCACCCCTTAAAACGCAGGTAATACGGTTAGGTGAGGCAAAACAAATAGCGTGTGTCTTTATGAAGCTTTATTGAAATTAAAATATACATAGAGTGATTGTACATTCTTATAGGTGCATAAAATAAAATTAAAATCAATAAAAATTAAGCATTTCTATCTAAATTTATGTCACGGATTTGCGCAAAAGCCAGTATTGAACGCTTTGTGTTGTCGCAAATCCGTTGCAATGGAAACCATCTCTAAACACATCTTACCGCTTTCCATGGTCAGGCTTGGGTGGTGTTCTGTGAAAACGATTGAAAATCATTACTTTTTGTGTTTAGTTGACCGTACTTAAAATGATGTTATGACTATGACGATAAGTGGAGCATTTACCCTATGATTGCGAAGTATAAGTATTTTATAAACTATTATTTTATTAAGATAATTCTTATGAATTATGTAGATAATAATTTTAATGAAAATTACAAATATTTTAAATTTGTATAGGGTAATTAGAATTATTTAAAATGTTCTAAATAAAATAATACATCGAAAATAGTAGGTAAGCTCATTCTGGGATAATTTTGTTTTATTTTTATCACCAAATAAATATGCAGTATGCATTTATTTATATTAAACCAATGAGAGTTAGTATTTATTCAAAATGGCGGACCCAATCAAGAAAAGCTTAACTGATCTGCGCGCACACCTATTACTTAATGGGTATTTTTAATATTAATAAATTATTTTCTGGTATGAATAATATAAAAAATAAATAAATCCGTGACGTAATAAAGGAGAAGACTAACATAAGACTTGAAAGTTTAAACTTACATGGTGGCATCAAAAATTTGACTCCAAAATCAGCTTCGAACGACCGGTGTTGCTGCCTCGCCATCTTTTACGAGAATGAGCTGTGGGTTAATACCACGGCATGAACGACCCCATGGGGTGATACCACCACCATCAGGTGAATACCATCACGCATGCGCCTTAAGGGGTGGGGCAGGAATATATTGATTATTTCTACCCCTATTTCCATGATGGTATGATAAGGACTGTATTCACGGTAAGGTAGACAAATTGCCAGTGGGTGGTGATTTTTGAACGCTAGTATTAATTATGTAGTGCACAGAATGATTGATAGGGACTGTCCTGAACTAAGGAACGGTTGTGGTTTCGGAGTATTGGGTCTTTGAAAAGCGAGTGACTGGCATTAATCGATAATGTAGTTCGAATTTTATTTTCCGTTAAATTGTTGGCCTTTGTTCAACCAAACAATTTTGGTAACAAAAGGTTTTCACCAATATTTTAACAATGTTAAAAGCTTTTCAGCGGGTTGAAAACTTTTTCGGGGTTGGTAGAAACCTTTTTGTCAAATTATCGTATTTATAGGTACGCATACATAATACAATAAGCTTTATACTTTGATAGGTAAAGGGTCCAAAAACAATATTTGGGACATAACAAAATACATAATTATGCACATTAATCACACCTATTTTTTTTGCCAAAGTTTGCAGACATTTCGTCAGCTAGCCTTTTACCACCTGCTTTCAATCAAGCTCCTCTGACTTTTTGCTTAATAAAATCACATTGGAATGAAATAGCCATTTCGATAGCACACACTAGGGTTGCAACTTCCTAGTAGGCGACGTTGTGGCGATCTGTATCGACAGGTAATGTGGAATCTACATAGCGTTACCTACCCACGCGACAAAATATTGATGACAGGAATGGCGCAGTGGGTTGGCGATTGATCTTGAATGGGAGTGATAACTGTTTGTAATCTATGTTAATATATGTAAATAAATAGCACTTTGCTCGCGACTTCATTCAGGTGTGTGTCGGACTTTGCCACATAATGCCTGACTGCTCATCCTCTATATCATGTAGTGTGATAATTTAAAGCCTAAAATATGGTCCGATTTACATTTTTAATGGTAAATTTGAAGTTAATCTGTTAAGGAGTTCTGGCGTGAAGCTCAAACAGTTGAACATCTAAACTGAAAATCATATTTCTGGCATGACCAACGTTCCCCGATAACGTGATGACGTAGAGACCACTTCTTTTTCAAAAAATATGCATTGTACACATTTCTTCCATTACAATTTTATTATGTGTTTAATGTTTAATCGCTTCAGTAACTCGCATATTTTCCTCCTTTAATAACGGTTTGATCGACTCGGCTGTAATATATTGTTTGTTGTAAATAAAAAAAAATAGAATATCCACCGGAAAAATCTGAATTTATTTTGCACTCGAGTGAAAAGAAAATGTTATCTGAAAATAAAATGTTTTGTCTTGTAGTTACTTTTTAGATGGAAATTTTTAGGCATTTTAGGAGGCTTAAAAAGGTTTTTTTTGGCCTGGAACTCACAATATTAACTTGGCAGACTAAAGCTGTGAGGCATGACAAATTATGTAATAAGCAGTAAAGTCTGTCGATATATAGAGCATATCTTTTAGGTACAGTTAGCAATAGAAGTATTTTATTTAATTTGATAATTTAATTTAAAAATTTAATAATGTTTATTAGGGAAGAACATTAAATATTATTGTAAAGATTCTTTGTACAAGACATTTATATATTTAGGCGATATTTTAGATACAATAATGTGCGTGTCATACATTGTACTGATCCTAATGATCTAGAAACGAGTTCTTTTTCCATAAATGTGATCCATTGATCACATTTATGGAAAAAGAACTCGTTTTAATCTATATATACTTACGTAATACTTTTATGATCACATTACGCTCACGAAGTAATGTGGTATTTGACATAGTCAAAGTTTATACGACGATGGAGTGCCAGGAATAGGATAATATCTATTAAGTAATTTGTTTTATTTAATGTATAACCGTTTATTTCGTCCATATTCATATTGCAAAACAATACTTACTTATACGAAAACTTTTGTCGCTGACCGTACTAGTAATCGCAGTAGCTGCGAATTTTGCATCTATCTATCAAAGTCAGTTTCGCTCGAGAACAGGAAACGCCTGGGTTTATCTAGAATCTAGATTGCATTTAGTTGGTGATTCCATGTAGTAGGTGATTACGTACGTTACCACGCATTGGTGCTAATCTATAATATTTAGACCCAAAGGCAGGCTATTACTTTGGCCAAAGGATAAGTATTCCCATCCAACGTGACAATGCAGCCACTGTCAATTGTAGATCTTTGACAATCGTTATGGGTAGTCAGAAGCCAGAAAGTCTAACAACCAGTCTTACCAAGAGGTATCGTGTTACCCGGTAACTGGGTTGTGAAGATCAGATTGGCAGTCGCTCCATGTAAAACACTGCTACTCAGCTGCATCCGGTTTAGACTGGAAGCCACATAGTTGGGAAAAGGCTAGGCAGATGATGACTTGAAAACATCCTAGTAAATTGACCGACTCGATAATCAAATCCAATATGCTTAGCAATCGCGCTTGCGATCACTGATCTACCAAGGCTGTATATAAGAAATTCCTTGCAACACATACCTGATTCACACATGATTATAAGTAAGAGTTACAACAAACTGTATTAATAAACGATCACGTTTTACGAAAACGCAACATTATTATGTTTACATGCAATTAACTGATACAGTAAAAATTACATACCTACCTACTCGTGGTTAAAAAAATGTATTGGCGGCGACATCAAAAAGCGCATTGCAGTATAATACAAACGGGTCAAAGGATTTTAACCGTTCCTAGAAAAACCGGGGTAATAATAGACTGTTATACGTTAGTAGTATAAATATGTCGGCTGTTTTGTTCTTGTTACTAGAAATTGGCATATGTGTACTCTACTTATAGACTGTTCCAATAGATTTTACGAAAACTGTAAACAAAATTATAATCTATTCTAATTTTCCCACATAGATAAATAAGATTGCATTAAATGATGAATGTTGATGTTTAGAGCATGAAATTGTCATAAATGCGCCATCCTTATGCTATTTTGTTAATTTTTGTGGTAGAATTAGAACAAATTAGGTTATGAGTTTGTTTACATTTTTCGTAAAATCAATTAGAACAGACTATAATATTATGAATGCAAAAGTGAGTTTGTTGGTTACGTTCTCACGGTAAAACGACTTAAACGTATTGGATGAAATTTGATACGGTGATAGATGGACTTTGGAGACAGGTAACGATTACTTTAGACGCAGGTAAAACTACGATGTTTTATGAAAGTGCAACAGAAAGACTGACATAGTTATTTTTTTATTTTTTTTATTGATAGGTTCGCGTTTGACCACTATCTCATCTGTAGGTAAGCGACGATGTGGTCGACGATGAAGCACGCTTACCTAGAAGTAACCTATTCACTCTTGACTTGAAGACCCCTAGGTTATAGCTACTAGCTTAGTAGCTTTATTACTCATGAATATGGATATTTTAATGATTTTTAAACATGATTAGTTTAATAGTATTAAATACATCTTTTTAAAGACTTGAACTTGCATTTATTACTAAGTAGGTACCTGCCTTATATACTTCACACAAATGTATGTTAGGTACCTACATAAGTACTTTAATTCTTATACTTTTAAACTCATTCACCATTTAATTAAATACTTTGAATAAAAATACTTTTTCCTCACTACAAAATTCTGCCTCAAATGAGAATTCTTGGGAATAATCCCTCAATTATATAACATTAAAATGGTACGTGCTTTACTGCTCATACTCATTACAATATTAAGCGTAATTTTTTGCGATGACCATACTGATTGACATTGTAAGTTAACTATTGAATTTTAACTGGTCGGCGGCTTTTGATGTGCAGTCAAATGTAAACAGGAGATTAAATATGGAGGTTAAGGTATGGTTGCACTGATGTGTAACTTTTTGACAGATTAAATTTCCATCAATATCGGTTTAGTCTGCCTAATCCAAAAATATAAATTAATTTTAGTCGACTTAACAAAAAGAGGATAACCTACGCAGTTAAATTCTCTTCCTTTTTTGAAGTCGAATAAAAATGAAAACTCGACGAATGTATAGGGTTGCACTTTTCGAATGACAGAAGTCGGTGTCAAAAAAATACATAAAATTAATAATTAAATGACGAACACAGACTTCGTTCACGCAGTTTGGTTAAACAAGCTTTTGAGTAGAAAATTAACATTTTACAATGATGTTAAATATGGTGGTGGCTACCTATTTAATTAACAAATGAATAAATACGAAAGTTACTCGGTGTGTCCATATTGTTTTAACGATTTAGACAAAAATTAACTTAAACGTCAAATGGTAGTCGCACGGCTCAAAGGACCACAAAAGCTTAATCACAACTTATAAACACGAAGACAACATTTTAAAAGAATTAATTAAAAACAAATCTATTCTAATAATCCTACTAATATTCTTAATGTGAAAGTTTGTGAGAATATATTTTTAGTACTTGGATTATTTGGATGAAATTTCGTATATTTTTTTTCGATAAAATTCCATATTCGATACCTAATATTTAGATCCCTACTTAATTACTTTCAGTGACCGACGACCGACGATTTTATAGACGTAAAGGGTTTAAAAAAACAGTCCTTTTTAAGAAGTCGGTTAAAAACAAATGAACATCAAAGTCAACAATGTATTTTACCCATTCCAGTACCCAGCTCACCTTAAGAGTCAAGTCGCCATACAAGTACCCACACCTGTTACCAATGAGCTCACGCCTTAATTAAATTAATTTAAATAATCCACGATTACGATACACTATTTAATGAATCGCTAATTTCTTTTTTTTTCGTCCATTAAAAAGTTTTAAAAGGAATAACATTGGCATTCTGATGATTTAAATGGCGAATGAATGGTTCAAAGAATGTAGTGTTTATACGTTCGGATTTTTGCTTGGTCCTTTTTTTAGGACATAACATCACGCTTGGGTATCTTAAAATGGTAGGCAGAGGTATCTAGAAAACGCCAGCCATTCTCAGTAATGTATAAGGGGTGAGCAATTTTTTTTTGTTACTTCATGCGAATTCATGACTGGCCCGATGAAATTGTCCGAACTGAGATTTAAATCTAGGACGTCGTACTTAGCGGAAGCGCTTACGACTACTTAGACCACGCAGCTTTCTTTTTTAATAAGCATTTAAATAAAAGTGGCCCATTTTTGAAACAATTAAAAAGATTAATTTGAAGTAGACAGGTCGGCCCACCAGATTGACAATAATCGGGGGATTGTCGTATTTATCATCGAATGCAGCAATATCAAAATTAATTAATGCAAATAAGGCTGAAAATCTGCACTTTAGAACATAATAAAAAAAAACAACCATTTACATCCCCATACAGCCCCCATTTTATATCCCTCCTATGTGTTATGCTGGAAATAAGAATAAGCACCAACGCGTAAATTAATTTTGAACTTTTTAAAAAATCTAAAAAGAAAAATCAAGATATTTCGTTTTGCTTTAAACTTAGTTTTATGGCTAATTAATAAAAGTGCTACTTACTTATCAGACGTTTTATCTATTTTAGTACTATCGTAACTTTAGTAAAATGATACCGAATAAATTTTCGAATGGCTGCAATAAAAATGCTTACCTTTAAATGTTAAGCTTCGATTCTAAGTTACTAATAAGTTTTAAGTCGTAACGGTTAATGGGATTAACAGTAGTAGTAGTAGTGTAAAATAGAGGGCCTATCACGAGTTTTTGCGAAATAGTATAAGTTACCTGAATAGCATCGTTTTCTGTAATTAGTATGCTCAATTTTATTAGCGCCACTGGGACCGTGGTGGTACGGCCCCAGTGGCGCTGTTTATGCAATCCTTATTCAGGTGTGAGAGTGAGATACAGCTACTAAAGTCATATCGACACTGTCGTAGAACAAAGTCGAATCTACAAAATAGCTACTTTACAGGAGAGCACTTTAAAGTTTTGATTTTTTTTGGAACGTATTGGAAATACAACTTTGTTCGTTTTAATATCTCGGAAAGTACCAGATATATATTTTTTTCTTGCTTATATCGATACATTATGTTTAGTTGAAGCTGATTTAGATAAAATCACAATTTCGATGTATTGTCATCCATCTGTATTGTCACATCTGACTTTGTTCTACGACAGTGTCGATATAGCATTGTTCCTTTTTCACAATTTTCGAGATTTAACAATTGGTCATCAAGAACCATCCAGGATCCTTAGGTAACGTTGGTTTAGGGAATACGTGGTCAGAGGCGGAGGTATCTATACATATAAAATGCTTTGTCCTGAATGACTGACGGATCAACGCACAGCCTAAACCGCTGATCGTAGAGACCTGAAACTTGCAACTTTCACATTCACGACAAAGCATTTTATATCTATAGATTGTGCGCACTTTGATTGACTTTTCTTAGTTAAAAAAAAAAAAGAAAATTAGAGCATAGTGGTTATGTTGTTTTTGCATTAAATGTTTATACTTCAATGGAGCTGGAAAAGTATTACCACCTTACCCATTTCAGATTAAAAGCCTTAAGCAAATAAAGACCATTTTTTTTTTTTAAATAAAAGGTAAAAAATATAAATCATGTGACTTTTCAGATTTTTTTTCCAATCCATATACCAAGACAAAAACTTTACTTATGTTTGTATTGATTGATTGGTCTTTACCAATCCACTCTTAAGCTGAGAACTAAAATTTCACGAAACAGCTACAGTATTTCAAGAGATTGCAGCTAAATACAAATATATTAAAATCTAAACTTAAAGCTTAAACGAACTAATTATACACCCAGCCCGATTTATGAACTGTACTAAAACACATGTATTCATTATCAAAACATTATTGATACACTAAATTGATATCAAAACGGGTTAGCAGGACCAGTAGCGATACCAATAAATGGTATCGATATTACGATTCCACTAATGACATAATGTTAATCGAAATGAATCGATTTAAATGAATTTCCTATCAAATATTGCTCGAGCTGTCACTCTGTCGATATCCCGCTAGTGCGGAGACCGACTTTGAATTTATAAATACCAGTTTCGAGAATAAATTTTAAATATTTATAAAGTGTATAGAAAATGTTTTAGGTTTATAATTTAGATATGAATTATTTAGTTTTATTGAGAGTTTATTTGATATCTTAAGTGTTACGGTTGAGTTAGAATGTTTGATTTTGTTTTATTACCATTATTGATTTATATTACTGATAAAGGTATACAATGAAAAGGGGGAAAAAGCGGTTACGTATTTTTTTTAAACACTGTCAAGAAAAGAATACTCACAAAAATCTTTTATCTGAAAGAAATACATCTTTATTTGTGTGTGAGTCTTTTGCAATGCATTGCTTTATAATCGTACAGCTACTTAAATTTACTTAAAATGTAAATCAATATTACGTAAAAGTTCTTTCCACACCACGCAACTAGTATTATTCAAAGCGCATAGACTCGAGATCGCTACCGAACACATTCATATGAATGGACGCCTGTCCGAATTAATTACGATCCCACTGAGAACTCGGCGGAGACCGGACCCATTCGGCCTCGGCACAGTTTTTAGTCTCGGCCTAATATATCTGACCGGCCAGTTTTAATTAGAAACAAAACTAGTTCGATTGTCTGAATAAACAGAGTATAAATTCTAATAAATCAATTGAAAACCTTTTGATGTGATTTATAGGACGAGAATCCATGTTTTAAATTAACAGTTAAAACATAGCTTTGTTTTTGTATTTTTAGTTGGGTAACAAAAGAAAGTTGTGTTCATAACTTTTGAAAATATTTTAAAAGCAGTGATAAGTTTAACTTACACACGCACTGTTTCTAATCTTTACCCATAAAACATTTTTAAAGGAAATGGTTTAGTATGTTCATAAATATTATCAGTGGTGGAAGCATAATAATCATGGTTTTTAGAAAGGAAAAAAAGGTTTAAACTACGCAGGTCATTGCACGATCGAAGTGATGTATTTTACTCGTCACAGTTTTTGGTATCGGCCGAGATTATAGTGGCGTGCCGAAACCGAAAATCGGAGTGTCACATCACTACTTTATGATCTTAAAGAACTCAACTTAGAATATAATTATTCGTTTAGTTTGCATAATGATTGCTAACTAGAGTTAATAGTTTTAGGTGTAACCTAATGAATAACAAGTGAGGACAAGTGATTCAATTTTGTTTTTAAACAGTAGCATTAACGTTACTGGTATCTACAATGTAAGGTCAGGTTTTTTTTCGTCTTATAGGTATCGAAAACAGACATATAACGATGAAATTTATGTGTTTCTCTTCCATTCTTTAATTAGCTTACCATTAACACTCTTGTTTACTCCTTTCTAGTTCATAGCATCTGTTACGGAATCTATCTAGATGCATTGCGTCATCATCATCTGCCTAGCCTTTTCCCAACTATGTTGGGGTCGGCTTCCAGTCTAATCGGATGCAGCTGAGTACCAGTGTTTTACAGATTGCCTATCTGACCTCCACAAACCAGTCTTACCAAAGGATAACACGATACCCTTTGGTTAGACTTAAGACTTCTGACTATCCGTAACGTCTGTCAAAGATCTACAAATAACAACCGGGACCAACAGCTTAACGTGCTTTCCGAGACACGGAGAAGTCTCGCTACGACATAGATGGTCACGCATCCACGGAACGACCACGCCAAGCGTAGCTTAACCTTTGATCGGTCGACCCGTGCGACTGTTACTTAGATAGTACTACGATACAGATATTTAATAAAAAAATAAAGCTAAATAATTAATTTCTAAATGCAATACTAATTGAATATCTCACCGGATCAATAGCCACGTAATATGAATCCCAATGAATTCTCACAGTTGTCTCATAATTTATGAGAGAACGCTAAGCAATAAATATATTCATTGCTATGTATCCGGTTGCTAATGAATTAATGAATTTGTCGCATATGAATGCAATAAAACTGTAACTCTGTAAGTATTAGTTTCTGAGGTCTGTAAGTGTTTATTGAAGGCTTCGCACCTCTGGGTAGGACGCAAAGCCGTCCGTTTGTTGCGCCTGATCATCGGTCATCGTTATATCAGGATGGTTAGACAAGTGGCAAAAACGCTAGTAAAATAGAAAACAAAATGTATGGGTATGACATTTGTTTACGACTAGCTATCTGTCATTCCCATATATTTTGTTTTCTATTTTACTACCGTTTTTGCCACTTGTCTAACCCCCAGATTGCCATTGTCCCCGGCTGCTATCTTGATAGTAATTTTTGATATAATTCCATGTCAAAGGCCATCAGGCAGATTTCAGCAAAACTCTGCAAATACGCTTTGTTTGGTTATTAAACCTGCAGCTATCCTAACTTTTTTTTTATTTGTTACATTTTCACGGGAAAGTAGTAAAACCGATTTGGATGCAATTTAGTATGGAGAAAGACTCTGGGGATGGATTTAGTCTTTTTATTCGGATGCATTAAATATTTCCCTCGGGACGTGGGTAAAACTCCGAGAAAATGCTAGTATAGACTATAAGAGTAGGACAAGGGGAATAGAGAGTGCACCTGCGTTTGCGTACAAGCGCCGGCACTGTAATATTTACTTCGTGGATTAGGTGCCGTGATCGAAATATGGTCTGGCGGACATTGGCAGTACTATTAAAGTACTCGTTAGTAAATAATAATAAATTAGTCTGATCAGTGGTCTGTTAGGACCTATTAAATCAAAGCATAATAAGCCTAGAATATTTCTTATCAACAATACCATTACAGTAAATATCAAATCTATACGTTCGTGTTTTGATATAATATGTATTATAAGAGATAATATCCTTAACTTATTCTGAAATGATTTCAGTAGAAACTTAGCCTAACCCGTAAAAAGTTTTTTGACTTAATAAAAGGACCAATGACAACCGAACATATTATGTATTGATAAAACTCAACCAACTCCATATAGAAGCAATATTTTGTGCTCAGTACGGTGGCGATGCTTGATTTCAGACAGCAGATAGACGATAAAAAAAAACAAAACTTGTATGAATCAAATGTTTTAGTTCGACTATTGTAAGTTAAGAATTCTATACTATAATGTTGTAAAATATAATTCTGCTTAACGTAAAATGTGCTCTCTCAATCAGGAGATCTCTATACAAAACATAACAATAGCAAAAGCAACTTAACCTTGTAATCGATCTGCGTAGCCCTTACACCTTTTAATGTATCCCAATTTATATGAAAACAATATATCACCCTTGGCATTTCAATCAACAATAAATCTTTAAAAGATAAGCATCGTAATCAACCACTATTTCATCTTACAATCTCAATACCCACTCATACAAGTATTTTGCGGATAAACCACCTAAATATATCAATTTGGTCCTTTGCTACGTATTCGGTCCTTAAATCCGCATACATATATTTCGATCAAAACAGACCAGTTCGGTTAAATTAAACCAAGTTAGTTGCAAAATGTTAATTTACTAAGATTTATTAAGATAAATAACAACATGAATAAATTGCTTTGGCAAAAACTACAATTTTCTGACGGTATGTGGATTGGAATCAAAACCTTAATTTAAGGTTAGAACTGAAATGCATTAAATAAATAATTAAATTCTTCGTCTTAATAGTAATCAAGAAGCGCACCATGATTACTATTCGAACGATACTTAAAGTCAAGGTAAATTGAAATGATTCAAACTAAATGCGAAGAATAATTAAGTACATGACGTCTTTTATTACAATAAAAACTCGCTCTATTGCCTTGGTTGGTGATGTTTTAAAAGTTATGAAAATTATTTTTTCCATTTCTGGGGCACAAATGTTTCCATAGGTCTTCAGAACCAGTCCTGGGGCCGTGATATGATGGATAACAGTAATGAAAAAAAAACAGTGTGAAAGAGCGATACCATATATGGTGTGTAACACTATCCAGTTTTACGCACAAAAATCTGGATGTGTCACAAACGGTTACAAGATTCAAAAACTTTTCAAAGATGGCTGCCATACCCAGCTGGTCAAGCAAAAAAAGCATTGACCCCAAAACTTTTCTAAGATTTAAAAACGAAAAGAAAGTTCCTAACCATTCTCCTAACACAATACGGCCATCTAAGAAAAGGCAGGAAATGCGCTCAGCATTGTTTAAAACCAAATGAATTTAAAGTAGGCTCGACTGGTAACAAATAGTTCACGGAACTTGCCTTGTATCCGTTCTGGAGACTGTTACTTTACTAGTACTGTCGTTTTTGGATCAAAAGTCTTAATTCTTCGCGCAAAAGGACCACCATGCAAAAAATGGGTGGAGCCATGGTGGTTTGATTCTAATGAGGGTCGTTGGGGTAGCTTTAACTGCACCTATGTACTATGCTGAGTCTTTCCATATATTTAGGACTATACTGATTAACGGTAAAGGAAGCCGGCAAGAAGGAACAATGAAAGCGATATTTAACAAATGTTACTATTATAGCCAATCCTCACAAAAAAAGGGGAAATTGGTGATCGTTCCATGTATATAATGAGAAGAAGACAAGCTGTTCGAAAACATCGAGACTACACAATGCTTTCAGCACTTGATGTGATGTGATGTGTGATAAAAGGACCCAGTTCGGTTTAAGTTGAGGGAGCCAAGAGAGGATCACATTATTTTGTTCCGCCCTGAATGAAAGAGTCAGAGGAGCATAATGCAAATTACCCTTTTTAGGCTACAATTTCCCCTGACAGAATCCTAGCTGAATCAACTTAATATATTTATGATGATCCATCCAAGAAAATCAAGTCTTACGCTATGATGATAACCCTTTTTAACCCCCACGCAAAAAGAGGGGTTTTATAAGTTTGACTGCTATGTGTGTCTGTCTCGGTGAACTGATTTGGATCCGGTTTTTTTTACTACGACGTGTAACCAAATTTTTCTCCGTCTTAGATCCCATCTACGTCATACAAGAACAATAAATAAAAAGAAAAGGTAAAAAGCACTATGTAAGTGCTAAGTGCCTCATGAACAGACTTTTCCAATTAGCTACGCCGTAAGTGAAGGAAATTCCCATGTACATACAGTTGGTTACCAGTAATTTGACTTTCTCTGTTGATGGAGGTAGTAAGAAAAAGTTCGCTATCAGTAGTGTTGGCTCCTCATAATGTATATTATGTAATATACCTGTTTGACTATGGCATTATGATACCTAGGCAAGCTGATTTCTGTGTTCTTAATCGGGAGGTGGAGCGTCTTGGGGTAACTTCTACACTCATCCGGATAAAAACTATTCCTTGTCTTTCACCAAGTTTCAATGTATCTATTTATAGGCCTGTCATCTATATCGGTCCAAGCGTCATAACTTGAAAGCGTGATAGACAGAATTACTTTCGTATTTATGAAATGCGTAAGGAATAAAGATTCTGGATGATCTTCTGATGACTTCGGCTGAAACTGTTTACATAATATTTGGTATGGAGACAGACGAAGACCTGAGAAAGGACATAGTTTTTTTCTTCCATTGCGTAATGTCTTTGTGTCCTTTGTGCCGCGGACACAGCTGGTAATTGATAAAAACCAACTTTCCATCCAAAAAACCCATCTCGTAGCACCTATGTCTGATAGTAAAAGTCATTTACTGGTGGTAATTCTGGCGTGCAGTGACAATAGGCGGAAACATTGCGCCAGCACGCTCCACATGGCTGGGCCGCGTGACAAACTTGTGAAATGTGCGGTGACACACTGGCGGAACGAATTGATAGCTGGGAGGATGTTGCGTAGCGCACATTGTGTTCAAGAGTGATTAAATGCTTAGTGTCCCTTGATGATGTGGTTTTTCTCTCTCTTTTGTCCTAATTATGCTTACTTCTCCACAATGGCATTTTACCGGGGCTTTCATGAAGCTATAAAGATCTCCAGACCGATTTCGGTCACGGCATCCAATCTCTATGGAGACTAGTCAAGTATGTAGGAGATATTTGAGAGCACAAGCAGCAGGCCCTCCATATTACCTCACTCTCAAAGTCCGATGGGATGGCAATCCGACGCGATCGATGAGAGATCAGACGCATACCGCGAGCTTTACGTGTTTACCCACGTTTATAAGCCACGGAGGTGTCTCAATGTGATATGAAAATGGTTACCCATCCATGGATTGACTGCTGCTAGCACAGCTTAATTTAGTTGATAGCTACGAGGCTCGTAGCTATCTCGGGCTCGTCGAGCCCCTCGTACGAGCCACGATATACTGCTAACAAATCGCCACATCGAGAGCAAACCTAAGCATTAAATACTAATTAAATTACATTACGATATTAATTTAGCACAAAATAATTGTTACAAAGACAAACTGCTATTCAAAAACTACTGAGCAACTATCCTCTCATGTACACATAGACGTAGGTACATATTACTGTAACTTTGTAGCAATAATGTAAACGGTTACAAAATTGAAATACAATTTCTATGCAACATATTCTATACTACCCGACCGTAACGATTGTGTGTCGTTGCGAAAACGGAGATGCGGTCGCGAGATGCGTGCACGCATCGGCGCGTGCGTACAACATTGAATTAGAAATTAGACCTTATCGTGTAGAAATAGAGTGAGTTTTGCAATGGTAGCATGTAATGATGATAATTTTATCGATCGCTGATGGACAGTTATTTTCTTAGCTTGGTGTATTTGACGAATTTCGATATGTATCAAGAATTTTCGAATAAATCGAATGTGCTTTCTTTATTCAATTTCAATGGATGTTAATTAAATCACACTTACTGTTCTTTCTTTAACAATGGCTATTCATGAATCATCTATACATATAAAATGCTTTGTTCTGAATGACTGACGGATCAACGCACAGCCTAAACCGCTGATCGTAGAGACCTGAAACTTGGAGGGTGTGTTCTTTGTATAACGTAGGCATCCGATAAGAAAGGATTTTCCGAAATTCTACCCCTAAAGAAGTCAAAAAGGAGGCAAAGTTCGTATGAACCCCTACCATTTTTATTTGAATTCGTATAGCCCATGCAGGCGAAGCCGCCGGAGAAAGAAGAAGAAGAGCTAGTTGATTTATAAATAGATTATTTTAAAAACCAAAACGGCAGCTAAACTAACAATAAAAATACGTAGCAATTTTTGCTCATTTTTACGTTTTACGACGAAAATCCCGGATTTTATACTGTACACGTGAAAATATTGATAGTACATTACATTCTTCACAAGGTATGGTTAAGCAATCACCAATTAGGCTGATTCGATGGGTGACCAGTAAACACTGGATGACAGATATATTTTAGACGCTCGTGCACTTATCTTAGCCAATATCGTTAGTGTAATGTATGAGATATCTTGGCTTTTAAACGGCCATTAAATATAAGAGGCAGTGTTGCGTGAGTGTTTATTTTTATTGCTTTGAAGAATGAGATAGAGAGCATTAAAGTTACCTCCAAATGTCAGCATACGTGGTAGGACCCTTCCCCAGGCCTATGGATGTTCGAAAGAGATACCGCGCCCCCGGAACGTAGGGCTGAGGAAGGAATATGGATGGGTTTTAGTCAGTAAAGTTTAACATTCACTCCTGCCCCGCCAACGTGAAGAGTCATTTGATGATTTCCCATCTGTGAAAATGGCAGTCAGTCTCGCTACCTCTGATTTTCGCTACCCTACTGACTGGATGATGTCATTATCACGACCTTTTAAGCCAACACGAAAGAAGAAGGCCAAACGATGCATCGCTTACAGTTCTTAAGCTTGAACCCCGGCTTGGTTCCACTAAAAATTTACTGAAAGCAAATTAATAATTGATAGGACACTGTATTGGAGTTTTAAATTTGGATTTCAGACAAGAATAGACTATTCTTTATTATCTGCACCAATCAAAACATGAGATCACAAAATGGCCGGTTTTATCGCTAAAAGCGATCTCTGACGCAACCTTTGGATGGATTTATGAGAGAAGGAGATAATCGCGATTCCCAACTATAGCATATTTATAGGCTAATGACTCACTATTAGTAAAATCGCTTATTTTCCAGAACTTTCCTACATCACCTAAACCTGCCTTACCATGTTAAATCCCTAAAAAGTAGTAATTTCCCCAATACTTCGTAACCTAAAAAAACCCATTTCCCTATACAAAAACATATCATTACCGCAAACAATAAAATGTGACGTGAAGTAATACAAAACACGATTTCACTAGCAATACCGTTTAAGTGTCTTGTGAAAATTGCACTTACGCCGCTGTCATCGAATGCATGCAACACATCGTAAAGTTTAAGGAAATATGCGAAAATGTTATTTCGCGAATACCTATTATTGTATTTTGTCTCACTTATGCAATATTACATTGTCATGGTGATGAGTTTGTTGGTTCCTGGACTAAGATTGTTTGGGTGATTTTGAATAAGATATTTGGAAGTGATTGTATTGTGTTGTGGTGCTCTAGTGGTTAAGGCACCTGCCTCTCGTGTACGAGTTGGAAACTCGGCAAGTACCAGTGTGACTTTTCTAAAGTCATTATGTATTTTCTAAATATACGAGTATCCTAGACGTCACTGGCTTACGGTGAAGGAAAACATCGCAAGGAAACCTGGACTAAAAAGTTTGAAATCGCGAATCCGCCTTGAGCAAGCGTGGTGATCAATGCTTATGCCTTCTTTGTATGAGAAGAGGCTTTTACCTAACAGTGGGCTGTTTTAACTGGATTTTAAGCTTTATGTTTGTAATTCCTGGCAAACCCAATGGGTATTTAATGAAATCGAATAGTTCTATTGAATCTTGTAATAAAATGTCTTATGTATGGTTGTGTTGAACTCATTATACTTTCACTAAGTCCTAGTATTGGCCATAACTTTAAATAATAGAAGCAGCAGTTATTCCTACTACTGAGTATTAACGATTATTTTTCAAAGCTTTAACTACGTACAATGTATTTATAGCGATGTTTTTTTTTCTGGATACCCCTGACGTGATCAGGGACTTTAGTGGACAGTTGTTGGTTTTGTGTTCTTAATATATATAATTTTTTTTTCATAGGATGATGTGCTTTTGTGTTATTCCCTTCTTCTATTTTTGTAATTTTTTTTCCTTCTATTTAATTTAATTAAATTTTGTCAACGTCTCTTAACAATGTTGTTGTCTGACAACCATTCTTACCATTGGTATAATCTGGTACTCAGCTACCGGGTAGACTAAAAGCCGACCCCAACTTAGTTGGGAAAAGGCTAGGCAGATGATGAGGATGTTATGCACACCTTTACGAAAGCATCAACATTATACAGCTGAAAACTAAATAGATGCTTTTGGATTATTCAAAATGACGTTTACAGTGGTCCGGTCACAATGCTTACTGATTTAATAAATGGGAAAGGAACTGTAATTTAATTTCATCTAAATTGGTTCAGCTTGTGTACCGTAAAACATAAAATATACATAGATAGATAGACAGATAGAGTTCATTTGGTAAATTGATTATAGCCCGACATGGATCTATATGAATGTGGTGAAAACTGGAACAGGATGACAATGGGTCATCTTGAAATGTCTTTTTGCTCGATATTAATAACGACAACAGGTAGAAGGCTTGCGAGTCCGACTCACACTTGGCCGTTTTTAATATTAATCTACTTCTAAAAATATAATATCATTGATCCGATCCACCTTTGGGCATTTTGGGTACACATCCATGAATTTTACATGGGCAATTACTAAGTGATTGGTCCCATGCATTACTTAGTGATTATAGTTACTTTGTTCAGTAGCTACCTACTTACATTTTATGGGTTTTTAATGGTTTTTGTTTATATTGTGTTTTCAAGGCTGTTTAAAATAGACCGCCTCACTAGTATTGGTTACAAGATCAATTGATGAGTGTAAGGAATTGTTCCCAAAAGATTCAATTCCCGAGTCGGACAACATTCTCATTTTATTGAGTTTGTTTATAATCTTTTTGTTACGCGTTCACGGCTGAACTGATTTGGATGAAAATTGGTACGCGGATGGAATATCTCGGGTGGGGCGGAAGGGAATGCCAGATTCTTACTGACTAAAACCCATCCATGTTCCTTCCTCAGCCCTTTTTATTCCAGGGGTAACTCTTTCGAACATCTCGCATCCCCGGCAGGCTAAGGCCCTGTGGGGAGTGCCCCGTCATCTGACTCTGAGAGACCCTGCATGTGGTTATGGGCTCTTCATCAGATGCTGGCACTACGTATTTGTCCAAATATTTGTGCCATTTCCGTATTGGCAAAGTGAACATTATGGTACTATTAAAAATAATGCGAATATTTGGACAAATTGCGAAAACAGCTCATCACTACATAGTATAAAACAAAGTCGCTTTCTCTGTCCCTATATCCCTATACGGATTTTTTAAAATAAATAGAGTGATTAATGAGGAAGGTTTTAGTATATAATTTGTCAAGTTTTTGTATCCATTAGCTAAAATATCGCGGGCGAAACCGCCAGCGGGAAGCTAGTCAGGTATATTTTAGAGACCAAATTTAACCTTCATTCAATAATTTATAATCTCCGGTATTCGGTCCCTTCTCAACTTCTGCCTACACCAATTCGTTGTAACAGTATGAATATTTAAATAAGTCCCCACGTTCCCATGGCCGACTGATCAATGGTATTCTTGAACCACCTTCTCAGAAAATATAGGAGCGTTGAGATTTGGGTGGATCGACTTTAGAATATTAAGCGGTACTTACTGCGTTTGGTTTATTACTTTGTAATTTTATACTTTTTAAGTTGGAGAAGAGTATAATATTTATACAGGTATATTATATTTTGGGGACAGTTACTAAGTAACAGGTTTGAACAACCTAATAGGAAAAATAACAGATTTTTTAAATTAATATAAATGAAAAAAATATTTTTTTACAAGTCACGATGTTACCTACGTTTACTCTATTAATATTAAAATTATATGTAGACAACATAAAATATATATATAATATATACTATGTAGAATTATGTATTTACAAGCACAAAACATGAGATCTCCTATCGCATGTCTGCTGGAAGAGATTTCTTTAGAAATAAGCAGTACCTTTGTACTAAACTTTTCTATTATTTCTTCTAATCTTATTTACTTTGTACCTACATAAATAGTTAAATAAATAAAATGAAAGTATATATATCAATATATCTATAAAAAAATCCGTATTTCCCTTGGTCACGGCATCACGCATGAACTGCTTGACCGATTTGGATGAAATTTGGTACGGAGGTAGAGGGGACCCTGGAGAAGGTTTTAGGCTACTTTTTATCCGGTTGCGCGATGAAGTTTTGTCGGGATGCTGATGAAACCGCGGGAAATAGCTGGCAATATAGAAGACCTAAGAGAGAGCCATATTATGCCTTACGTACATACCTACCTACTGCATAATACTGTCTCTATCAGCTCAATGAGCTTTATCTCCATAACAGTCAGCTGTCGGACATAGTTACCAACAGTCGCTTAAAAACCTGATCCTGGATTAATTACAGTTACTGGTGTCAATCAACTACTTCTAATCTAAGTATTTCTAGGTTTTAAATAGGTGCCTTAATTGACACCATTAACCACTAATTGCTGGATATAACTTCAATAAATAATAATTTAATATTTTTCCTTTAAACCAGAAAACTTGATTAATATGCAATAACGTGAAAAAATATTTTAAGTTGCTTTAAAATCAAAGTTCAATTTGATTTGTGTTGCAGTTTTCTATTAGCAGATGAATCGGTTCACCGTCATCCTATATATTGTCCCACTGCTGGGCACAGGCCTCTTCTCATACAGAGAAGGCATGAGCATTGATTAACACGCTTGCTCAAGACGGCTTGGCGACAAACTTTTTTTAAGTCCAGGTTTCCTCACAATGTTTTCCTTCACCGTTAGTCAGTGACGTCTAAGATACACTTAGAAAGAACATACGACTTTAGAAAAGCACATTGGTACCTACTTGCCAGGTTTCGAACCCGCACACTCGTACACGAAGACCTTAGCCTTAGCCACTAGGCCACCATGATAATTGAATCGGTTCAGTATTGCACAATTTTTCTCTATGATATTGTTTAGTTGAACAAAAAAATCAACGGGCAAGCTAGATAAAATTGTTTAAAAACGGTATCATCATTATGATTGACTATTGAGATTCGTATCTTATAGAATCATGTCGAATAACCAAATCATCAAATCTAATAATCGAATGAAAATTGAATTTTAATGTCTTTAAAGATATAGACGCAGATCAGACATCGTTTGAATATACATTAAGCAAAATAAGACCACCTATACATACCTACATATTAAATGCTTTGTCCTGAATGACTGACGGATCAACGCACAGCCTAAACTGTTGATCGTAAAGACCTGAAACTTGGAGGGTGTGTTGTTTGTATGACGTAGGCATCCGATAAGAAAGGATTTTCCAAAATTTTACCCCTAAGGGGGTGAAAAAGGAGACCTAGGTTTGTATGAAACACTGTCTCTTATTTAAAATTGAATTCGTGAACCACGCGGGCGAAGCCGCTGGCAGAAAGCTAGTCATAAAATATAATCATAAAATAAATAAAATGCTAAGTTTAAAATCATAATACTGTTATTACTAATACTGCCATAGCCATCAATATCGCTTTCATGCTCAAAGCGCGACTCCCGCGCATCCGTCGTCGATGACGTAAGCGCGTACGCTCCAGCGCACATCAATGCTCGTGCGCATCGCCGATCTATCACTGGAGAACTATGTGCGAACTGTGTAATGTGTTCGTTTTGATCGTTACTTGCAGGATATTTGAAATTATGTTCACGCAAATGTATGAAATTAAAAATGATTGTACAAAATACTGTAATAGTGTGAAGGCAAGGCAGACTTTAAAATAGTTTTAATAAAAATGAAAATAGAGCACAAGTAAAACAATACAGAACATTCTTAAAAGGTAAAAGGGAAACGGATATGTGCCCAGTGTTGCCAGTTTCTAATTTTAGTGTTGTAATCACAATACAAATATTGGCAACACACAATAAATATGTTCATTTAGTATCGAACAAAAAATAAAAAAGATATCTTTATTTTTTTAGTTTTAAAATCATGACCAACCGAAAAGAAATTCAAACATTAATACTACTAATATTATTACTGCAAAAGTTTGTAAATATGTATGTATGTTTGTTAGTCTTTCACGCAAAAGCTACAAGACGCAGGTGAAACCGCAAGAAACCAACAAATGGAATGGGACCAAATATCTGGACAAAACAAGATCAATGATTCGGGATCGGTCCAAAACGACCTAAGGCTCTTCGAACTGAATAAATACAGAAGCAAAAAGAAAAAAAAACTTATTCAATCGAATATATACAAATAGGTAAAACAATTGCCTAAGTATTTGCTCATATCTTTATGTATATAATTCTTCTGTACGTGTCTTTGTCACCTAAATCCTCCTTAACGGCTTGACCGATTTGGATGAAATTTTGTGTGTATATTTGAGTCCCTGGACGGTTTAAATATACAATAGGACCCGGTAGATTCACTAGTATACTTATAAAATACAATTAAAATCTATTATTATTTATGATCACTCAAAGCTATAAACTCAATCTATCCACAAACACTAGTATTTACCCATCCAAAAGAAAATTGCGCAAATATATGGCTAACTTTCTAAGCCACAAATCATTTGAATAGCATCGTTTGGTTGCGCATGCGCAGCGGACATCACACTGAATATTGTAATTGTACGAGCATACTGTAATGTGAACTATGAAATGTTAAGCTGTTGTTTACACCGTAACGAATCTTTTTAAGAAATATAATAATCGTACTAGTAGACCCGACAGACGTTGTACTGTAACTTTGGCTTTTTTATAGAAACGAGGACACCTACCGGATCCAATTGTATTTTCAAACAATCTAGGGACCCACTCAAATGTACACCAAAAATATCACCGAAATTGGTCAAACCGTTTTGTTGGGGTTTTATATATACGAAGATTTACGACCCCTTCTTTATCTACGTAGTGTTATAAACCGGGATACAAAGAATAATTTATATATGTGTTAATCCGGGTTATAAAATATGTGTGCACCTATCCAAATTCATTCAGTCGTTTTGTGTGATGCGTGTACAAAAATACCGACAGATAAAAAATGGCTCCTATTGTTCTAATAAAGGTTTACCATATTTGTTTTTTTCAATATCTATAATGTACAGATATCACCCTGTCTAAATTAAAATGAATCTTATTTCACTTCAAGCGCGACTTTCTATCACTAATTAGACAAATATAAGAGAAAATGTATTACATAAGTATAATACAACTAGTTCTATTGTTTTACGACGTGTCTTAATGCAAATAAAACACACTAAATTGCTGTTAAATATTTAACACAAATAAAACTTGAAACAAATCACTCATTAAGTATTCAGCTATGAGCGAAAGACTGACACCTTTTGAATGTTAATTATAAGAAAACAACAAATTTTTCTGCGTACGTCTGCTCAGTGTGAAATATTGTGTCACAATGATTTAAATCTATACACGTTTATATTTAGAAGAAACTTATTTAGCTTTAGGTATACGATTTTGTGAGTTCTTTGGTCTCAATTTTAGTCAAGCAAAAATATTCATACCTTTGTCATATGTCAGGCTCATGAATCTCATAATGTCAAAAAAACATGTACAAGACCGTATTATGATCTGCGTTTGTTATTACTGCCAGCGTGAGAATGAGACAAGGCTATTAATTTAAATGACGTAATAAGTCATATTGTGTACCATCTATTAATTACTGGATATTATCATAATAATCTTCATTTCACATAAAAAGTTTAAATCACTTATTTTCTACATGACTTCTTGCAGGGTGCTTCTAACAGCATTCGACCTGTTTCACCGGATAATGTGGCGATGTACTGATTTAATTAATTTTAAGGCCTCCAGCCAAGGCTGACAACCAAATTTAAAACAAAGTGACAGCACGCTGAGGGCTCCCCATAGTGGGGAACGAACTTTCATACCTATTCATCTGCATTAATATTTACACTCGTATACAAAAATATTTTGACACACAACGGTGTAATAGAAGCCGGTTAATTGCAAGCCATGTCAGCACGCCACGCCATGATACTAAATGAAGTAACCAGATTCGTGATAGAGTAAAATGTGTACGTTCATCGGGAAACGAACTAACCATTGCGTTTGATCGTGGTCTCATTACAATTATGAGTGATTTAGCGTTTGTTAGCGTTATAATTATGTTTTCATGACGATGAAAGAGAAAGATAATATGCTATTGAATTGTTTGAGTTATAACGTTTCGCGTGCTATTGCATGTTATATAAAATAAGCTTGTGTTTGTACGGTGTACCGCAGGGAGCTATTTTAGGTTCACTAAGAGAAAGTATTGAAAGTTCTTCCTCAAATCAATGTTATTCTAAGTAATCAAACTCTTATGGAAAGACTAAACTTATCTTATGAATATACGACTTATATACATAGTAACTGTGGGGGGTTTAAAAGGGAAAGAGACGCAAAAGCCAAAAAAATAATACTTAAGTTTATTCTGTTCAACGAAATCAATATAATAAAACAAGACGCAGTCATACATAAGTAAGTACTAACTTATTACTCATACAGATCTTCTGTCTCAGGTACTGACTCTAATGAGTCACACAAATTCAAACCACCCATTTTGGTATCCGAATATATTAATACCAAATGTACATAATACGTATGTAAAACAATAGACAGTTCCCACGTACCTTTCACGTAAAGGTGCGAACACATATGTAGAGATGGTATCCGAATAATTAGTAACACTACACGAAGAATTATTAGAAACACCAACATTTTAACAATGAATGGTCCAAACAGTTTGTCTAGTTAATTTAATTATGTTTGCAATGGGAAACGTGTAATTGGGGCTAAAAAATGAATGACTAAACTGTGTGGCTATGATGAATGCTCTAAACTTTCTATTGAAATAGACAGCCTTTTTTAAAATATAGCAAGATGGAGTGACAATCTGCGAAAGGTCACCGTCTGAAGTTGGACGCGTCAAGCTAAGGACCGGCCGATATGGCATACTTTAGGGGAGGTTTATGTCTAACAGGCTATTTAAGCATGATGATGAGTATATTTGTTAATTGAAGAATAAAAAATGTCAGTATAAAGAAATGAAGATATCAACCGTGGATCTACTGGATAGCTAATAATTGAAGAAGCCTCTTATTTCATATTGCAGTGAACTGCTTTTATACAATGATAATGAAATGCTGTATAATCCATCAAAACGATTTGTAACTTTCAAACAGGAAACCACTGCAGTAATAAGAAATCTTGATCAATCAAACACAAAAGAAATAGTAGTAGTAGAAGTAGAACATACTCTGTCATTTAAGAGAAAACCATATGAAAATAAAGAGACAGTGAAAAGACCAACTTCAAAAATCAACCACAAAAACATTTAAATGAATGAATTAAACACAACGCTAAGAATAAAACAAACGTTAAATAACATAACATTCCCAGTTTCTCCTGTCTCATGGCCACCATTGAAGTGTCTACCAACATAACGCCTGCTAATTAATTGTACTAAGAAATCAAAAGTGAAAACCTCGTGTGAGTTATCGTTCCTATTAAACAGACAATAGCCAAGGGTTATAATGGTTTTGAGGTTTTGAAAACCAAGATGTGAAAGATATTTAAGATAAAATCAGTTTGAAGGTATTAAAATGGCATGTGGATCTACCAGAGTTTTTACATTTTTCATGAAATAGGATATTTTTTTTTAAAGGATCTAAAAATACAATTGAATCATCAGACTATATACTATTTTTAAGTAATGGACTTGTGCCCATTAGTATGATTCTAAATGACGTAAGAAACACCCTTGATTTGTTCCAATATTTTTTATTTATTTTATTTATTTATTCATTTAAATCAGGCAACATGGCCCATATAATATAATAATACAATATAATAACTATCATAAAAATATTATACATATACAATATTAATAAAAATTACAAACTAAGATACACGAACTGACGGCGTCGTGTTGCGCTGCGCGGTGTCATGTAGCCTGCCGCGAAAACGCGAATATACAGCTGCCAAATAAAACATCTGAGATGTGAATTTGTACATTGGTGATACTAGTACGATTGTCATGGTTTACCTCATTGTTTTATAAATTATGCTGTACATAGTCAGTTTGTCATATATTGTCAAGGGTTTGATTGTACTATTTCTTTTGGTAAAATAAAATATTATCAAAAAAAAAATTCGCAAGCAGACATATCGAAAATTGAAATTGAGTAAAAATTCGATAATCGATATAAATCCCTTTTGATATTTTACTTGTAAAACTTCACAGTTACTAGGGAAATATATTAGTATAATAACTGCCAGATTTATAGCTACATATTAAAAGGTCTAGGTAATTTATTTTTTTATTTATATTAGATTACAATAACTATCGTTCTAATTAAACACGATACTGCAGTGTTCAGTGTTCACGTCAAAATTATCGACATGTCCAGTTCACCATAACTGATTATGGGTAATTAAATTGTTTCTACTGAACTGGTTAATGAATAATTTCAAAACATGGTTATAAATAGTGTAATTCAAGGCATTTCTATTGTATGTTTGTTTTTTGG
This sequence comes from Pyrrhia umbra, assembly GCA_963891755.1. NCBI lineage: Eukaryota > Metazoa > Arthropoda > Insecta > Lepidoptera > Noctuidae > Pyrrhia > Pyrrhia umbra. The sequence continues at coordinate 4,136,632 of OY982935.1, forward strand.
ATCTGCTATTATTAATCAGAGGTCACAATTAATATTTTGGATCTATATAACATTATATATTTACAACCAAACTTAAATAATGACAGCTGGAAAAAAAATAATATGGAAAACTACTACTATCTAATAAAGAGCGCCAAAAAATTCCTCCTCATCACAGTCAACTGAGAGCGTACCCAAGAGGCTGGCTGCATTGCCACATTGAATAGCTATGCTTAACCTTTGGCCAAAGTAATAGCCTGCCTTTGGTTCTCGAGAAGCGTCAATCAGCCGCCTGCTTATTTCCTTCAATAAAAGCTGAGCATTTGGATCCTAGGACCCGAGGGTTTCAAACCCAACTGGATCGAAAATATAGTTGCTGATAAGGCTACTATATTTCCACCGTTTGAGGTTCTCAGCAGCAGCAGCAGCTGTGTAGCATGCAGAGCCAGAACGTAAGCGATTTTTTAATGGACCACTGAAACGTAAATTCATAAGTAGTCGTGTCTGTTTATTAATTCCTTGTTTTTAATCGACCTTTTTTTTCGGTTGGGAAATCATCCCTGTCTTCTCCAATGTGCCCTATCCCCTGTCCTGTCTCCAATGGCCCTCCCTCCCGCCGTGGGTGGGGCGGAAGGGAGTGTTAGACTCTTACTGATTAAAACCCATCCATGTTCCTTCCTCAGTCCTTTGTATTCCGGGGGCGCGGTATCTCTTTGGCAGCCCCGGCAGGCTATAGCCCTGGGGAAGGGCTCTCCATCTTCATGAATCCAAGAATAGTTCTTTTGGAATTCTGCCCACCAATCATAAAAAGGCGTAAAGTTACGTAGGCATTCCCTGTTGAATATTCATGTATCAACTATATCCAACGTTGTATTGTTTCTTTGACAAATGGGGCTATATACTAACAATCTGTCTGTCCGTCCGATTGTCTGTAGCTACAATAGAGTTGCCAAGGTCATCGTTGTATGGTATACTTTAATTAAGCTGATGTATTTTGTTACTGTATTCGATTACTTTGTTGATAAAATAGAAAAGTTTTGAACTATGTCGTGTACTGAAATGATAATGCTAAAGTACCGAGGCGTCTATTTTTCAATAAATATTTGTATTGCTAGAGTTTTAGTGTGATTAAATTCCTTTTCCAGTTCTCATGTTTTTTTTTAAGTTTGACTACAAATCTACAATGTAAGGGACTACAGAGTCCCGGACCTTTAGGAGGCGAACGTGGGTCGGCCCCAACACGCGGAACCCTTTTGACAAATTTAATGAAATGTAGTAGTAACACATATACGTATTCACCCTATAGAAATATTGACTATGACTAAACGTTTTTACGTCCATTTGACCCGATAATTGAACCCAAGACTTCACAATAAGCAGTTGCGCTTACCCCCACAAGACCAACGAGGAAAAAAAAACAAATTTTCATTCCTACATAAATATTTTCCTTTTATATAAAGATTTATTACAGTCTAGATTCGTGTGTCAGGTATGCCTAGTTCCTACCAAATAAAACCCTTTTAAGAATATTACCAACTACAGTTCGTACCAGTTACGATCGATTACGCTAACGTGTGACTTTTATAGCATTTTCTATTCAAGTCTGCGCTATTTTACCTTATAGAGAATATAAATATTAACATAACTTTATGACCGTTTTTTTTCTTGAAGGGCTAGGCAGGAGTCTACCTTACTTAGTATTTATTATTATTTATTAATATAGATATACACCAACAGCTTCTGTATACAAAATATCACATAATAGTAGGTAATAAGGTTTGAGCTGATACAGTTGCCAATAACAGGTGAACCAACATTCTCAATAACAAGTGATAACTTAAGCTAAAAACAAAATGTACTAAGAATAAAGTGGCAATAAATTATATAAAATCCTTACTAATATTATAAATGCGAAAGTAACTCTGTCTGTCTGTCTGTCTGTCTGTCTGTTACGCTTTCACGCCAAAACTACTGGACCGATCGACCCTGAGGAACAACTCAGACTTTTTACCCGGGTGCGCTAAGTAGTTTCCTCTGGATGCGGGTGAAACCGCGGGAAACAGCTAGTGAAATATAAAATTTGAAATTACAAAATAATAAAATATTTAAGAATATGAATATAATTAATGCAATTAGTACACAGTTTGTTATTTGAATATCAGTTCCATATATGGAAAGGAGCCTAGGGCTGTCAACAGCATGCCATACACAAATGACAGAAATAGATTCTATTATTATCAGATTAATTCATAATTGGAATGGCATTTGAATGAAATTATTCAGAGATGGTAAAACTATGGGCCGAGCACGAATCACTTTCGAAAAAGTATTCGTATCGAAAGCAAGTTATGAATGGAATATACTCGATTTTTAAGTAGGTATTATTTATTTAATTTGATGACTTTACTAATGATATTTTAGGATACTGCATATTGTTATTAATGCACTTTAAACATATTTTTTTCTTTAGTATTCGTTGCGATTTTATTAGTGCTAGGCCCACTGATCTTCAGCAGAGTAATTAATTTCCCGAAACTAACACGTCATACTAAGTTTTATCGTTTCGTCCATACAAATAAGGTATAGAATTTAAACCGTCTAAACATACCACTTGGAAGTTCACACGAAAGCCATTTAAATTCTAAAGTGGTCGCCACTTCTTTTGACAAGCATTGCCTTCTAACAAAAAGGTATTGAAGAAAATCATCAATTCTATTCCGCGACGACTTAAGCAGTTTTTTTTTCACCAAAACTAATTCACACGCCGTCAGCGGTAGCAGCGACATAGTGTAATAAAATAAGTAGGTTAAGTCTGGATTGCGCTCCAAAGTGTCGTAGTAGTATTAGTCTTATTTGTGTTGTTGTATAGCAAGAAAAGTTTTGTTTAACACTCTTACTTAAACTTTTGAGTCACGTAGAAAAAAAGAACTGGGTGGTTTTATTATCTGTATCATTTAAGATTTTACTAACTTAACCGATTGAGATGAAATTTGGTACGGAGATGGGAAATCATCAAATGAGTCCTCCCGCCGTGGGTGGGGTGGAAGGGAGTGTCAGACTCTTACTAACTAAAACCCATCTTTGTTCCTTCCTCAGCCCTTTCTATTCCGGAGGCGCGGTAACTCTTTCGAAAATCAAACCCATAGCTCACCGCCCGCAATCCCCATAGATGGGACCCTGGCGACATTTACAGCCTTTTAAGCCGGACGTGTTTGGTAGTCCACTTGGGATGCGGGTGAAACCGCGGGAAAGAGCCAGTTTAAAAATAAGTTAAAAACAACCTTGACTTACTGAATTATCTTTACTACGGCTCGCCTACAATCACGTCCTTGCATGACATAGCAGCACGTTGCTAGGCAACTAGTGTTGGGAAACGATAATATCGATGTCACCTCCCAATGGCAAACACTCGGTCTCACCTTAGGTATTAGAACATGGCGTTTATATGCTAAACTTTATTTATCTATTTACATTAGATTTTTCAGTTGGGGACAAGAACAAAATTATTTTTTTATCTTTTTAGGGTTCCATAATCGACAAGGAAACCTTATAGAATCGCCACGTCTGTCTGTCTGTCTGTCCGCGGCATAATATCTAGCTTTAAAGTGCAATTTTTTGTCTGATACGAGCATCCCCCCTCCCTCTTAATTTCAAATGGCTGTACCTAGATATGTGAAAATATTCACAGATATAGCATATAATAATATGTATAATGAACTTCAAAGGAAAACTAGCACAGTTAAGTAGGCTTAACCGCTTTTACCATTAAATAGTGATCAAAATTGTATTATTTCTTTTAATTGTAAATATATAACCTTAAGCTGTTAGGGTCTCTATCTTTCAGTTTATCAAAAAATATAAAAGTTTTTAAATAAAATAAAAAAAGAAAAAGGTCTATTATCTGGAGCATGTCTTTGCAGTTTTATTTCCAATGGTTAAAATAATTATACTGAGGAAAATTATAATTAGTGGAATTTTAATTGGTTACTTACTGTCGGACCATATATTATATATATAGTGTCATCTTGAATTAAATGTTCCCATTTCATCTTTCCGTCTCACTTCTTTTCCAAAAATCAATATTTTCAGTGCTGAAATTTAACCGTGTAGACTTAACAAACGGAGGAACAGATTAACCTTATCATAATTAAATTTAATGGGGATGCTTTGACATCCTTTTTATATAGGAAAATTGTACTATACTAAAGTTTTACTAAAGAATACCTGTTGTCACTTAGTACCGCATACTTAGTCGTCTTACCTGAAAAAAAAATAAGGTAATTAGCTTTTAAGTTTTTATTACACTTGATCATAACTTAACTAATGCCTACAAGAAAATTGCTATGACATTTTTGCCGCATTGACTTTGACTTTGCCGAACATTTTAAAGAATTTTCGCATAGTGAGGTACTGTTCAAAATTAGGCATTTATTGAGACTTGGACATTCAAAATGGCATGGGATCCTTAATTTTAAGATCAGCCTAATATTTTTTGATTTGCTTGAAATTTTCCAAAAATATCTATTATTAACCAGGTCAAGATTTAGGCTATAAATTATCAGGCTTTAAGTTATGTGGAGTGAGCAGTAAACTCATCATTATATGGAAAAGGCCGACACCACACGAAATCGCGGGCAAAGTGCTAGTCTTCTATGTAAATATAATCCAGGCCAGACTGGACTGCGGATGATGGGTGACAGATAGACAAGCCAAGCCGACGACGCCGACGGCTAGCTGCGCGTGCGCCGGTTACTAAGCGAGTAGTCAATGAACAGGCTATTACTTGCTACTGGGTATGTAGGTAGCTTTCGTAGATAAATAAATTCATTTATTATGTTGTAGAACAGCCGCATAGATCGATCAAGGTTGAGTTATGCTTCCCGCGGTTTGTCAATGGATGGATGAGCAATAATGAGCATGACCATTTATGTCTCGACGAAAACTCCCCGAGCTATGGCTGTCATTTGTCAGCCTGCGATGCAGAACAGTAGCTAGGGTAGTCAGAAGCCACATAGGTAGTCAGTTGACCACGATGCTTGTTCCAGGCAGTTTGGTCATTTCAAATCATTTTTATTTTTCCATAAAAATTTTTTCACGCTGTTTTCCTTAATAAAATTGTTAGTCGATACCGAGTTTATTTTTGGACCATTTTCACACATTCATTGTGAAAAGTTTTTCAAGTATAGTTTTAAGCACATTGGAATCATTATCTGCGTACCCTTTTCCCAAATATGATGAGGTCGGCTTCCAGTCTAATCAGAATTCAGCTTAGTGCATTACCCCTTAAGATACCGGGTAATACCATAGCCCTTGGTAAGGTTGTCAGACTTTCTGGCTTCTGGCTAACCGTAACGACTGTCAAAAATCTACAAATGACAGCCGGGACCAACGGCTTAACGTGCTTTCCGAGGCACGGAAGCAAATACAAACCTCAAAACCTCGTTCTATTTTTGCTGTCACTCTTATATAAAATCAAAATCAATCATATCTAATTTTACCAACTTCACCTAATTATCGATTAGTTCTCGATTCTCGGTATCGAAATACGAAAGCAGCCCCATTAAGCACGAACTGCTCGCTATATAAGGCAGGCAGCATTAAGCTCCACTGTATGATCTAAATACATTACATAAATACCTATAAAGGACATGTGTGCTAGTAATAGTTTGATTTATAACTCAATTCAATCAAACATTACATTGTATATTGATTTTGGAATAAGAATGTAAAAAAGTGTCACGAATATTTTGACACTTAATTTTAGAAATATTTGTACAATTATTGGCAACATTCTTGTGAGCTTAGACTTTTAGGTTTAAGTGCACTTGTTTTATTTAATACTAGCTTCTGCCTGCGACTTCGTCCGCGTGGAATAGTGGTGCTCCGCTCCTATTGGTTTTAGCGTGATGAAATATAGCCTATAGCCTTCTTCAATGGGCTATCTAACACTGAAAGAATTTTCAAATCGGACCAGTAGTTCCTGAGATTAATAGCGTACGCAAAAAAAGTAACTTTTCTGGTTGATTTCTTACACCTTGTGTCCGAAAAACCCAAATATCTTACGGAACCCTATTTTTTCCAAAATAAAATTTATGCTTGTTGCTGTTGCTCGTTGATAATGTAGCTTTCGAATGGTGAAAGAATTTTTAAAATCGGTCCAGTAGTTTTTGAGCCTATTCATTACAAACAAACAAAGTTTTCCTCTTTATAATATTAGTGTAGACTAGTTCGGGCTTTTAAGGCGTTGTTAAATAGCCTAACTCCCGAATTTTAGATCCGACTTGTACTTCAAACAAACAAATTATAGTCTACCAATTGAATTTACGAAAAATGCAAACAAAGTCGTAACCTATTTTGTTCTAATTCTGCCACAGAAATGAATAAAATGACGTAAAGGCCCATTTGTGTGAATTTCATGCTGTAAACATCATCATTCAACGTTTAACGCCATTTTATTTATCCATGTGGGAAAATTAGAACAAAATAGGTTATGATTTTGTTTATATTTTTCGTAAAATCAATCGGTACAGACTATAACAAACTCACCTTTATATGTAAGTAGGTATAGAAGAATACTTACAAAGAGATACACCGAACAGTGGGCTTAGCACAAATCACTTTTGAAAAAATAATCGTATCGAAAGCGGTTTTTGTACTATTTATTTAAATTGATAATTTTAATCATATCATTGGATGCTGCAAATTGCTATTTAAGCATTTTAACATATATGTGCATTTTGCTTTGATATCGTTGTATTTATTATGATTCTAAAATAGCTTACATTGACGTTATGTTTGTGCGATCGTGCCACGTCCATAGTTGGCATTTAGATTGTATTTTTAGACTAAACAATACTCCAAAAGCTTATTTTAGAACAGGAAATTGACCCATTTTCTATCAACTTCAACTAAGGGCCAAGTTCACTGACAGATGGTAACGTAATCAGCCCGTTAAACAAAAACGTTTTTTTAACCAGGAAGCTGGTATTTTCGTATTAGCCACTTCTAGTTGAACTATAGTTTGATAATCGACAGTTTCAGAAATAAAAATTTCAAATAATATATTACCCTTCGCAAGTTGGAAGTTTGAATTTATGGTAAGCTGTTTTAAGTTAATCGGACCGTTATCTCGTCGGTGAACTTAGGCCTAAAGGCCTTATAAATACGTCATCCATCAAACTCGACGTAGTACAAGTAGAAAAGTCTTTTAGTATTTTTTTTTAATTTAAATCGTAGACTAGTATCGATCATTATCTGGTAGACACCCGTTTGATGAGAACTGCGCGGGAGTTGATTCTGTTGAACGTTTTTGTTGCAAACGGGTTGTACAAAATTGGTGTTTGTAAATGCTATTTTAAATTGTAATATTGATGAGCAGTTTTTAGAAAAGGGTAGTTTTGGGAATCGTGTGAATTTTGTTGCTTTTTTATATATTTTTAAATTACGGCCAATGCGTACTATTTGTCATAAATAAAACAACTAAATATCCTGAAGAGAAGTCAACGTATTAAATTATTATTTTTTCTAAATAATACCAAAAAACAGTAACAGGCGGTTGCATGAAAAAATATGCGTGAAACGTAAGAACTGTTTAAATTCAAGATCTGTCAAAAAAGAGGATAAAATTGATCAATTCTGCTATTATTTTATGTTTTTCGTCTAATTATTTATGATATTTGTTTATTAAATTAGTAAAAGTATTCTTATTATTGATATCGTGTTTTGTGATATTCGTAAAAGTATAAATTTTAATAAACCGGCTGTTAACATTACACATATAACTTTTTTGCTAAATCATAATAACCTCATTAAATTAAAAAAAAACGACAACCTTATTCATTTTAAAACATTATTTTCCAATTCACAAGCAAAGCTTTCTGATTCCAAAGCCACTACATACAACCAATAAATTAAAAAAAGGGTCTTAAAATAGCCATGTTTATTTTGATCCAGAAGTTACTATAAGTGGAATACTGGATCTTGTCCGAACTAGAAAATCCTCCTCACCGTTAGTAAGACGAGTCTAGTACATGACATAGTATTGTGTGGCCATCCACGGCTATAATTAGTTTAGTAAAAATGCTGTATCGCCGCCATCTTTGTTTTTTTTTCGCGCCTTAATCAGCAGACATCTTTGTTTTGGTAAAAATACGAAATTTAAAAAAAGAAAATGTTTTAAATTTTGTACACAAATTAAAATAATTATTTATATATTACTAGCTGTTTCCCGCGGTTTCACCCGCATCCCGAGGGAATTACTTACCGCACCCGGATAAAAATTAGCCTATGTTGTTCCTCAGGGTCTATTCTATCTCTGTACCAAATTTCATTTATATCGGTCCAGTAGTTTTGGCGTGAAAGCGTAACAGACAGACAGACAGACAGACAGAGTTACTTTCGCATTTATAATATGTATTAGTAAGGATAAAATTGCCAATTGGGAAAGTCCTCCTTTTTAGAAATCGGTCATAATATTTATATGGATTAATTAATAGGTGGCTAAGGTATTCCTATGTTGATACTTAAAAAAAAACATAATATAAACGCTTATAACCACATCAAAACTAGTTTCCCGCGCTTTCAATCGCGCCCTGAAACAACTACTTAGTGCACACGGATAAGAAGCATGTAACCGTCTCCAGAGTCCCACCTATCTCTGTCCCAAATTTCATCAAAATCGGTTGGAATTTGTATATATTGAAGAGGTTTTTTCAAACGATCAACTTTACACACATACATACACAAGACTATACGATAGTCAATGAGACTCGCTGAAAAATAATATTATGGCATTCATAGCATGAGGATCCTTCTAGCCTGTTTAAAGATAAAACGGTCTATATTGAATTTGCACTTCTTAGGGCTAGTTTAACCGATGGTTGGTTTCGTAATCAGTCCGTTAAACGAAAAGGTTTTTAACTAGGAATCTGGAATTTTCAGGTTACCCACTTCTAGTTCAACCCTGGTTTGGTAATCGACCGTTTCAGGAATAAAAATCTCAAATAATACGTTACCTATCGAAAGTTGGAAGTTTGAATTTATGGTAAACAGCTGTTTTAAGTTGATCGGACCGTTATCTTGTCCGTGAACTTGGGCCTTAATATATTTGCTAACAAAACAGAGAGACTTGAAAATGCTCTAGAAATAATAAGAGAAGTGGGCAAAGTATTTATTAATGGTCATCATTGACTACGGACCACACGGGGTACGAGATTCCTATGTTCATCACTACATAGTATAAAACAAAGTCGCTTCCCGCTGTCTGTCCCTATGTATGCTTAGATCTTTAAAACTACGCAACTGATTTTGATGCGGTTTTTTTAATAGATAGAGTGATTCAAGAGGAAGGTTTTAGTAGTATATAATTTGTCAAGTTTTTGTATCTATTGCGTAAAATATCGCGGGCGAAGCCGCGGTCGGAAAGCTAGTAATGCATAAAGTGTAAACAGTATTTCTACCATCCTTAGATATGACACTTGGGAGCAATAAAACTGGGTCAACAAAATATTAAAAAATTATAATAAGTAATACTTTAAAGTGGAACCAAAGCCTAACTAATGTATTATAAATAATTGCGAAAGTGAGTTTGTTAAATCGGCTGAACAGATTTTGATGAAATTTGTTACGGAGATACAGGGGATCCTGGCAACGGTTATAGGTTACTTTTTATCCAGGTGCGTTAAGCAGTTCCCTCGGGACGCGGGTGAAACCGCGGGAAAATGCTAGTTCGTATATAAAATTATCGAATTACGAATGACACATCGGATTTTTTATGGTACTTCGTCATATCCGCTAAATTACGACTATCGGATAAACCTTTCCCTTTCATATGACTACTGACTATATATTATAATTACACTTGACGCTTCCGTAACCAGTGGCATAAACGCTATGGAAACGTGTAGTCGTAAACGAATGTCATTCCCATACATTTTGTTTTCTATTATAGCGTTTCTATAGCGTTTTTGCCACTTGTCTAACCCCCCAGTTATAAAACAGTACCTTTTAAATTGTAACTTTAAAATAAGCTCTCACATAGCTTTTTCGTTGAATGAGAAATAGAGATATCTCTATCACTAGTCAGATCCATATTAATTTCAATATTTAGAGATTTTGGTAATCTATACATATAAAATGCTTTATCCTGAGTGACTGACGGATCAACGCACAGCCTAAACCGCTGATCGTAGAGACCTGAAACTTGGAGGGTGTGTTCTTTGTATGACGTAGGCATCCGATTAGAAAGGATTTTTCGGAATTCTACCCTTAAGTGGGTGAAAAAGGGGGGCAAAATTTGTATGAAACTCTGTCATTTTTAATTTGAATTCGTACCGTACACGCGGGCGTTAGTTATGAAAATATTCTTTAGACAACCTAGGAAGTAAAATGACTAAAAGACGGATTTACTCAAAGACTCGCTTGCTGTGTGGCCATAATTACAGGACCATTGTTTGGCGTCGTAACTAGTAAAATATTTAAACGCTGTTTAAAACACCATAAAGGCGATGGATAGTCATGTGAAAGAGGACGTGGCTATAAAGTGCCTAAGCGGATGAGATGACGGCTGTTTCAGAAAGGTGCTAGAAGGCTCCAGAACGCCTGAGTCAAATTAAAGCTAAGCTATACTTGCCGCGGTTGGTCATAGGATAGGTAACCATTTCATAACGGATTCCACTCGTGGGTATTTATAAGCTGTTCCCGTGGTTTCATTCCCGTCCTAAAGGAACTACTTCATGCACCCTGATAAAAATCTATCCTTTATCCTATCCTATCCTTTCCCAGGTTTCAATTTATATCTACAACAAAATTCATCAAAATCAGTCCTGCCGTTACCGTGAGAGACAGACAGAGATACAGACAAAGTTACTTTCGCGTTTATAATATTAGTAAAGGATTATACAACGGAGTATTTAAGTTGCATGTACAATGTGCCTGATGAAAATTAGAATTCTAATAAAATATCCTTATTTCTACGCGGCGAACGAAAATTGATTGAAAAGGGTAAAAAAATACTTGTTCTACTTTTTATTTAATTAGAAAATCAGTGTTCAATTTCATCGAAAACATTATAATTAATAAAATACCTTGACACAAAAATTTTAATTAATCGGCTCATTGTCATTTTATTTATAATCAATTTAATGCAACTCAGTGTCAGTTAAATTAAAAGATAATTTTATAAAAAACTTGTTCAGTGAGCCGAGGACTCGTAAAGTGCCATGAAATGTCTGCTCACAGCAGGTTTTTAGATCTCCAAGTTAATAAAGATAATTTAAAAATCTAGGGCAACATTTTGACGGGACATTAAAAATGATATTTCGGTCGTGTAAAGTACCCTCATACAAAAAAGTCCGGTTACTAAAAATAAACGTCAAAGAAAGATATTTACTTTTTCCATTTCAACACAGTGTTTGTCAAAATTAGCAACTTTATGGAAGTGCGAAAAAACTGCGTAATTTTACGTAGCTATGCCATTAACATAGTTTGCTTGCATGCACCTTAGTGGTAATTATATATTTGAGCCGTTTGGGGTAGAAACATTAGGGACCGTGGGGTCCAAGTGCCCGTCTACTATTTCGTGATATAGGCAAACGTTTAGTAGACTCCACGCGTGATCAAAGGCCTGGCCTATATTTCGGTCAAAGAATCAGCATTGCCATCCAATGTGGCAATGCAGCCAGCCTTTTGGGCACGATTCCCGTTGACAGCGATGCGGATGAATATTTTGATGCCTAATTATATTAGTGTAATTTATTATTTTTATGTTTTTATTATTGTAAATAAATGTATCATCCTTTTGCTACAAAAAAAAAATATATAAACATTGTTTGCTTGCTTGAATTAAAAGTATCATTGATAAAAATATTTTTTCTTTATTCGGTATTTTTTATGCACGCTTTCTGTTTCGAGTTTTCTATTTCTATTTATACTTTATTGTACACACATACACAATCATTACACAACTTACATTGGAGAAAATATGTACAAAGGCGAGCTTAACCCAGATTGGGTTCTCTTACAGCAAACCTTACATAGATCGAGAGATTTGACGATATTGAGGACAGAAAATAAGTGTACAATTATTGCCTATATATACCTATATATACTACACAAATATGTGCATTTCACACTATACATAAACATACTACATACAATATAATATAAACAAAATACAAAACAATTAGGTCATGTAGAAAGGAAATGTTCTCTAATTCTTCTCTTGAACACATCTAATGACGGACTGTCACGCAGAGAGTGAGGTAGAGAGTTCCAAAGACGCACAGCACGAACAGTGAAAGATCCATCATAACGACTCGAAGTATGGGGAGGGACGCGAAGGAGAAGAGATGAAGAGGTGCGACAAGGTTTACCTCTAGGAATTAGACACTCAAAGCGTTCCCGGAGATACATAGGAGAATGAGGATTATGTAGAATAGAAAAGAGTAAAGAAAGAACGTGACTATCCCGACGCTGTCGAATTGGCAGCCACCTCAGCCGCTTCCGAAATTCCGACACATGGTCGTACTTCCGGAGGCCAAAGTTTTGGTAGTCGGTATGTTACTTGGCAAGTAACTAATTTCTCTAACTATCTTCTACATATACATGTTTAAAAGTAAAGTAATACAATAGACGACAGTGTAATGACAAGCATTGAAAGTGTTACTTTTGGATTACACTGGGTGTACATGCGCAAACATCATGTTCCAACTACTTTTAAATCTTGCCAAGTTATTTGCCGGCGACTATACGTAGTGTTAGAACTTAAGCAACAATATGTGAATTTAAGTAACTTTTATTTCACATCACGTGACAGATATAAATATTTTTGTTGAATCTACGTCAGATCCGCTCAAGTAAAACCCGCAACAATAAGGCTTCAAAACATAAATTGCTCATCCTTTAACACCGCTGACGTAACTTCCTGTACTTTAAACAGCTGTTGAACCAAAGTACTTGAACAAAAACAAAATCGGACACTTCGAAGCCCCAAAACTTTAATCACGGAAGACAGATGGTAAGCGCTGTTGTAATGGCCACACCATGGTAGGGCCATAATGTGCTGCAATTTAGATGTGCAGTGAGCGTAGTAGATCTATCAGAGCATCCAGAGATAAAATGTAGGTACTCGTCAATTTATATATCTTTGGAAATGAAAAAAGTATGAGTAGCCATAGACAGATAAATCTATATACATATATATAAAATGCTTTGTCCTGAATGACTGAAGGATCAACGCACAGCCTAAACCGCTGATCGTAGAAACCTGAAACTTGAAGAATGTGTTCTTTGTATGACATAAGCATCCGATATGAAAGGATTCTTCGAAACTGTTCCCCTAAAGAGGTGAAAAAGGGGGGCAAAATTTTGTATGAAACTGTCATTTTAATTTGAATTTGTTTAACCCACGCAGACGAAGCCGCTGGCGGAAAGCTAGTAGACAGATAAATTGATTATGGATGACGTAACTTGGTCTTTCTTGTGTGATTATAAGACTTTGCCATGATTCCTCCGACTTACAAGCTATTTATCACTAGAGCCTACTACTTAACGCACCCAAATAAAAGGCCTTTAATTTTGTCCAGGGTCTCGTCTACCTCCATAACACACATCCAAATTAATCTATAACCGTCTTACTAATAAAAAACCTGTAATCTAAAGTTTAACCATTTCTCACCTAATCCTTACTTAATGTCGTGTGTACGAACTTAAGTTCGGATTAACGCTAAACAGCATTTATGAGAGATTTTCGCTAATCCGTAGCTAAGCAGCAGATTAAACATTAATCGGAATTTATAAGTAAGACGGTTAGTTTTTACGTGAAAGTGTAGCATACAACATACATACAGACATCCTAAAAAACTTTTGCACTATATAATATTAGTAGGATTGTAGGATTATACAATTATTAAAACTTCAAACAGCTATGAACAGCAAGGCTCTTAACCATAAGCTAACGAGCCTTAAAAACAACAATACAACGCATAGAGCTGCGCGTGCGTCGATCACAATTCACCGGGTCGTTGACCCCCACTAATATGGCTAACGACTTATGAATGGGGTACTATGTATTTTAGATGCGTTTTTTTTTATTTGAACTCCATTTATGGGCTTTCGTGTGTGACTAATATGTTTTTTATGACTGTAGTTGTCTTTTGAGGACAAAGTTATGACTAGTACGAGTACGGTAGCTAGCAGAAGCTGTCATAATTATAATATCAACAAGTAAATATTTCTTTGTACTTATATGATTTTTTAGTCTTCTTTTGTCAATATGGGTACCTAATTAATTTAACACCTTCGTTAACGTGTGTAGGTAAGAAATTTCACAGTCTTGCTAGGTACCCGATGGTAATACTAGTGTAATGGGTTGTGGCTGTATTTTTAATTTCTTAATTATTTAGTAAGAAAAATCACGGTTCATTCGGTATTATAATTCATTTCAAGATAGGAAACAAAAGCGTATAATATATGACATTGAGTGTAAAGAAAAAAGAATAAAAAAACAATAATACTATAAAAAGGATTTATGTCGATGACAGCTAGAAAAAAATAATTAAAACCGACTTCCAAAAAAAAACTGAAAAGTAAAAAAATATTTTAATTTAAACGCTTTACGACCAAAACATCGTTCTAGAAGTCGGTGTCTTGTAAGTTACTATTGTTAGTATTTCGCCACCGACTTCGAAAGCGATGTTTTGCAAAAAACAGCTTTCAAATAAAAAAAAAACATGAAAATCGGTTCACCCAGTCGCAAGTTATGAGGTAACAAACATAAAAAACAAAAAACAGTCGAATTGATAACCTCCTCCTTTTTTTGAAGTCGGTTAAAAATAAAACTAAAAGAAAGTCTGTTTCTAAGTATTGACATCTGTATCCCGAACCAATTTTGATATTGAACACAACCGAGCTTAAAATATCTCCAGTAATGGTTCTTAAAAGTTAATTTACTGCATTACCTACGTATATAATATATTGTACTATATGACACGTAAAACTTCGTACCGCAATATTTTATTTTCTTTTCGATATTTTTTTCAAACTTTTAAGAATTAACCAATTTGTTGCAGTCGTTCGGAAGTTCAGAGATTAATTTTTATTTTTATAGATTTATGTACATTATTTTTAATACATTTTATTTTATTTATATATGTAGGTACATTGATTCCTTTACAATACGAACAAAAACCGCGGGAAACGACAAGTATTACCATAGACCTTGAACAAATGTTTGTTAAAAATACAACCGGCGTGATATGTCCATTGATTCTGCATAAATTTGTATGTTTTGTGGGATAATATTGTCATTGTCAACAGTGGGAAGTCGAATGCTCAGACCGTGAATAATACAATGAGTAAGAGAACGTAGACTGTTTTGTTTCTAATTTGATCCTTATATCCATGTATACAAGGTGCAAAATAACATTAAAACTGGCCAAGTGCGTGTCGGGTCACGCGCAATAGGGTTCTGTAATATTTTTAGTTCGTTGACTATAACTCTGTAACCAGTAAAGCCTACTTAGCTGTGATAGTTTTCTTTGTAAGTTCATTACATGTGCTACGTCTGTGATTTTTTTCACATTTCTACACAGTATTCAAAATGGACAGTTATTCAAAAGTTAGAGGGTTGGGACTTAACCGAAAAATGGTCTTATCATTATACATATCCATACTCAATTTTAGCTTTCTAGTACCAAGAATCTCTGAGCTATGCCGCGAACAGACAGACAGACAGACGAACATGGCGAATCTATAAGGGTACATTGTCGACAACGGAACCCTAAAAAACGATGACATCAAATGACGAAAAAGACCTTCTTTTTTCGACTATGTAGAATCTCTTTCTTTCTTTGTGGCTGACACTCATAGTGAAGTGGCCGATACTCATAGTAAACTGATTGACATTCTTAGTAAACTGATTGACACTTCACTACTTTCTTTCTTTCTTTGTAACAGAAAGGGCATAGGATTACATTTTATTCCAACATTGAAATTACATTTTGTAATACCAAACACTTTTCTGCATCCATCAGATACGCTCCCATCGACACGCTCAATGCTCATGATGATTAGTTAAAGAGCATTATGGGCTTACCGCAGTGTGGCCACGAGAGACGCGACAATTACTCGCTTCCGCTCCTTTTCGTGGCTTCATCCTGTATTTCAATTTTTTTTTGATATTGTCTTTTCGATTGTTGAGTGAAGATTGCAAACAGTTTTTAATGATGGTAATAAAAATCATTTATTATAGACAATAATTATGGAATATTCGAGTAATTTCCCGATCGAACAATTTTAAAACTTATTACTAAAAGCATAACATTGAAAATTCTTCGTCATACTTAAACCTGTATCGTAAGTACATTATAAATTCTTGACTGTGTTCATAAACATTTGTCGTTTAAAAAAAACAAGGGCGAACGTATATTTTTATTTGAGCCAGTACTTTCCCTGCTCTCGCTTACTCATTATCGTCATCATATCGATCGAAATACGTCACTAGAGATAGGCCACCTGCGATTATCGATATAAACCGTCCTGCCCTGTACATATCCAAGTAATTCTTGCTCCTTCTTAGTCCTCGGCCCCTATAAGTCAAATGAGCCGTGTTCAACCTACATTTTATATAGTCCATGACCCACTTTAGGGCGAGCCCTTTATACCTGTGTCCCCATCAGATGACGTCATACATGCACCGACCTTTCTACATATTTGTGTGGGATCCCAGGAGGGATCACATATCTATACATCAATGGAATTTACATAGTATACTATCTGTTTCCTATGGTTTTACCCGCATACTGGAGGCAGTACTTCCCGCAACGAGATACAAAGTATTCCATGTCCTTCCACAGATTTCAGTCTATCTCCTTACTAAATTTCGTCTCGATCGGTTCACCTGTTTTCCCGATTCCAAAAGGACAAGCGAGTTACTTTCGGATGTACGTACAAATAATATTCGTAAGCATGAATGGGTAAGTATAATCCAGTCACAAAGGATGTCATAAAAAATCAATTGACTTTAAAATAAAATCGAAGACAGTTCCTGTCATTTCTGCGTAAGCTCCTCATGGTGCCATCGATCGCTGGTAATTATGAGACGTATCCTGGGAATAACCAGGTGACAGCTGGCGATTACCGTCGGCCTGGACTTTCAGATAATTAATATTTTACCTCAGCATTGTGCGATGATAAGTGCAAAAAAATTGACTATTTTTGTGAGCAGGGAATAGACCTCTTCTCTAACTGTGAAGGGAGTAACATTGGCAGTTCTTTCACCAAAAACATGCTCTCGTATGTCATGAGAAGTTCGTAGCTAAGTCAGCCTTCGAGATTGGATTAGCAAGGTTAAGCTGCGCTAGCCGGAGTCAATCCATGGAGAGTTGACCAATATCTTAACATAGCAAGACCCCTCCGGGTCTCGGAAAGCACGTAAAGCTATCGATCCTGCATCTGATGTCTCCCCGGTTAAGTCAAATTTCCAACCCATCCGACTATGAGAGTGAGGGAATAGAGAGTGCAACTGTGTCTGCGCAAGCGCTTGTACACTATAATATCTCCTGCATACCTAGCTAGTCTTCGTTGAGATTGGCCACCGTGACCGAAATCGGTCTGGAGAGATTATATTTCATGAAAAATGCAATTGCAAAGATTTTCTTGCCCTTATCCATTTGGAAAAACCTTTCTAAAAGTAGGGTTACACACATCGTTAAAAAACAGATCCATTTTCATTTATTATGGCCATAGAATATTAAATCTTCCTTCTTTTTTTAAGTAGGTTAAAAACATGAAATATTTTGTTATTCTTACATATCTTTACATATAAAATACGTTATCCTGAATGACTGACGCATCAACGCACATCCTAAACGGCTGATCGTAGAGACCTGAAACTTGGAGGGTGTGTTCTTTGTATAACGTAGGCATTCGATAAGAAAGGATTTTCCTAAATTCTACCCCTAAGAGGGTGAAAAGGGGGGACAAAATTTGTATGAAACTCTGTGATTTTTAATTTGAATTTGTATGCTCGTGCGGGCGAATCCGCTGGCGGAAAGCTAGCCTATTTTTCTTTCTAATTCAAAGGCATTGCTACACAAGACCCATGGTCACACACCGTAGCCTCTTTTACTGGCTCGCTCAAGTGAAAACCTATTTCTATGGACTTGGCAACATCCCCATTGTCCGTGATCGCTCTATGTAAAATTTACAACATGTAGTTTTCTATTGTCGGTTTGTTTTAGCCGACTGTGAAATGGGGAGGTAATGATGCGTTTAAGATAGAAAGTGGTCAAGGCTTCTAGCTCTACGTTATTTTAATTATATTAAAAAAAAGCTGTATAAATCAGATTTAAAATAAAATAAATATCGGCAAAAAGACATAAAAAATTATAAGAATTATTATTTTAATTTGGAAACTGCATTTATTTTGAAATACATAAGAATCTTGTATATTTAATAGGGAATAAAATAACAAACCAAGACAACGAGATATTTAAATAATCGTTATCTCCAATTACATCCATCGTTATCCCAAAATATGTAACTTATTTAAACTTGCATATTTCAAATTGTACCACCAAAATAAAACATATACCTAAAAATAATTATAAATTATTAAAGTTCAAAAAACCCCAGATTATTCGAAAATCAAAATATCCTATGGGTTTATGTGCCTCGTCTTTACATATGCCATAGCAATTATGATAACAATCGAGCCTCATTCGGGGACACTACACAAAAGAAAATCTGACAATCAAATTTTCACACCACTATGAATTATTACAAAATATACCTTTAATGAGTATAATTACGTCACACACGTAATTTCATTGTGCACGATTGTATTGTGTGAAAATCTGTAAATGTGTGTGTCTGTACACCTACTATGATGAATCAAGTATTTCTATATTGCATCTATACGTTTATATGTGAATAATAATCAAATGACACGTAAATGAAAGAATGAAAAAATTCATCATCATCAGTTGTCTATTTACTATCCCACTACTGGGCACAGGCCTCTTCTCATACAGAGAAGGCGTGAGCATTGATCATCACGCTTGCTCGAGGCGGAATGGCTATTTCAGACTTTTAAATCCATGTTTCCTCACGATATTTTCCTTCACCGATAGTCAGAACACAGAAATTAATACTTGAAAATGGATCAATATAATCTGTTTTAACGACTGAGAAGTTCGTGGCTAAGTCGCCGCACGGGTCGATCGAAAGGTTAAGCTATACTTGGCATGGTCGATCCGTGGATAGGTGACCGTCTATAACATAAAAACTCCTCCTTGCCTCGTAGAGCACGTTAAGCTATTGGTCCCGGCTGTCATTTGTAGATCTTTGACAGTCGTTACGGGTAGTCAGAAACCAGAATGTCTGACAACCACTCAGCTGCATCTGGTTAGACTGGTAGTCGACCCCAACACAGGAAAAAGCTAGGTAGCTGATGATGATATTCTTTACTGTTTCTAGCGGTTTCAGATACCAGGGGGGCTAGACAAGTGGCAAAACGCTAACGCTAACGCTATAGAATAGAAAACAAAATGTATGGGAATGACATATAGCTAGTCGTAAACGAATGTCATTCCCATACATTTTGTTTTCTATTCTATAGCGTTAGCGTTAGCGTTTTGCCACTTGTCTAACCCCCCAGATCGATAGTTCGAGTTGGACCGATATTGTTTTGGTGTAATGTGCGAACACCTTTACACTAAAGATTCTCAATATACTAAGAATTCAAAGTCCTGAAGGCATTACGGGACCTCGACCGGCTACGATTACACCCCTCCCGGCTCTGGGTCGAGAGAAAGCCGATGCTGTGCCTCACTTTGATGCGGAACGATAACTTGATTTATAATACCATTGTTTTAATTGGATGTTGTGGAATGAACGTTCTAGAAGGTGCGTACTATGTATTTTTTATCTAAATATCATCATGCTATATTTTAGATATTAAAAATGTATTTTCAAAACATACAACGAATTGCAAAAATGTTTTTCTACAAAAACGCATGCATTAGGTAATTGAGGGCGTACCACGACATATTTTTGCAATCGCTATTCAGTTGTGAGAGTGAGACACGAACAGCACCGTCTCTTTTTCACAACGAAAACTATTCCTGTTTTGGCAAATCATGATAGGGGGGCTAAATATATAACATTATCATCAACATATAACACCCTCATAAGTCTCTTCTTCATAATGAAACTATTCCTACTTTGGCACGGCATAGTAAGGCCCCAGGGGCTGTACCACCACATGTTTTTGCAATCACTATTCAAGTTTGAGAGCGTGACACAGCTACTAACGTCGTATAGCTCCGTCTCTATTTCTTAACGAAAATAATCTTGTTTTGGCACGTCATGGTAAGGCCCCAGGACTGTGTTTTTAATTTTTGCTATTATAGCCAAAAAAACTACATTATTTTAATGTCAAAACAAAAGTCCAACTTAGAACAATATCCAGATAACATTAACATCATTCAAATACAATCATAAAACAACAATAAAACTTATATAACAACCACACACAACACTTACGTAACAGAATCTAATTTAAAACAAAAACCAGTTATTAAAAAAAAACTGAAAAACCGTTACAAAGTGATAAATTGATAAAAATAATCATGCCGTCAAGTGGCGCGGGGCTGCGCGGTTGAGCGCGCGCGCATGCTACGTCACTTCCGGTCGCCTCCCCCCTCCCTGGCTTCCGGTCGCCATTATAGTCCGTCGGGGAGTTAGGGTCGTCATATTGCCTACATTTTTTGGTGTTATGTTATTTTGTTATAGTTATTAAAAACTAAAAATCTGTTGTCAAGTTTTTGTCATCAATTTAGTACCGTCTTCTTTCCAGATTTTTGTAAATCAAAGACACCTTTTGTAATATATATCTTGCTATTTCTAATAGCTTTTGACCTGCTTAGCCCGACAAGCTGGTGAGGTCTTAAGGCCTCGAGCCAACAAATAGATAAACATACTTCAATATACATACGTCCGTTCCCGATGCCA
Organism: Pyrrhia umbra; assembly: GCA_963891755.1. Classification (NCBI taxonomy): domain Eukaryota; kingdom Metazoa; phylum Arthropoda; class Insecta; order Lepidoptera; family Noctuidae; genus Pyrrhia; species Pyrrhia umbra. The sequence continues at coordinate 4,157,623 of OY982935.1, forward strand.
CTTTATTATTTGGAGGATGTATGATACTTTTTCTTAATTATTTACTGTTGTCATTTTGACTTTAGTACGTTGATTGCATTTATCTTCGACACAAAAATTAAAAATTGAAAATGTGACCATGTAGCTACCAAATATTTTTTAATTTTGATTCTACATGATCTTCGCATGTCATTATTTTATGTATACATGAAAATTTTTAAAACTTATTTTAAAAGGGTAACCATGGAGTTTCTTGCCCCGTTATTCTCCATAGGAAACTTTTTGGAATGAGCAAAAATTTTTTATTTTTTTTTTTACTTTCAAAAGTGCTTGTTATTAGGCCTAATTGAAATAAATGATTTGAATTAATTCATTGATATTTTTTCCGCGATTCTCCGAGGTAAATTTTCCGCTTTATCGGTCGCCATAACAGTTAAAATTTTTAGATGTTGAATTCAAGAGGAATAAGATTTTTTAGAAGAAAGTAAGACGATTTTAAACCAAAAAAAAACCTAGAAACTTAATTTTATCACGACACAAACTTGTACAAGGATACGATCGATACGAAAGAGGGAGAAAGATATAGCGTTGTTCCATTTCGCAAGACCTTCTTTGACTTATTCCTGGCATATTTCCAGGGTTTGCTTTAGTTAATGGAAGTTATTATCGATAGCACGACAAGTTCTAAGTAATCTAACTATATACACATAATGTACACGTATATACAAACACTTCTAGCACGAAGGATGTTAACGAAATATTATGTAACTAGTATTTTTTTGCGATTTCGCCCGCGTTCTCAGGGACCTTTTTTACGCACCTGGAGTAGCTTATAACCGTCTCCAGGGTTACGTTTATAAATTATATCAAAATCGGTTCAGCCGTTTTAGAGTAACAAAAACGTAACAAAAGAACTTGCATTCGTATTTTTTAGTTAGGATTGGTATATATTACCAGTCCTTGGGGGTTAGACAAGTGGCAAAAACGCTAGTAGAATAGAAAACAAAATGTATGGGAATGACATTCGTTTACGACTAGCTATCTGTCATTCCCATACATTTTGTTTTCTATTCTACTAGCGTTCTTGCCACTTGTCTTACCCCCCTTACTTCTTTATTTATCTATAATTTGTTATGTTCTATGTGGTTCAATTTGAGAACCAGATGTGTAGCTCAGTTAGGGGAGGTCTTTATCTACCAATGGTACAATACTGAATACAATACTGAAGGAGCTCGTGGCTAAGTAACAGCCGCACGGTTCGATCGATCAAAGGTTAAGCTGCGCTTGGCGCAGTCGGTCCGTGGATGGGTGACCATCTTTGTCATAGCGAGACTCCTCCGTGCCTCGGAAAGCACGTTAACCTGTTGGCTGTCATTAGTAGATCTTTGACAGTCGTTACGGGTAGTCAGAAGCCAAAAAGTCTGACAACCAGTCTTACCAAGGGGTACCGTGTTACCCGGTAACTGGGTTGTGGAGGTCAGATAGGCAGTCGCTCCATGTAAAACACTGGTACTCAGCTGCATCCGGTTTAGACTGGAAGCCGACCCCAACATAGTTGGGAAAAGGCTAGGCAGATGATGATGGTACAATACTGAATAAGCTAATGATGATGATGATAGAATCACAACAACAACAATTCCTGAGTCTTTCTATAAAGTCTAGATTTCACCAGAATTGAGTCTAGCAACCCTACGCAAAAATCAATTAGCATGACAAAGAATTCTATAGACCTATGTCTACGTCATTTGTGAGCCGTATCGACAGACTGGACAGCATGAATAAATAAGTTGCAAATTCTCTTAGCAATTAAATTGCATATCCACTATCTTTAGGTTATTAAGAAGAAATTCGAATTATATTTGCCTCTATTTACAGAATATTGGTTGAGATACTGACATACAAATTTTATTAATGAGAGACGAAATATGGCTCCAATGACCTACCGAGTTTAACAAGATTTAAAAAAGTAGATTCTAAATACTAAATGAAGTTCGTAAGAAAAATAAGACCACGTCAGAAGCCAACCCTGCTCACAGGCCAGCTATCTGCATAGAAAAATCATCATCTGCCTAGCCTTTTCCCAACTATGTTGGGGTCGGCTTCCAGTCTTAACCGGATGCACCTGAGAACCAATGTTTTACTTGGAGCGACTGCCTATCTGACCTCCACAACCCAGTTACCGGGTAACACGGTACCCCTTGGTAAGACTGGTTGTCAGACTTTCTGGCTTCTGACTACCCGTAACGACTGTCAAAGATGTACAAATGACAACCGGGACCAACAGCTTAGCGTGCTTTCCGAGGCACGGAGGAGTCTCGCTATGATAAAGATGGTCACCCATCCACGGACCGACCGCGCCAAGCGCAGCTTAACCTTTGATCGGTCGAACCGTGCGGCTGTTACTTAGCCACGAGCTCCTCTGCATAGAAAAATACTGCACAAATAACAAGAGAATATAGAATAACTAATAATCGTTAATCAAATAATGAACACTGCATAAAATCCCCATGAGAAACAATCCCACCAAAAGTCGGATCCCATAATCTTGAAAAAAAAATCCAGAAAATTCCTCTCATTTAACTATCGCGTGTACAAGTTACTATCCACAGTTCCGTTGAACAACCCGGCGTTTCTAAAAGGAACGAATTGTTAAATATTTCACGAATTATTCCGTATACCGGCGTGACCCATCGATTTTTATATGGGATGGTGTATAACATGGTGTATGAGCATTTGATAGGCGAAATTACGCGGTACATTGGGTTTGGTGAAGGTGTCAATGGGGCATGTAGGATCTTGGAAACTTGGGAGATTTTTATGGGAAACTAGCTGTTTCCCGCGGTTTCACCCGCATCCCGAGGGAACTTCTTAGCCCACCCGGGTAAAAAGTAGCCTATGTTATTTCTCAGGGTCTATTCTATCTCTGTACCAAATTTCATTTATATCGGTTCAGTAGTTTTGGCGTGAAAGCGTAACAAACTGACAGACAGACAGAGTTACTTTCGCATTTATAATATTAGTAAGGAAGTAAGGATTTTCACCATCGTCTGTCTGGCCTTTTCATCGTCTGACTGTGTTGGGGTCGGCTTCTAGTCTAGCCGGAGGCAGCTGGGTACCAGTGTCTTACATGGAGCGACTGCCTATCTAACCTGCATAACCCAGTAGTTACTCTGTAACACAATACCCATTGATAAACCTGGTTGTCAGACTTTCTGGCTTCTGACTACCCATAACAATTGTCAGAGATCTACAAATGACAGCCGGGACCAACAGCTTAATGTGCTTTCCGAGCCACGGAGGAGTTCGGTATGAGATAGAAAGTCACCCGACTGCGCCAAGCGCAGCTTAACCTCTGATCGATCGACCCGTGCAGCTGTTACTTAGCCACAAGCTCCTCATATTCAAAAGTATTTATATGTCATAAAAAAATATTTCCAGTTAAATCAGTTTTATACTTCGGATTAAAACCCATCCTTGTTCCTTCGATTGCCCTTTGAGCTCCAGGGTCGTGGTGATTTTTTCGAATTATTACGCAAACCTGACAGGTACCTACTAGCCCTAGTGGGCCTCAAACCTCTGCCAAAACCTTCAAGTCTATTCAAAATTAGTTTTGCAACATAAAAATGTTTTTTATTAGGCTTGAAGGCCTAAAAAGCGCCGGATTCCGGTTAACAATAGTTTAGAATGAGCCATTTGTAATTTTGTTGCGATTCACGCACGCATTTTTGTACGTCAAGGACAGTTGTTGATGATTCACTTTATATCACAGGAATGGTTTAAAAAGTTTTAAATACAACTTCATCAAAACATAGTTTCTGCTTACATAATCTCTCCGGACCATGAACTTTCACATAATCCATCCATCTCTTCTTTGGTCATCCTCTCCCCTCTCATAGCTACATCTCGATATATAGTACAATAATAAAGATAAAACACAAACATTAAAATAATGTTTTGTATACAATTCTGAATACAATTGACCCACTTTCGTGAATCGTGTAGTTAAATACAATGTTGTAGTTATCACTTAAGGTGCAACTATCTTCGCAACAGTTTATGGTAAACGTGTTGCTTGACCGGTGCATACGCATTGATTTGAGCTCGTAGAAAAGTATGCAAGTCAGTTTGACATACTGTCGTTTTAAATAAGCTATTTTTCGAAGGTTTTCGTACTAGAGATTGTATTTTGACTTAAGGTCTATACAACTAATGTCAAAAATGTACTTTTATCAAAGCAAATCCAAGGACCGATAAGTTTTTAAGACTGATTGGCTGACTGACTGACCAATCAACACACAGCTGAAACCGCTGGTTCTAGAAGTATGAAATTTTGCACAATTGTTCCTTAAATGACGTCAGTGTGCTCTAAGAATGAACTTTTCTAAATTCATCCCCTAAAGGGGTGAAATAGGGGATGAAAGTTTGTATGAAACTATTGTCATTTTTAATTTTGAATTCTTAATTAAAATATAAAGTTTCCTATGCATTAATCCGAAAACAGTCTATCAGAGGGCATTTCATTAAAATCCGTTCAGTAATTTTTGGCAAAAGAGCAAAAAACATCTATCCATTCTTACGAAATTTCACGTCAATCATTTTAGTAGGAAGTGGGATTATACAAGTCGATATCAGCTACTAATATACATTTTCCCCTGGCAATTTACATAACGGTGTGCCATCCTCAATTAGCAGGCTCTATAAGAGCAAGTTAACAAGAAGTCAAGCGATTCCTTGAATTACTGTATTAACACTTAAGATACTTAGAGAGTTCCGGCTCGTGAGGTAGCGGAATAAATTCCGGTGGGACCAATATCATTTCATGGAAAAGGGCTAAGGCCAGCTCAGATATTTGTCCTTCTACATAATATATGTATCAGGTTGTGATAGCCTAGTGGATAAGGCACCTGCCACTCGTGTACGAGTGTGCGGTTCCGAAACCTGGCAAGTACCAATGTGACTTGTCTAAAGTCCTGAGTACTTTCTAAGTATATCTTAGACGTCACTGTCGTTAAGCATTCGACAATCTTCTAGGCTGACCTGCGAGATGCCATAAAAAAAACTGACTAACGGTGAAGGAAAATATCGTGAGGAAACCTGGACTTGAAAAGTCTTAATTCGCCAATCCGTCTTGAGCAAGCGTGGTGATCAATGCTCATGCCTTCTCTGTATGAGAAGAGGCCTGTGCCCAGCAGTGGGACAATATATAGGCTGATAATGATGATTATTATTTATGTTAAAATTTTCCTTTTCTATACACTACTCATCTGCATAGCCTTTTCCCAACTATGTCGGGGTCGGATTCCAGTCTAAACGGATGCTGAGTACTAGTGTTTTACATGGAGCGACTGCCTATCTGACCCTACAACTCATCTAACGGGTTACACGATACTCCTTGTTAAGACTGGTTGACTGTCTTTTGGTATTCTGACTACCAGTAACGACTGTCTAAGATCTACAAATGACAGTGGTGACCAGAGGCTTAGTGTGCTTTCCAAAACACGGAAGAGCCTCGGTGTGATATAGACGGCTGGCCCATCTTCAGAGCAACCGCGCCAAGCGCAGCTTAACTTTTGATAGATCGATCCGTGCGGCTTTTAGGTACTTAACTACAAGGTCATCATCTTGTCCACACAACTGCAGACTAGTAATTAAAGAAATTGGTAAATTCAGTTTTCTAAAACATTTGGTAGCCCTGTGGAATTCGAAGTTTTACTTATATAATCAGAGTTCAGTTGCAATCAGATTGAACTTAATTTGACTATGTCATCCGAATATATTAAACTAGCTGTTTACCGCGTATTCACTCTCATATTGGACGTAACTATTAGACATGTGCACCAAATTTTATCCAAATTCATTCAGCAGATTTTGCTTGAAAGAGTAAGCTAGTTTATAATACTGGTTTAGATCACCGCTTCGATAATTTCCCTCGAACTAACGATACCGTAATGTAATTTTAAAGACAGACATTGACCAGACATCGTTTAGAAAGCAAATTAAAGTGAAAAGCTGCGGTTTACAACAAAAACAAGTCATTGAAATATAATCTTTAGTATAAGCTCGAGCTTGCAACGCATGTAATGTTATACGACCAGCATTTATCCTCTGTATACAAAACTACGTAAAACCTTTTTTCCGCCTATTCCTTTCACATTTCCCTTAAAAATTATAATATTTATACTGTCGTTGCGCATGCAAAACGACGAAAGAGCAGTTTGAATTTAGAAGGCGCAAAATTTACACATCGCGCTAACGCAATCAATAGTTAAAATTTTTACTTGTATTAACTTTATTTAAATGTCGCAGAATTTATATGAGCTGGATATAAAGGAGTTGATTTAATTTAGTCGATAAAATTATAGTTAAATGGCCAATAGCCATTTTCAAATGCCAAGTTTTTCTTACTGCATATAGAATTTTGACATCCTACTAATATAATTAGCATATATGCAAAAGTTTGTGAAGATAGATGGATGGATGGTTGTTACTCTTTCATGCTAAAATAACTTAACGGATTTGGATAAAACTTTTTATTCGGACTCGTGCAGTAGTTACTTGACCACGCGGGTAAAACCCCGGGAAACAGCTTGTAGATAATATTCATACACCTAATGTCAAAAACCTATCTCTAGTAAGGAAATCTATGGATAGATAGAATATTGAAAGCAGCGGTATGATATTTTTTTTCTGCCTCCTGCAATATTGTAAAAACTCGCATACGCGGTATTTACAAACTGCTCTTCCGCGGTTTTGCACGCACAAAGTCTATACAACCTTATACCGCTCAACCAACCCCCTTGCAACATATCCGCAATAGCGGTAGCATATGACTCGCGTTATCTCTAACGGTACCAATCCGGCCTTATATAAAATGCAAAACAAACGCCAATAGCCCAACCGTGGGCAGATTCGCCCAATAACAACGTACCAAGCAAATACACACGGTATTTTTATATACCATAGAGCTTAAAATATTCGATTCTAAACCCTGATAGCGAGTATTTACGACTTTTATCATTCTACTTATTCGCACGCGTCAGAGGTAGTGCGAGTTGACTTAAGCTTTACAATTTATTGGCATTTTGACGTTGACAGTTTACCAAATTACTAGTGGTTAGTGTAACTGGTTTGTCACGTTGAACCGTCAGTTAGGTCTGTGTACTTTGGTTCGGAACCTGTTCAATGTTGGGGTCAAAATGATGCGGTAGTTAGGGCCAGTTTGACCTCTTAAATGAATAGTAATGTTATGATAGTTTATGGTTGACATTAAATATGATGGGGTTACTTTGTAACGGGAGGTTAGATGACGTTTATGGACTGATCAGGATATGATAAGATATTACTGTTTACTTCTACACACTACCTCCAGCGTAGAATGTCTGTTTTCAGATTTCGCATTTGTGGACTAGCTGTTACGCGCAGTTTCGCGCACCCGGATAAAAAGAATCCTATATCCTTCCCCAGGTCTAAATCTATCGCTACACCAAATTTTACCAAAATCGGTTGAGCCGTTTAACCGTGAAAGCGTAACAGACAGACGGAGTAACTTTAGCATTTAAATACATATTAGTCACCTTTATTTTATTTTTTTAAATAGAAGATATTTATCAGCAATACTTCCAACACTTTTAATTATAGCTCGAAAGAGCACTTAACAAATCTTCCATAGATAAAATTTCATATAACATAACACCTTAAACAGGTTACTAATTTAAAGATTAAACCGCTAATACACATAAATGCAACATTTAATAACGACGAGAACATCTATGCTTCTTGAAATTAACATAACGATTGAAAGGAAAGACCTCCTAGTCTAAAGTGTATAGAACTTAACCACTGTCTATGTGTTTCAGAAGGCCAGTTAAAAACAACCCTTGAAAAGTCATCATCTGCCTAGCCTTTTCCCAACTATGTTGGGGTCGGCTTCCAGTCTAAACCGGATGCAGCGGAGTACCAGTGTTTTACATGGAGTGACTGCATATCTGACCTCCACAACCCATTGGGTAAAACTACACCTGTAACGACTGGCAAATATCTACAAATAACAGCCGGGACCAACAGCTTAACGTGCTTTCCGAGGCCCCAGTTTTATCTAGGGGTATCGTGTTACCTGTTGTTGAGGTCAAATAGGCAGTCGCTCCATATAAAACACTGGTACTCAGCTGAATCCAATTTGAACTGGAAACCGACCCCTACATAGTTGGGAAAAGGCCAGGCAGATGACTTATTCACAAAACAACCCCTTACAAGTGGTTGTTAATAAAATCGCAATAGGACTTCTGGGTCTATTTTGTTGTGTGAAAGATCTAGCCAATAACAATTATCTGTATGTTCACATGCACATCGAATACGAATCTAGCATTTAGCGACTAGTTCGGCCTGTTTTAAGCTTAGAACACACGGTTGTGAGGCGTCAGGAAAAAAGGCACAAAAGTCTTACGCAAATAGATAATTCTTAGTAGCTTTTTATTATTGGCTTTAATTTTCTGCTGTTAGACAACCGAAGTATGGGTTTAGGTTGCTTTTGAAAACTACTTTATTGACAATGAAAAGGAGTATTTTTTGTGTTCTGCAATAAAACATTTTGTTCCTAATCTGTGCCTATAATATTTTCCAAATAAAAAAAATATCGACCATTATTAAGTTACTAAAATATTTAGGTGACTTTTTAAGTAATGTTATGTATATTTATAGCCGGGAAAAATGCATAATTATTAAAACTTAAGATATTATTTTTCATTACAAACCGTTACAACAACTATATTCAGGCCTACAAAGCAACTGTGTACGCACTTGACTGAGTAACCGTACTTCATAACTCACTACCATAAACACATAAACCTCAAAATATTTGCCTCACACATACACGTCATCTAATAACGCCTCGTCAGCATTCATGTGCACCTGCCTCATATACAGCGATACATAATATCGTGTGGACCTCGCTTTATCTTGCAACATTTTGAATGCAAGTGAACGGGTATCTTCTTATTCCGTTATTTTTAATCTGTGAATTTGTCACGGAAGGAATATATTGCTTGTCAATCCTTACTCGATACTATAAATGCGAAAGTAAATCCTTACTAATATTATAAATGCGAAAGTAACTCTGTCTGTCTGTCTGTCTGTTACGCTTTCACGCCAAAACTACTGGACCGATATAAATGAAATTTGGTACAGAGATAGAATAGACCCTGAGGAACAACATAGGCTACTTTTTACCCGGGTGCGCTAAGTAGTTCCCTCGGGATGCGGGTGAAACCGCGGGAAACAGCTAGTATGTCTATATATCTGTCTATTACGTCTTTCACGGTAAAACGACTGAACCGATTTAGATGATATTTGGTGTGGATATATAGATTGAAGCCTGGGGAAAGACGAATATATAAAAATACTTTTGTCCTGAATATCTGACCGATCAACGCAAAGCCTAAACCGCGAGACCTGGAACTTGGAGGGTGTGTTCTTTGTATGACGTAGGCATACGATAAGAAATGATTTTCCGAAATTCTACCCCTAAGAGAGTGAAAAAGGGGCAAGGTTTTGTATGAAACTATGTCATTTTTATTGAATACGTATAGCCCACGCGGAGGAAGCTAGTGATTTATTAAACTAAAGATGTGTTGTTAGCGCTTAGAAATTACAACATAAAATGAAGGCAATTGACCTAATCCCATTGACCAGCTTGACCAATAATCGCAACGTAATTAACCATGTATTTATTCAAATCTTATTTATTATCTAGATTGCCTAACTAAATAACAGTTCTAGAGATCTATAATTAAGGTTTTTCCTAATTATAGGTACATAGTTCTCTAAAACTATCATTCAAATGTGTATCCATATCAAAATGTTTTTCGTTTTTATCTTGCCAAGCAAAACTCAGCAAAAACCACCTACCAATATATCCAATAACCTCATTCCAACAAAATATAAATACAAGAAAAATAAACCTTAACCCAGTTCTAATACATGTGTAATACATACAAAACGAATAATTCTATATACATTTTCTTACCAACACTCAATCCAATAAAGTACCGCACTACAAGTACAGTCAATACTCAATAAACCATTATGAAAAGAACGGGCTTAGCCAGCAAGTTTCATAGAAAACAGGCTCTGTTTATGCTGGATTTGTGCTCTTGATAGTGTGGCTGACTGTACCAGTACATTATATAAGAGCTAAGCGCTCTTATGCATTTGTATCAAAAGTGTTTGTCATGGCCAATGGAGACGGGTGTGGTTATAATGTGGAACAATCACGATACACTCTGCCTTTATGATGTAAAGGTGTGTATAGACTGTGGTAATCCCGGGAAACGCGGGATTTGAATAGAAGATTGAAGATTTTTTTAAAATAAAATATTAGATTTTACTGTTGTTTTTTACTAAACTGCAACAAAAATATTATACGACTAGCTTCCCGCCAGCGGAAAAAATGACCGAGTTTCATACAAAATTTGCCCCCCTTTTTCACCCCCTTGGGGGTAGAATTTATCAAAATCCTTTCTTAGCGGATGCCTACGTCATAACATCTACCTGCATGCCAAATTTCATCCTAATTCCTCCAGTAGTTTGGGCTGTGCGTTGATAGATATCTATGTCAGTCAGTCACCTTTGAGTTTTATATATTATATATTTCGATTAAGATTAATAAAAAAAGGATTTATCCTGAAAAAACATTTTACTCTAATCTATGATAGAATATAATATAATATTTCGATTAAGATTAATAAAAAAAGGATTTATCCTGAAAAAACATTTTACTCTAATCTATGATAGAATATAATCTATCTATACTTATAATAAATCTGTAGAGAGGTCAATTCTGTACATGAAATATATTTCCAAAATAACTATCAGGGGGTGATTAGGGATCGATACTGATGCCAAAAATGCAATAAGTAAATTTTTTGTCTGTCTGTCCGTCTGTCTGTCTGTCTGTCTGTCTGTATAAACTCTATAGAAATAAAAACTACTCGACGGATTTTAACGAAACTTGGTACAATTATTTGTCAAACTCCTGAGATGGTTATAGTATACTTTTCATCACGCTACAATCAATAGGAGCAGAGCAGTGAAGGGAAATGTTGTCATTTTGTTTAAACGCGCTAATCTCAGGAACCGCTGGTCCGATTTAAATAATTCTTTCAGTGTTAGATAGTCCATTTATCGAGGATCCATTTACCCCATTTGTCATAAAAAAGTACCTACACCTTAGTCTTACTAAAATCTGACCTTCACTATCCAAAAATTCCCGTTCCCCGGGACTGACTCAATCAGCACAGACCTTTACAATAAATCGACAAAAACATGTACAACGATAATACTTACACGCCTTACAAAGTAAAAGATGAAGCAGTTAGAATTTACGATCACCTCTCAATGTTCCATACAGGCGTCCAGGCGTACAAGCGTCCAGGCTAATGAAAATTGCCAATAAAATCTTTATGGGCTCGTATTTTTTAATGTGTATGTATAATGTATGTATTAAATTCAATTTATGAGTAGCAAATAAAAACGTGTATGCTGGTACTACACTCGGCTTATGTGTCCAAATATTTGGGTGATTTTATAAACACAAAGTGGACCCTATTATTAGTTGTATAAAGTTCACTTCGTTATACGGAAAAGGCCCAAATATTTGGACAAATAAGTCAAGTCAGCATTAAATAAGTAATCCTTTATATCGTTTGAAGTTAATCCCGGATTATTTTTAGTCTCGCAAATTAGGGGTCTTATAAAATACAATAAATTATGATATCAGTGAAGTATCATCATTTGTCGTAGTGGCCTGGAGGTTAAAGCGCTTGCGCCTTACTACGAAAGGTGCAGGTTCGAAACCTGGCAAGAACTAATCTTTTTTGTCTTTTTCTCAGTTATGAACTTTCTAAGTGTATCTTTGACATCACTCACTAACGGTGAAGGAAAACATTGTAAGAAAACATGGACTTGTAAAAGTCTGAAATCGCCAAACCACCTTGAGCAAGCATTGTGAATTGCTCATGCCTCTGTATGGTCTATATACCTTTTAATAATATTAGTATAGACAGCAATGATTAGAGTAAAGTTACTCATAATTAAACTTTATGGGAGTCATTAAGTAGTGCTTGATCTGTGATTGATCATCATCATCTGCCTAACCTTTTCATGTTGGGGTCGGTTTCCAGTTTAACCAGATGCAGCTGAGTATCAGTGATTTACATGGAGCGACTGCCTATTGTATAAATGATATTATTCTATATGTGATAGGTATAATTACTAAATCACCTACCAATCCCCCTAACAACAATTCAACAACACACCGTATTATATCCATCATTATTAGTCCTCGCCCTGTTTATTTTGGATCACATTTTAGTGGAAAGCTAATAAAATATTCATATTATTTCCTAACATATCGAGCGAGCCGTCCATCAATTGGATATACAGGGTAAAAATATACCTTTATATCTTCTATGACATATAAAATGCTTTGTCCTGAATGACTGACGGATCAACGCACAGCCTAAACCGCTGATCGTAGAGACCTGAAACTTGGAGAGTGTTCTTTGTATGACGTAGGCATCCGATAAGAAAGTATTTTCCGAAAATCTACTCCTAAGGGGGTGCAAAAAGGGGGAAAATTTGCTAGAACGAGGTTAGGTTAGGTTGGGGAATAGAAAAAAAATGGCGATAGTTACTAAATTTGCTAGATCAGCTAGTAATAATGTATAAAAAATGAGGGGTTTGTTTGTTTGAACGCGCCAATTTCTGCAACTAGCCGTCAGATTTGAGAAATTCTCTGTGCATTTGTTAGCCCAATTTTCAAGGAAACTTTTGGTCCAATTTACATTACGCTATAACTAAAGGGGGGTGTGATGGAGTAGGATGAGAGCCCCTGGCGGGTGAAACCACGGACTCAGCTAGTTTTGGTATAATCGTACATACAACTTAGCCACAAAAATTTTGTGAATGATATCAAGTTAAATTGCTTTTAGATTGTGTTTTCAGGCTTTCTAATGAACGTGTGTCAATTACTACGTTCTTTTGACTGATTGCGTATGGCTTTTATTATTTAAGTTTAATACTGGCGAGGTTTTTGATATCCATTGGGAAATATCCATTTTTTTAAACACGCTTTTATTAGCTCGGGTTGTATGTAGGTATGTATGTATGTATGTATGTATGTATGTATGTATGTATGTAACGGAATCTTTGAACCTAATTTTCACTGGTTTCTAGACGTCTGATCAACTTGGAACTTTGCACACGTGTTAAGGGCCGATGACAATGCAATAATCCGATAAAAAAAACTAAAAAAACACGCTTTTATTGCTGACCTAACTAAAAAATGGAAAATAAATAATAGTTAAAAAAAACTAAAAAAACACGCTGTTATTGCTGACCGAACCACGTTTTTTACTCTGAATTGAATTATTTAAAAATTATTTTCTACTTTTTAGTTCGGTCAGCAATAAAAGCGTGTTTTTTTAGTTTTTTTAAACTATTATTTATTTTTTGATTGTTGAGTGTTGCAGTCAATAAATGGAATCGAACCGCAGCCCAACCCATCCAACGTGGCAGCGCAGCCAGCCTTTTGGGCACGATTCCCTTTGATAGCGATGCGGATGGCTATGTGCACGATTCCCGTTGACAGCGATGCGGATAAATATTTTGATGCCTAATGTCATGAATATAATTTATTATTCTTATATTTTTCATAGTATTTTTCTTCAATATCATTGTAAATAAAGCCCTATCTACATAAATGTTACTTTTAAGACAAGCAAGAGTGATAAATGTTCTGAATAAGATGTTACCACGTCGCACCAATATTTTACGGCTGACAAGACTTCTCAAAGTACTTAAACTTTTAAACGTAAGTGCACTGAACTGTCTAAACCGAACAAATTATACCATTACCGCTTATCTTTATTTTAAACCTTATTGCGTGGAAATAAGGTTGGATATTACATAACAGACAAGATAAAAGTGCATGACACGGTACTAGGAAATTTGAAAATATTTGAAGCATTATTTTAATTGTTTTAGAAGAATTTTTAAACTACACTTGCCTTGCATGAAATTGCAATAAATAAATTTCCAAATCAAAACTGGGGGGTTAGACAAGTGGCAAAACGCTAACGCTAACGCTAACGCTAACGCTCAATGTATGGGAATGACATTCGTTTACGACTAGCTATATGTCATTCCCATACATTGAGCGTTAGCGTTAGCGTTTTGCCACTTGTCAAACCCCCCTGGTATGTATATCTAGTAGGTACTATTTAAGTAATGATTAAAGCATTTTTTGAATAAATCAGGCATGAGCATAACGTAAACCAGGGATTCTTCTGGGCTGTTTTTGTAAAGAATTTGTCCCATGAATCGCACTCTCGAGCTCTAAGTACTTGTAGCTTTATACTTAAACCGTGGAGTCCCTTTTCTGTAGTATTTTGTGGTATAGGTATAGCTAGGTTCATACTACGATACCATACACCCTTACACTCAGTGTGTGCAACGAGTGTCTGAGTGTAAACAGGTGTGGGACATTTATTGTGACACAAGAATCATCATCATCATCAGCCTATATATTGTCCCACTGCTGGGCACAGGCCTCTTCTCATACAGAGAAGGCATGAGCATTAATCACCACGCTTGCTCAAGGCGGATTGGCGATTTCAGACTTTTAAGTCCAGGTTTCCTCACGATGTTTTCCTTCACCGTTAGTCAGTGACGTCTAAGATATACTTAGAAAGTACATATGACTTTAGAAAAGTCACATTGGTACTTACCAAGTTTCGAACTTGCACACTCGTACACGAGAGGCAGGTGCCATAGTATTAAAAAAATATTCTGACACTAGCTTTCCGCCAGCGGCTTCGCCGGCGTGAAAATCACAGAGTTTCATACAAACTGTGCCCCCCTTTTTCACCACATGAGGGGTAGAATTTCGAAAAATCCTTTCTTATAGAATGCCTTTGTATGAACAAAGAACACACCCTCCAAGTTTCAGGTCTCTACGATCAGCGGTTTAGGCTGTGCGTTGATTGCCGTCAGTCATTCAGGACAAAGCATTTTATATGTGTCACAATCTCTTTACTTAACTCACCTTTTAAACCAATGTTTTCAACATTTACACACATACTTTGTTTAAAAACATACATTATTTAAGTACGTACGTAACTGCCTGCATACTTAAGTGTCACTTATCAACCAATACCACGCTTTTGGTTTCCATTACTAGCATAAATCTTAAGTTACAAGTGTGCTTTAAGTTACTTTGGCCCGTACTTAACTTGCTCACGCGTCATTACAGTATTTTAAACATTTTTTGGAGATAATACTGTCCATGGTCTAGTGGTTACAAGTGGTGCTGGTGAAAATGAGGATCTAAGTTCGAAATCCAGTTTAGGCAATGTTATTGGGAACTGATTATCTAGAACAAAAAATATCATGTACTAGCTTCTGCCTGCAACTTCGTCCGCGTGGAATAGTAACTTTGGGCTATCGCTAACTTTAACCCCTGATTTTAAATCATTCTTCATTGATGCTCGGCTCCTATTGATTTTAGCGTGATGATATATAGCCTTCCTCGATAAATGGGCTATCTGACACTGAAAGATTTTTTTAAATCGGTCCAGTAGTTCCCGAGATTAGCGCGTTCAAACAAACAAACTCTTCAGCTTTATTATGTTAGTACCGATACATAGTAGCGATGGCTTAGTGGTTAAGGCACCTGCCTCTCGTGTACGAGTGTGTGGGTTCGAAACTTGGTAAGTACCAAATATACTTAGAAAGTACATATACTTTCTAAGTATATCTTAGATACCACTGCTATCGATAAAGGAAATTATCGTGTGGAAACCTAGACTTAAAAAGAGTCTGAAATCGCCAATACGCCTTGAGCAAGCGTGGTGATCAATGCTCATGCCTTCTCTGTATGCGAAGAGGCCTGTGCCCAGCAGTAGGACAATATATAGGCTGATGATGATATATCTCGCCTATTTTCTTTCAAGGGTTTAACAGAGATGTTAATACCAGTTAAGTAGTAGGTACTTAGATAAACATTGATGAGCTTTTTGCTATCAACTAGTATCAAGACTTGAGGATATCACTGCTAACACTGACAAGCCGGGAAATAAACTCAGGACTTAATTACCTCAAGCTAAACAACCGCATTTTAGCCACCAAACCAACGAGGTAATATTTAAAAATAGTTTTTATTTAAATAAACATTATTTTTGTTTAAAAAAAATCTATTCGAATTACCAAAAACACATTGAAGTCGTTTAGAAAAATATCTGTCATTATTTAAATAAACTACGAATAAGGTAACCACGGGGGGTTAGTGTGACAAAGTGTTAACGTTAAGTAAATTTACGTGTAATCAATAAATATGTTAATATTTAAATTGATTATTTTTATTGTATTTAATATTTTTTACATGGACTAACTTAACCACAGGACAAGAGGTCGTTCTCATTGCTCTATCGAAGATGCAGTCTGAGATATTGTCTTGCTAATATAGTTTTTTTTTCGGATGGGAAATCATTAAATGATCCGCCGTGGGTGGGGCGGAAGGGAGTGTCAGACTCTTACTGACTAAAATCCATTCATGTTCCTTCCAGCCCTTTGTATTCCGGGGGCTTGGCATCTCTTTCGAACGTCCCGAAGGCTTACCAATAGAGTATGGTATGACTGTCAGTTTAAAGTGCTTTTTAATTTAGAAAATGCATTAATTTCTCCTTCTCTTTTCAATAGTCCAAATTTTCTTTGTGCTAAACAAAGGGCTTTCCTAATATCTTCTAAGTATTCTTCCAGTGCGACTCCAAACTATAGCTCGCTCGTCCATACATATTTTTGACGTCTCGTGTCCTGTGATTAATATTTCCACGCTAGATGGCTGCCATTGTGGTGAGTAGATTAATAGTTTTTTAGCATGCAGGGACGTACTCAGTGAGTAGTATGGCATTTTAAAGATAAATATAAGTTTATTCGCAAATATAGGTACAATACAGGTGATACAGATAAAATTTTGGTTCAGCCATATTTTGCCATGATGGCATGCAAATTTAAATCATAAGTAGGTACACACTAGCATTAAAATTAAAAACTAAAAATTACAGAGAATTACTTAATTTATTTTATTCATGTGTGTTTAACTGATTTTAAAACAGTTTTGCTAGACTTTCTGACTGTTGCTTAGCAATAATCTCACTCATAAATGCTGTTAGCGTTAATCCGAACTTAAGTTAGTAGCTTAATCCTGGATTACGACGTTAAGTAAGGATTAGGTGAGAAATGGTTAAACTTCAGATTACAGGTTTTTTATAAGTAAGAGGGTTAGTGTTTCGAAGTCGACAAGGATTTTTTTTTCGATACGAGCGACCCCTCCCCTCTTACTTTTGAATGGCTGTACCTAGATATGTGGAAATAATCACATGTAATGAACCTACAAGGAAAACTATCACGGCTAAGTAGGCTTAACCGGTTACAGAGTTATAGTCGACTAACTAACTCCTACTACGGAACCCTACTGCGCGTGAACCGACACGCACTTGGCCGGTTTTTTTTATTGATTTTTTGTTTGATCGATTACGAAAAAGTAGTCTAAAACGTCAAGGTAATCCTAACTTCCTAATATTATAAATGTGAAAGTGAGTTTGTTTGTTTGTTACGCTTTCACGTTAAAACGGCTGAGCCGATTTGAATGAAATTTGGTACAGACATAGAAGGCACCCAGGAGTCGGTTATTGGCTACTTTTTATCTTGGTTTATTTAGTAGTTCTCCCGGGACGCAGGTAAAATCACGTGATATATCTAGTATGTAAATATTATGCATGCAACCGTAATTATTACCGCTAAACAAACAAAGTGTGTTTATTGATTGAAAATTAAACTGATCCGATATTTGAGAACAATTAGTACCTATATTATTTTCCTATCTTTATTGACTAAGCGTCTAAATTAACTGCCTAATTAATAGCATACCGACAAATTAGCTTTAAGCACATAAAACAAGTTTTAGAGGCTTGTAATTTACGCGAGTCGTATGCCGTACAATATTTTATTTCTTTGTTTAGATTGTATAATTTTCTTAGAGGTAGCCTGGGGCTGTACCACCACGTGTTTTTACAATCACTATTCAAGTTTGAGAGCGTGACACAGCTACTAACGTCGTATAGCTCCGTCTCTTTTCCATAACGGAAATAATCTTGTTTTTGCACGTCATGGTAAGGCCCCTGTATCGTAAAAGGACTATTGTAAACATTTAATTTTCTGTTTGATTTCGGGTCTATGAAGATTCCTGCCGGTTCTTGTTCATAAGACCCACTCCTTGGAACAGTGCAACTAGCTTGACGCTTCATGCCTGCAAAGATCTATTTAAATGAGTTTTTAGTTTGTGTTTTGAGTTTAAGTTTTGAGTTAGAGTTTTATTTAGACGATCTTATTGCTAACTGAATTTGAATGAGACACAGCTATGTGGAAACCAGCTGTCATGATACGTGCACCAGGAATGAGGAAGGACTTGAGCATGAATGTGGATGGCTATAGAGGTAGAGAAAAACCAAAAAAACGATGGATGGATTGTGTGACAGATATTATGGCTAGAAAGGAGGTTACTAGAGAGATGACGTCAGATGTTTTTTTTTCGGATGGGAAATCATCAAATGACCCCTCCCGCCGTGGGTGAGGCGGGTGGGAAAGTCAGACTCTTACTGACTAAAACCCATCCATGTTCCTTCCTCAGCCCTTTGTATTCTGGGGGCGCGGTATCTCTTTCGAACGCCCCGCAGCCCCGGCATGACGTCAGATCCTGCGCTAACACCAAATTAATTGGAATAAGGGCAGGAGAATAATATTACTTACTGAAGGCACTTGATAAATTCATGGCTGTACAAATAAAGGTTTTGAAGAAAACAAATAATAACGGTATTAATAGAATTACATGAGGTCAATATTATACTCGAAATACCGAGTAAATATTTAATTATATTTGGTTAACGCCTACATGTTTTTAAAGTACATTAAATTGTGGTTTTTGGTGGAGTAGGTATTTAATATTAATAGACTACTAATACTAAGTAAGTACTGATTTTTTTTTTCACTCGCATATTGAGAGAAGTCGTAGTGGCATAGTGGTTAAGGCATCTCGAGTACGAGTGTGCGGGTTCGAAACCTGACAAGTGCCAATGTGACTTTTCTAAAGTCATATGTACTTTCTAGGTATATCTTAGACGTCATTGACTTACGGTGAAGGAAATCATCGTGGGGAAACCTGGAATTGAACAATCTGAAATTGTGAATCCGCCTTGAGCTAGCGTGGTGATCAATGCTCAGGCCTTTTCACTATGAGAAGAGACCTGTGCCCAGCAGTGGGACAAAGGCTGATGATGTTACTTAAAGTCTATTCGAAGATTCGTAGCCATTTTTTTTTAAATCGTGAACTTAAGAATCCGGAAAAACAATGATAAAATCATTAAAATCCATACATAGGTTTTTTTTTGTAATCATAAAAATGTTTGTAATCATAAAAATTTTAAATAATATTTTAACTATCTAAATCCCTACCTGTATTATGGATTATCTCTCTAAAGATATAAAAAGCTCTCAAAGCGTTAGACCAGTAGTAAATCCAGTATTAAGAATAATTAAAATATCTAATAGATATTTAAATGTATTAATATAAAAACCTGTGGGTTTGTTAAAATTGTAGCTTTACATTTTTGTATAACAAAATACGCAAATCCGTATCTTTTTATTTTGTAATTTTGGAAAAAAAACTTTTTTTATCTTTATAAAGCGACAAAAAATAAAATATACAAAAATTTAATTCGTTTTTTTTTTTGTATATTTCAAATTAAAGCATTATATTGTATTTTCAAACCATAAACCTCATTGTATAATTGCACAAAATAAAAGACAATTAGCAAACAGCACCGCGGGCTATACTTAGCTAAACCACAGTATAACAATAGCGGTAAAACCACTCCTACGCATTAAATCCGTTCAATAAGCTCCCCTATTAATTTTATTGATGATAGTAAAAAATGCTATCGCCTCAATAAATTAAGTGAATATTTTGACAATAAATAAAACTAGATTCTTTTGTTTTTTACATTGAATCAATTAATTGTTGAAATGTGCGGTCATCCATGTGGTATAAGAAGACAGTCAATGAATATATTAAAAACTCATTTATGTGTCAGAAGAAATACCTATAGTTTTTATTTAGAAGCGCAGACGAACAAGTCATGAACATTGGTTATATTCTGCCTAGCCTTTTCCCAACTATGTTGGGGTCGGCTTCCAGTCTATACGGGATGCAGCTGAGTACCAGTGTTTTACATGGAACGACTGCCTATCTGACCTCCACATCCCAGTTACCGGGTAACACGATACCCCTGGTAAGACTGGTTGTCAGACTTTCCAACTTCTCACTACCCCTAACGACTGTCAAAGATCTACAAATGACAACCGGGACCAACAGCTTACCGTGCTTTCCGAGGCACGAAGGAGTCTCGTTATGACAAAGATGGTCACCCATCCACGGACCGGCCGCGCCAAACGCAGCTTAACCTTTGATCGGTCGAACCGTGCGGCTGTTAATTAGCCACGAACTTCTAGAAATTGGTTACACTGTGCACTTCAAATTCAACTGTTTTTCACTTGGAAGCGTTAATTAGTTTATTAAGCAAGCTATGCCTCTGTTTGTTGACACACGAACAAACACCCAATTTTGTTCAATTTGAAGAGATTCGGATAGGCCCTCGCTTGTTAGGGTTCCGTAGTCAACAAGAAACCTTTATACTTTTGATTTATCCGTCCGTCTGTCTGTCTGTCCGCGCAAGGCGACCAAGTAGTAAAACTATTTTTTATGTATATATTGTAAATACCTTTTTAAATTAAAGTATCACCTGCTATTTTCTTTTTATATTATTTTTATTTAAATTAAATAAGTGTTTGCTTTAAAAGCTCATAACATCAGAAAAAATAATATTGAATATGTATATTAAGGCTCATATTTATATGTATACTTCAGCCCTATTTGTAATATAAATATTTACGTTACTACGTCAAAATGAATAATTTACTTGTCTTGATTTATTTTAAAATATATTTTATTAATGCTAAAATAAAATTTACATCGACAGCGTAAAATAAACAATTAAATGAAATAATAATGACCTCCATAATTTTATTTACATTATAAAATTTTATTACGGCAATTAAAATTTACTACAAGCAAAATATTTATGGAAAATGTAATAAAACAGGCCTTATTTTAAAATTTAAATACCTATTTGCCGCGAGAAAATCGAGTAGGTAATATGAATTAAAATACTATAATAAAATCATAAAAATGTTCAGAACAATATTTAATGCTTTCTAGTATGTTCTCTATAAAAAAAATCCTTTAACATTTAAAAAAGTTTAAAATTTCGATTATGTCAACAATATGTAGGTATAACATTTAGACTAAGTTCAAATTTCAGCTAGTGAATTGATTTTTTTAGCTAATATTAAAAAATCGAAGGTGTCTGTCTGTTTGCTGTGACGCTTACACGTTAAGGTGCTATCCGCACATTTCCGGATGAATTCCCATCCGAATAAAATATTTAAAAAAAAACAGTCAGTAGCGATGACTCACGGCCCAGGTCAACGGAACCGTGACCTCGCGCGTGCTAACAACCACTTATTAATATGCGTGCGCGCACGTTTTGGGCATGGTCATCTATATGTATAAGATTGATTGGAGACTGTTTCCCGCGGGCTCACCCGCATCTCCAGGGAACTGTTTTACCCGGTAAAACCTACCCTATGTCCTTTTTTAGGGTTCAAGTTATATCCATACGAAATTTTATCCAAATCGGTTCAGTCGTTTTACCGTGAAAGCGTAAACGACTTAGGGCGGATTCGACCAAACTGGAATAAATTTTATTCTCGGCGTAGATCTCTTATCTCTCGATAAAAAATAAATTTCACGTTTAACCAACTACAATTCGAGGAATAACGAGTCTATTCGGGAATAGTCACTATACCACCATTTTGCGTGGAATAAGAAGTTTATTCAAGGAATAATAAAATGGCGTCCTATTGATTTATGCTGTCATTTTAATTCATTGACATTTTTATTTTAATTTTTTAATTTATTTAAAGGGCTTTGTCGCTTGGCAGTTACTTGTCCACGCTATAATACGACAAATCAGAGTTGACATGAGTTATGCTACTGCACCCTCCCGTTTGTGAGTAATTTTTTTTGGCCGCGTATTACATTCGTTCACATTCACTTCGCTATTCGTGAGTAGCTTATCCAAGTATAGCTATACGCTAGATTGCGTGGAAAAACGACTGATGATTTACTCGAGAATAAAATCGTGGTATATATTATTTTCCGTGTAGTTATTCTTGTATAAATTCAGGTTTGGTCGAATCTACCCTTAATGCTATACAACTGTAGCTTTTGTTTGGTGTATAATTATGAATTTTCTGAATATTCATATCGTGTCCATTTTTGTGCCATGCTACTATGTTACCATATAGTAGCCTTCGTCCTAAATCTTCTTCTTATCATGTGGGCTGCAAGTTTATTAACCTAACAAGCCCTAGTGTCAGAGTTTTCTCAAATCCGCCTGACGACCTTTGACATGGAATTATAACAGCTGCTATCAAGATAGCAGCCGGGGACGACGGCTTGACCCAGGCCTGGGTGTACAACACCGCCCACTACCTGACTCCGGGCATCATCTGCCTAGCCTTTTCCCAAGTATGTTCGGGACGGCTTCCAGTCTAAACCGGATGCAGCTGAGTACTAGTGCTTTACATGGAGCGACTGCCTATCTGACCTCCACAACCCAATTACCAGGTAACACGGTACCCCATTGGTAAGACTGGTTGTCAGACTTTCTGGCTTCTGACTACCCGTAACGACTGTCAAAGATGTACAAATGACAACCGGGACCAACAGCTTAACGTGCTTTCCGAGGCACGGAGGAGTCTCGCTATGACATAGATGGTCACCCATCCACGGACCGACCGCGCCAAGCGCAGCTTAACCTTTGATCGGTCGAACCGTGCGGCTGTTACTTAGCCACGAGCCCCTCCTTAGCTACTACTGCCTGACTACTACTACCTGACTCCGGGCAGCTTTGTAAAATCATTAAAAACCCACAGAACGATTTCAACCCGACACGGGAATCGAATTAAGACGACGACTACCGCCAATGACCTTGAGCAAATGGGCGGAGCTTAAGCTTCCCCCCCGCGACCCCGCAATGCACACCGCACGGTTGTCATTTTATATTTTGAAGAACTTTGACGGGTGACCATAATATTATGTAGAGATTCTAAGGACAGTCGCATATTGTATTTTGATATGCATGTCTAAGATATAAAAATAGAAATACAAATAACATCTGTCTGAGTAATACTTCGAAACACTAATTTTAAATTTCCAACCCCCACTGCATACTTCGCTTGCCAGAAAAGCAAAAATATTTTCAATTTCTTTAATCTGCAAAACATGTTTATCGATCTGAATTGTTACAAGTTTCAAGAAAAAAATCTGACAACTAGCATTCTTGAATTAATCCGCTGTGAAAGATGGACAAACAGACAGACAAAATCGCACCATAGGAGTTAATTTTTAGGCCATATTGGTCCACTTTGAGCTCTTCTAACAGAAATGCACGCAAGTTTTTTTAATATTTGCATTTTACGACATCTGCTGCTTCTCAAATAACTTCAGCTCATCTTCACTTGTATCGGAAAATCATATTAGTTTTGTAAGGAGAGCCTGGAAGCCAGTTAATTAGTCCGACGTTTCTGATCCATCTGTAAAGTGTCCGACCAAACCTTTGGCATCAGCTTTGGCCAAACCATTAGCTTAAAATTGGCCTAAGTTTTGACACCAACAGAACCGAAATTGAATAATCTATTACGTTTAAAGACCTAAAAGTGAGTGAGACTGTATTACAAATGGTGTTAATATTTTAAATAAGCTGCAGGTAGTTTTATTCATATTATTAAGTTGATACACCGAACATATTAGTAAAAAGTCATTGTGGCTTCTTTGCTAAGGCACCTGCATCTCATTTATGAGTATGCAGATTCGAACTTCGAAACCTAGAAATTACGAATCTGACTATTCCAAAGTTTTACATGCACTTTTTTTAGTATAACTTAGACACCATTGACTAACGGTGAAGGAAAACATCGTGAGGAAACCTGGACTACACGGTCTGAAATCACCAATCCACCTTGAAAAAGCGTGATAATTAATGCTAATGCATGTCTATGTCATACCCAAAAGTGGGATAGTAAAGATTCCGATTATGACCAGGATTTTTTAAATTTTTACCTATCATGAACAATGGAATATCACCCGTTTTGGGCCCAATTTTGAAAGTGCCGCAAAGCAAAAAATCAATGCAAAAATAAATGTGCTAAATTCGGATATAGACTTTGTCTGAATTACATTTTCAAGCACCAAATTTGTACGACCCTTTTCCACGATTTCATGCATTATTGAAGAAATAAAGTAATGGAAAAAAATCCTACTATTGTATGGCATTTCGATAATCTTTTAGAAAGATGCAATATCGATTTTTGACTTTGAAATCATTAATAATTACCGATTTAAATATTTTTGATCTTTATCCTTTTACCTTATATTACTAATATAAGGTTTTTTATAATAAATATATTTTATCAGAAAAACTCACCGCAAAAATTTACAGATTTTTTTATAACAAGATTATTAAATTGACATGTAGTAGCTCAATTTTCATTTAGTTTTCTTATTACAATTCATCGGAATTCAAACATAACCTTGGAATTGGAAAATGGTCGAAATACCATATTAAGAAAAGCATTTAAGAGAAAAATGTACGGAAGTCTAATTATTTTAGAATGTTTGTTTTACAAACTACGGAGAGTTTTTTTTTAAATTTAATTCGTATACCAAAAGATGTCGAAGAAAATAATTTTAATTCCCATTTTTCCTCGAAAGTAATAGGTAGTATTTTTCTACTTTATCCATTTGCGATATATTTCAACAATTATTCCAAATCGATAAGGTTTGTTATTCCTGAAGTAATTATCAGCTCTGACAGACAGACAGAGAAAGTCGCATCCCATAAGGGTTACTTTTTACTATTTTGGTTCGGAACCTTAAATATACTATTTGAATATATCTTCTTTTTTCATTTTCAGTTCTTCTGTCTTTGACTTCTGGACCAAAAATTAAAGAAGATCAAGTCCTTTTTATTTATCAGGGCTTTAGCCAAAGAATTAAGCGATTGCCTATTAATCGGCTTAGGCCTAGCCAAAAATCGACGTTCTGTCGGATACTATTTGGTGTTGAAAATAAAACATAAGAGTGGCATAGTGAAGTAGGACCTTCATTTCTAAAACACTGCTTCGTCTTATCTTTTAGATTGTGTGTATATAATATTATCCCACATTAGATACCTTGACTAATAGATTAATATGTATATCATATGTGACTGCTTACTTGGCGTTTTTACTAAACTTCGAAAATGGTTGCTATGTAAAGCATCACTACCCAATGTTACCAGTAAAAAACCGGCCAAGTTCGTGTCGGGCCACGCGCAGTAGGGTTCCGTAGTAGGTCTTAGTTAGTCAACTATAACTCTGTACTTAGCCGTGATAGTTTTCGAAAGTTAGTTTTTTTTATTTTTGAAAGACTTATCTAACGATACCCTACATGAAGGGTTACGCAACAAAAAAAATATTCATCCTCATTTCACGTGTTCGGAAGCTCCACTATTTTTTTTTTTTATTCATTTTTAACACTTTTTCGGCGTGATCAATACACATATCTATACTAATTTTCAGCTTTCTAGTACCTCTGAGCTATGCCGCGAACAGACAGTTAGACGGACATTGCGAAACTATAAGGGTTCCTTGTCGGACTACGGAACCCTAAAAATAAAACTAATGTAACCAATCCAAAATAGGAAAATGGTCTAGCTAAAATAGTCAGACAATACAATACATTTTACATTTTACAATACTCTTTTAATAGCGTAAGCTTATTTTCTTATCATATTCTGCATTTTTTTTCAAATTCGTCTCGTAGCAAAGAAACTCGAACCCAAATTCACGTGTTTAGAAAAATATTTTCATTGGTAATAATTTAGAATAGCGCCACCTTGTTACCCATGGATAAACCATTTTATTTACAAACCATTAAATTTTGTTCTAAGATATCATCCCATGCCCTGACTTATAGCTACTATTTCTATAAATTCCAAACTATTAGGAAATATTGTAACATAACATGAAATAATTTTAATTTTGACGATTATCTCCGACCTACATGTAAAATTTAAATGAGGTATGCAATATTCTCGTTTTGAATACGCAATGTATTAAAACAAATACATATTTAAATCCTAAAGTACATTTAATTATTTAGTAAGTCAATAACAAAATATATTTGTCCTGCCAAATTTAGATACACACATTTTAGATTATGTCAGATTATGGATGATTTGGTTTGAAAACACGTTATTCACATCAAAAAAATATTTTATCCGCATGTAGTGCCTTTTCAATGTAATAATTATAATTCACCAGTCATCTTATCACAAATATAATAATTTATTTACATCGTAATGTGCTCGCTCGAGGAGGCCTTTGTCGTCAGACAAGCTGTCACTGATGATCAACCGGTTGCCGATATATTATAAGAAACTAAATCATATTTTATTTTTATTTTGTTTTCATCATAAATATATCTGTATATATTTAAACTCTGTAACGGACAGCAATAAAGGCTTATTTTATTTTATTTATTTTATTTTTTAATGTGCTCGCTATGAGTGACAGCGTCTACCCGTGACAGTGGTCACGGACGTACTGCCCCCGTCGCCCGGTGGAGCCCCTCCGTAATTTCAACTCAACGTTTTGACAAAAGCACAAAAATTGACGTAAATGTACGATTTAAAAAAAATATACGTATACAAAAAGACAGATAATTAACTTTTCTATAAAATGGTACAGGTTTCATTAAAATCCGCTTGATAAATTCTATGTAAAACTCAGTTTTTCTTGAGCGTTAGACCTAACTTCATGATTTTTTTATACAATGTTATAAATACATAATTAAAAAAAACGTTATACAAAATTATCAAGCATATGCTCTAGTTTAGTATATATACTTTTCAAATCATGAAAGCAAGTCGTTAAAGCGTAATCATTAGCTTTAAAAGGGCCAAAGTCGTATATCGCCGCCTTAAAGGCCCTGCATAGCAGTCGCGTTCGCAACCACTAGACTACTATAATTCTAACATATTATTTCTTTCAAAGATTCGCTTCAAACGGTAATAAAATTCCATGTATTTTAACAAACGCAAAAATACATGTCATTATCAAGTTAACAATTCTTAATTCTTCAAATTATCCATTGTCTGCGTTTAAACAAATTCTCATTAATTGAGATTAATATCCTCCACGTAAGAACCGTTTTAGAGTTCCGTAGTCGACAAAGAACCCTTACAGTTTCGCCTTGTCTGTCTGTCCGCGTCATAGCTCAGAGGTTCTTGGTACTATGCCGACAAAATGGTAAAATTAAAAAATTAAAAGAAACTTTATTACGGGAGATTCCATACACGTAAAGTGTGAATTAATATTTTCTTGCGTATCTCATAGTGTGGGCTACGAGGTCTTTCCAAAATATTGCAGGTGTGTGAAAATCATTTTTGGATTAAGGGTGGGCCTTTGCGAAATATCGAGCTGCAAATTTTTGTTAGATAATGACAGATGTAGCACTTATAACGAACTTCAAAGGGAAACTATCACGGTAAGTAGGCTTTACCGGTTACAGAGTTATAGTTAACGAACTCAAACGCATTACGGAACCCTAATGCGCGTGGCCCGACACGCGCTTGGCCGGTTTTAGAAATCCTTTGTCAGTTATTGTTTTTATTGCGTTCATTCACCTTCTTATAATACTACCTTTATTAATTTATCTATTCATAAACGTACCTACGATATAGTATGTCTATTTCATATTCATAACATAGCTTCAAAAGCTTTGTAGGTAGGTAGATACTATGTTGTTCATTGAATATAAGATTATGAAGTTGTACTATCATCATCAGCCTATATATTATCCCACTGCTGGGCACAAGCTTCTTCCCATACAGAGAAGGCATGAGCATTGATCACCACGCTTGCTCAAGGCGGATTGGCGATTTCAGTCTTTTTAAGTCCAGGTTTCCTCACGATGCTTTCCTTCACCTTTAGTCAATGACGTCTAAGATATACTTAGAAAGTACATTATGACTTTGAAAAAGTCACACTTGCACTTGGTTTCAAACCCGCACACATGAACACGAGATGCAGGTGCCTTAACCACTAGGCCACCACGACACGGTTAATTTTCATCATCATCGGCCTAGCCTTTTCCCAACTATGTTTGGGTCGGCTTCCAGTCTAAACCGGACGCAGCTGATTACCAGTGTTTTTAATGGAGCGACTGCCTATCTGACCTCCAAAACCACAACTGGGTAACACGATACCCCTTGGTAAGACTGGTTGTCAGACTTTCTGGCTTCTGACTACCAACAGCTCAACGTGCTTTCTGAGGCACGAAGAAGTCTTGCTATGACATAGATGGTCACCCATCCTCGGACCGACCGTGCCAAGCGCAGCTTAACCTTTGATCGGTCGACCCATATGGCTGTTACTTAGCCACGAGCTCCTTTAACGGTTAATTCTAAAACGACAAAAAAAAAATACCTTTGCCCACTGAGACGTATCACTATTATTAATATTGTATCGTACATAATTAGATATACACGTGCTATTCTTAATTCATCAGTTTTTATTGGCTAGTGTGTATTATTAAGTGGTACGCCTCAGTGGATAATTGGGCTTAGCACACGGTAGCTCATTATCGCTGGTTGAATTAAGAAGTTATTTATTAGACTGATAAGTTTTTTGTATTTTGTTTTAAGTTTTTTTTTAATTATATATAAGGTATTTAATTTATTTAAATTGAAATGGCTAATGAGTCGAGGTTCGTTCCCCACTAGGGGGAGCCCTTAGCTCGCTGTCACTTTGTTTTAAATTAAGTTGTAAGCCTTGGCTGGAGGCCTTAATTTCATTAATTAATTTAGGACCTCGCCACATTGTCCGGTTAAGCAGGTCGAATGCTGTTAGAAGCACCATGCAAGAGGTCATGTAGAAAAAAAAGTGGCTAATGCGCAGGCTTTTGCGCTATAAATCGTGGCTTTGATGCTGTTACGAGTAATGTATGTTATTTCGGGTCTATTTTGAAAAAAAAACTGCTTATCCATAAATTGCCCAGTGCAAAAAGTTCGTCATAAGTAAGCGCAAAAAGTATGCAAAAGGCCTCAAAATAAAATTAAAAATCTTAAAGTAAGTAATTGACTTTCAATGATATGTTCGCGAGTGCTACCTGCGACTTTGTTGCAAGATGGGGTGATAAACCTATAGGCTCATAAAATAAAAATCTTTTCGTAAAAATATAATTTTAATTAAATTGTTATTTATTTTTCAGGTCTACGTTGCTAAGAACTAGTATTACGTCGCATTTCTTTTGTCAAATACTTTGCATGAAAAGCAGATTACCATAGAGTTACTCTTTTTTCATAGACAAATATGTAAAAAAATAAATATATTTGTTTCATAAAACAAGAGTACATTCCACTGTATACATTGTAGATAATAACTTTTACATTTGCTGCACTATAGGCACAATTATTAAAGACCTTGTCACTTAAACTAGGTCTAGCCTTTATCTTATGAGATAGAAAATTAATTTTAAATTTCTACTCCTTCAAAGCAATTTTCCATGTAAACGCTTTTGGCATTTCTATCTAACCCTTCAAAAAATATTATTATATTTCTATAACTGATTATAAAGTGAACACATGTGATGTTGAACCCATAAATAAACATTATAATAAATAATAAAATAAAAAAAACTATGTGATGTATTTTAATTTTTATTATTCGTTTTATTTTAATTTTTCAAAGGTATGGGCCATAGGTGCTTGAAAATAAATGATTTATTATTATCCTTTATTTAAATTTTATACATATTTTTTTCATTTTTAAACATTCATTTTAAAAAAAAATATAAAAAACATTTAAAAATATAAAAAATAGGGATCCACCGATGTCGGGAACAGGGTCCAAGCTACCGGTGGTTAGGGCTCCAGAGACAGGAACCTCCTCACAATACGAGCCGTATCAAGGAGAACCGCCTTCTGAATCAGGCCCTTGACCCAGCCGCCTAACGAGAGCCTCGCGAGATGTTGATCGAGGCTCTTGGCCATCAGGCCATTGGCTGTCACGACTATCGGCACAATGACAGCAGAGTCCACATTCCACATGTCGACAACCTCATGCGCCAAGTCGAGATACTTTATTTGTTTTGATTTATTATTATTATTATTTTAGGTATTACATAAAATGTTTATCACCCCTATCGTTAAGTATCGAGCGATTGCAGTTCGCCATCGAGATTTCGCCGAGGCGATACCACACACGTTATACAATAACGTGTGGACAACACATAAGGGCTGCTTCAGATGAGCATTTTTTATCGGAGGTTAGGAAATCCGTAACGAAGAGAAAGAAAGAAAAAATACTACGCTCAGGAATAGAAAATTTGTTCAAAAGAGAAAAAGACAGTTACATTATACCCGTAAGAAGCTAAAAAGGCTACAATCTTAGCATAATGCTGCAAATTTAACCAGAGTAAGTGCTGCGCGTACCCACGGAATCGTTTCAAAACGCAAAGTTAGAAAACTTTTTTCAATTGTCCCGTGGTCTTGGCATCTACGATAATCCTCATCTATACATATAAAATGCTTTGTCTACGCACTACCTAACCGCTGATCGTAGAGACCCGAAACTTGTAGGGTAAGTTCTTTGTATGCCGAAGGAATCCGATAAAAAAAGCATTTTCCGAAATTCTACCCCTAAAGCACTGCTCAATAGAACGTGGCACAAGCAATGTTGTAAGTCATTATTACCAAAAAATATATTTTGTCCTTATCTGTCAAGTTAAAATGATATTTGACAGAGAGAGACAAAACAGTTCAGTAGCAAAAATAGGCTTATAGGCCGAATGGCCTTATTATGAATGAGAGGGTAAACGTATAACTATGACCACAGAACTTGTAGAATAAATAGACCTACACTTCTAAATATTCACACAAGTTACGAACGCTCGCTCTTCCGAATATAATGCCTTGTTTCGCTTCAAATTGCAACATGCGATGCACTACGATATCTCCAGCAAACAGTCATTATAACAGGCATTACTTATATTCCGTTGCTTCATTTTAGCAACAAAAACCTAGTCTAGAATAAAGTTAGCATAATTTGCTAAAATGAATAAAATATTTACTAGGTACTCAAATTCGTATAAGGTTTAATACATTGCAATCGAAACTCTAGCGGCTTAGATATTAAGTTCAAAATTGTTTGGAGTTCTTTCGATCCCTATAAACGTTGTCGAGTCTGGAATAGGCCTTACTGCGCCATTTTGTGGCCTACTGACCTCAGACCAAAGACTAGCAAATGGACAGCATATTTGCTTTCTGCCTACGCCCATGGTACTTTTTATAGACTCGCTAATTTGTGGAGTATACTTACACGTTATACAAGCAACTCTATTTTTACGACAGGTGTACACTATATTGTAAGAAAGAAATATGTTACTTGTGACTTTTTGGTACTAACCTACTTGCAGCATTTGGATGGCAATGAATAAGAAGAGCAGAACATGAAACAATATAAAAATTAAGGAAATATGAATACATATCCACTCGTAGCTTACAAAAATATTTTAGAAGAATATAATAAAGTCGTTTAATTCTTTATACTTGACAGAAAAGGTATAATATATATTAATAAACCACCATAGAATAAAACGGCTTTAAAGGTTGGGTCTAAGAACCTTGTACGCCATCAAATATAATTTGGCTTCCTACACAATTTTACAGCAACGCTCGAACCTAGTACGAGATTTCCATGTCTTAATACGGCATCAATGATCATGAAACAAAAGCCTGTCTACCTCAAATACCTACGACTAGACTTCTTCATACATCGGTGTCATCACTAAGCAAAAATTTTTCCGTACCAAAGGACCACAGTTTCTACAAACCAATGCTAGTTATTAAATATTGGTCCTTCTGGCCGCAAGTTGTGTTTTATCGTCATGGCTTTATTACCCGAACGCTACCGTGGGCGATACTAATTGCCAGGTTATAGTTTTTTTATGGCATTATTGTGTGATTTATAATTGACGGGTAGCTGTGAATTTTATTGATTTCTTTTTGTGAGTGATATTTCGTGTTTTGTGAAGTGAAATGGTTCAATTTTCACTTATTATAAGAATAAAACTACACGTATACTAATTTAATGTGCTGATGAAAAACATTTCTCGTTTGAAAATTTCTGCAGCACTATTAGTAACTAAGATTTTTAATAGTGTTAGACATGATAAATGTTGTTGATAATTTTCGCAAATATTTATCAAAACTTGTTTAACTGCCTTAAGAACTTTACAGACGGTATATTATAATGTTACTAAGGATTGACAAGAATTACTTTCAAAAACCTAGAATCATAACCACTATATCCACAGTGAATATCAAATATAAATTGCAAAATCATATCTGGATATTATTGCTCGTTAAACTCCATCATTAAACCCTTTATGTCACAACTTTATTAATAAATAATAACATACAACAACTTATTATACACGTTACCTATGGTCTTTAAACGCAGTAAATAAATAGGTACGCTATAATTTAAATCATTAAAACTGTAAGGGATAACTAACTAATTCTATGCGTACCTATAACCTGTATCAATTGAATATACGAAAAAACCGGCCAAGTGCGTGTCGGGCCACGCGCAGTAGGGTTCCGTAGTAGGTCTCAGTTAGTCGACTATAACTCTGTAACCGGTTAAGCCTACTTAGCCGTGATAGTTTTCCTTGTAAGTTCATTACATGTGCTACGTCTGTGATTTTTTTCACATTTCTAGATACAGCCATTCAAAAGTTAGAGGGGGGGGTAACTCGTATCGAACCAAAAATTGCACTTAAAATCTAGATATTTCGCAAGTGGCTCGCTTAACCGAAAAATGATCTTCACACACCCATAATATTTTTGAAAGACCTATCTAACGATACCCCACACGAAGGGGTACGCGAGAAAAAAAATATTCATCCCTACTTTACATGTTTGGGAGCTACCCTAAAAAAATATATTTTTCAAAATTTTATTTTACCACTTTCTCGGCGTAATCAATATACATATTCATACCATTTTTCAGCTTTCTAATAACAAAAACCACGGAGCTATGCCGCGGACAGACAGACAGACAGACAGACAGACAGACAGACAGACGGACAGAGCGAAACTATAAGGGTTCCTTGTCGGACTACGGAACCCTAAAAATGTAAACAAAGTCGACTCGTAACCTATTTTGTGCTAATTCTGCCACAGAAATTAACAAAATAGCGTAAGGATGTACAAAACTACTACTAAACATCATCATTCACCATTTTATGCCATTTTATTTATCTATCTGGGAAATTTAGAACAAAATAGGTTATGATTTTGTTTAAATTTTTTGTAAAATCAATTAGTACAGACGACCTTTTAGGGACTACAACTATACATATAAAAAAAAACGTACTTCAATCTAGAGTTCGTGTCAAAACTACTCACTGACTGTAGCATCCATTATATCGAAAACCATCTATTGTTAGGCAAAATACACTATCTTTTGCGTCATCAAAAGACATTCCTATCTGCAAAACTCGAGGCCAATCAGGCATTATTAGCTGCGGGAAGTGGTGACGCCCACGACTCGCCTTGGGCGTCCCAATCTTTAGGAAACTCACGATTTATCTCCAACACGTATTAACACACGTACGTTTAAACTCGCGATGAAAGACGCCGAATGCTCGCGGCGTATTTAAATTTTTTCTCGACAATTACTGAACAAGAATTGATTGGACTGGTCTATACGTATAACTGCGAATGGTGGAGAAATTCGCTAGAGGCGAAGGAAGAAACTTCGGAGAACGTGAGCAAACGTATTTTTCATGTGATTTATAAAGTGTTTTTTGGTATTGTTGGCTTTGTGGCTTCAGAATTGAGAATGTTCCTCGAGGGTCCTATTAGGGCTGACCCAGAATTTAAATTGGTCAAGAATTTGTTAATGACATAATCAAAGGTTTGAAATTGGTCCTTTAGGCTATCTTTTATCATTGAAGGACTTGAAAGGGCTCAATTGGTGCTGTAAATCATTATCTGGGAAAAAGAATGCAACGGGCGCTTGACAGATGGTCAAACCACCCACCATGCTAGCGTATGTAAGTTCTTGTCTTCACAGCTTGGACTGGATGACTGACTAACTAGCTTGTGACTAAGTAACTAAGAGCTATGCTACGCTAACTCTGTCTGTAACGCTTTCACTGGAAAACAGCTGAAGCGATTGAGATGGAATTTGGTGTGGACATATACTGAAACTTGGGAAAGGATATAGCATAGTTTTTATCCGTAATTCTCTCAGGATGTGGGTAAAATGCAGGAAACAACTAGTACTATATAAAGCTTTTTTTTCGGATGAGAAATCATCAAATGACTCCTCGCCGTGGGTGAAGCAGGGTGGAATTTCAGACTCTTACCGACTAAAACCCATCCATGTTCCTTCCTCAGCCTTTTGTGTACCGTGGTAACTCTTTGGAACATCTCGCAGCCTCGGCAGGGAATACTACATAACCTTGTTAATACGTAAATTATAGAAGAGTTAAACAACTTCTAGTAAGCGTTAGTTTTAGCCAATAGCGGTCAGTTTAACGTTAGGAGTCACAGTGACGGTACAGTGTAAAGCGTAATGTACCTTGCCGACAGTTATGCGAAGTATGTTGATAACCGCGTGAAGTAACGAGCAAGAGAATATTGTTGCATATACATAACTGTGCTGGCTACTGACTGCCACACGATTTAAACCTTCTTCGCAGAAGCCTTAAGATCCATACATATAATAAATGTGAGTGTGTTAGTTCGAAAACTGGCAAGTAGGTACCAATGTGGCTTTACTAAATTCATATGTACTTTCTAAGTATACGAGTATCTTAGACACCACTGACTAATGGTGAAGGAACATAGTGAGGAAACAAAATAAGAAAAAAAAAGTCTGAAATCGTCAATCCGCCTCGAGCAAGCGTGGTGATCAATGCCCTTCTCTGTGTGAGAAGAGGCCTGTGCGCAGCAGTGGGATAATAATAAAATGATGATGATGATAAAAACTCTGTATATATTGTTGTTTCGCTTTCACGGTTAAATGGCTGAATAAAAAAATATAATTTTGGTATGAGGATATAAAGGATGTTTGTATGTTTATCCTGTCTTAAGGTATCTTTATATATTTCTGATTATATTATGACCTTGTGTCGGACTTTACCTGTTAATCTGACCGATCAAGTATGTAAAGACATTTTTGCCAAAAAAAAAAAAATGTTAACACATTTTTGACATTGATGTAAGACAAAGTAATGTGTCAATTGTTTAAAACTGTTTCATTAATGACTTGACTAGTGTGAGATATCATTGGAAAAAATCTGCAGTACTTATAAAATAAACAGGATAATTTACAGAGACTGAAAAAATCTGGCAATTTTTCATAATCGATTCTACCGTTAAAAAAACGCCCAACCGTTTAGAAAACCCGCTCAATTACAAATTACAATTACCACGGTCAAGTCAAACAACTAATTAATTCCGTTAAGCACACAATACAAAACAATTAGACAAAAGGAAAGTAACTTTCTACCGAACGAAATGATTCACTACGCCCACAGACCATCGTCTTGTCGTCTGTTGTTTATTTGCATCTGCCCTTTTTGAGAGAAACCTTACTTTTAGCAATTATTATTGTGTTTTAAAGTTGCTTATGTCAGTCGACTATTTGTTATTTTTTCTTCAGAAATTGGCAAAAATGTTATGTTACGTATTCATTGTCATTCGCGTATCGTCAATATGTATGGAAAAAACGTATTTTAATACTCACGTAATTTAATTTGTATAGCTAGGTTGACTTTGTTATTAATTATAACAATATATGAAGAAATAAAATGTTTATTTGTCATTTTAGTTTTATTTATTTGTAAGCCTTCTCTTCCCCATTTGCTCCAATCCAGTGAAATCTTAGACAATTCATCTGCTTTGGACCTAACTGTGAAGTCGTTTACTGCTATTTGGGACCCACAGAGAATTGTTTTAGCCCATAACTAATAGTGGTCATACCTTTATGTTACATTGTCATTGTTTAATTAATGGAAATTAGTAGTCTGTTTTGAACTATGTATCAATAAATATTTACTTGATCATATTTCTTTTCAACATGATAGACATACTCAACGGCATATTTTTTAACACAAAGTACTTATACGTCTTCGAAATAATTCTAAAGTAAATAAGTTTTAAAAACTTCACACTTATCTTTGAAAATGGAAAGCTACGTAAAATGCTAAGTTTGCTGCATTTTTCTTACATTTTACACTTTTAGTGGTACCTAGTGACTTGCAGTACTTTGTCACCATAGTTACATTACAGTTTCACATGCATGACCTCTTTACTGTGACATACAGATGGTTGGATCATCTGACATCATCCTCCTGCTCTTATCCCAATTTTATTTGGGGTCAGCGCAGCATGTTTTCTTCTTCCATACTCTTCTATCTGCCGTCATCTCGCTAGTAACATTCATTCTAATCATATCAACCTTCACACAATCCATCTATCGTTTCTTCGGTCGTCCCCTTCCTCTATATCCATCCACATTCATGTTGGATCATCTGACAATTTAATATTAAATTACTAGCTGTGCCCGCGGTTTCACCCGCGTTCTGAGGGAACTACTTAACGCACCTGCATAAAAAGTAGCCTAAAACGTTCTGCAGGATCCCTCAAAGTGAGTTTGTTTGTTTGTTTGTTACGCTTCAACCGATTTAGATTAAATTTAGTAGGGAGATAGAAGGGACTCTGGAAACAGCTATAAGTTACTTCCAATCTGGATACGTGAAATTAATCCTTCAGGGCACGGGAAAAGAGGCTACATATTTCGATGGTCCCTACGTACATAAGGACATATCGAAAATGGCAGTTTATTTTTTACTAGCTTCTGCCAGCGACTTCGTCCGCGTGGAATAGTGGTGCTCCGCTCCTATTGGTCTTAGCGTGATGATATATAGCCTTTGTGTGTTATAGTGATGATATTTAGCCTTCCTCGATAAATGGACTATCTAACACTGAAATAATTTTTCAAATCGGACCAGCGGTTCCTGAGATTAGCGCGTTTAAACAAAATGGCAACATTTCCCTTCACTGCTCTGCTCCTTTTGATTGTAGCGTGATGAAAAGTATACTATAACCAGCTCAGGAGTATGACAAATAATTGTACCAAGTTTCGTTAAAATCTGTCGAGTAGTTTTTGTTTCTATAGAGTTTATACAGACAGACAGACAGACAGACAGACAGACAGACAGACAGACGGACAGACAGACGGACAGACAGACAGACAGACAAAAATTTTACTGATTGCATTTTTGGCATCAGTATCGATCCCTAATCACCCCCTGATAGTTATTTTGGAAATATATTTCATGTACAGAATTGACCTCCCTACAGATTTATTATAAGTATAGATTGCACAATTGGCTTTAGATTGGCCATATGCATATACCTGTATAAATATTTTTTTAATATTACGTATTTAACGTCATTTACAAATCGTATATGAGAACAAGTTTTATATTTACAATAAGTGGACAATCTAAAGCCAATTGTGCAATAAAAAACGAACTGCCAATTTCGACATGTCCTTATGTACGTAGGGACCGATTTTACCACATCCTCATCTTAAACAGCAAGCTTGCCATCCTTCGCAACATTGTGTCCCGAAAGTGTCAAATGTTCAAACGAGTAAATTCAATAATCTCAGAGTGTTTGTCGAACAGTTATCGCAGTCGTGTGTCGATTGTCGCATCGTGTCGTGTCGCATAACGGAAGTGGATGTCAAATTTGTGCCGTGACGGATAAAGCAGGGATGGGCAGGTATTCTACTGCCGTGATGGGAAAAGTACTCTGCTTGTGAAAAGTATTGACGCTTAATTCAAAGGAATTAATAGTTCTTATTTATACAAGGGGTTTAAAAATTTATAAAAATATGTTTTTTTTTTATTATCATCATCATCCTACGCCTCTTTATTGTCCCACTGCTGAGCAAAGACCTCTTCTCATTCAGAGAAGATTATTTTATTATGTTTCGAAATTGTATAATGCTATATTTACAAGACTTAGCAGGAATCATTAATTATACTAAATTAATCACAACATACTTTACTTACAATACATGTAAGGCTTTGTATACTTACGTAGGTACATGTTATACATATGTTGTATAAAAATTATACAAATGTTTAATTTCATGTGATCATACTTTAATTCATTGCACCTATCCTTACTATCCTTACTAATATTATAAATGCGAAAGTAACTCTGTCTGTCTGTCTGTTACGCTTTCACACCAAAACTACTGGACCGATATAAATGAAATTTTGTACAGAGATAGAATAGACCCTGAGGAATAACATAGGCTACTTTTTACCCGGGTGCGCTAAGTAGTTCCCTCGGGATGCGGGTGAAACCGCGGGAAACAGCTAGTAATGTATAAAAATATGTTTTTTTTTTATTATCATCATCATCCTTCGCCTCTTTATTTTTCCACTGCTGGGCAAAGACCTCTTCTCATTCAGAGAAAATTATTTTATTATGTTTTGAAATTGTATAATGCTATATTTACAAGACTTAGCAGGAATCATTAATTATACTAAATTAATCACAACATACTTTACTTACAATACATGTAA
Organism: Pyrrhia umbra; assembly: GCA_963891755.1. Taxonomy (NCBI): domain Eukaryota; kingdom Metazoa; phylum Arthropoda; class Insecta; order Lepidoptera; family Noctuidae; genus Pyrrhia; species Pyrrhia umbra. Next base: position 4,196,558 of record OY982935.1, read on the forward strand.
GGCTTTGTATACTTACGTAGGTACATGTTATACATATGTTGTATAAAAATTATACAAATGTTTAATTTCATGTGATCATACTTTAATTCATTGCACCTATCCTATATAAAGCAAAAAATAATAATAAATACATCATTTTCACTCAGACTTGTAGAGCTATGCTATAAGCAGCCACTTATACACCACCTATATAGGCACATTATACATAGCCACCAGTACCTTATGTAAGAAGTTATCTCTCCATACACAAACGAGTACAAGTACAATAAAGCTACAAACAGTCATATCAAGTCATAGAGCACGGTGCGCGGCGCATTAACATTCTGCGCACGCGCGGGACGCCGTCATCCCCCCCGCGCCGCACCCGCCCCCCTGCCACTCACGCGCAGCACCCCCGCTCTCGGGTTAAGACACGAGCACACTCAAAGCTATGCGATGCTATATTGGCAGGTTACCTTGCTATGCTATTGGTTGGTTGCGTCAAACTTTATGTCATTTAAACTTAATTTCAATATTTATATTATTAATAATAAATAAAATTGTTATGTTGTATATTTAATTGTATGTTAAATAATGCCAAAATTATAAAGTTTTATCATCCATTTTAATAAATATTTAACTGCAGTTCTTCAGTTTCACATATCATATTTCTCATATATTATTTAGTTGGTATAACTGGCTGTATGTCTTGAGCTTTTTGACTAAGAATAAATCCTACATACTGCTTTAAAAATACATGTAAAGAAAGTCAGAATTTAAAGAAAAATAAAATAATATTGCTGTCTCAAGCGACCCGTGATGACCCCAGATGTAAAACATCAAAATCAAAGTAAAGTAGGTAACCAACAATCCCACAGAGAAGCAACGAAATAGGAACTAGAAAGCGGCAGATAAGAGGCATGAAGGCATAAGCGAACGTCATGCCGTTTACCGTCACAACATGACATTCGATTTTACCACCAAGACACGATTGCCATTTGGATGTTACATATAAAAATATGTTCCTAGCTATATTAATATCCATCGCTTGGCTCCACCACTGTAGTGTATACTTTATACTAGATAACTTAAGCAAACTGACGTGGTAGCAACGGACAATGGAATTCCCGAATTGTACCACGTTTGACCGTGTAATGAGACAAACTCGTACCCAGTTTGTCCAGCAGTGGGATTACTAAAAATATGAATTTCTTGGAAACTATTTTGGATTTCAAGTTTTAAGAGTGGTCTTGTTATGCGGTTTTTATGTTTGTTTATTCTTGAAAACTGTGGTTGTGTGAAAATAGTGTAAGTTAATAAATGCAAAATTACAGAAAATTACGTGTACAATGTTAAACCGATTTTGAAGAAATTTCTTTTGGAGATAGATTGAAACCTAATTTTAAATAACACAAAACGTCTCAGAGTATGATCTCCTGATTAATATTAAATATTATTAACGCGAAAGTATTCAGCGCTAAACTTCTAAACCGATTCAGATGAAATTTTGGTAAGAAATAAATAAATAATTTTTTTTTTAATTCCGGGAATACGAAGTGATTCCTCCAGAACTGTTTCACTACGAAATAGTTAGATTTAAAAAGTAATTAAAAGTTAATAAATAGTTAATAATAATAATTGAAAAATACACACCTAGTCAAAATTATATTTTAAAATTATGTGATGAAAAATAATATTACTTATGAATAAAAGACATCAACGAGATAACGTAAAATAATTTTAATATTAACATCTCTACCATGCACGGGACTACACAGTCCCGGACCTTTGGGAGTCGAACGTGGGGCCAAAGCCCACACGCAGAACACCTTTGAGACAACTTTTATAAAATGTGATGGCAACACATGAGCGGCAATTATCCCTGTATACACTATAGAAATCCACCAGGGTCAATCAAACACAAACCGGGGCGCAGGACTATTGCAAAACATGGAAAGATACTACTTAGTCTATTATGATGGGATGATAGTGAATTAGGATATGGTGAACTATGGAAAACTATGGTGCCTGCCGAAACAATCTATACTAATATTATAAAGAGGAAAGATTTGTTTGTTTGTAGGGTAATACTCAAAAACTACTGGACCGATTTTAACAATTCTTTCACCGTTAGAAAGCTACATCTTTACGAAGTGCCATAGGCTATATTTATTTCCAGAAATGATTAGGGATCCCTACTAAAACTCGAATAATGTAACCCAAGGTGTAAAAAAATGTCCACGCGGGCGAAGCCGCGGACGAAAAGCTAGTGTAAAATATACACGTAAAAATGGCAGGCGGAGACTCGCCAGCTTGCTAACCGTACCCCCAGAAATAGTCGCTCAAATTGCAGCAAGGAGGCAACGGGGAATTATAATTTTGTCGCAATAATCGAAGATCAGTTTATTTCCTATGCATTAAAATTGACAAACCAAAATTAATCAATGCCATTGTCATGACATCAATCCGGTTGTCAATCAAACAACATAACGAGCATATTATTTGATATATCTGTCGTATTATTATGATTATCCTTATTTATTAGACACATATTAAATAAAACGTCTTATTTAATGTGTGTAATCTAAATTTAAAATGTCGTGGTGGCCTAATGGTCAAGGCACCTGTCTCTCGTGTACCTACGAGTGTGCGGGTTCGAAACCTGGTCAGTACCAATGTGGCTTTTCTAAAGTCATACGTACTTCGTAAGTATATCTTAGGCGTCACTGACTAACGGTGAAGGAAAACATTATGAGGAAACCTGGACTTTAAAAATCTAAAATCGCCAATCCGCCTTGAGCAATGCGCATGCCTTCTCCTTATGAGAAGAGGCATGTGCCCAGCAGTAGGACGATATGTAGGCTGATCATGAATTTCAATTTATCAAACTACCTGACTGAGAACTGCTTTTTGAAAAATTTAAAAAAAAACCGAAACCCCATTTATTTATATATATAGCTCTCGAGTTTTCTACCACTAGACTAACAAGATAGTCCATTTTCTTACCAACCAAAAAGCTAGTAAAATTCAACAAGCTCAAAAAAATATTATATATGTATCTACATCGTTGTTAAAATAATTATTACAATCTCGATACATCATCGATTGACAATACAATCAGCTTTCTAAACAATACCAACTATATCTATCGGCAAATGTCGAAATTATCGTAATTACTACAATCCACCGCGTATTACGTAAAGTCCATACAAGACAATAACTGCGTCATTACGGCTTTGATTTGTTATTAGCAATTTAGATTGTCTTTTGTGTAGAAGTACCTTTGTTTTCAAGCATATAGATAGATAATATTCAAAATTATTTGTCTGTCTGTTTTATGTCGTAGTTGCTGTTTGTGTGTATTTTGAGGGTTCTACTTAGCGCACCCGGGTAAATCCAGGTTATAAACTACGTGTCTACCAAATTTCATCCAAATTCGTTCAGTAGTTTTTGCGTGAAAGAGTAACAAGCATCCATCTATCCTTCACATTCACATTTCGCATTTATAATATTACTAGCTGTTTCCCGCGGTTTCACCCGCATCCCGAGGGAACTACTTCGCGCACCCGGGTAAAAAGTAGCCTATGTTGTAGCCTCAGGGTCTATTCTATCTCTGTACCAAATTTCATTTATATCGGTCCAGTAGTTTTGGCGTGAAAGCGTAACAGACAGACAGAGCTACTTTCGCATTTATAATTTTAGTAAGGATAGGATAAGAAGGACTATTGGTAAAAGGCTTGTTCTCAAATAAAGAGGGCACGAGCATAATTGATAACACTTTCTCAAAGCAGATTAGGGATTTCAGATTTAAAATGTTAGTCCGAGTTTTTTTTACGACGGTTTTCCTTGGCCTTTTCATAGCCATACCATTAACAATGATTTATTGAAAGAAAATATTAAGTAAGTATCGTCGTTCCGAAGTTTTAACGGTGCCTTGGTATTAGAAAATAAACGTATCTTATGTATTTAACACATACCATGCAACTTGAGCTAAGAGATTATCCAAATCAATTGTAGTTTTTTCGCAAAAGACTGACGAACATCCATAAATTCTCACACACTTTCGCGTTCGTAATCTGCATTGGAAGTCACCACAAGATTGGCAAAGCTTAATGGCAATCACGAATGATTAATTGCCCCATTCACACCTCAAATACAAAGACTGGATTAACATATTTTATCAGATCAACTGCCAATGACGCCCACATTTATATAACTACACATATCTTTCCGCCCGCGGCTTTGCCCGCGTGGATATATTTTTTACACCTTGGGTTACATTATTCAAGTTTTAGTAGGGATCCCTAATTATTTCTGGAAATAAATATAGCCTATGACACGTCTTAAAGATGTAGCTTTCTAATGGTGAAAGAATTTTTAAAATCGATCCAGTAGTTTTTGAGTAAAACCCTACAAACAAACAAATCTTACCTCTTTATAATATTAGTACAGATAATATGTATAATCAAGATTTTTGACCCTAGGCCAATATTTGTAGGTATAACACCAATACAGTTTGGCCCCAGGTATAGCCATAAACAACCAAGATAGTGTTAATAACGAAATATACATTTATTTAAAATCGATTTTCTATGTCATAAAATGTATAGAAATATCGGATTTGCAATATGCAGATCATAATTTATACTTATTATGTAGGCGAGGAGAATGATATTATTTATTTTAAAATATCATATTTTGTCAGTTCTCTTTTTATCAATCATTGACTTGTTTTCTATAATTGATTCACTGTTTATTTTAGAAATCTATTTAATTACAAAATTATAATTAGCCTCAAATGTTAATTAGTATCCAACGTGGCAATGCAGCCAGCCTTTTAGGCATGATTCCCGGTGACAGCGATGCGGTCGAATATTTTTGATGCCTAACTTCTGGGTTTTTTATTGTTAATATTTATATATATTTTTATTATACATAGATATTATTAACAATGTTAATATATTGTAAATATTAACAAATAAAGTTATTACTAAAATATTGTCTCAAATACATTCCAATATGTTAATGAGTAATTTTACCCCTATAATTGTCTATAATAATAATATTATTAAGAGGCCCCAAGTTTCATCCCTTCATAGGCCTATGTATTATCCTACTGCTAGGAAAAGGCCTCTTCTCACACAGAGAAGGCATGAACATTGATCACCACGCTTGCTCAAGGTGGATTGACGATTTCAGAATATTTAAATTCAGATGATTTCCTTTACCGTTAGTCAGTATTGTCCAATCTAGATACATTTCGAAAGTAAGTATAACTTTAGAAAAGTCATATTGGTACTAGCCAGGGGGGTTAGACAAGTGGCAAAACGCTAACGCTATAGAATAGAAAACAAAATGTATGGGAATGACATTCGTTTACGACTAGCTATATGTCATTCCCATACATTTTGTTTTCTATTCTATAGCGTTAGCGTTTTGCCACTTGTCCCCCCAGGTCCCAAACCCCTACTCGTATATGAGATGCAAGTGCCTTAACCACTAAGTTCACTCTTAGATTAGCGCAAGAATATTACTTAGCGAATATGTTACGATCCACCCTGCTATACCCATCAAAGGCAATGCTGAGTCATACGAACTTTTTAATGACAATGCACTCCTAGACGTCGCATACAACAGGTGCATATGACAAGTCAAACTACTCTATAGAAAACATAAAATAATGAGTCACTAAGTAAGAAACCTTCGTAAAAACATTATCGTACAAAATAATGCGATGTAAACTAGTTTTGAATGTTAGTAGGGCGTTTTTAAATGGATGCGAAGCTGTGTGATCCTTGTTTATGTATAAAGAAGATAGGAGGTGGATAGATAATGGAGTCAAGCAATTCTTGTGGGGCTTTTTTTTGGATGGGAAATCATCAAATGACCCCTCCCGCCGTGGGTGAGGCGGGTGGGAGTGTCAGACTCTTACTGTCTAAAACCCATCCATGTTGCTTCCTCAGCCCTTTATATTCAGGGGGCGCGGTGTCTCTTTCGAACGTCCACAGCATCGGGATTCTTGAGGGGCTGCAGTATTGTTCAAAAGAGTTACTTCAGGGCTGAAGTAACACAAAGGGCGAGTGAAGGAACATGGATGGGTTTGATGTAGAAGAGTATGATCTACCGCTGTGGCTGGAGTGGACCTCAAATGACTCCACATTTGAGGACTTCCCATCCATAAAAAATAGAAAGTACTGTCAGCATTAGTATAAAAGGCGTAAACTGTAAATTATACTACGACAGAAATGTCAGAATACATTCTTAAATTGTTCATATTTCATGCTTCGTTGTGTTCGATAATTCTCGTGTCACAATAAAAATGTCCGACACTTGTTTAAATACAGAAACTCACTGTTATGTAAACCTAACTTTAGTGATCTTAGTTTAAAATTAAGGTTATGCCTTATTAGTTTAAAGTGCCACTGGGGGAAGATCTTTTCTCTTACAGAGCAGTTTTTTTATTTATGTCCAGGTTATTCTTACGATGTTTTCCTAACGATGGTTTGGTACCACCATCCCCGTGTTTAAGACTTTAGTTCATTATAATAATTGGCGCCTAGGATTGCAAAGGTAGGTAGTGACTACAACAGGATACAGGTCTCCCAAAAAAGGTTCTATTACGAAATAGCTGCATGCCTAATGCAATGACTAAAAGCAATACCTATTACGATTGCAGATCTAGAACTGGAACATTTTGGTTGCCTTTCTTGTAGCATTGTAATGCCTGGGCTATTATCTTCCTTTGGGATCAGGAATTCGTTAAATATTGCCACATACTTTTATGATATGAATTAGAGCATGCTAGCTTTGCGCTCGACTCAGTCAGTCAGAGGATGAGCGAACATTTTTTGGTCGTGTCTTGGAAAGAACGTAAAGCCATGGTAACAGGTCATTATCTGCCTAGCCTTTTCCCAACTGTCGAAGCGAAGGCAGCTGTACCAGAGTTTTACATAGTGCGACTGCCTATCTGACCTCAACAATCCAGTTAGCTGGTAACGATGTAACACTGTTTGTCATTCGGGACCAACGGCTTAACATTCTTTCCGAAGTATGGAGGAGTCTCAGTATGACATAGACGGTCGCCCATCCAATACCCGACCATGGTAATTGCAACTTCACCTTGATCGATTGACCCGTGCGGCTAATACTTAGCCACGAGCACATCGGAATTGGTCCCGCCAGTTATATAGATTTATAGTTGTTAAATATTATGTAGATGGTGCAATATAGCTTAAATGTTCCATAAACAAAACAATTAAAGTTTTTTAACACCCATTGACCTAGAAACAACTTGGAAGTGGTTTTATCAATGATTTTTATTACCTAAACGTTAATTAAGCTGTGATATTTCGTAATAGTGACCAATAGAATATCGCGGAGTCGTAATCCTATTCAAAAGTTCAAAAAAAATTCAAAATCTTATAATAGTTCTAAATTCTATAATATTATAAATTTGACAGAAAAAAATGTGAGTACATTTCATAATCCAATTATAAACTTCATATTAATTAGATTTATATAATAATCAATAATGAATCATAATATAAACATTAAGGTGTAGAAAAATTCACATTAATCCATTTATTAAAAATATATTATATAGGAGGCGAGAAAAAAAATAACCATAGATTTATTCTTAATCGTTACCATAAATCTTCTTGTTAAACGTTTGGCACAGGTAGTGTCCACGTTCAGTCTATAGTTCAATCTAACCTGACAGCTAGCACTCTCAATGCTCTATAACCATTATGGTCTGGAATTACAATTTCAAATGCGCGGGATTTCTTGATAATATAGTATATTTTCCGTCACCTTGAAGTTAGTGATTGATTGACCTGTATTTGCTATGTATGTATATAAGTCAGCCAGTGGAATACCACCCCAACATTTTTTTTCGTTATTTTTGCGATTTTTTAATGGTTATTCTGGCTATTCGGGACAGAGACAAATCAAAAACCAAAAAAAAAAACATGAAAGTCAGTCCAGGCTTTCTCGAGTTATAAGTGTTCGAGCAAACCCGACTTCTTTTATATATATCGAAGTTATTATGGGGTAGTATGTCTGATCTGTAACTACACTTAGGAGCAATTTAACTGGGACAGTTGAAAAATATTTTCAAACCACACGACTAGATTGGGGAGAGCGAAGATGGTCTCGCTCAGAAAAAGTTCAGCCGTCCATAACTGAGTGCAGCAAGTGTAGCTTAACCTACTCCTGATATTTAAGACACGTATAACCTTCACAACTAAGATAATTAAAGACAAACAGAAAATAGCATCAATTAAGTTAATACTAAAACTATTTATTTAAGTACTGAAACCAAGGTCGTCCTTATAGTGACTCAGTGACTCAGTGAGCCAGCATTCATCATAATTGTATCAAATTACCCCCTATTTAGATACGAAGAAAAAAATGAGCGACCCCTCTAGATCCTTATAAAAATAAAAATAGAGTTTACTATGTAGTATAATCATGATTCTGTTCTTTTTTTGAAATTATAGGAAAAATATAAATTACTGGTTTGTTGTTTCAATGTTGGCGTGTTGATGAGTTATGGGTATGGTAGGAGGGGGGAGATTGCCTCGTGTCTGGGTAGTTGAGTGTGATAATGATGTGTATTATTTTGTTTGGAGATACCTAGATCGAAGTGGTAGGAAACTTTGGTGTTTGTGACTAGTTTCGTTTGAGTTCATTTTGAAGTTCTTTTGGCGAAAACTGGAAGTGTCAAAATTGCTGGCGTATCCTCACTTATATTATAAACTAGCTTCTGCCAGCGACTTCATCCGCGTGGTATAGTGGTGCTCCGCTCCTATTGATCTTAGCGTGATGATAAATAGCTTATAGCCTTCCTCGATAAATGGACTATCTAACACTGAAAGAATTTTTCAAATCGGACCAGCTAACTTCCATAGTTACTTCTCCCGTTTTCCCAACATTTCCTTTCACTGCTCTGCTCCTATTGATTGTAGCGTGATGAAAAGTATACTATTACCAGCTCAGGAGTATGAAAAATAATTGTACCAAGTTTTGTTAAAATCCGTCGAGTAGTTTTTGTTTCTACAGACAGACAAAAATTTTATTGTTGCATTTTTGGCATCAGTATCGATCCCTAATCACCCCCTGATAGTTATTTTGGAAATATATTTCATGTACAGAATTGACCTCTCTACAGATTTATTATAAGTATAGAAGATATAGATAGAAGAAGAAGATGAGAAAGTTTGGGGGATGTATGTTTCTTTGTTACTCTTTCACGTAAAAACTTCTAGACTTTGATCTAGAATCTCATCAATCATAGTCATCATTTAAGGGAACCTTGAACCTCTAAAATCTGCAAGACTTTTATTCAGTTAGATATTTTAATATAGCCACTGTGAATATGTATAAGTAGATCTATGTATATAGATTTATTTTTCTCTAATGTTTATTAATAATAAAAAAATAATAAATAAACAATAGTTTAGGCTAATTACATTTTTATAAATTTAATTTTAAGCAATTTTTTTTTTGGCATTTAATATTAAAAGCATCCAGCATTACCCTCAATATATTTGGATTTCAATATTTTTATTTTATTTAAAAAACAGTATGTTTTGTTTAACCGCTTTATACAACTAATTACATTAATTTTATGTAAAAAAAAATATATTATTTGTGTAATAGTAGGTACCTAAGTACCTAATTAAATACTTACATTGTATCTCGGTTGGACTTTGATTAATAAGCCCTTATACCCTTGACTTCTAACTATTGTAATTATTTTCTCAACCAATTAGTTACACAGTAAACAGTTGAATTAACTTCCTTAGAGCAGTATTAATCATCAAGATAATTGTATAATTTAATTTTAAAATCCCTTTTTTTTAAACCACAAACGATTTATACTAAACAAAACTTTTAATTACCTCCATGCAAAGTTTGAATTAATTAACAACGGTATTAAAAAAATAGCGACTGAATTCGACAATTATTCTCTATAGTTCAAAAACTATTAATTATCAAAAACACATCAATCAGTTCACTTAAGTTTATATTCAAAACTTGATTGTGAAAGTGAGATTTAATTGTTTACATTTTGCAATAGTATTATAAAACACTATTATTAAGATTAGCCACGCTATTTATAATCCCGAGGACAATACTGACATCATAAAAATAATTGACTGATTCTATTCATGGCTACGACAATTAAACAAGTAATTATGTCGAAGGAAAAAATATTTTCCTTATAATAGTCACCGCTGACATACCTAAAGCCGAGAAAAACAAGTTCTTGCTATTATTCAAGAAACGCACACAATACACAAAAACGAATTATCTATTATTCAACCATTGAGTAGTTTTCGTGACGATGCCGTAACAATAAAACACAACCAATTAAAACTAGCTTAAAATTTAATAACTCACCGAAAATAATCCGAATTTTTTGAGATGTATTCGTCGAAATATCCAAAATAAATGTTACACTAACACATACACACACACATGTAATCATTCAAATTTATGTACAAACAATACACAAGCACTGGCACTTTTAAAAAATGTGTTTTTCCTAAATACGTTCACGTGATTGGGCGGTTGCGGCGACGCGCGACCGACTCCCGCGCAAGTTGAATAGAGACTGGCGCATGCGCGGTGTGGCCGCGCACCTGTCTCACTAAAAAACAATGGCAAACAATAAACATAGTAGCATGGAGTTAAGGCTATGGAGCCTTATAGAGTGCATAGTTCAATAATAATATTGAGTAGGTCATTCGTTGGAGGTTGTAAGGAAACACGCTCTCTGAATACATCATATATTTTATCTTCACCTTTTGAGTATTACTAGATTATGGCTAGGGGAAGACCAAGAAAGAGAAGTATAGATAGATCAAGGACGATGTAGGTAGAAGTGTATGTTGAAATTACGGCTAATTGCAAGAGAAAAAGCACTGCGCTAAAGCACTGCGTATCTAGAAATAAGATGTGATAAGAACAGGAGATTTATTTAAATTTACTGTTCTGTCTACTACTAACACTTGAGCTCTTGGCTTTATTAACAGCCGGTCGGATTTATAGATTAGCAATGTGAAGCTCCGCTAGCTGGGGTCAGTTCATAGATGGATGACCATTTTCTTAACCTCGGGCCTCGTGCCTCGGGGAGCACGTAAAGCTATCCTGCGCCTGATGTCTCTCCAGTCGGGTTGCCGACCCATTGGACTATGAGACACAAGCCCGGTTAAGCAGTCGACAACCTTCTGGGTTGACCTGCGAGATGCCATACAAAAAAAATGGACTATGAGAATGAGGGAATAGGGAGTTCACCTGTGTCTGCGCAAGTACATGTGCTACTTTTTATTCAGATTGGCCGCGGTGACCGTAGTCGGTCTGGAGAGGTTATTATTACTAACACTTACCTTAGACTGCTTTGAATGGGTTCTCAGGTTCGATTAGCGGGTCAGGTAATCTCTTTGTGGGCTTAAAAATTTCACAAAGCAGCCCGGAATCATCGGTCGGTCGTTGGCGGCGTTACACCCGTTTGCTATCTTGATAGCAGTCAGGCAGATTTGAGAATACTCTGGCATTAAGGCTTGTTAGGTTGGTAAAACAGCCTACGCGATAAGAAGAAGAAGATCTATTACTATATTGGTAGGCAGTCGCTTTGATATATTGTTTTAGAATTTAGACTATAGACTGGATAAAAAGTTAGATCTGATGATTAATCGCATATCTTTTATTATTTCATCAATTGGAAATGGCGAAGTGGTTGTAGAAAAAAACAATTCGAGTGATTCTGAAACAATTTTTTTTTAATTACAATCCACTTATTTTAAAAATCGGAATGTAACTGTCTTTCTTCTATTTTGTTTTCACTGTAAAATGGCTGTACAGATTTTGGATGAAATTTAAAACCGTGAGTATCATTCCAACTAGGTATGCAATTAATTCCTATAATGATAATAACCAGGTTTTAAAGTCTAATGTTTTATGGCGATAAGTTACTTAAACAACTTTTATTTATACACATTTCTCAGTAGCTCTAAACATCTATAATGTCCGTACAGACAACATCTGTCGTGTTAGACATAAATTATCGCGACTGGCTTCCCTCGAGGCGTACAGTAATTGTCAATACTGAGCCTTTTGCAATATAATTATGAAACTGAGGTGTGAGGATAATGGTAGGAGATCATCTTTCTTCCTGTCGGCGACTTCAAGTTTTTTAAAGAACAAAAAAATATAAAAATCCTTAAAAAAATAAGTAGACTATTACGTCGAGTTAAACAAAATATTTAAATTAAAGGGTAGGCTTTTTTTTAGAATGGGCCATTTTAATTCTGCATTTAATTTTATTTTTTGACTTTCGAAAGGATGGAAAAACAAAGTCAAATTTAAATAAGTTATTTGACTTTGACTAAGACCTAAGCTTACCGACCAGATAACAGTCCGATTAACTTAAAACAGTTGTTTACCATAAATTCAAACTTCTAACTTTCGATAGGATTTGATATTAGAGATTTATATTCCTGAAACGGTCGATTACCAAACCAGGGTTAAACTAGAAGTGGGTATCACGAAAATTCCAGCTTCCTGGTTAAAAACCTTTATGCTTAACGGGCCGATTACCTAACCATATATCGGTGAACTTGGCCCTTAGAGTGGTTGTAAAATCATCCAAAAGCTAAATTAAGTGAGTAGTCACTTAAACTTGTAATAAATCTGAGTGTCGCTACGTGTAACTTAGCTGACACCACAATAGAGGTCTCGTTCTACCACTCAAATGGTTAATGACTCCATAATTCACTCAAACATGGACCATTTGTTCAACTCAGTTGAATATATATAAGTATACTAGCTATTTCCCGCGGTTTTACCCACGTCCCGAGAGAATTACTTAACGTACCCGGATAAAAAGTAGCCTAAAACCTTCTCCAGGGTCCCTTCTAACTCCGCACCAAATTTCATACAAATCGGTCTAGCCGTTCACGCGTGATACCGTGACCAAGGGAAATAGGGATTCGTTTTTATCTATATAGATAAGTGGAGTTTAGACTGAGCCAAAAAATAGGCACACACTACAATATTTCGATAAATTAATGTTAAAATAATAAATAATAATAATTATAAGCGGACCCTGGGTTCTCCCGCGCTAGGCGGGACGAGCAACCGGGAGACACGCTAGGTTGATGATGATGATGAATGTTAAAATAATAAAACAGTGATGAAAATAAAATTAACTCAATATTATTTATTTTACAAATTATTCAATATAATCTTAAAAATACTCGCGGTAAATTTTGTATGAATATGAGTGGCATTTTTGCATTTAAATAATAAAGAATTAATATATAAACCGCACAGTTATATCCATCAGACAGCTCTAACGACATAACACTGTAGGTAAGCAATTATATCTATCACCTATTAGTTTTAAATACCTGTCATAAACAGGCCAGCAGGACATTATAATCGAAAAATTATTTCACCTACAAACCAATTTAACAAGATACCATAATAAATAATTATTATATCTACACAATTTAATAAACAAAAATATTTAAAAAAACGAACAGATTTTTTTATGTAAATTGCTTTATGTTTGATTATTTATTGATCAAAATAATGTTTGTTATAGCCACATTATTAAATATTGAAGAATTTTATATAATAAATATAGTTTCATTATTCAAATATTTATATTATGTAGATAAAACACCTGTTTACATGAGTTATTGTGTAATTGTATGGTGTGAAACATTAAATCTATTGTTATTCTCGCATTATATTGTCTATTTCAAAATTATTATGTAAATAAACTTTTAAATAGAATGTTTGAATCTTCATATCAGCTAAAAATTAAAAATTATGTCCATGAATCTTTTTATTGGTTAAATATAGTTAATTAATTGTTTTCATTCTTAGAAACGACATCGTACATTTAAATTAATAATACACACTATTAATTTTATTATTTAATTTAATTATTAATAAAATGTGTACCTTCTATTTAATTGTAACTAATAAATAAATTATTAGTATAGGATTTGAGTAGGTAAATAACTTAAATTCTTTGATAGCGTGTTTTACAAATATTTAGTTTATCTATTTGTATTTTAGATGAATAAATTATATTTTACTGGAACGATTTATCTATTCCCAGAATATACATTTAACACAACATTTAAACGAAATATAGTTTTGTTTATTAACTATTCAAAAAACCGATACCAACATGTAGGTACTTTTTCAATGTAGTCTTAAGTACTGGCTAAGTACACAACATAATGTTCAAATGCTGCAACTAAGTAATTTCTAAGTAGCTTACGTGTGGTCTTAGAATTAGCTCCAAGTAATGTTGAGCAACTATTACCGGTACTTCAAGATGAAATAGCGTGATAAGCAACATTTTTTATTACTTATCTACTGCAGAACTTAATTAAATTATAATTATATTAATATTTATGATCACACTACGTCGTGATGGCCCCAAGGTTAAGATTCTTTTTGAGCACGTGAATGCGGGTTCGAAACCAGGTAAATACAATGTATTTTTGTTAATAAATAATTAATTTTTATTTTCGTATATTGTTTATAAAGATATTTGTCGTAAAATAATAGTGACATCATTTACCCTGCCTATTTCGTATATTTTCGATACGTAGGTATGTATTTGTATTCACTAATTAAATTAACTATAGTGATCATCATTAAAAATGTCTAATGTATTAAATTAAGATACATAATTATAATTCCGGCGTCTAGATTAAACTTTTAAATAATTTATCTGACTATTTCGAAATTTATTAGCATAGTATTCTTTATCAAATGAAATAAAATTACAGATAATTATCTGCTAAATCAGAATTTTTATTGGTGTATTAATTAAGATTTATTAAGTTTACTGGTTTTAATTCAATTATTCGCTGAGTAAAAGTATTTTGACTAACATTTTTGACTTTTGTGAAATTAATTAGATATTATTGCCATTATTGCCACATGAAAAGCTGTTCCATAGATCCGTCTCAGTGGGAGAATATGGCATCCAACCGCAGAGACTGGAGAAGCCGCATAAAAGCCAAAGTCTATGACTTTGAAGCACGTCGGCTTTCTGAGCTGGATGCCAAACGAGAAGAGTTGAACGCTCGACCTCCCGTAGCTATCAACTACAACTTTGTGGCTGGTACCCTGACATGTCCGCAGTGTGCGCGGACTTTTACGCACAAGATTGGGTACTCCAGTCACATGAGAGCACACGCACGACAATAGAGTCGAAGTGGTCGCTGTTACCGAAATCGGTGTGGATGATTATTATTATTTTAAAGTATTACGTAATCAAATGTGAAGGTTGTCTTATCAAATGTAATTGTACTAAGTACCTACTATTTTTTATTTTTCTTGTATATACCATAGATAAAAAAAAACATTTAGAAATAATTTAAAATAAGACCAATTGAAATACCTAACCTACCTGGTTGAAATAAATAATTTCTTCTTCTTATCGTGTGGACTGCAGGTTTTACCAACCTAACAAGCCCTGGTGTCAGAGTTTTCTCAAACCCGCCTGACGGCCTCTGGCATGGAATTGTAACGACAACTGCTATCAAGATAACAGCCAGGGACGACGGCTTAGGCATGGATGTGTAACCACCAATGACCGGACTCCGGGCTGCTTTGTGATTTTTTCAAAATCCACATTGCGATTTCGGCCCGACCCGGGATTTGAATCCGAAACTCCATTCCCAGCAGTTGCCTTATGCTACGACTAGACAAAAAAGCCAAAAATAAGTTTTGCCAAGACTCTCAAAATTACTCTTAACCAACAAAACCTAGTATCCCAATAAAAACCTGTGTCCCCATAAAACTACAAGCCAATAAAATATGAATTACGCGGATTGCCCGTGTAATAATTTTAACCGCTTTATAACACATTGTGTAAACAAACCAGGCTAATGCGCATTAAAGCGGACATCTTTGACGGAGAGAATTGATAATGACCAGTTATTATGGATAATTGAGTGCTGTGTGAAAGTTAGAAGTATAAAAAGCTACACATATGTGAGTATAAAGTCGAGGTGGTCTAGTGGTGAGGTCGTCTGCACCCCTGCCGAGGCTGTGGGATGTTCGAAAGAGTTACAACACCCCCGGAATACAAAGGGCTGAGGAAGGAACATGGATGGGTTTTAGTCAGTAAGAGACTGCCACTCCCTACTACTCCCCAAACAGAGGATCATTTGATGATTTCTCATCTAAAAAAATAATATAATAATCTACGAATATTCGGGTTTAAAACCTTTAGTTTAAAACCCAGGTATGAATGTGACTTTTTCAAAGTCTTATACTTTCTAAATGTGTATTGGCCACCACTGACTAACGATGAAGGAAAACATCGTGAGGAAATCTAGACTTAAAACGTCTGAAATCGCCAATCCGCCTTAAGCAAGCGTGGTGATCAATGCTCAAGCCTTCTCTGTATAAGAAGAGGCCTGTGCCAACAGTGGGATAGTATAAAGGCCGAAGATGCACTATGGGAGATTTGTGTTATTTATTACATCGACTTGTATGAGCTATTTATCTTATAACAGCCGTATTTATCGATATATCGATAAAGTTAGGCTTACGCAAAACTTGTATACCTTATTATATTTTATTCATAACTAAGATATTGAAGAACTGTATTATCACTACATAGTATAAAACAAAGTCGCTTTTTCTGTCCCTATATCCCTATGTATGCTTAAATCTTTAAAACTACGCAACAGATTTGATGCGTTTTTTAGTAGATAGAGTAATTCATGAGAAAGGTTTTAGTATATAATTTGTCAAGTTTTTGTATCCATTAGCTAAAATATCGCGGGCGAAGCCGCTTGCGGGAAGCTAGATAACAACAAACATCAGAGTAACGACAATGCGTTGATAGAGACAACAGGTGCGCACGCGCAGCTGTTGTGGCGCGTGCTCTAGCGTAGATCCTTTAGTTCAGCGGCTGCCACAAGCAGGGGATGTAGCGGAAACTAATTATAAAGAACTTTTTTATAAACGCATTATACAAAAAATAGGGTATGATTGTAAGGTCTCTCGTGAATTAGAGGGGAGACTATAGATATATTCATTCCTTGCCATATTATTATAAATGCAGAATCATCATGATTGTCTGTTTATCTGGCGTTTTCATGATAAAACTGCTCAACCGATTGAGATGACATTTGGTACGGAGATGGTTTGTACTTTAGAGGAAGATACAGAATACTTTTTATCTATGTACATGAGGTATACCCTTGTTGAAACTCTCGGGTCGTGGGATCCAGGCACCTACCTTCTTTTCAAAGAAATAGCCAAGCGGCTTCTTAACACTTACTGTGATCCAAGGGCTGGCTTTTGTTTTAGTCAAAGCCATTCAACGTGGCAATGCCGCCAGTCTCTTGGGTACACTCCCGGTTGACGACGATGGGGATTAATTTTTTGACGCTATATTTTATTTATTTTCATATTTACTGAGTATTTTTTAAATTTATAAGGTTATAAATGTATATAATGTAAATATCTTTATTGAAAAATTCATGTTTGTTAGAACTACCATAAAATATTTTTAAAATTAAAACCAAAGAATAAAGCCTAATAAAATTTAAACGCAGCTGTGAAGTGGATAAAATGTATAAATTTGTGTTGAAATATTAATTGTAAGTGTAAAATTAAATAAGACATATTATATTATACGAAATTGAACTGTAATAGACAGCTGTGTTGCTGGGAAGTTTGTTCATCACTGCTTCTTCTTTCAGCCATGACACTAGGAATCAGTGAAGGGTGGGCGTTACGGGGTGCTGTCATAATGTATGTTGACGTGAAGGTACTAATTTAATTAGTCTAATTTTAATAAACGTTTTTGAGTTGAGTTTGTGTCGCTTAATAATATACGACATAACAGCTACAATGTTGTCGCTTGGACTTTTTGTCAGCTTGCAGGCTCCACAGCGTGTATCTTAAAAATACTGCATTCTTCCGTCACCAAAAGGTTATCCGGGAACTATTATTATCCTGATCTGATGAAATTGTCATTATTATAACGAATTCTTCGATTATTTCCTAGGACATTTTTTTTATTTGATTCTACACTTCAACATCTTTTCATATTGTAACAGGCCGATGTCTGTAGGTATATCTTACGAATCTATCTATATATATAACAAAGTCGGGTTTGTTCGAACACTTATAACTCGAGAACGGCTGTTGTATTTGTCTTCGTGCCGAATAGCAGAATAACTATTGAAACATCGGAAAATAATGAAAAAAAAAACTGATGGGGCGGTACGAAGTTCGCCAGGCTGGCTTGTTGTACATAAATGCGAAATTTTGTATGTAACGATGTTTATTACTCTTTTACGCAGAAAGTACCGAATGGATTTAGATGAAATTTGGTACACAGATAGTTAATAACCTGGATTAACACATAGGACTACAGTACTTTTTACCCGGGTGCGCGAAGTAGTTCCCCCAGGATGCGGGTGAAACCGCGGCACGCAGCTAGTTATAGATAATGAAAAGAAACAAATATTGGGGTCTTTATTAGAGCAATAGAAGCCAAAACATTTTTTTTTTAATTTTTATTGTGTTGTACACGCATCACGCAGAAACTATTGATTAGATTAGGATAAAATTTGGTACACACATAGGTTATAACTCGGTTTCACTCGCATTCTGAGAGAACTACTTCACTACCCAGATCAAAACCTATAATAAACCTTCAGGTTCCCCTCTATCTTCATACCAAATTTCACCCACATCGGTTCAACGGTTTTCGCCGTGAAAGCGAAAAAACAAACTCACTTTCACATTTATTAATATTAGTTACGATGTATATTGTTTTAAGTTATGTGTGTATAGTACACATTCAAATTTCACATGAACAGTAATGAGAAAAAGCCTGCTGATGACGTCATTACTTCTCGTTTTATGTGTTTCCGTCCCTATAAATTAATTAACGGAAGCTGACCAGTTTAACAGTGTAATTAATTTTAAAACCTCCGTCATTTTGTTGAGATTAATGTTATAATAATACCGGCTACACGAGTTATCGTTTTCCTTATTAAATAAAATTGTTATCAACTATTACTTAATCCTACTAAAGCCCAAGTTCACCGATAAGTTAACAGCCCGATCAACTTAAAACAGCTGTGTACCATAAATTCAAACACTCAAGTTTCGAGGAGTCTATCTCAATCTTTTGCGCTTTTTATTCCTAAAACAGTCGATTAGCAACCCGGGTTTTAATAAGAAGTGGGTAACACGAATATTCTCGTTTCGTGGTTAAAAAACGTTTTTGTTTAACGGGCCGATTACGAAACCATCTGTGGGTGAACTTGGCACTAAGGGAAGGACCGCGACTACACAAGCTCTTGTTAAAATAAAAATTCGGGCTTTTTGCACTGCTTAGCTCTTGGGGTCGATTCCCAAGTCTGACAAAATGTTTTTTTTTCGGATGGGAAATCATCACATGACTCCTCCCGCCATGGAACAACTACCAAAACTCATCCATGTTCCTTGCAGCCCTTTTTATTCCGCGGTCCGCGCGGTAACTTACGAACATCCCGCAGCCCCGGTTGGCTACCCTGGGGGATACCCTGGGGGAGGGCCCGTCACTTCTGCTGACAGCTCTTTGAGGCGTGCGTGGAATACCAACGCGCCGTCGACGCGGGCCTGGTCATTACTGGACGGCGAGCCACCCATAGCTCTCCGTCCGCAGCCCCGCAGGCAGATGGTGTTCATCACCATGGATTGGCCATTCACCTACTAGAAAAGGGTTTAAATGTTTACTAATTAGACGCTTTTGGGCATTTTGGGTAATGAGCCCAAAATGTTCAAACACAGCTACAAAACCCAGTCTAATGTCCAGTGTAGCCTAACGCTAATGACCACATGATCATTACACGGTCCGTGTGTCCGGCCGTCCGGACGTCGGCGCCGGACCGTGACCGTACGCACGATATGGTGCCTTACCCGTCTGATTGATATCGTTTAGGTTTAATTTAAAGTAAAAAACAAATAAAAAACATAATTATGTAATTGTGTCTAAGTTTTTCGCAAGTCTTTCAGACTGCGCTATAATATAATAAATGATAAATGATATTTATTTCTGCAAGTAGGTTATAAAACAACACTTTTACACGTCAAACATATTTTTGTTTATAGCTAGGTGAGGCCGGTGTTTCCTATATGACTACCTTGAGAAGAAACACCGAAACAAACTCAAGGGTCACAGTCTCTTTTAACGTCCAGACATTTAATAACCATTGCAATATAATATATAATAATAGCATATATAGTATATAGCTGATAGCACAACAATTTATCGCGCACCATACATTTTTATGGACACGTACACGCTGTACTGTACTATATATTATTGTCTATGTATGGTGCGCGATATTGTTGTGCTATGAGCTATATACTACTCGTATATGCTATTATATTATAGCGTAGTCTGAAAGCAGCTTTATGCGTGAATCTCTTGATGATGGAAATGAGTATATTTTTTAACTTTTTAGGGATGAGAAATCATGATATGTCTCCTCCCGATGTGGGTGTAGCGGGAGGAAGTGTCAGAGCCCTTTGTGTTCCGGGGGCGCGGTAACTCATTCAAACATCCCGCAGCCCCGGCAGGCTATGGCCCTGGGTAAGTGCATCACACCTTTTTAGGGCTGGGAATTCATCGAATGACTTCCCTCGCTGTGGGTGGAGCGTGAGGGAGTGTCATACTCTTACTGACTAAAACCCATCCATGTTTCTTCCTCCGCCCTTTGCGATCAAGGCCATCAGAATGTTTTATAATCAATTTTTCACGTAAAACAAAGTTTCCAAAAAAAATTCGCGTCATACTAACTTTGTCTTCACTTTTGATAAAAACTAATTTGATAAACAATCAAACCAGTCCACGATTAAGCACCTAGTCACTACATTCTTTGGTCGACTGTAGTACCATTACCATTGCCGTAGCATTACCGCACCAGAGAGAAAAAAAAAAAAGAATTCTGTCATGTTTAGCCTCACGCGCTTCTTCCCCATAACCCTATAGGTACCTACTACAAAAGTGTAGCTAGTTAATACGAAAAAAAACAAGCTGGCAACAACCAAATTAGTAACATTAATGTATTTTACGTCAAAGGGAAACTAAAGCCGTGATAACAAATGATCGTAGGTACCTTTATAAAGTGCGTACAATTAACTATTTGGCTCTAAATCATTGAAAGTATTGCTTTCCGCTGCCATTACAAGGATTTCCTTTGTCAAACTTTGATTAATTACACATGAACCGGGTTGGACAAATAATACCTTTTGTTGACTCGTTCTATGGTTCGACTGGCACCTTAATTTAATGTTTCTATACATTTGTTGGATACATAATATTATGTTCTTTACAAGACTAGTTTTTTTTTACACTTAACCTAAAGAAGGTATCGTAATCATCGTTATGGATAACTTTTCACGTGAAAATGTATAAAAAAATTATATTGTAGTTACGTTGATAAAATACATATATATTTTCCATATTTTTTTTTCAATTTTCAGAATTTCAGGGCAACTAGAACTGAGTAAAGTTTTCCTCGGTTAATCGGTTTAACGGATAATCTTAGATCAACACCGCGATAACTACAATATTTATTTATTTACCAATAAATGGCCCACAAACAAATAAGCCAAGTATTGTGGTGGTCGTGTGGTTAAGGCACCTGCATCTCGTGTATGAGTGTGCGGGTTCGAAACCTGGCAAGTACCAATGTGACTTTTCTAAAGTCATATGTACTTTCTAAGTATATCTTAGACACCGCTGACTAACGGTGAAGGAAAACATCGTGATGAAACCTGGACTTAAAAAGTCTGAAATCGCCAATCCGCCTTGAGCAAGCGTGGTGTTCAATGCTCATGCCTGCTCTGTATGAGAAGAGGCCTATGTCTAGCTGTGGGACAATATATGGGCTGAAGATGGCTCAATTTTGACAGGCGAAGGCACGCGTCATGTATTTAGGTACATATTTTGTGGAAAATCGACGTCATGTTTTTAATTACGTCTTCAGACAAGATAATTCATTTCAACTACATTATAACAGTATACCTATCTTTGTAATTGTATCACAAAAGAACTGACCGACTTACTATGTACTATTAGCGGGAATCTTAAGAAAAACTGAAACAGCTACACGATTCGCTATAAAAACTTTAGCAAAAGTGTTGAGTGAAATGTTTCTTTAATAATAACGAAACGGATTTGAAAAATAAAGAAAATGTGTTTTTCTTTCTTCGCACTGGATACTTTTTTTTTGTATTTATTCGCTAGATTGCTTTGCGTTTGTTATTTTTTTTATATTATATTGCTAAAAACGTGAGACGCTTATTAATGGAACTAGTAATAATTTAAAATGAAACTTAGCTTGAATTTCATGTGGATTGTTTATATTTCATGCACAAAAACTCAGAATCTGAAACTATGTATAATGTACAAGTTCTGTCCAGAAATCAAACCCGTGACAGTATGTTCAAAGCATCTCATATTTACTCGCGACCGCGACCACCACTCGTAAGCCAACGAGTTTACACGATTGTGACTGTCTTGTTCGTCTAGTGGTTGTGGTCTCAGGTTTGATTCTCGGGTCGGGTCGACATCGCTTTGAAGATTTTAAATTTTCACAAAGCAGCCCGGAGTCAGGTAGTTGTTGGTGTAACCACCCCATGCTTGGGAGACCATGTTGAGCCGGTCGTCCCCTGTTATCTCGATGGCAGTCATTGTTACAATTCCATGTCAGAGGCCGTCAGGCGGATTTCAGAAACCTAGCGCTTGCTAGGTTAGTAATCCCGCAGCTCAAGAAGAAAGCAGTCTAGTGCTAATTTTAGACATCCAATCATGATCATGTGTTTTATATCTTTTGAATACAATTTCCAACTAATTCGACATAACACGTAATGTCCAATAACCATACAATAGCAGGTATAACAGCCGCCAGTGCTCAGTGAAACGAATGAAAATGAGAATCGCGTGAGATTTCCTACCGGAGTGGGTGTGGTGGCTTTTCGAGCTTTTTTTCGGATGGGAAATCATCAAATGGCCCCTCCTGCCGTGGCTGGAGTGGAAAGGAGTGTGAGACTCTTACTGACTAAAACCCATCCATGTTCCTTCCTCAGCCCTTTATGCTCCGATTGCGCGAAAACTCTTTCAAACGGCTTTACGAGCTGTGATACAAAATTGCTTAAACATAACATGACGTCTGTTTAGCCGAAGAGTTAGACCGATGTTAGTAGCTGTGATACATTGTACCTCAGCCACATGCCAAGCTTGACAGCCTAGCTCATCGCCGCAAGGTTGCCTGTTTGTCGGTATTCTTCAGACCGTACTTCGGTGAGTGTGCCCAAGAACTCCACGACCTCATCCCAGCAGCCCCCTTCTACCAACGGACATCCAGTCGTACTGCAAGTTACCATCGCTTCCTCGTTGTCATTCCTCCAATTCGCACTAAGCGTTTCCAAACGTCTTTTATAATGCGAACAGCAAAGGAATGGAACTCTCTACCTGCGTCTGTGTTCCCGAACGCATTTAACCCATCTTCAAAGTTAGAGTGAACAGATCTTCTGGGTAAGCTCGCTCCATCGTCTACTTTGTCTCTGTCACCTAGACTAGACACAAGAGCAAACCCATAAAATAAAAAAATATACATGTATGATGTCGTCTGTCCGTCTAATCATTTCTAATCCGCTCTAACTCTATCCGTACCCTTAGGCGCCGGCGATCCGCGCCTGCAACATTATCATTCAGCGCACAGCGAGCATGCCACGAGGACGGCATTGTGTGACTAGGCCATTGTTGGCGACACACCATGCTTTACGACCGTTAGGCCATCAGGAGTTATTACATGTTCCTGTATTGTTGTTTCTGGAATTAACCAACGATTTAATATTTTAATCCGAAGTTTATAAACGTATGTTGGTGACGGACTAATGTCAATTTTGTTCAATGTTTTTCTTTTTAAAAAGGCGTATGGTGATGTAGTAGGTACATCTCTAGACGAATTTCACAAGAAAGTTAACTATGAAAGCGAAAATTCTTAATAAGAAGTTAATTGAATTGAAGATAGGCGCGAAAAACATAACCCTTTCCTTGCATTCGGGGAAAAAGTGAGATTGCTCGTTGTTGCCTAGTACCTACGTGCCTCGGAATGCGCGTGACACCGCGGCAAAGAGCTAATATTGTATAGATTCAGAATATGTTTCTTTAGATTTTCTCCTAAGCGATTGATTTATAAATTAATGACACTTTGGAGTCGTGTTTGGAGAATACAAGACCCAGATCCTGGCACTATTGCGCGTAAGGCTTTATTAATTATTAATTTTACTGAGAAATGATGTCTTATTGGAAATACACGTTCGCGTCTACAGAGCATAAACCTAAATATCCAATAATTTCTTAAGATTTAGCTATAAAACTGTTCTAAAAGATTATATCCGAGAAAACTTAGTTCAATGGAGCTTAGTTTAAATATACCTATTTAAACTTAACATTGATGGCAGTGACTGTAAATTTTATTGAAAATACTCCTTTCCAAGATAATGTTTATTGCAATTGAAAAGTGTATAAGTGTGTTTAC
Organism: Pyrrhia umbra; assembly: GCA_963891755.1. Taxonomy (NCBI): domain Eukaryota; kingdom Metazoa; phylum Arthropoda; class Insecta; order Lepidoptera; family Noctuidae; genus Pyrrhia; species Pyrrhia umbra. Next base: position 4,221,145 of record OY982935.1, read on the forward strand.
AGCATTTAAAATAACACTATTGCGGATTTGTTCCTGTTTCGGCCCAAGTTTTCGGCCCACATTCCTAAAAATTCTTGTTTCGTCCCGCGTTAATTTTAATTCCTGTTTCGGACCACTTTATAAAATGTTATTTTAGTAGAGTCAAAAAAAGGTAAAAAAATAAAGATAGCTTACCCGAGCTTAAAAAAAGGAATGAAAGGAGTTAATAAACGCTATCTCAGACTCTTAAAACTAAAACGAACTTTATTTTATTAAAACTACCAGGAAAACAGAAATAAATAGGAATCAGGTGCTTAAGCGACTTTCTTACTGCTAAGCTCTTTTTTGATAATGGTAAAAATTGATAAAGGTTTTCGAATTTATAAACCACTCAAAACTAGGTAGAAGTTACTAGGATGACAAAAATAAACAGGAAATACGGGCCTAAACGGTGTCACTACGATGTGCATCAAGAATTTTATACAAAGAGGAATAAAAGTAGCGTTTATCATTCACTACATCGATATAAAATTCAATAGTTTCATAAATAGTTAAGTTCCCACAAGGATTTCTGTTTTCCGAAATGAATGTTACTGGATGTATACTTCCAGTTCATTTCTGCTATCCTGGTAGTTTTAATTCGCTTCAAATAAAGTTTATGGTGTTAAGTAACATGTTGAGAATAAAACATTGTGAAAACTAAGATAAGTCAAAATGTTTAAAATGAATTTTATGCTCTCTGTACAAAACATGTTGTAAAATACATTATAAAATACTACTCGAGACGAATCAAGAACAGAATGTGGGACGAAACAAGAATAAAATGAAAAATTATTAATTAATATTATTTCGGGACGAAACAGGAATAAAATGTGGGTCGAAACAAGATTTTTTTGTGCGGGATGAAACTTGCGGGACGAATCTGGAACAAATCCTATTGCGCTATGGTCGTAGTGTTTTCTTTTAAATTTAGTCCCGATCAATTATTTTTTATTTTCACATGGTACTTTCATTTTAGGAACTCGTGCAGCCGCACGGGTCGTTGGATCAAGGGTCAGAAGCCAGAAAGTCTGACAACCAGTCTTGCCAAGGGGTGTCGTGGTAACTGGGTCGTGTTACCCGGGAACTAGGTTGTGGAGGTCAGATCAGTCGCTCCATGTAAAACACTGGTACTCTGCTGCATTGGGTTGAGACTGGAAGCCGACCCCAACATTGTTTAAAAGATTTAATTCAGTTTGTGTGTATGTTGAGTCCAGGCTGCTTCTGTTATTTATATACTTAAGTTAAGTTAGTTAAGTTAAGTTATTTTTATATATCAAAAACCTATTAACACTTAGCCCAATCCGAAAACATATACAAGACTTCACAATCAGTTATCTTACTTGCAAACACAGCAACGAATTAAGTGGTTAAAAAATCTTAATGTAATTTTTGCTTAACACTAAAAGAAATATCTAGCTACGTAAATCAGTAGCCATTACTGAGCCATAAGCCGGTGGTCAGGGCAGTAATGTTACGAAATTTCCATAATTCGGTATACGTGGTGCTCCCCCTCCCTGCCTACCCCCGGCCACTTCCGGGCGAAGCGGCGCGTGACGCCGTGGTCACGCACCTGCGTGGTACAAATTGGAGGATCCAGTGGAATGAAGAACTAGTATAATGCAATTAGGAATAATATACTAGTGACGACTTTGCTCACTGGAATAATAATGTAGATACCATAATAGATTAATACAAGTCTAGACTAGTTATCGCGTTTCCTTAAAACGATAGCTCCGTGAATGCGGCAACTATGTGTAAGTGAATCCAGTGTTTTTCTAATTTTATTCTGGGAAGTTTGTTGCACCACTTCTTCTTCCCAGCAATAACACTTAGGAAGTGGTGAGGGTCGGGCGTTTTGGGGGCTGTATTTTGTAAATTTGACGTTCAAAAAGATTGCTGATTTTTCAGCCTAATTTGAATAAATAATTTTAGATTTTTTTTTTCTAGTTTTATTTCACACAATTTCGCTACTAAAACTGTCATTTTACATTAGATTATGTCTAAAATAATTTAAGTCATTCGGGACGGATTCTTTGTAGCGGGATTGGCTTCTGGCTCTCTTGGGTATTTTATTTTACAAGTACACTAGCGGTATCTAGTCGAAACAGAGTGGAGACTTCCATTAATCTATGGTAGGTAAATTATAGACCCATGCCAAATTACAGCTAATCTAATACCAAGAGTCTCTAAGCTAAGTCGTGGACAGATAGACATGGCAAAACTATACGGAGTCCTTTGAAAACCCTAAAAAAATTTACCCAAAATGAAAAAAATATTTTTTTATTATATTTAAAATCTAATCTCATTTTCCTCTACATTTAACCAATAGCTTATAACTTACGTTCAACAGTAGTTACGTCAGGCGTTCTTTGTAAGACGCCCTTTTCAAGAACTTTTATTTCTTTACTTCACGCTAACACCTTGAGAAGTATACAGGATTCACACTTGTTATGGAATGTAATCTTCAAAAATGTACGTGGATTGTTGAAAGGGTGAAAGTACCCTCCCAAAACGAGATAACTGATTTTGGAAGGTATTTTAAAGTAAAATAATTCTATAATATCTTTATATTACGAAATTCAAACACTAATTGCCTACTTTGAAAGCAAAAAAATATGTTAGACGGCCTGCAAGACACCAAGTCACTATCCTTTTTTAACATCTAATAATTACTCCTCCCGTTGTAGGTAAAGCGGGAGATAATGTCAGACTCTTAGTCTTAATCTCAGTGTTTTGACGTGTAAAAGTGTTATTTTATAACCTACTTGCAAAATAAATATCATTTACTTACTGACTAAAACCCAACTATGTTCCTTCATTCACCCTTTTCGTTTCGGAGGCGCGGTTACTTTCGACTCCATGCCCTCCCGACCCTAGCTCGTCAAGCCGGCCCGCGAGCTGAGCTAATAGCTTTAAAATTCCCGATTATAATAATCATATATATTCTGATCCAGCCTGTCCCTTGCTGTCCTTCCCCAGCGACGCCCCAAGCCGAGGCCCGTACCCCACTAGGGGGTGCCCTTAGCGTGTAGTCGCTTAGTTTTGTAAGTTAAGCCCTGACTGGAGGCCCTAAATTCATTTAAGGCACTTCACAGGCAAGCCCCGTTAAGCAGTCGACGATAAAAAAGGTAACTTTCGACAATCTCTCAGCCCCGTCAGGAGTCATCGTTTGTCTATTACTAAAGGTAGCTTACTGTGTAACTGGTGGAAGCTTCTGCAATGATCAATACTTAATTCCGACACATTCTGGTCAGTGAGATTCACTAAGTATATTATATATTACTGACTGACTAATGTTTTTTTAACCATCCCGCGTCAATGAGCTAATATCTATTAAATCTAGGCAATCGAAAAAATAATAATGATGTCTTGTTATTATATTTTGATGTCAAGTGTAGGTACGTCATTAAATAGCTGGATATATAAAACACATTGACGGAGGAGGGGGAGAGCGGGACTTCTAAAAAGGACAAATCCTGGCCTTATCAAATGTCCTTGTGAAAGGTCAGATGCGTAAGGATAATAGGGTAAAATTACCTTATAGCATACAAAAACACATTAAAACAAAAGAAATAGGGAATAGTTAAGGTTTTTTGAAGGTGAAATAGGTGTTTAGCGTTTGTGCGTAGCTTAAACTTATTTAAAGTTGGGTTTATCTTAGAATAATTCACTTTATTCCTTCAATGTTTTTTTTAGATACCTGGTTGTATACTGACACAGTCTATAAGTTGATAACATCAACTTCAAATAATCAAAAGAAAGCCTACATAATATACATATTCTAAGAAGCTTGGAAAGCACGAAAAATTTAAAAACAGGTATAAAAAAGATTTTTACAATTTCCACACTGCTAGTCATTATGATTGCGTGCATAAAACTTGAGAACAGCTATTACGCCATTAATGGACTTTTATTATTTTCTTCCAAGACTAAACACAGCAGAACCCTTAGTTATGATTAATGGTGTTCTTTTACGCATAAATGTGGCGGTTAGTGGACGAAAATTCCTAATTAGCCTCACCCCAAGTTAGTGGTGGTAAAAAATAAGAATTCTTATAGCTTGAAGTTACAATCTGGGTTATATGAACCGTATCCTGTGGCAGAGGCGTGCGTGCGCTGGCCGGCCGATATGGAAGGCTCGAAGAATTAGAGTGCGATGTTGTATTGAGATTGAATGAAAAACTTAAGCGATATGAACATCGTTACTAATACCCTTTATAAAAGCAAAAGCGAGTTTATAAGGCTTTCATGGTGAAATGGATGAACGGATTTGAATGGAATTTGGTACGGAGATAGATAGAACCGTAGAGACTGTTTCACTGCTATAGGTTACAGGAGGTCCCATACACATAAAGTGTGAATGAATTGAATATTTTGAGATAATGAGTATCCCATCGTGTGGGGTATCGTTAGATATGTCTTTTAAAAATACTGCAGGTGTGTCAATACCATTTTTAGATTAACGGAGCCATTTGCGAAATATCGAGGCTTAAAGTGAAAAATCACTGATGTAGCATATAATAACGATCTTCAAAGGAAAATTATCACGGCTAAGTAGGCTTTACCGGTTACAGAGTTATAGTCATCGAACTAAAACGTATTACGCCCGACACGCACTTAGCCGGTTTTTTTTTATGGTAACAGTAGAAAAAACAATATATGCAATGCCACTTACCGTCCAACTAATTTAAATCAAGTTTGCATCTTCTACATTAATAATAATAACTATGGCCTTGTTCCGTTCCAACTTATAAAATTTACAACACCACTCAAATCCTACAAACACAGAAATAATAACCATCCGCTTAAAATTACCATCCATTACAGCAAAAACCAGTAGACGCTAGTTACTCATAATTCTAGTTGTCACATTATTTTAAATCACCTTAATAAGATGCGGTTGCTAGGATATTACATAACCGTTGGTTAAACGTCTCGTTTGTTACTGTAAATGTTACCGCAAATCCTATTTCTGTTTGGTAGTGTATTATTCGTTGTACGTGGTTTTAATTTGGGTTGAAATGATAGATTTCACCGCAGAGACAAAAGGTGTTGTTTTGTACAATAGTTTTGTAGAGTTCTTGTCAATGAAATTTGTTTTTGGTCTCGTCGCTTGTAGGTGAAAACGATGCGTTGATTTCAATAAACCAGGTCATGCTGAACATCCGTTTTAAGACCTATTGGTAATGTGAATTTTCTTTTCGCAACTGTTCCTCAATTTTCCACAGCAGGCTCAACTTCATATTCATTATAATTTCATAATTATAAATCAGCATTTATACCCACTCCCACATATTTTCAATTTTAAATTTAGATGAAATGCAAAAACAGAAAAATGTTTTTTTGACGTTAATGAATTAAGGGTGCTCATTCTACAACTAAGCCTCTGCTGCTCGTCCATCTGTTTGTCTATCAATGGGCTATATAGATATCCCATAAACTGTATAAATTTTCTATTACTACTATATAAACAAGTGTACCATAATCATCAACCACATATTATTTATGTTATATCTTGTATAATACACGGAACCGACTTACCGACCGGACCGACACATACCACAAATTATAGTATATTGAGTATGAATGTAGATGGACGAAAGGGGAGAGGAAGACCAAAGAAGAGATGGATGGATTGTGTGAAAGTTGATATGAATGAGAAGAGAGTGAATGATAGTATGACAGCTAACAGAAAAGAATGGAAGCGAAAAACATATTGCGCCGACTCCAAATAGATTGCGAATAGGGCAGGAAGAAGAAGAAGACCCACGGAACCGACTCGAATTTAATAAGTATTTTTACCCAACTGCAAGGAAAGGGTTTTTCGCGCCTATCTTTGTTTGTAATATTCTTCATTCCCTCATATCTTCCAAACCTATTGTGACGATTTAAGCCGGTCTATATGTTAGTGGGTCCCGCTCTGATAAGTCGCTATGTTATATGCTTTTCAGCAATTATCAACATAATATAGATAGGTTCTGCACTTTATTTTTCTTTTCAGTTTATTCTATTTAATTTTCATTTTTACGCACTTTTTTATAAGTTTAATTTTGGCTTTTTTTGCAGTCGGGGTTTTTTTATATTACAGAATTATCGTGCTAGAGAAAACCGTGCACTGTAATGGGTCGTACAGCCAACATGTCGTTAGTTTCAAGTGTAATCTAAGCGATTGTAAGCAGAGATTGTAGGATTGGCCCTTTGCGTGCGACGCCCTGGCCCGTACGGAGCGTATGCCTGTTATTTGGGCTATATAATTAATTTCCTTTTTTATTGTAATCTGTGATTCTCAAATTTTGGCCTTATCGGTTAATTTTGTATTATGTTAAGTTTTGACGCAGTTTTGATGGCGTGGTGGTCGGAATGATTTTGTCGTCTATTTTGATTGAGTACAGAATTGTTACGATTAATCCGGACGGGTCACCGAAATATTTTTGGTATTATATTTTGAAAACTATAAATAAATAAAAAAATACTATGTGAGTTTAATTTTAAAATACATATGCATATACCTGTATAATATTTTTTTTTATATTACGTATTTAACGTCATTTACAAATCGTATATGAGAACAAGTTTTATATTTACAATGAATAAGTGGACAATCTAAAGCCAATCGTGCAACAAAAAAAAACTGCCATTTTCGACATGTCCTTATGTACGTAGGGACCGTCGAGATACCTATGTAACATTCAACCAAATTTACGTCCACCGTAGACCATAATTATCCATCTCTGTGAAATAGCAAGGTAATCTACAAACTGCAATCATGAGGCAGGCTAGCGTACTTTGTTGTATGCAAAGCGAGCAGTTTGAGGTACTTTATGTCGCGTTATCTCTGATTGATCTCCGAGTGGGGTTATGTAAGTTTAGATTATTTTCAGTCATTTCGGATTGCTTTGTAATGTTGGGTGAAATTGGTTGCTAGAGGATTTTTGTGTGATACCTAATCTAATCTATGAAAATAGGGATCTATGTTTCTGTGTTTGTCTGTTGTTTCCTGTGAATAAAATTTGGGTATGGTTCTAGAATAGAATATTTATTGATTTGCTCAGAATGTATTTACAATAGGGTGGTTACAATAACCTTCTGCACATAGGTATTCATACCTTAAATACATACCTATCTCCTTCAATCCTTTTTCTTTTTCTACATGACCTCTTGCAGGGTGCTTCTAACAGCATTCGACCTGCTTAACCGGACAATGCGGCGAGGTTAGGACCTCGCCGCATTGTTCGGTTAAGCAGGTTAAATTAGGATTTAATTAAGGCCACCAGCCAACTATCTCCTTCATCTGCAGCTTATTTATGTATACTTGCTGCGTGCAGTACTGCTACTGCTAGGGGGTAAACCCTTATAAACAGAGCAGGGCCTATACTTAATCACCACGCTTTTTCAAGGAGGATTGGCGGTCAATTATTTTTGTGGGGATTAAGCAAGCTTTGGATCTCTTTTTAGGAATAGGTACTGCGCGTAGGGAAGAGTGTGAGTTTTCGAATTTCGCCCAGTGGGCGACACTAGGACTGCCTTTTGGTGTTTCATTTGGCTGCCTCATTTTGCTTTATTTCAACATTTTGTTCTTTAAATGTTATGTAAAGGTAATAAATTAATGTAGAAAGCAAACAATAAAATATTAATTTATAATTTTTATTTTCATTTGTATGAATTGTATTGGCATTTTTACAAAATATAATGACCCCTTTATTTTAATGGAAGAATTAAAACAAGGCTTATATTAATTTGGCAAATCCAAATTCACCTCAGTAACAATTACACTATGTATAAAAACTCCAAGTAAATAATTATAATAAAAAATATACATTTTTTACAAAAATGTAACATTACGTAAAGATTACAGCTACGAGACTATTGTATTCTTGTTATAAAAATACTTAACATCGACTAATATTGCTAAATAATTAATTAAAAATAATAATAGTCATAAAGTCAAAATTCAGATATGCAAATTCTTTTATAAAACGTATTTTTTATTCAGATTATTTACACAGATTTCTTAAACTAGAATAATAATATTAAATATGATATGTACAAAATGTACAAGTTATTCTTACATCGATATTGGGTACAAAAATATATCAACTAATTAAAAAACCTATCAATTTTTGTAATTTTGAATGTGTAACCAAAAAATTTAATTTATTAAATAATTGATATATTTTTATTCTCAAAATATTATAAAATAACGTCTTTATTTATAAACGCAAATAAAACGTCCTTTGCTTATTAATTTGAGTAACAAATAAATAGAAAGGAAAGTTTTAGGGTTCCGCCCCAAAATGTTAACGTTTATAATTAAAGGAATCGTAGTCTTAAAATAAGAATGATAATGAGTGAGACAAAAGTGTTCAGTACAAACTCAGATCTGTTAACACACGTGGAATTATAATCTATTGATATTACGTTGTATATTGCTCGTTTAAAACGTCAATGTGCCCGGGTACGTTCGTGAGACCTAGAACATTATAATTAGTCATAGTTTAATTAGGCACGTACTTTAAATACAACTTCTTATTTAATTATGATGAATATTTGTGAACTATTTTGATTTTTTATATAAAATAATGTTTGTAATTTCAGATAATTTCTAGGTCAGTTTGAAACATTGTGTAGGGCGAGTACTCCACATAACTAAAGCCTTATGTACAAAGCTTTCTTTTTGGCCTTTCAAGTCCTATTTATTCGGTGGAGAGAACCCTAACCAGATATAACTTTTGCAAATATTAAAAACATTATTGCAAAGTTAGTGAAATTGCAATTATTAATTGTTGTAAATTTTTGAATTTGGATATTTTAAATTTTTAAATATTTTGCAAAAATTATTTGTGTTTTTTGTTTTATATTTTATCTACAGATGAACTTAGTCGGTGGGTCCGCAATTTTACGTATTTTTATTTACAAAGTGACCGTAACCCCACATTATGTTCTAATTACAATAAAAAAATATGTTTGGCATACATTTTGTGACTCATCATACAACTACTTTGTACCTATTTACCCCCGTCTGGCATGCCATATATGGCACAATCGCAGGCTTTAATATCAGGCACCAATAATTAAAAGGCACAATTTACCCCTGAACTACAAGTTACATATTTTTTTGATTTGGCTACATTTGTAATATCAATACGAAAAGTGTTGCAATTATTATCTTATATTGACAGTTTTTATCATATACAACTTTAAATACATAGTATACCTATATATGGACGGGATTCTATCAAATCATACTTGTTTCAGGAGTGTCTAACAATCAAAAATTTTGTTCTTTATTTTGTACATATAATACGATACATAATAAGTGGTATAAAAATGTATAAGATTCAATATTGTAATCTTAATTTTATGGCACTCTATTTGCACATATACATACATGTATTAGAGTCCGGATATATATAATATAACCAATAACACATATTATATAAGTTCTCGCTCAGTCTTCGATCCAGAAAATCTCAATAGGCAATAATGATCACAGAAATATTTAAATATTGTTTATTTGCAATTTTTTATGGTGCCATATTTTGCCATAGGCCATACAAGAGCTGTTTTACATCGGTTGGTTTTTATCAAAGGTTTTACAGTTTTGCGCAGACTTGCTTGCGCAGGAGTCGCAGCGCAAATTCAATATAAAAAAGGTGTAAACAAAATTAGAACTATTTTCTTTTGAACAATGTAAAAATTACATTCTCTAATCAAATTATTAGCTAAAAATACCACAGAAGTGCCGGCAGAAACAGTTGACGACACAACTCCTGCGCAACCCTTACCAGTGTATCCTAACCAACCGCTGAAAACCGCCCACCTTTCAAACCTGTACACCCAGCACTCTATCAACCACAAACTCATACCTCACCTCATCAGTCTTTGTGTCATCCTTCGCCTGTTCCTGCCCCTCAAACTCCGGGTTCAAACATGGGTTCTTGCACTCCACGACCTCTGCGACCTCTTGCGTAGCGGCCGGGAGGTCTCGACGTAGCTCGTAAGAAGTTTTAGAAGACCTGCCGTCGGGTGTTCGTCGCTCTTCCAGTTCGTCTTCCCAGTCGTCTTCTGAGAGTATTTCGTCGCCATCCTCGCCGGGTAGGAGGGGAATTGTGGTCTTGGTTCGTGTGAAGAAGGCCATCTTTTCTCTGTGGGAAAGGAGAATGGAATCGTTAGTTCGTTAATCATTCAACTTCCTACCAAGTTCAGATCTCCTATTGCCTAACTAAATACCTACTCTTAAAAATTATCCGATTTAAATTATTTAGCTGACAAACTTTCTACCAACTTGCAGCGAAGATTAGATACCAAGTGAAGTATCTGCTAGAAGTACACTAGTCCCATTAAGACTTTTTCTAACGACTGACCGACCTCCGTAGCGACTACCAATCAAGTTCAGAAAACCCACGTTACTAAAGTACTCCTAAAACACTCATATTTTTTGGAAATTCTTTCTAGTGACCGATCAAAATTTCTATCAATTTCCAGCCAGGTTATCTCAGAGTCTACTCTAGAATTTATCCTAGCAGGCGGGCTACTGTACCAGGCTACTCTGTCTAGCAGGTGCACTCACTTGAAGGTGACGAGGTCGGGCTTGCGGCCGCCCTGGCGCGACTTGCGCAGGCGGTAGATCTCGCGGCACGTGCGGCTGAGCAGGCGGGCGGCGCGGTCAGCGGGCGGATCCCCGGGAGCGATGAGCCGCCGCAGCGTCTCGTCTTCCGCCGCCCACGCTGCTACCGCAGGGTCGCCGCGGGTACAAGCCTCTTCTAACCTGGAAATGGAATTGAATTTGAGAAAAGACCATAATTTTATTTGTCTAAAAGACTAGGCAATAAGTCTACCGCCAACTTATGCCAGGTGAGTGTAGGTATATAGGAACGACAACTACAGTTAGATCAGTGATGTCAGCAAGCTATTCTTGGGAGAACGTAAATAAAATCAACGTACAATAGAATACACTGAATAAAGACCGATCTTTACAATAAGGACATCGGGTTTACCTAATACATGATCCCTGACACCCACCCTGTATGAATATTATAGCCCCCCTTGCATAAGATGTATTTCGCTGTACATTATTCTATATCGAAATAACAAAACTGTTTCGTCGTGTCTCCAAACCTACACAGACTGACATGCACCATTGGCGGAGCCTTGTGGTAACTGTCTGTCCGTGTCCGTCTGCCATGTCTGACGCACCGTGTTTTTTTTCTTTTTTTTGTATGGCATCTCGCAGGTCAACCTAGAAGGTTGTCGACTGCTTAACCGGGCTTGCCTGTGAAGTGCCTTAAATGAATTGCCAGGGCTTAATTTACAAAACTAAGCGACTACACGCTAAGGGCACCCTCTAGTAGGGTACGGGCCTCGGCTTAGGGCGTCGCTGGGGGAGGACAGAAAGGGACAGGCTGGATCAGAATGATTATGGCTGTGGGCTAAAACTTTATGGCTCGCATTGTGTTCGTTGATTGCAGATCTAGTTACTTTAGTGAGATATATATGTATGGTGACGCCAGCTGGACGTGTAGGGTGGTACGTACCTCTTCTTGAGCGCGGCGAGGTTGGCGATGTCGGTGCGCAGGTGGTGCAGGCGCGAGTGCTGCGCGCGCAGGTCCAGCGCCAGGTCCAGCGACGTGCGAGACGTGCCCGCGCCGCGCCCGCGCGCGCCCCGCGTGCATGCCGCGCGGCCCCATCTGACAGGAAACAAACATTTGTTTAATTTAAAAAAATTGTTAAGCGTCTTACTTATCATCATCTGCCTAAGGCCTTGTGTTGTTTTAATCCTTACTTAACGTCGTAATCCAGGATTAAGCTACTAACTTAAGTTCGAATTAACGCTAAACGGTATTTATTAGTGATAGTTTTGCTAATCCGTTGCTAAGCAGCAAATTAATCGGCCTTTATAAGACGGTTACTGGCTGAAAGTCAGCACTTTTTAAACGTCAAATGAACAAAAGATAACTCACAAAATCCCAACCCCTATATGTGTTTTGCTGGAAGAAGTGGCGCGACAACGTGAACCCAAAGCCTGGTACTAACCATTAGCCACGACGATCACTTGACTAAAGAACCATAAATTGATTAAGGGCTGATTTCTCAATAGTCAGATAACTTTTATCTGATGAATAAATATGTCAGTTCGACAGATTTTGTTAGGAAAATATGTCAAACTGTCATATTTATTCTTTAAATAAAAGTTGTCAGACTTTTGAAAAATCGGCCCTTAATCAAAAATAAACTTTCCCCTCTATAATAGACATAGTAAAAGAATAATGTAATAAATATTTCAAATGATAATAATATTATTTTTTAGATATAAGATGTTCCGTATTATGTACATACCTGAGCGAGCGTCGCTCGCGCACGCTACGGTCGAAGGGTATGCCGGAAGGAGGCGGCGGGTGTGACGTCACGCGACGCGCGTACGCAGCCATCGACGAATCCGACTCCGAACGGTTCAATCTGAGAGGAAATATCAAGATTTTAATTTTGAGATAAAATACATTTTACATCCCATACCTATATTTTTTACCATAAATAGGTAAACCAAAACTGAAAAATCTTAGTGATTGGTGGTGTATATTGATATTCGTAAGCATAGGAGCATAGGAGGATGAGAGTTGTAGATCGTGGTCAGTGGCATTACATGGAAGAGGCCTATGTCCAACACTGAACTCAAACGGACTGCTGGTGATGATGAAATGTCATTGTAGAGAGTACAATAATAACATTTCAAGTGACTGAGAACCAACTAATTAATAATAATTATTTTGAGTAACACAGGAATGGTATGCCTTTCTGGAATCCTTGTTGTGAAGCATTTAGTTTGATACCCATATTGCAGAAAAAAGAAGACTAAAAAAACCCTTAAACAATGAAATCTAGCACCTTCCATATTTTTTTAAACCACCTATCTAAGAACACTTAGACCATGAGACGAATTTAACGATAGCTTAATTAAAGAAATCCATCGAGTGGTTCAAAAGATATGAGGGAATAAAGAATATTACAAACAAAGATAGCCGCGAAAAACATAACCCTTTCCTTGCAGTCGGGTAAAAACATATATTGTATCGCGCTAAAAATTTCAATAGGATATATTGTAGAAAAGTATAATACTGTAGAACTTGCAGCCCATATGATAAGAAAAAAATACCGACCTGCAAATGTACTGGGCTTTCGCGATACTCTGTGGTTGCGGCGAGAATGTTTGTGACCTCTTGATTGTGGCGAGGGGCTCGGAGAGGTTGGCGCTCACTTGTTGGCTTTTTCTACAAGAAGATTATAATTATATGTAGATAAATACTTGGCAGAATGGTCGATTAGTATGCGCTGAGCATTATTTTAGTCAATTTCCTTAACTAGGTATAAAAATTTAAAATAGTTTCCAAACAAAATTATTCTAAGTAAAACACAATTTTACGAAATTGATTATAGTAATGCTCAAAAAGAAACACATAAGATACATCCACATTGTGCCACTTTTCATGCTATTTCATGCACATAACACTGGTGTATAAATGAAAACTGAATAAAAACATGCAGGGTGACATACCCAATACATTCTTAATTGTAATTTTCACACAAAATTAAGACAATAAACCGTAACGAAAATAATTAAAAAGTTGTAAAATAATTATTTTAAGTAAAATAATTAAAACGAGCAGCAAAATAATTAAAATGAGTAAAAATAATTATTAGCTTGGGTAACTGAAAAAATAATACCTACACAAGCTAACATTTATTTTGAACATTAATTGAGCACATCACCCATCCGTATTAATGGCATCCCAGTATCGCTTATCATTATGTTTTGGAGAAAGCAACCCGACACAATGTAAACATACCTATATACAACTATGTACACAAGTAGGGGTATATATTATTTCTCTAGTGGAGTGTGGTGCGGCCGGCCGTCGCCTGCCGCTCGCCTCAACTTCATATATCTGAGAGGAAAATTCAATATTGTAGCCCGACACCCTTGTTAGTAAGCCTGGGCGAGAATAGCACTTGAAATACCATGTAGGTAACTTAGCCTTATAGATAGAGGTCTAGACCGGTAACCTTTATATTAATTAAGAAGACTAGACTTTTTATTAATTTATTAGGACATTGAATCTGTCTCGAATTTAGTTACTCTAAAAATTTTCGTGGTTGTTGTTGTTTACGCTATTATAAATAGTTTGGAATATTTAAAAGTTACACTGCTTTAACATGAACTGCATGATAAATACGATACTACGAATAAGGCAATTTACAGCTACATAAACTAACCTTACATAAAAATTAATATAAGTCAAAGTAATACTACCACCATATAAAATTACCTTTACCAAACACTACGATTTACATCACTAATGTCATCCAAATAATAAATATTACTTTCACCAAGGCATAAATAAAGGTATATAATAATAAAAGAATAATAAGTGCGAGAAAGGGGTGGAGTTATACAGGACGAATAGCATCGTCCCTTTTTAACACTGGAATCTGGAAAACTTTGATATATCCCCTTCACCCAAAACTACGACCTAAACATACATTTAGACACAGAATATGGATATTGCTCTCACCGAGGCGTAAAAATAAAAACACCTTTTTCCCAACAATACGACTTTAAACCTACTTAAATCTTAATTAACTTTGATAAAGGCACACAATAAGAATATTACTGTCACTGAGGCATAAAATTACCCATCACTACGACTTAAATCTACTTAAATTACTTTATAAAAGGCACAGAATGTTATACTGCTTTGACAGAGACGTTGGTACATACCTTCTATGCAACTGCCTCGCTCCTTCAGGACAGAAGTTACACTCGGTATTGGTCTCTTTCTCTGCCGTAGTGGGGTGTAGGAACTCCTCTTCTAAAGCAATGTCCTCCTCAGGAATGTAGTCCTCGAATGAATCCTCTTCCACTATCTGTGAGAATGAAAATTATGTTTAGTTTAGGCCAAGTAAAAAGAAATGTCTTCATAAGGTTAAGTTTTATTGAGTTCACAAAGCACATTGGCTAGCTATCATATGAAAAAAGGGCACTAGAATTAAGTAAAGCGAAGTAAAAATCTTCCCTTTTCTGAGACGTCAAATTCTAAACATATTTTTTAAAAATTTTAGCATATTTTTTTTTCGTTCGCGGTTTTCCGAGGAATAAGAATCATGATATATTTTAGTCAACAAAATATTAGACTTTATCTAATCGTCTTGAAGACGTACCTGATTCAGTGGCTCTCTAGACTCTTCGTCCTCCGATGCTGAATTGTCACCGCAATCAACATTGCACTCTGCGCCCGTCATACTTTCCGGTCCTGGAACAAATACTAACTTTTAGAGGCTGCTATTATTAGTCTAGGTTAGGTACTTATCCCAGGCATGCCTTTTTGCTATAACTAATTATATGCTGCGCTAGACTTTGTTGTGTTAGCCATTACAATCGCATTTTAGGGGAACCACATATTTAACTGTAAAAAAAATCCCAAAGAATTTCCTACCCCTTATTTTTAAAATGATTAACTGTTTTCAAACAACTTGACAGACAGATAAATTTACTTTTTCAATAGATACACACGTTAAGCCATCGTCCCCGGCTGCTATCTTAATAGCAGTTGTTGTTACAATTCCATGTCAGAGGCCGTCAGGCGAAAAACTCTGACAGGCTTGTTAGGTTGGTGAAACCTGCAGCCCACACCACACGATAAGAAGAATTATAGGTATATAATATCTCACCTCTGTTCCTGGTGAGCGTGGAAGTCTGTGAGGAGATGACGGTGGACTCGTCGGAGCTCTCATCTCTCCTCATACACCTGAAGCTCAGCACGTTGTACCACTTCTGGGACACCGTGTCCGGCTCGAAGTCTGCTAGGCTCACTTGAGCACAACCCTGGGGGGTTGAAGATAGGGTTAGTTGAAGGGTAGGAGATAATGAAAGGGTGATTTGTTGTGATTTTTTTGTCAGAAGGTAATCGCTCTCGCCTTGTGGGGTATTCACATGGCACTCAAGGCTTGAAGCCGAATACTCAAATTTGGCTAGTTGTCATCATTTAATAATTGTTGTATTAAATTTTAAATATTAAGACTGTAATTAAAAGAAATTACTATATAAGCAGTGCAACTGTCGCTGACATTTTGCAAATTCTATAGGTTTTCATAGCTAATTTATTAGGGAACTGTATAACAAAAATATACCTAGCTTTGGTTACCAGTTTTGGTTGTTGTTCCCCCCCCCCCCCCAATATTTGGCTGCGATCGCGCCCGATTTGGGGCGGGAGGAAGTATCAGACTCTTACTGACTAAAACTTATCTATGGTCCTTTCTCGGCTTTCTCCTTCGCTCTTTCGAACATTCCTTTGAAAAGTTGACACCCTAGAGAAATAAGTGTGTGTACTCACGAGGCACTCGTCCCCGGCGGTGAGGTTGACCTGCAGCGTGGCGGCGCGCAGGGCCCGCGTGCCGAGCGGCGCGGAGTGCGCGTGGCGCCAGGCCAGCTGCGCGCCGCGCCACGCCGCGCCGCCCGCGCCCCACGCCACGCCGCAGCCGCCGCCCACCACCAGCGCGCACCGCACGCCCCTGTACACACGCACGACATATAACTCTACTCTACCACACAGCTCCACCAAAATCACAGGTTATTACACTAGGGCTGCCATCACCTAAATCGACTAAAACTATAAACCCCCGGACATAATTATTTTAAGTAAATTTAAGCAAGTATAGTAGCCTCATCGGAAACTATACTTTTGAGCCGTTTGGGGTTGAAACTCGGGTCGTGGGGTCCGAGCGCCCACCTTCTTTTTAAAGAAATATCCAAGCGGCTTGTTGACATTTCCTGTGACCCAAAGGCTGGCTTTTATTTTGGTCAAAAACTAAGCATTGCCATCCAACGTGGCAATGCCGCCAGTCTCTTGAGTACACTCCCAGTTGACGTCGTTGAGGATAATTTTTTTGACGCAATATTTTAATATTATAGTTTTTTTTTAATTTATATTGTTAAGAATATATATATTGTAAATAATGTTTTAAGTAATATTTATTTAATTTACCTAATAAACTCAGTAAATGTTGTTTTTTTCTTCTGACTTGACTTATCATTTAATCAATCAGGTAATACCCGGACCTAAAAAGGTTCTTTATTTATTATTTTTGCTATTTTTGTTATTTTTAATGTAATTATATTTATGTTATTTTTGCTATTATTTTATGTTTTTCGTCGTAAATGATGTTATGTTTACAAAATTATTATATCTATCTTTTAACGTAAAATGATAAAATATTAAAAGTATGCTAATTATTTCATATAAGTATGTTTTGTGATATTCGTTAAAGTATATAATATGATAAAAAGTTTGGTACCAGCCATCTTTAATAGAATTATGTTCATTTATTTTCACATTTTTAAGATAAAGACAAATTTATTGTTACCAAAAAATATAAAAATATTTTACTATAGTAATACTCACACTTGAGTGCCAATGTCAATGAACAATGCGTGTAGGTTGCGCGCGCGCAGGATACCAATCTCCAAAGCACTTTCTTCTACACAGTAGCGCAATTTGATCTCAATTTGGGCACTGTTTACTGTAAAATAATACAATACATTTTAGATATTTTATAAACAATTTAATAGGTTGTACACTAAATACACTCTTGTACACAAATACACTCTTCAAAAATTCTCTCCTAATATATTTATTTCAAGAACAAAAAGGTTTTGTAATTTTCCAAGCTAAACTAAACCTAACTCACAAAAATCCTAACACTGAAAATCTACCCTATACTAATAGGAATAAGATGCAAAATAATATACCTGCATTGGAAGGATCGTTAGCCGCCTGCGCCGCTTCAAACACGCCAGAATCGCCCGCCACTGATTCGTCGCTCACTGCCGCTGATACCGATCTAGTGTTTGTACCTGTAAATTAAGAAAATAATTATATAGAAATTAATACACTACTTCTTAAAAAAAATACACTTTTATGTGTACATGTTCATCTTAAAACTTCCCCTTTTTCGGGGGGGGGGGGGGGGGGTTTAAATAGAATACTGACCACTAGACGAGGGAGTTCTAGGCGAGGGTGGAGGGGGCGTTTCTGATATGGGTGACAGCGGCTCACACGGCCGCCCGGGGCCTTGCAGCTGTACTGGAACTAAGCACACAACATGATTAGTATAATAAAAAGTTGTGGTAAATAGATTGTTATACAAGGGACTAAAACAACCGAAGTTTTCTTCCACTTTACGCTAGAATTGTGAGAAAATAAAATAATCGAAAACAATATTTGATAGTTTATTGTATTCAAAATTAAATGCACGTACAATTCATTCTACCGAAGAGATCCATTTTTTTTTCAACAGTTATAATATTATGTCGCGTCATTATTATTCATGATTGATTAATTCTACTTTTGAGTAAAGATTTTTTTCATTTTTGTAGCGGACTCGTTGGTAACAGACAAAAATGTATAACAAAAAGAACCCTAGAGGAAAATATTATACTTTATCCCCACTCTGATACGCTACAATCACTGACTTTTTGAGCAAGAGGCAAAGAACATTGCAGTGCAAATTCATTGTTTTTGTCACTTAATTACAACAAAACAAAAGATAGCGTTTTGTTTTTTTTTTTTATTGCAAAAGACGATTTCAAATTGATCGTTGTATCGGGCTGTAACCAACTTAATCAACGACGATTTCATAGATAATTACCATTGTTTGTTAATTCTTGTATTCTTAAGATGTATCTAATGTCTCTATTATTTTATATTGAGTATTGACACAGGACGTAAAAATGACAAAGTTTCATACAAACTTTGATCTCCCTTTTCATCCCCTTAGAGGTAGAATTTCGAAAAATCCTTTCTTATCGGATGCTTACGTCATAAAAAGAAAACAACCTCCAAGTTGCAGATCTCTGCGATCAGCGGTTTAGGCTTTGCGTTGATTCGCCAGTCATTCAGGACAATGCATTTTATATGTATAGATAAATGTTGGTAGCAATAAAAAACTTACTAGTAGCAAGTCCTGTGACTTCGTTGAGTCCAGTGGCGACACCTATCCGCATCTCTGCTAACTTCTCTTCCAATTCTCTCTGTTGCCGCCTTTGCCTTTCCACCTAGAACAAAAAAAAATTGTTATCTCTTCATATAAACCTATTTATATCAATGTGAGTCTGCTGTTTTTTATTGGGATTGGACATCACCCGTGTCCATAGACAACTTCTCCACGGACCCGCATAAAAAAATATTCTAACCGTCGTATCTAGTTCTATTTCCATTACAAATTCCATCCAAATCAGTTCATCCATTCTACCGTGAAAGTGTAACAAACAAACAAACTCACTTTCGCATCTATAATATGAGTTAGAATAATCTATCGAAATTTCATTTGATCCCCAGAATGTAGGTATATTACCGAAGTATTACTTAGACGTGGTTATATCATATTATAATCTCTGAAACTTTCTCATACACTCATTAAAAGTACAATAAATAAACACTAATCTTGTCATAACCGTTCATAAAGTGAAAGCAAATAACAAGCGAGCCCGGGGCGTATAATATGATTTAGCATTAAAACTTCTGATAGAGGTAGACTTATGATCTTATTCAAGAACAAAACTATGCTAAGTATGGAATTTCTCATAGTATTTGTAGTGTAGTATCGTTGCAATTCACAAACAATACTCTGGCTACCCTTTGCTATGCGGACGAACTGCCAGGCGCGGTCGTAGCCATATATTTTGTAGGGGTCATCATCAACCAAAATTGGCCGAAGTGTTGGCCAAAGCTGAAGGTTTCAAGCAATCTCCAAAATTGAACGATTTATTACTATTAACGACTGGCCAATGCGTAATTGCAATTAAAATTTCATAAATTAAACAATTTTAAGGTTTAGTCGCTCCATGTAAAACATTGGTACTCAGCTGCATCCGGTTTAGACTGGAAGCCGACCCCAACATAGCTGGGAAAAGGCTAGGCTAGGATGATGATGATGAAACAATTTTGAGGTTTGCCAATAAGACTTGTCTTGTACGATTTGGGGGGGGGGGGTCATGTTTTGCGCGCGCACAAACTCTCCAGATGTCGAGAAGCAATTTTGTCACAGTGCGGCAAAGTCATGATTAGACAGAACATGACGGCGACCGATAAGTGTGTACAATCGTGTGTAAATTACAATCCCACACGCTTTCATCTTTAAGGTAAGAAAAGGTTGTTTACGTAAACAGAAGACGCAGTAATAACTTTTAACTGAGATGAGAAAGTAAATTTTGTTCAATCGAATGGTCTAGAAGTTATGAAGATATTTTTCTTAAACTAGATCATGGCCTTTCTATCCCTGCTAGGAATTAACCCCAAGCTGCATAAGTATTTAAAACACCGTAACATTAAAATAAAGTGTACTTAAAGAGTTCCTTATTGAAGCTTCACAAAAAAAAAGACTAGATAACATTCGAATGAAAATTCAGTGGGTAGGATGGCAACGGGACAATACATAGGCTGATGATTATGATGATGATGAAGTCACAAGCTCAATAAATACCTGATGATAAGAAGGCGGTGGCGGCGGCGGACTGGCTGATGAGAGACTACTCCTTGGCGACAAGGACGGCTGTGACGGAGAACTGCTAGCTCCAGGAGTGACGCTGTCAGCGTTGTAACTTGTGCCGCGTAGTAACCTGATAGAAAGAAATAAGTATCATATAATTAAAAAGCTTTTTTAAACTCCAAAGAAATCTTAAGTTCTATCTACCTATCTAAATTCTAACAGTCGAAATTGCACAGTCTAAAATAGTGAATATTAGCAAAACCTTCATATTATTTCAAACCATAAAACACTTACCTACAAACTTTCAAAACTAAAAAGTATGAGAAATCATTAAAACAATAGTTACGAAGTATGTCAAAAGTTGTATCAGTGAACCTTACATGGGACAAACGAAGATATGCAATGTAATGATTTTGTAATCCTAGGTGAAAGTGCCGACATTGCACTCCCCAATCCTTTTAAGGTTGCGCTTGCAAATATTTGGACTGAGAAAGTAGAATCGAACCAAGAAAGTTTAAGTCATTGTCCGAGTTCAAATTCAAATCATAATCCTACTTTATAAACGTCCTAAATCGAGGAATTAGCATAAAGCTATCCGAACGATGCATAAATTTACTTGATGTATCGCTAAACGTGTTCATAATAATTTACTCTGACGTTTGAATGGGGAAAAGTATTTTGCACTCACCTTTCAACTCTTCGATGCAAATCGACCATGTCGATAGGCTTGTCAGCTGAGAATGACGTCGCGATTTGCGGTCCACCGTAAATATCGGTAAAACTAATGCCGGAACTTAGGGACCCTTTACTACTCGCAGTAGAAAGAGACCCCAAGCTTGAACTGCTTGAGACTGATAGCGTGCTTGCTGATAATGTCTTCAACTGCCCTTCTAACGTTGTCATCGACGTTAACGCATCTTTTAACTGTTGTAACAACAGTTGTTTTTCTTCGTGTAACCTCAGTCGGTCAGCAATGCACTTGTTAGACATTTCAAAAGCATTTTTCAGGTCTTGCTCTAATCTCTTGCACTCCGTTTGGATTTCAGTCATCTCCTGTTTAGATCTTGTTCTTGGAGTTATACTCCTCAGCTCTCTGAGAAGTTGTTCCTTCTCTTGGAAGAGCAGCAATCTATCCTTGTCAGATTCTGCTTGCCCAGGTTGGACTTTGTCCTCAAGGTCGGCAAGTTGCTGCTGTATCTGTTGTATCCTCTTCCTGGCTTCATCGTACTGTAGGCGAACCCGTGCCATTTCAGCTAGTCTCGTGCCAATGGGAACTAAGTCGGCACATAAGTCTGTTTGGGAGGCAGTACTTAGTTTCTCCTGAGGGAGGGAAAGAGTCGATAGATCAGGGGATGCGTCCCCAAGTTGCAATCTCGTCAAATCGTCTTTCAGTTTCGCCAAAGATTGCATAAGGTCAGCTCTTTCCTTCTCCCCTGAGGTGAGCGATTTCTGAATATTTTTCAATTCAGTCATTATTGCTTGGGCTTCAGTGATGTTGTAGCAGCCCTGTTGAGCACTAATCTTTTGCTCCACTCTGTAATAGAAAAAAAAAGTTATGAACGTCCTATAGCTGCATTCTTGCTACAAAATATACCACTTGTTACAAAATAAAAATATATGTAAATCCAAATATTATTTACAAACCTTGGTACGGCCGAAGAACCAAAGCGGGCTTCAAACTATTGCAGAGGTTGTCATTCAAAGCAATCACACTCACACAATTCAACTTACTATCACGAAGATACGTTCTAATATTCTCCAGACCACACTTATCATTAACATACTTACCATAATTCCAGCCACACATCTCTTCCGCAACGCACCAGCCTTCTCCACCTAGAACTGAAAGCTGTCCTGCTGAAGCATACTAACTCTGCAAGCGTATCAACTCCGCGGCGTGCGCTGGCGACCTCAGCTCGGGCTTGCCTTAGCTCCTTGCGCAGCTGAGCGACCCGGCCGCGCGCCTGCGTCACCTCCGACCTGAGCAGCTCAGGGTCGTGCCGGGATGTTGTAGACGTCGTTGTCATCGACGTCGTGGATGAACACACTGCGATTAAAAGGAGACAGTTGAGCAAAGGAGCTCACATAGGAGTAGACTTCAAAAGCTTAATAAACAAATTCATTTTTGTCTTGAATTTGAAAGCTGGAATAATTCAGTGTTCCAATACAGATGTGAGAAATGTTTATCTTGAAGAAATATATGGACTCATTCAAGTACTGAGCGTCAAGAAAAGATATAATATAAATTATTGCCATCAAAGCAGAACAAATAAAACGTAAGAATAAAATAATGTCGTCGAGTTGAAATATAATAAAGTACAAAATTACATTCAATAAAAGGACACGGGGTATAAACATTAAGAGGCAGGTTTTTGCTATAAAATGTGGACACTACCTATGGAATCAGATAAAAATAAAGCTTCATACACCGTACGACTGTACGTTTTGTTCGAAAAAATAAATAAATTGAATCGCTTGTACACACGCATCGGAGACATTGTATTTGACAGAAATATTTGTATGGTATATTATAAAGCGTAAAGAAGAATAAAAGTTCTAGACAAGTAACCAATTAATTATTTATCTGTGAAGTTCCGTACGTTCGACTGGAAAATATATTTAAATCTTTGAAGATGAAATCGTTATCAAGTTTTACCCTAACAGGGATATTAATAATTCAGGCTTATTTATCAGTAATTGTATTAATTTACACTCACATTTTATACAGCAATACAGATACGTTTTCTTTAGAGACCGACGGACTCCTAATAAAATAAGAAGATCGCAATGCAATCGTTGAACCGCACAAATGATTATATTCAATTTATCCACATAGTCATCCTAAGCATATGCAAACGAACCCTATTTTTTTTTAATTGATGACAATTTACTATTTGCTTCAGAATACCCCGTTGCAAGGATATTTAAACCCTTAGAACGTATACTAATTTAAAAAAGCTGGTTTCAGTGTGCCTGGCGATCCAGTGGCTTACTTGAAATTGTTTTTAATAGTATACTTCAGATTATTAAGCTTTAAAGTGACCGTGTTTTAAACGGTGTGAAAATAAAAAAGGCGATAAAGTTAAAGTTTTTCATCTCTTCATAATTAAAATATAAAGTAATCTATATTATTTTATACGAAGTTATTAACGCAATTCTAAAAGTTACGATCGGTAAGAAAAACGATCCGTTATTGTCATAAAAAGCAGGTGTTAGTAATTATAGTAGTCGAGTTAGAATATCACGGTTTAGTAGCTATTAAAATTATCCTGGACTAGCTGATTCCCGCGGTTTCACTCGCATACTGAAGGCACTACTTCGCACAGCCAGATAAAAAGTATTCTATGTACTAAAACAGGTTATAAACTAAATATGTACAAAATTTCACCTAATTCCATTAAGTAGCTTTTGCGTGATGCCTGTACATACATACGTATAGACAGACAAACAGACAAAACTTTTTAATAATGTTTTGGCTTATGTTGCTCTGTGATTGTTTTCAATATATCTAATGTACAGAAACCGGGCGGTTACAATTTTATTATATGTATAGAAAGACACTTACGACTAGTCCTAGAGGCTGCGAGCGTGGAGAGCGCATTATTCAAATGCTTGTACTCATCCTGGGCTAAACACAACCTCTGCTTCTTCACATCGTACATCTCCTTCTTTGCCTGTGGACAAAAAGAGATAGAAATAAATATAAATTCCAAGAGTAAATATCAAATGGAGCGCGTTCTATATAAAATAAAAACAATCCAGTTTGCTAAGAAAATGGCTGACAAAATACGGACTGGGCTAAATAAAATTCCTATCGCAGAGATGATTATGGTCCCAACACCAAGATATTCCGTATTACCGTTTAATAAATGGATACATTGTCGTATGGTAATATCAGGTAGATAATGAGAATGATTATTTTGAACTTGAAATTCCTGAGGCATTCAATATTGTTTTGTTTTCATAACATAATTATATGGTGTTATCTCTATCTTTTTTTTCAGTAGCACTTTAATATTTTTGCAAACTCTGAATACCTAATTTGTCTGAATAAAATGCTTATTCTGTAAAAAAATGTCAAGGGATTTAAACGATCGATAGAATCGATCAGATTTGAAACCTAAATTATTATTTTTTAATCAAATAACAATGTCCTATGCATATTCATAAACTTTAAACTAATTTTATGTTTGATGAAGCAAATGACGGTTTTCCTTTCATATCAGTCCCTGTTGATTTGTTAGAATTAATTAGAATCGGTATCAAAATTAATATCGGTAGCAATGTGCCTAAACCATTTCATTTTACATTTTAAACATTAAGTAGAATCTTTTAGGGGAATATGCTGATACTCTTTGATTTAAAAAGGGTACATAATTATGCTGACGAGTTGTTCAGACCTCATGTTTTTGTTGATAACATAAAAATTGATTGAATTACGAGTCAAAATTGCTTATAAAAACTTAATTATTTAGCTACTGGTGCTCAACTTTATTTCACGTCAGATTTTATTACTATAAAACGTTTGATCGAGTGTGGAAAATTGTTTTACTTCCCGACGCTGCGATGTTTATGGTAAAACGTACGTATGTATGTATTTCTTAAAAGTGTTATCCGCTAGTCATCTTCCAACAGCTCGATCAATATTTAACGAAATCGTAAAAAATAGTGTAACCATCTAAAATAAACTTAGTTCAGCTAGGTGTTGGACAAAACGCTTATATTTTCGCAAGGCATTTTCCTATCCTGCTACTACTAAACATTTGTCATAAAATATTTGGACAAGACATACTGTGTTAAAATACATGTATCATAAAAGTATAATGAATCGTAATAATTCACTGAGAATTCATAAAGATAAGGTTAAAATATCTCGCAAGAATACACGAAATTCATGAAGTCACATACAAAATTAACGAGTCATTAGATCAGAGTACAGAAACACGCAGTTTTTGCTCCAACCGTTAATACTGTAAGTATTATAAGTTGGGCAATGACTTTTTTAGTTTGGAATCCGTGTAAAAACACCTACGAATCATCGTACGGTTATATCCTGCTCTGCAAAAAATCACAATTAAATAACTTTGAACAATGTATTCCAAGCTATGACGTCAAATGCTCGATGTGTAGTGTGTAAATATTTTGAGTGGAAAAACAAGTGACATTTACGGTGAAAAGTCGCAGCGATCCATTGAGCCTGCAGGCTTGCTGCAGACGACTCCAGGTGTGCGGCGGACACTGCGGGAAGGTACCATTCCGGCTGAGCACCTGCGTGGCCACGTAACCTTGGCCTTCGTAGTACGCCACTTCGGACACAGGCACTAAACGCACTTCCGCGGAACGTATCTGACGCACTGATAGTATGTTCTCGTAAATAGCTTCGTCCTCTAGGTTTTGACCTTCGGGGCAAAGCCGGTAACCGAACTCGCGACTGATCTCGTCGAGGTTAGCGTACTCAGGTCGCTTGCGCATCTCGTCGATGTTCTGGTACTGGGGTTCGTCGCGCACGCGCAAGCCGGCGGGGCGGACGGACGTCGGGTCGACGCGGACGCCGTACTCGGGCGGCCGGCGGACCATGCGCGCGAGTTGGCGGCTGCCGAAACAGCCGCGGCACCAGGTGTGAGCGCGCTCACGGACAGTCTGCGTTTCGGGCTCAGGGGGAGGCGGCTGGGACCACATAGTGAGCGCTCGCCGCAACGGACACATCTTAACCCCCAAAAGGGCGCGCGTCGACTGGCGCGGGCGCGCGGAGCTCGGATGGCGCGCAGTGGAATGCGCCCGCGCCGCCGAAAGAATGCAATCTCGGGCGCATTTCGGAGGTCGATCTCTCCGAAGGGCCGGGGTCCGCAGGCGCTCCCGCCTCCCGGGCCGCGGCCATCTGTCGTAATAAGTTCGTCGAATCGAAACGCACGGCCCGCCGAGGTGTCGGCGCGGGGCGACGCACTAACGGACCATCACTGACCTCATCCCCTTATACGAAATCATTCACACAATTTTGTTTTTCCGATATCAATCAATTCAACTTTAAAATCAGGCCTTAAAAATATTTTTAAGACCTCTGCATTTTTTTTTCCACATCGTTTTTTTTTATATCCATCGTCTACATATCTGAATGTTCACAATCACGTCATTCAAGAGTAACATCGACAAACACAAGAAAGCTCTCAAACTCTCAACTCTTGCACGAATTCTAAATTAACTCCTACGAAGCCTATTTATTTTAAATTTTCTAAGTTGCAATGAAGTAGCAGCCCTAAACGTAACAGTTGTTTAATTATTCGGAATTAACTTAGGCTCGTTAACTAGGCGGTGATAAACAATCGTAATCGCAGCAATCCGAGGATGACTGCGGCGACAACAGCGCTGCGGAATGCAAAAAAGCTGAGCAATTTGAGATGTGACACTGGCCATGTAGCGGTCACGCGTCTGCAGTACTTAACGCGCGATTTTCTCAGATTTTCCACGTAATCAATTTACATGGTTTAATGGCGGTATGCGAGGGGAGGGCGCGCGGGGAGCTCAGGGCGCATCTGCCGGCTGCAGGTAGACGCGTACATTTTTGTTCCGGAATTCCTTTACACGCATTTGCAATCCCGTCCCGACTCCGAGCCTGCGTATTGACCCGAAGTTCGGAAGTAAGAAAAAAATTAAAAGCAAGTGAATTCTCGTAAAGTGTTTTTCAATCGATACGAAGCAGCCGTCGAGCTATTCTCACGCTGGTACGATGGAATAGCTCGCATTTTTTTCTAACTAACCGCATAATTCTAAAGCCACACATGTGCGAGCATGTTTGATTTTTCAATAGACACGCGAGCACGTTATTCTGCAATGTGATTTTATGTAAAATACATGATGAATATCATACCATGAATTGAATACAATGCAAATATTTGTGAAACTGTTTTTCCATAAGTGTATTCTTGGTATACCCTTTTGTTCCCGCCATTAAAATGCAATGTAATACAGTATAAACCGCAGATAACTATAACACTTTAAGCAAGAGCTACAAAATAGACAGTTTAATTCATAAAACTCAACGTTAACGAGTTGATGGTGTACGGACAGGTAATTTGGCACGATGCCTACATTCCAGCGTGCGGTATGTACGACTAATAGCACCATGTGTTTTTTGCTAACAGATACCGGTAAAATTTCAGGTAATGACGAAAATAACACAGATAATGTATCTACAATAACAAGATGTTGAAGTCGGATTTCATAGAAATGTCGGCGGTTACCATGAAGATTCAAGAACGCGGTACAAAATAAATGGCTCAAGAAATTAGATGCAATTATGATAGAAAAGAATGTAGAATAATATTTCTTCTTGCTGTAATAGCATTTCAACATTTCTGATAAGTTTATGTCGTAAGATGGAAAGTATTTGGATTAACAAAAACATCACACGGAGATATCCGAGAATTGATCCCAAAGACCCATTTTTCCTGTGACACCAAACGCCAAAATATCATCAAAAATTGCTATAGACTTCAACTATTTGGTATAAAATTATGTTTTTATGCTTAGGTAGATATATCATTCTTGCATTCTCAAGTATGAGATAAATCTCCGTACATTAAGCTTCGTGGGGTAATTTTATTTCCCATGCGAAAGACAGAATCTGGATAAAGGTTTTACTGGAATTGTTTTTAATAATTATTTTCTTATTGTTGGAATCTGTAAGTTTGCCGTGGGGGTTTCTAGTGAGAGCATCTGCCTCCCTTGGACCGGTTGCTTTTCGACTCACTCTACCATACTTGCTTCTCTTTCTTTCTTATACAAGTTTACTTATAGAGCCGTCCTTATCACACCTGCAGCCTACGGAACTAATTTTACGTCTTTTTCTTCTCATTGGCTATCTGCTATAAACGACCAACACATTCGAGTTTTTCTTTGGCTTTTAAAAATGTATTTTATTATTTATTTTCATACCATATAGCGAGCATTAATTTACAGTAAATTAAACAAAAAAGAAGACTTGAAATCTGAGTTGCTTAGATTTTTTATACGGCAACAGTTAATTTATTATTTTAATTTAACACCAACAAACGGAATACGGAACATTTTTTATTAATTTAACGCTTAACAAGATTAATTGTTCACGAAATAACATGTAGCGTCATTTAAAATAAAGCTGAAGGTCTTGCTAGATAATGTCTGTTCATATCCAAAATTCAAACTGGCCGAGGTTCCGAGTTTTGTTTTTATTACTTTGGGATGGCGAGCAGCGGCCGGGGGCTTGGATGCGATTAAAATTCCTGAGATACCTCACGCCTGCCTTCCCTTGGGCGTTGCGATGACCATAGACCGGACAAGCCGTGTTACTTTCATACGCTATTGTTGCTCGGTACTAACAAATTGCTGATTTTCTGATAAAAATGTACCTTTTTATAAAACATTGTAGAAACCAGGTGTCTGTAGCCACGCTTCAGCGTAGTTACGTTTAAAATAAAGAAGGTGTATTTTTATATTAAAATAATAGCGTAGATCCGTGATGTTATGTTTAGTATTATTAATATAAGAAATTATCAATGAAGAAATATTGCCTGATAAAAGTCTATCGTCAATGCAGATGGGATATTAGCTAAAATCAAAAATAAGATTAAATATGTTGTCTTGTCTTAACATTATTAAGCCGAGCACGCCACGGGCCCCTCCGAGAGCAATCTCCTGCAAGAAGCAAGCCCACGGGCAGGCACCGGCATTACCATATTACAGAAATGATTACCATTACAACATAATACGACGTTGTGATGCGACGCGACCGACGCGACTACGAAATTTGATTGTTATTGTGTTGTTATTAATTTTTGATAA
The DNA here is from genome assembly GCA_963891755.1 of Pyrrhia umbra. NCBI lineage: Eukaryota > Metazoa > Arthropoda > Insecta > Lepidoptera > Noctuidae > Pyrrhia > Pyrrhia umbra. Next base: position 4,250,521 of record OY982935.1, read on the forward strand.
ATTGAATACAGAAAAAAAGTTCGTTATCAGTCAAAGTATGGGTGTCAAATTGTGTTATGATAACGTAAATAGACACTTTGGTATAGGTATTAATAAATTACATCATGTCATTAACTTATATAATGTTTTCCTTATAACAGGCTTACTTGCCTTTAAAAATCCTCCACTCAAAAATTATATACATAAACATAATAAATTACCGTATGAAAATAATAATTATTGCAGGATATTATTGAAGCTTTATATTGTTTGCTTTTGTTATACTATTTAATGAAAACAAATACAAAATAAAAACTAGTTAACAAAATACTAAAAATACAAAAAGAAATCATCAACATAAAATAAACGAAGTAGATAATTAAGCACATAGTAGTAAAACAAAAATGTCATATGTGCCCGCTAAGATATTCTTCTATAGTAGAGGAAATCTTAATAGGAGACTCAAATATTTCTATTGCATGTTCTTAGAAGACTGTGACTACACAGCGCACCGTCTGTGGAACCATGCTGGATTCGAACTCACGACAAGTGGCGCTCAACCAAGGCTTTTACGACACCGCCATCTGAGCTATCATTAAGAAGTTGAAAATTGACTATACATTCAACACATTATTATTATTCTATTCAACCAATGAAAATAAATTGTTTTGCTATGAATATATTACTTTTTAATAAGGTATTCACCAAACAACTGTACTAAAAACCTACTTTGCTATTATAATGTAACAATCAATACAAACTTTAATTTGATAGATCGATCAAGTGTCAAATGCTCATTATTACGGTGTTTTAATTGGCAATTCTCTGAAAAAGTTATTAACACGAAATATAAAATGGACACCGTGAAATTCACGAGGAAAAATAAAAGTACAAAGCGAACGTAAGAGCGGTACAAAAAAGTCATGTTACTATCAATACAACAAAAAATCAAGGACACGCATTCACGACTTTAATCTCATCCATCATACATACAGACGTACGTACAAAGAGAAGAATGTACCGAATATTCATATTAATAAACTCGAGTCGAATGCGGTCTAGCGTTATACACGATTATCCTTCCAGGGGGAAAAGAAAAAACGATGGTAAAAAAATAATATGACAGAAGGCGGTGGAGGGGGAGGCGAGGTGCGCGGGCGCACGAAACACGCGGTTTGACGTATTCGTTTTTTACGCTCATATTCTTATTATTGGGTCCAACCGCTCCCGGTGTTACGGGCGTGGAATGCGCCATAGATTGCCTTACGCGCAGACGCGGCATCAATTTATTTACCAAGAACATTTTATTGACTTTATTATTTTACATTTTTAGTTTGTTTATTTAAAGTCTGACTGATTAATACTATGGCACATGATCAATCGTACCACTTGGCACAATAATTAAGCTAGTACTAGTAAAGACAAAACGAGAAGCGGCTTTAAGGAATTTAGAATTTGATTAAGATTTGTGTAGAATTTTATACGTTTAAACATAGAAAACTAGTTGCTTTGTTACGTAGAAAAATGAACACACGTACAAATTCAAGTAATATTTTCCATAGATACAATCAAAACGACTTAGCCCTTAACACCATAGTTCAGTGCACCCTATTACAAAATTCATTTCATAGTATACGCCTATTATCAATTCCATAAATATTTTTATAGTAATCAACCTATCAGCTTGGAACGCTAGTCCGCCGGCAAAGTGGCTATTACTAGATAATTGCACGTACTAAACTTTATGAAATGACATTCATCACTGGCCTTACAAACGTTGGGAGATATTTAAACAACTAAAGGCCTTTATCATATTTTTATGAAATAATGCCTCCATTTTTCACACCTCAGTAAGACAGCATGGTGTTGGAGTGATGATGATTCCAGTTTAATAGTTGATTATTTGAAGATTAGTACTAGTAAAATATGGCAGATGGTATTCCCCAGTAACAATTTTAAACAATTCTTGTAGTCAACAAGTACTGAGTAGCAAACGGTTCAATCATATCAATTATCACTTATTTAAGAAAGAATAGAAATAAAAAAAAAACACAAAGAAGAAATACACAAAACAAAATATACAGCCAGGATGCAGGTCTACCTACGACCTTCATAACATAAACATTTCTGGAATTTGTTGAAAAAACAACAAACGAGCGAACACCCTCGTGAGAAATGGTTGAAAAAAAAAACAGAGATCCTTTGTCGTGGATGGGAATCGTGAGTTCCAGGAATTCGCGTGCCATCCATACAATAAATACGTTTGTTCATAGCACAGGCACCGCCGTTGTGTGGAAGAACGCACCAATGACTGCTGGAGACGTAGATGTTAGGAAAAAACCGCTAGTTTCAATTAGATGATGAACATTCCAAGGTTTGTTTTATTTCATTTTGTCGGGTTTCCTTATCTTTTGTTTGAAGAAGTAAGAATAAGGTTTCTAAGAATCGGTTACTACATTATCTTTACTCATTTGCGGATATTCATAATTGTATGTGTAGTGTATACTAACAGTTCATCTCCTGGAACACATCTTCCACGATCATCAATTTTGCTCAACGAAAATAGAAAATCAACAAAATTACAATTTACTTGGAACAGGCAAATTACACTATAGGTAACAAGCTCGTAAATCACGCGTGTTCCTTTAGTAGGCAAGCACGAAGACGGACAAATGCTGTAACCCCAGGCAATGCGTTAGGTATCCCTTTATGGGGCTGTTGTTTCTACCCACTTGAGATGTCGATAGTCATAGATCGATTTTGGTTGATAGTACCTACACACATGTACTTATGTAAAAGTAAAATTAAAAAAAAAGAAAGGCAAGCCGGAAAAAAAACGACTTATTTTGGAGGATCCTAAAACATAAGTCTTTACAGTTTAAAAGCAAGGCAATCTTAACAAAACTGGCGAGCGTAGGAGGCAAAGACCTACAAAAGGCTGCGAGTAAAGCCAGAATTAAGGACATACTTCATGGTATTATTTGTGTTACATTTCAAGTTTATACTTATTCATACTGCTGTACTAAATACTGCCCACATGCGCATAGCTCGCGTAACACAAACGCGGTTAAAGGCATGAATACACATAATTGCGAGTGCGTGAGTCTCCAATATAGGGTTACCAGACAAAGGACATGTCCTGAAAGTAAAGCCAGTTTTGAATTGCATACGACTTTAACTGGTACCTTAAAATGTTCCCTCGTACCATCAAGATTTGAAATCGATGAAGCGGTTTATAAATTGATGACACCTATAAATATAATCAAGTATCCTACAAACAAATCTAGCTCTGAAAGGATATTCTTTACATAGATACTTGGTACGTGAAAATTAGAACTAAAATCTCCAAAATTTTAATTTTCGTCCTGAATATCTCTGGTAACCCTACTCCAAGGTCCAGCGCGGAGGTCGTCCTGCGCGCACGCGTCTCCCGCTTCAAAAACAATCTCGGGTTACGAGCAGCCAACTCGTGTGGGCACGAAGTACCTATGCCAGGACGACACGAACTCGCCCGATTAACATCCAGATTGATACGCCTGTGCAAAAAATGTATGCCCTAAAATGCAGAGAGGAAATTTTGTACGTGTAAATATTTTCTGAAACGTTTGGTAAGACACGGAATCTGATTTATCAGTCTGACTCAGTGTTTGATTACTGATAATGCAATTGTATTTTTCTGAGAACCATAAAGTTGTTTGGATGACTATATTAAGCCATTGAAAAAAGTTTGGTTCTGGCAAAATGTTTTATAACATTCTTCGTCAAAAAGCAACCATTTTGAAGAACTGAGATTTTATCCAACAAACGGGATCGACGACCCAGTCTAATAATCCCAGATTACTGGGAAAACAGGCATGCAAATTCGTAAAATGTGAAAATGTGTCCACGTTGGCTGAGAGCGTTGGTCACGGTGCGCACACGCAAGTTTACGACGGGTGTAACATTAGCCGGGCGGTGAAACAATGGGCGCACGCGCTGAGGTCGCTCGTCGGGTCGAGGACGGGCCGGGACAGCCTTCCCCGTCCTTCAGCCCTGCCTGCTTTATTGTACGTGTTGCTACGGACCTATAGCCATAAGCTGGATCTTGAGGCGTACGCTGGATGTAAGATTTTAAAAATCAAATTGTTCACATGAAAATCGTTTAAAATCAAAATTGTAATTTACATACAGCTGGAAATTATGAACTCATCAAAAGCAATTCTAAATGAAAACGTATCCCAAAAGGCAGTCACGTAACAGAATAATGTACTCGTACATAAAATTCAATTCGTGTTGAAACATTTTAAAGTGTTAGTTAAAAATGCGACGCCTGCCGGGGACTCATGTCATCCGCTTATGATTGGAGGACGCATTCCATCGTTGATGCACGACCGACATGTCTTATGGGAGAATACAAATAAGATAGGACATGGATTTCTTTTTTTTATGAAATTTTATGTTTTGTTCGGTGTTATGTGTAGAAGTGGAATAAATTGAATGTATTATTTCTTCTAAATTGTCATGTCTGTCACGTTAAAGACTGTGGGCAGTTATTATTGAAACATGATGAGAATTGGAGAAATTCATGAAAATATCTATATTTGATAAAAAATAATAATCTATTTCTAATTTTTTAGCTGTTTCTTTAATCATGTTGCCACTTACATTTATAAAATGTTGTGTGTGATGTCTCTCATAAATGTTTCGATTTAACACTTCTTCTAAGTTCTTTAAATTACACAATTTATACCATGAGATCTATAGTTAAGACTACTGGTTCATTTACATCTCCGGAGGGCCGGGCTCTCCATGCTACTTCAAAACTTGTTTTATTTTATGACAGAGATTTAAAAAGGACAATGTGTTTCGACTACTGAGTTACGCTGAGATTAGATAGTACTAAATGATCCTTTGTGTAAACTACTCACTCTTAAATTTTATTCTTTATGAATATACCTTGTAAGTTGGTAAAAGTCTGTTACGCTGCTGCCTGTGTAATCTGATTAGGAATTTTCGGATTTTTGTATTAAAAAGTTTTTTTGATAACTGGTAGATTAAGTATTTGTGTTGTCAAACCTATTATGAGTTGACATATCACCAATAGTTTGTTGCAAAAAGCAAATGGTACTATTTGTCGAGTAGGTATAGCTCATACCATAATTTTTTGTGCTATAAATTTTGTCTCACTTGCACGCTGGAATAGCGATAGCAAATCACGTCATAGTATGGCGCCAATTTATTTCAAGTAATCTCTATTTAATAAGTAATGAAATTACAATAATTTCTTATTACTATTTTATATTCTGATCAATAAAAAAACTTATATAAAAGTCATACTTTCACTTTGTAATAGCAGATCATCAAAAGCCTCGGGCTAAACAAATATAGGACCTAGCATGACTGAGGCATCAAACACAAAAGTACATCCTAAAAAAAAACTACAGTACTGTTCATTGCCTACCTATTTCAATAAAGAAAATGTTCATTTCTATTTTTATTCCATCACACGAAATATCTAAATAATCGTATGGACCAGTCTGACCTTTGACGGCGTTGAGCTTTGACAGATGGTGTCATTAACTGCACCGGACTATGCGTACGGTGAAAAAAAATACATTAAAAAAAAGTTAGGAACTCGTCTATAATTATAATGAAGCATGAACGCATCGGGTCAAAAGAGTGTGGTAATGTCAGTGGTTTAAAATAAAACGTATGGAATGTTTTTCAAAAGAATTTTTCAGTTTACGAGCGGGGTTGAATTTTAAAGTTTGGGGTATCTCTAACATTTCTTTTGTATTTTTTCATTTGGGTTACGTAAAAATATGGCTCAACAATATATATTCACTAAAACTAATTTATTTTGTAAATAACATTAACATGTATCGTGACTTAAATAAAGAAAGAAACTTCAGAACACTCCGAGAAAATTCCAATCGGCTCTTAAATCTTCGACGAGACGAACCAGATGCGCCAAACTGGTATAATATTAGTGCAACATTTCTGTTCATACCCCAGCCTACAATTATTGGGCAAAGAACAACCCATAATTTATCAGTAGTATACAGTAGCCTGCACGTACGTAATAATTATTTTTAAAATATTTAAAAAATACCGGTCCATGTAAATTGGTTGTAAAGAATCCTCTCGAAATTATATGCATCCTTACTGTATAGGCGGTAGAGAATTCAATGTCATTGAAGTTATTATACTTTGTTCTTAAATACCATTGTATATTACTCATATTTTGTCCTTGAATGTGGTTATAAGCACGCAATATTTAGCACGTGCATAATGCAATTTCGTATTTATAAATTTGTATATGCATTCAAAGGTAGAGAAGCTAAGCAAGGGAGGGATCCCCTTACACCTGCTAAAATAATTTTCCATGGAAACAAATCTATTGATTTAATAAAACGTCGCTGGGGACATCAAAAGACAGGCGTTAGATTTAAGGAATGATTTGTTTATGAAATACTCAAAGAATAATAGGTGCGCTTTGGAAAAAAAACTGTGCCATTTGTAGGTAGGTATATGTATCTCATATTCTGTCTTAAACCTCAATCCAATTTACGTCAGCAGTCGATAAACGTAACATATCAACCATGTAGGAATTTTCCCATAAAACCTCGAAGTAGATCTCGTCCAAGATAATTTATAATTATACAGTATGTTACAAGTATTGTCGAAGGAATGCGATATACCCGTGACCCCAACGACCCGACTGCTGTCAACATTTTTATAGATTTATACAAGCAGTTTTATGACAATCGGATTTTAATACCGGGCTTAAGTGGCAATGGAATTTCAAAAAGATGAGCTAACATTCCGGAACTCGGTGTTACGTGTATTTTTTTTAAATACCTATGTGTTTTTGAAAAAAATTAAATTCTTAAAGATTTCCCAATAAATTCCGATATCCCGTTCATTTTTGTATACGAACCAAAACAGCTTAATTAAAAAGCAAATTCTGCTTATTTTTGACGTCAATCTCAAGCGTCCAATCAGCTCGTAAAATAAAACATACGATTCCCATATTTCATTTATCTCGAATGCATCGATCACATTTCTCTTGTAAGCCATTACCACAAGTTTGGGCCCGAAAATATTCATTCACGATTACAAGGTGAATTTTAAAACGCTACCGGGTATAACATCTCGGTCCACGAGACTGTATCGAGAGTTACTTCTTAAAATTCCAACATTCTCGTGATAACGATGGCTTTACTCGTTAATGTTATGGCCGTTACATGTTTTATACGAGCCAACGATAAAACTGTGGATTTTAAACAAAAGACTTTTATATTTGATTGCTCAAGACACTTAAGTTTACAGGAAAAAATATGGGACGAAAGTTAATAATAAGTTTAACAAGTTATTGTGTCTGAAATTGGGAAGGAAAAACCTTAAAATAACAGTTATGTATGCTATACTACGGAATACATTAGCAAAGTAGGTACTAAACATACTTTGTTGACTTTATGGCATGAATATTGGAAAATATCAGTGAATTAATATTAAAACTGAAATTACCTGAAATAAATAAGGATTGAGAAAAATATGTTAAATACATACATACAACACATGCCTTTGGAAACTTGAAGAGACGCGAGCACGCGTTTGAAATATTATGATTTAATACCGTCGTAATTATTATGTAAGAACCTTAACATGTAAGTAATAAATACAGACGTTTTGAAAGAACCCACCCTAAAAAGATACAATAAAAATACCAAAGAAAAATGTTACCGCTGAATGCTCTGTCATCGTATAGTACTTTCAAGCTTTTTATTGTACAACTGATCCTCATTCTGAACATTCCAAGGGTATGACTGTATGATGCACGTGTTTTAATGACTGCAAAGGATTGAAAATGGTATTTGAATATGAAAGGGGATTTGTTCGTTGATCTTTTGTGAGACTGTCAGCTCATTGTAGAAATATGATATGGTTGACAGTGAAGTAACAGGATTTGAGCTATGAAGATTGAAGAAAATTCTAAATAAAGCCAGTGAAACCTTGCAATACTAGTCTTGGATAAAGAAAAGGTATTTAATACCAATATAAATGCCTTTAATTATGATGAAGAGGAAACAATTTTTCCACAACCAACAATATAAATTAGTCTACTACGCTAATGATGTAGAAAAAAATCGGGTTAAGTATTTTCATAGCATAGATTATAATCAAATATTTAAATTTGCCTACATTGAAACGAAGTTACGCTTGCGTGGAGATTAAAATACATGTCATTGGATTCTTATGAGAAATGCGTGGACCCAGACGATTTATATCGACGGTATTTTAATGGATTTAATCAATTCCCCTAGTGCACTGGTGTGTTTACGATGAAAAATGGAAGAATCGCTTTGCATATTATCTAGATGTATCGTTTCCATCTGGTACGAAGAACGACCATTTATAATGGGACGCATTGATATAATGCTTTTAAAATTTCTACGTAATATCTGTGTATGATATATTGTTCAAGCGATTGGGTGACCCATGCAATTTGTTAACTAAAATTTTCTCCGGCCATGGACCTTGAAATTGGCGTAATAACCCACGCATCCTCGTAAATTTACAGCCCGAAGGCTGTATAGGGCGAGGCGGCGTGTAATACGAGCGGCAGATATATCATAATCAAGCCAGCATCTAGAATCAATATATTATCTGGGCGGTAGCCAGTCGAACGGTAGCCCAACGTTGCATTACATTAACAAACGACCCGTTTCTAACTCAGCGGCCTTTTATTATAATATTATGCGATATTGTACATCCACTATAATTACGTGTTGACCTGTTTTATGGTCAGCTAGTGTCTGACCATCATTTTGCCTGTACTGTCGTTTATTTCTAGATTATTAATTTCAATGTTGGCTTATTTTTGTCTCTTATGGCGATAGTTATAACGAGAAACTGGTTGGCTAGTCCACATGTTTCTTCAATCTCAAATGCTAATCCTTACCTGACTTATACGTACAAAGAAACATTGGACCCTGGTAAGGAATAGCGCCCAAGAAAGTTTATGCATGATGCTGCAACAGACATATGTGTACCACCGACCAGCCTGTCAACCTGACAACTTTACGACAGCGCTCTTCTTTACGATTTCCGATGGACAAGACCAAGATCGGCTGTATCCAATTAGCAGGTACATCAATTTCTGTGTCATGGTTATTACTGCCAATTAGGGATGGGCGATACCTACGCCGCGGGACCGCATACAGATCGACTTTTTAGAGCAAGTCGGGATATAGATCGGCTTTACACAAGTCCATTTACGCTCAAGTTTAATATTATTATCGGTGGTTATTAAACTCTTCGTTATACATACTGTTTTTCATATTTTTATTGAGTCTGTATGCAATACTTTGATATTTAATTATTCAATCAACTGACAATGATCGTCCATTTTTATCGTTCTCACGTAGACATTATAATTTCACGTTGATAGATTTTATATTCTATTAAGTGCCTATACATCAACACTGAAAGAATTATTTGATTGCTCATCTTTACAAACTTGATGAATATTATTACGAACACCTATAGAATCTACTCACTTATCTAACATCTCGTTAGAAATAACCAATTTGAGAGGCACAAGGAGAAATGTATTCAATTTATTACTAATTACAGTAATATCGGATTTAAATGAGTGAATTTAAATGGTACGAAATTTTTATTGGATTGTTAGATTGGCTGCTGGTAGCCGGATGCTCGGTTATATAATAAAAGTAACAGGATTTTCGTAGCCTATAAGCTAGAGTTTTTGTAGAAAATAAATCTGAGACGATCATATTATTATTATTCTTTCATGTTGGGGACTCTAGTGGTACTGTTGACTTAACTGCACTTTCATTGACCGTATTCCCACAATGCGTAAGACGAGAGAAGAGAAGGAATTACATTCACAGCACCTTTTGTGCCAAAGATTTTGCTAGATTTCTACGTAAACCAACTCCCAATCCATCTAACATTTAAAAATAGTTCAAAATCCAGTCAAAATCCCGGCGGGTCCATGGCGTCATACATTTTACGCGAACCGTACGAACTTTCCACGCGTGTGTTAGTTTATTACCTAATACTCTGATTGCGTAAACATATTTTATGAGGATTGACGTGTTCTAAAAACAGCTTATCGCGTATCGTAATGTGCTACGATAATAGTAATGTTGGAGAGAAATTTTCTTTGTTCTAAGCGTTTAAATTGACGTATTGTACGTGGGTTTGGAATTACGTTTTTTAACTTTATGAGTCAGTAGGAGAGATTGTTTGATGATGCACAAAGATGGACTTGCTACCGGAGATGGTATGAATGGAACAATAGAAGTTGCATTGTATACGGAAGCCATAATATGTAATTATTGCACTGTGCAAAGTCTCTACATTGACTTTGCTTACTTCTACAACATTTTACTTCATAATAATAAAATATATTCGCTAAAGAAATGAATGGTACGGAATATATTTAAGTCAATTATATTCTCAGGCCTTTTCAGCTGTCGACAAATTTCAGCCTATATAGCTAATTACTGCCGGTGTAGAAATAATGCCATTGAACGAGATTAATGAATAGGATTACGACATGAGTAATAACTAAAAACAATGATGCACCTACATTTAGTCATCGTGGCATCATGCTCTTATTAGTATTGTTTGACAAAAGCTTGACGTAGAACAGAACTGGCGAGGACGTTTTGCAGATCATGCAATGTTCCCGCTCATATTTCAGATGCATTTATTACTAAAGATTAATTACTAATCAATTACTACAGGTATGGTATTATAAATTACTATAGATAATCTATTTAAATTAAACTTTAAAGCGACTTAGGTATCAGGGGCAAATAAAATGTTACCTAAAACGTTGCCTTTAATACTTTATCAGCATTTTTTATTAATAAAATAACATAAATAGTTTTTGAAGATTTAAGCTATTGTTCAAGTTTATTGCTCCCAAATATCATTATCAATTAATTCAAGAACCTATGTGTAATATGTTCTATACAAGTCCTTCATCTTGTAATGACAAACAAAACGTTTATTACAGCTATGTCCTTCGTAAGAGGAAGTGGGTGCTTAATCATGTATAGGTAAGTAGTTGGCATTTACTCCGTTGTAAGTACCATCCCACAAGAAAGGTGACATTATCTAGCAACAAATCATTTCATCATAATATTATAATAACAACTTGTAGTAGAATAATAGGAGATTCCGGATTGAAACAGACTTAAAACAAATTCTATTTTAATAAAGTTTTGAATTTAAAAAAGGAATTCCCATTTAGTTGCTAATAAATAAAATACAAACTGGATTAACTAGAATTTGTTATGTATATCCAACTAATGGAATTCTAGTAAATGTCTTACGACAGACGGAGATTTCCCACTTTAATATGAGTGTTTAGACGAGCAAGATTTGCTCAAAACACCATTTATTTCATGTTCTTGTTTTCAACCGGAGACATTACGTTGCGTCCAAATACAGGCTCATTTGTTACGATCTAATAATACCTTTGTTTCATAAAAAAGCTACGTAATTACTCTTTACGACGCTAATTTTGGTTTAAAACCTCTAAAATTGCCCGGGCTAGAAATAGACCTCTACAATTAGGACCCATGAAGTGAGTCCTAGAACCGGTTGATCGCATGTTGGAACCGTTACGACATGGGACTCTGATTACCCCTCGGTAAATTAAGTATCCTATGTGTCATATTAATGTATTATGTAGCTTTGCTGCTTGTTTTCCTTACAGGATGGGCAAACTCTATCAAATGTCAAGCTCGGTGAATGTTCGCTGTTCGATGGCTCTAAGTTACGACCCACTATGACACAAGTTATGTCTAGCAAAATATCATCACGATGCGGATATTTTTATCTCAAGACAAACTCGTCTACAAAAATGTTCTGAACAAAATTTTAATTACGTCAAAAAGCAAAAGTTCCATACACGGCTACGCGACACCTCGAACATTACTGCTTTTTCAATTAAAATATTTCGAGGGCCAAAATCGAATGCGGATTGGGATTCCACGGTTGAAAGCAATACTTCTGATAAATTATAGCTTGTGTCGTTTATCACTGGCAACATTGTAGAGGTAATAAAAAACTGTCGGGGCTAAGATGTGTATCTGTTGCTGTCGCGTTCGAAATCTGAGGTAACGCGAATGTTCTGGTTTTAAAACAAAGGTCTTTTTTGTGATTTACTTACACGCAGCGGGTCAGTTGTTTATGTTACTTATTGTCACGTAACGTATAAAGACTGTTCAACTGAATTTTATAATCAATTTGAAAATAACATCGACCATAAATTTAGACATCTTCATAATGATTTACTTCACGTTTAACTATAGTTAATCACAACCGCGTATCCATTCTTAAGTTTTAAATTCAAAAAGAAGTACATATACTATTTTATTTATTAAAAAATGAATATCTTCGATTAAAATATGGCAAATGCCTCAACTTTTTTTTGTACTTCGTCCTAATGTACTTGCGAGTAGATAAAAGGAATATTATCCATTCCCGCATATGTCTGATAACACAAAGTGCGTGCCACATCGCGCCATGTTCCCCGCACGGCCGTCCGTCGTACCTTCCTCTCTTACTTTTTGCTTGCAGCGTAACCTGGTGGCTGGATCATAACTATTATTTATGGACGGTTTTTTTCGTTTTAAATTTTGTGTAATGATGAGTCTTGGCTGCTGTCCGTACACTTCAGTGTAATAGCTGCTTGGTTCAGCTTTACAGGTAAGAACTTGGATAAAGGTAAAGTTAATGTTACAAGTGCTGAATGACATTGTTGTAACAGATTTTTTTGCATAGGCATGTTGTTTTCTCTCAAAATCAAATATTTATCAAACCGGTCAATATTTTTAGCGCCTCGTTCCAAATTCGATGATGTGACAATAATTTATTTATCCCTGAAGAGTAAAGCACAACAACCATCGCGATTATAGACTATGCAGAAGAGGGATTGACAATGCTATAGCCATTTTCATATAAATAATAGAATTGTCAAGTATAAGTTCATAACTAACGCTATCATTGCCTACAAACTCGTACACATACGGCTTGTAATAGGAAAGTTATAAATAGAGAATTTATCAAAGTTCATGTACAGTACAGCCACTCTGTCTCATTGGACAAAGATGGACCTATGGAATGTCAGTGTTTCCTGTTATTTATATTTCTGTGGCTGCGCAGTTAAATAGAATTGTGTTTGCATAACATTTATCTTTTATGTTGTTACTCATCCGAAAAGATGGGAGCGAATATGGTTTAGAAGTGTGTCTTTTGGAAGTACCTATATCATCCGAACTCTGACGTCTTTTGAGTCCTTCAATAAATTTAAATCCACAGATTAGTACTGACCACTACATAAAACAAGAGCTACTAACTTTTATTATACATATCTCTCAGGAAGCAGAAATTTAGATTCTTTAAACAATATTTGGCACATTTAATGCAAAAAAATAGGACACTGGCATTGTTTTAGGGCCTTGCTTTCAAGATTAACCACATCTGTTGACATTTGTCAGTTTGTAATGATGATAATGACCGAAATCGGGCGTTTCCGAGAATGCGGACGGAGGTGCTTACACAGGAAAAAGCCTTAAACTTAACGCAAAGCGGACATCTTTTATGTAATGTATGCTTTTCAACAAAAAAGTTGTGGTAGGTTCAAGAAGTTCGTAAATTCATAAAGTTATGTTGAATACCTTGGTATCGTGCAAGCTGCTTCACTCTGATAAAGTCCTGTCAGCTTCTCTCTCAACAATTTCATAGAAAAACTGGTTTTGGTACACTGCCATCAATATCAGACCGTACCCAAAACATGCCTTCAACTCCAAACCATATCATTATTGTTCATTAAACAAAGCTACCATAACCCGTATTTCCAACATCCGAAACTCCAAAACAACCTTGTCTATGGTAAAAAAAATGATCTGGAAGCTGCCCCTCCCCCTCATCTGTAGTGCCTGAGGCTGAGGTCCACGTCGACCTTGGTTCCAGGAACGACCCGGGTCAAAAATAATAACCGTTCGCAACAACCATCAATTTTCTACCATCACAATCAAAATAATACAAATTATACGTATCCCTTTTGAGGGTTCCGTAAAAAACTGGTGAGACGTATAAGTTTGATGGCTGCAATTTAGATTTGTGGTAAGTTTCATGGAATGACCATTGTCAATCTTCTATCAATTCTCTATTGATCGAAGTTGTCAATATAGTATTTTTTAATAAGTTTTCTAATAAACTTGTACTCGAGCAATATTTTCCAAACCAAATTGCGCGGGTCCCTTGAGTCAACACCAAATTGATTTTGAGAAAGGTATTTTCCTTTCTCAAAATTCGATTTCAAAATTATTGTGAGCCACATAACCAGTTGTTACAGCGCATATAAAATGTGCAGGGCGTGCTCAATTAAATATGTATTAGCGTATGTTACCGCTCAGCATTTGAATAAATGCAATGCTAAACAGAATTTGCAGTCGCTTGCTGACAATGAAGCCAGGAGAAGTCTTCGTTGAATGGCAAAGTTTGTAAATATAGGGAACAAAGATCCGTGGACTTGCTTGTGAGAATGTAATTGTATTAATTAGATACATCTTCACGTTGTGCTGGGCTCTAAATCTTTATTCAATTAGGCAATTAGAAGGTCTTTGAATAGTAAGTTGAAATGTTTATTTGTTGGTGGAAAAAGAAAAGTTCAGGAATTCCCATGGTAAAAATATCCAAATAAAAAATGCTTTATTAGATTAGTTACTGGTGACAATCGTAAAAGCAAAATCTATACATAGAAAGGAATTCCTTTTATCGACACATTTTTCTACACCAAGATTAAAATTAAACAATGTTGTATTAATATACTCAAGGCATTCCATCTTGAAAAAAGATAACGGACAACAGTTAATGATACTGTTATAGGTTAACAGAGAAATAAATTACAATGACCACAATGACAAAGATAAAAAGTAAATATGGGCTCTATTGTTAGTGTAATACTAAACAAAGGTGACATCATGGTGGCTCCGAAAGTGACGCTGTATGATCGAATTACTGAAATAGAGATATGGAAACAATAGGTCTGTTACGGTTTAAGCCGAAATGCTGTATTGCTAGCAGGAATGTTTTAGCTCCTTATATAGAAACTTTAGTATTGACCAAGAGAAATCTCGATGAAGCTTTTTATGTGACAATTTATCTAAACTAGCTTTTAGAAATGCAGTATCTTTCAATAAAACCTGTAGTCGTAAATATAAATCTTTTACTATGGTCTAATCTCCTTTACATTATGTAATCGCTAAGCTTCGTATACTCTGACTATCTAATACAAAAGTGTTTTAAAGATTAGTGAAACAAACAGCTTACAACAAGATTAGGACTTGAAACAATGAATAAACAAGATGTTCTATTGAATTGTGGTAAGCACCTGCGATGCAAATAATTTAAAGTGTTAGGGTCCTTTGTAATCGGATAACGCAGTGGCACACGACCACTCACGCTGAGTTCTGGGAACTTGCCAAATCTGGTAGGTGCCTTCTTGGTAATATTCCCACCTAATAATATAATCTACTTAAAGGACTAGGAGGAAACAAAAAAATATTCGGAGCTGGGGCTAAGGATGGGATACTAAAACACATAGCATAGATTAGAAGCTGATAAGGAAGATTTTGAAGATATAAAAAGCAATAATGATTCAGAAAACACTGGTTTTGGCAACATAGTTTTTTGCACCCAAAATTAGAATATCTCAAAATAGAAATAATTAATAGGAAATACTTGCACAAATAACTAAATTCTTGTACATAACTGTACCTGAATTTAATTTACCTAGATAATGAATTCAAAAAAACTGTGATACATTTTTCCTTAGTCTCACGCAACCGCATTCCACGTTACAAAATTAGTGGCGCGAGTAGGTTCTAGGAAGCCGCACGAGAAATTTTATGCTTCTGAGAAGGACTGATGTCTTATAGACCAAATCTAATTCTGAAATCACACGAATATAACCGAAATACCTGGAGTCAATGCAAAAACGAGACTGAAATAAATTCTCCAAAAAGGTTGGTACTGGTTATCTAAGTGCCTTCATCAAAATGCTTCCAGAAAATATCTTTATGTTTAAGACATACAATTAAATTTTATTCTTTTAATTCTGCAAATAGATGGCAACAAACTAATAACTTCATTTTGCTTAAAGAACCGTTCTACGAATAGGTTTCATCACTTAGCTCTCATTAAGAACTTTTATCGAGAACAAAATAACATCATCGATCATACTAAGTACAAAGATTAGTCCGTTACTGTATTTATCACCAATAACAAGAAAAAATATCGCAGCTAGTTTCTAGGTTACGTAGGCGACGTCCCAATTAAAATTCTATACGAAAGCTTATTTGCTAATTAGTAAGCACGATTTTATTCATATTGCTAAACAGTCTTGGGGTATAGCTAGTGCTAGATACATCTTCCTTGCGCAAACGCGTCCATGCTAGAGTTAGGCATGTATACGATTGGGCAAGGTTTAACTTTCTGCAAGGAACATGCTAGGTCCTCTTTATTCTGTAAGCGTTAGAAGTTATTTTAGGTTGGCTGGTATGTTGTTGGTGGTATAATGTTTTGTTTTAATTGTGTGCACATGCTTGCACGTCCCCATAGTGGCGAGGCTTCTGTACTATTATACTCGAGATAATTCAGTGAATTTTTATTCCAGTCGCATGTTGTCTGCCATGTTAGAATTGAATTACTTTGTTTATAAAGGCGTTGAATATAACATTTGAATAACATAATTTCGGTCCAGAGCAAATTGAGAATTATGCATTATTTATTATAATTGCAATGCAAAACTTAGCAAAGTCTTTTTACAGTGGAATGACTAAATCACAATCCAAACAAGAAACTGTATGGACACAATAAAATATATCTGTAAAGTCCACTAGCATTATCGGTTCAAAGCTCCAAGACGATTTGCAACTTGACTAGACGTCGCCTATCTCCAGCTAAGTGACTTTGATGGCCTGTTCAAGCTATCTGCTATGATAAAACTCTCGTAAAACGTACAATATGCACAACTTTACTGCTTATGTCTTTGTTATCTTAAAAGTATGAAATGGGGCATCAAGTGTCGATACCGATTTACGATGTGTCGATCGTTTATGAGGTCATAAAAGAGGCGAGGCTTCGGTTATTGGTGTACATACTTTTACTTTCTTTTAATATGTATTTTAAATAAACATTATCTTAGTGCAGTAAAGGTATACTTTATTCACCTAGATGTTAATAGCTTTCTGTGTGTTCTTTCGTAAGATTTTTATATTTATCAGTCAATTGCGTCGATAGTTCGCCTTCTTTATATGTATATTCAGATAGGTATCCCGTTTCCTTCATAAACTCCCAAAACGAGAACTCATGTATAAAACGAAAATTAAAACAGACGCGAAAACCTGCGCACACGTCTATTCGCGGAACAACTCGCTACGCAGAACTGGAGCGCCTATCGAAAGATTGACTCACGCATCGGAACGCAATATCCATAGATAGCAATATCCGATCAGTTAATATGTGTTTGCACGCAACTTGTATTACAATTTCGTGGTTAACGCGTTACAAAGGTATTTGGCTATTGCTGAAACTTGGGAGGTCCCAATTCCTCTTCTTCTTTAAGTGCGAATCTCACGAATGAAGGTCAGGTTTTTGGACACTGTCTCCATATTCTACAAGATGGAACAGTTTGGACCTCCATTATCAATGTAAGGATATTTATCAATTACCTTCATTCGAATGCATCGCATTCTCGTAGGACGATATTGAAGCCTCAAAAACTCAAATGTTTTAGTGTTTGCTATCTTAATCTATAAGCAAACTATGACCAAGTTGGCCATATCGTAAATCCTTGACCAGTATGTCCTGATGTGTCTGTTTGACTATCTGATTCATGTTGTTTAACCTAATAGCCAGGAGTTTAGCGAAAAAACACAGTTTCGGAAGTTTCCATTTTCTATACAGCTAAATTTCTATAACTCTTTAATACACGGTTGCTGTAAAGGTTATGTGAAGCATGTTGTTCAAGTACACTGAACAATTATATGAAAATCATTGATATATCTATCCACTTTGTTTAAATGAAAAAAAAAAATCAAACTGCACAAAAGAGCAATAAAAATAAAATTCCTTTGATTAGAAGAATTAATCTGTTGTTCTAACTTCGATTTTCGTTACAACACTTTTATTTTCAACAGCAAAACCTATTTACCCAACTTGTGAAGGCAGTTCTGCGGTAAAGTATGCATACTTCTTCCGGCCACAGCCCAACTTACAACACCTACTGTTTACATATTTTTAAGCACAAAAACACGTGGGGATTACGTAAGTAATGCTAGAATGCCATTTTCTTGGTATTATGACTAAACAAACATGTTTTGTGAGCTTCATAGCGAGATAGAATATCTAAAAACTATTTTACAACATATTTTATTGTAAGAAACATTGAGTCATGTTAAAAGCTCAAATGTCATCATTGCTTAGTAATTTGAGGATATTACAAAATAGAAAATTAAAGAGCAAATTAATCTCAGTGAGTTCATTGGCTAGAGACAATTTAAGTTTTACAAGCGGCCTCGAGTATGCATAAAGAAAGTGACCCAAATTAACCTTTACATTCCATGTCACTCATACGACATCAAACTTCCATTGGATTCGAAACTATTTCATTTAGAAGACGGACACGAAAATAATGACAGAGTACATTATAATCTCCGTGCATTACACAGATCCACATCAATTTGCGCACGCTGAGGTCTAAGGTCCCGGGTTGAGGTAATTGATCATTCTAATCATCCTATGTATCTTTTTGTTTACTTGCACCGGAGTTATCAATCAATTGACGTCAATTGGTTAGGACTGAAGGTTATCACTGATGACTGCTGGTATTCTATCGTTTGTGACGTCTGTCGCATTCCTATTAGAAATTACTTTGCTGATTGATTGGTAGGTATTTTATGTAGACGCTGTTGATATTATTTAAGTTTCAGAGAACTCTTCATAAATTATCATAAGGCCACACCCGGAAATGATTTTCGTAAATATACCTCAATTTTATAACAAAAGCAAAACATTTAGCACCTCTGAATTAATTTATCTACGCCGTTGCAAATTCCGAAATGTCTTGGACATAACAGCCTCAATATTTTGACAGTTGAGAACAAACTAATTGGAGCTAAATATCAAGGTTCATTCGTTGAAATTGATTTAAATATCATTTCCTTCATACTGCAATACGAAAGTATTGTTAGTAAAACGAATTAAGTTCTGATAAACTTAAGTCCTTTATATAATATAATTGAAGTTAATTGAGAAGCAAATTCCGATCTAAACTCGAAGCAGTTAACCTAAATGGATCATAATTTATTTCGCCTTCTGAATCTGGTCAATTAAGTCAAAATAACAACGATAAAAAAAATAAACTTTAAATCCGAAACCGTCGAAACGATTACCACAGCAATCACGATTCTGATACGGAATAAAGATCTCAAAAACCTAATGCGAAGGTAGAATCACGTATGTTCTCGCTAAACGAATGCAGATTCGCCGTGATAACGGTATTCGGAGTGCGAATGTGGACGTGAGATGTTTGAAGTCCATAACCTAGTATTCGTAGGTAACAGGAAAGTATTCGAAATAGCCGTTTATATGATGTTATCATTTTATCTGACTTCACGTAAAAACAGGGAAAGTTGAATAAAGAAATTCTTAACCTTAAATGAAAGATAAAAATCAAGATAACTTTATGTAAGTCCACACAATAATTTTTAAATTAATTCAAGCACATAATAAGGAATTTTAATGCAGTTGCAATGACACAGAACTTAAACTACATTATACAAATTAACCCTGATTACGGAATAAATATTTTTTCGTCACAATTAAATCTACAAGTACGGAAGTGTTTTATAATTTTTAACCTTTGTTGTCATTTCAATCGCGATAAATATTATACTAGCAAACTATTGTACATTAAGCCCTTCGTTATTGCTATTCATACTTATATTGTGATCTTAGATCAACAAACGGTTTTGACCTTAATAAACGTCAACTTGTGTACTTCAAAATGTTTTATTCTTTGTATTTCCTTTGATCGATGCATTAAGTAACGATCATTGGCTATTCTACTATAAGATTGGCAACTACTTCTGTATAAAAGCAATTATTGCGTAAACCTTGCATCATAAACATTCACAATATCTACCAAATAATCTCCTCAATTTATCAACTTAACTACCATTTTGTACGTCACTTTTTCTTTAATCATAACGATGAGAAATTAAAACTGAACCACGTTCAACTTCGCTTCCTTACTGAACTTTGATCCATCAAGTCTCATCTCATTGCGTTCTCAATTCGAAACAATACCGCAACCACTTATCTCTTATCTCAGTATCAGGGCACGATCGCATTCCATCGTTATCTGTCGGAGAAGCCACTAAACGAGTGTTTAATGTGCCTTTGAGCACATTAATTATAGATAGCCGAGTTTCATGTAATTTCATCACATTTTTATTACTAGGTTAACCTATGCAAGTGATATTTTGTTCGTTGTTGTATTTCTCCAGTTTTAAGGATTCAAATTACGTCTTGTCACCATTAATTTCTGGTTCAACAATATTATTATTCCTTTATTTTCCGTTCTCAAATGAATTAATATTACTTGTACGTATAATAACTACGTATATTATAATATGCATTCGTGTACGCCTCGCTACAGAGATAAGACTTCAACCTTTGACAATGGCAATATACATTGTAGGTATGTATTGTAACTATTAACTTGCATAATAGACAGCAGACTGATATTATCGCGTTTCCACTCTAGATAACAGTTTCAAATGAACACGGTGCTTGAATAATTTTATATTCATCATCCTCTCATTACAGGGAACACTCAAACAAGAGTACGCTTCAATGGTTTATTGAAAATTCTGTTTTACGTCAACTATGAGAAATTCAGTGGGACGGGATCACTTTAGCTACAACAGTTCAAAATGTTACGGTGGACATAAATGAAAAAGGGTCACGGCAATAGCAAATGACATTTAAATCCATGAACTTGATGGTCGTGTACCGCTACAGAAAGTCCAAATGACACGCAAAATGAGGCTAATTCTGTTTTCTATTCCCACAGTTGTCGATGTATTGTATTTGAGTACTTACTCCTTTCCTCACGGCTGATTAGAACTTCATATAAAGCTACAGTTCTTTTATATCTATGAATAATTGATAATAATTAGGATCCGAACTTATCTTGTATAATGATGACATACTATTAAAAAATCAAACAGAAAACGCACTTTGAGTCACTTCGAAAATTTCTGTTACACTTTGATCGTCAGTCCCAAGATTATATCAAAAGCAAAAAACCGAGCCAACTCCTGGCCATCTAGTGCTAACGTCACAAGTTAATTGAGTTAAAATTAAATCCAATGACATTGCTCCACTGATACGAACGAGCTAAAGCGTTTATCGATGGATGTCCGATAAGTAACAGCTGCACTCGATAGACGTTGAAGTCAAGTTGAAATTATCGACAACATTGCCTTCATATCAGCACATTAAAATGAAACTGATCGATTGATGAACCGAGATAATCCATTAATCGATGCAAAGTAAGTGCTTTGAGACATGGACGGCAAATTGTCGCAGGAAAATACTCTTGCTGGTAATGTTAAATTAATAAGTGCCTTAAGATATGATTGAAGTAGTGAACATGTAAAGGATTCTGTTTTGTAAACTAATGATTATAAGTTCGTAGCATTTCATGTGCATGTAACTTTAATTCGATAGGATGATGATATTCTAGAATAACTCTAGAAATGTTACATTTATTTTTAAGAGTAGTAGTAGTAGTAGTTTATTTAACAAAAAATAATTAGTTTATTTGCTCCTTTGACCTTATAAAGCTTTTGTCATTATTTGTCAGTCATTGTAGATATTAATATATGTACTAACCTCGAGAGCCTCCTGCGCTGTGTGCAGGTACTCCCTCAGCATCGCTTCTTGAATGCTGAGCCATTCTAACCTCGGGTCTTCCAACTGCGTCACCTCTGTAACAACATTTTCATCATCATTAGCTTTCTATCTATATTTATATTTCTATCTATATTTTATGCTATATTTCAAATTCAATAAATAAAAGCTGTTGGATTTTTATTTACATCATCATCAATGTATAGTCAAATACGTTTGTCTGTCACATCACTACGCACAAAGGTCAAGTCCCATGCTTACTTAATATTGATTTCTTAAGTCTTACGCGCAATGATTACTCTCAAAATTGACATATCTACCAGATAGGCTTCCAACGACTCAAAACCAATGGAATTTTAATAAATCCGTTTTGCCCGTGCTCAATTACTTGAGACAAATAAGCAGCAACCGCAAGCCAATATGTGAGCCAGATTAAGGCTAAAGAATTACTCATCGTCAAACTATGCGATACGGTTGCAGATTACCAACCGATTAATGACGAGACCGAAGTAGTGTTTGATAATGGTGGCATTCAATAAACACTGATAGCGATCGCTTTTACAGCCGATAGTGACATTTAGGACGGGGCTTGGCGTGATTGTAATTCACGGTCGTTTATCTGAAAAACAGATTGTACGTTTAATTGAAAGCACTTTCTAATTTGGTTGTTTTTGATGATAACTTTTTCTTTCAAATCATTAAAATTATGAGTTTTATGAAAGCTGTTCTCTATGTGTAAATTTTCTAATTACTTAATCCCACTGTCGTAACTCCAGCCACTGAAAAAGTCCTTAATGATAAAACTTGAATATGTCTCGTTCTAGATGTATCAAATGAAATGACCTACACTAAGCAAATGATCCACATTTAGTCATAAAGCACATAGCGACAGGAACCAATCATAGAGTCAGTCATCATCGGGGCAGCTGCATTCCGCCATCATTCGCACACCGCGTGACATCCAAAGTACGCACGCGGCGATCTTTCAATTATTATTCTCAATTCTGAACCCGACAAGGCCGGAACGATTCTACGGACAGATTGTTACTCACTTTATATCAGATTAGAGAAACAATGCCGTCGAAATTGCTACGTAATTTGGCTACTGTTCGCGATGAAGGTAAAGTGATAGTGGTAATCAAATAGGTAACACAAACCGGCAACTCATGGTTAATGATTATATCTTTGAGGATTATAGTTAGGTATTTGGCACTAGCCCGCTTATTATCAAAGGCTAAATTCAAATAGGATGTTACAAATAATGACTAGTCTCTGCTGTCAATAAAATTAATAAGCCTCTAACAGAGTTGGTTCCTAATGTCTGTCTGGAAAGGAATACACACAAAACGTGCCCTGTAAACATATTATTATAATTCACATTTCATTACAGAAAAGGTGTAGACAAAGGATCCAAAGTCACGTCCCACTTAATTATTCATAGAGGTCCTTTCAAAAACCGATAATAAACAATATCAAAGTTAAATCAAACCCGAAGGACCATAAACAAGCAATGCACGTGACTTTGATTTCTTTGACGGTAAAAATTGACCACACACAGCTACAATTATTGATATTCCAAGACATGAAGTACCACCTCTATAAATCCGTGTGACCAAAGACAACACCTCCAAAAAGACATGCAAACTAAATTGATGCCACAATTATCGAATA
The DNA here is from genome assembly GCA_963891755.1 of Pyrrhia umbra. Classification (NCBI taxonomy): domain Eukaryota; kingdom Metazoa; phylum Arthropoda; class Insecta; order Lepidoptera; family Noctuidae; genus Pyrrhia; species Pyrrhia umbra. The sequence continues at coordinate 4,274,182 of OY982935.1, forward strand.
ATTAATATTAAACAAAAATTCAATAAATCCAAATTGTCAAAATAATCAGATGTAAGTCTTTAATGATATCCTTTTAAAATAATATATTATTTGCAACCAACTTGAATACGCTATACTCAATTCCAATTAACCAAGAAAGCGAACTCAAAGTATCAAATGAAATTCTCAACACAGCGCGGTGTAAAATAAAAGCTGGTATGAAGCGTATAAATATTGCGGGCTTATGCAGAAAATAGGTATGGGGGAGATCGCATACCTTGATAAAGAACATGGATGCTGTAAACTAAATATGTAAAGTGGAGGAGGCATTAACAAAGTTACATATGCATATTTACACAAGTATGCAAACTACTAGGTTCAAAGACTTAAATACTAGGAGAATATTAAAATTAATTGCACCGCTCATTTTAAACAAGTTTCAACTTCATTATTGCTTGTCCTTTTCTATTGAGAACTGTGATACGATCGTTAATGAGTGTGTCAATGTTTTGTTGATCTTGTAAGATTATTTCATTGCCAATTTGTCTATGAATCGGCATGTTAATATTTATTTTATTTATGCTATAAGCTCCATGCGATAATCTTGGTCTGGCTCGGTTATGGATGTTGCTTAAATGTCAATTATTTATCATTCGCTGTGCTCTTTTATTTGCAATCAATGCTTCACTTACTGTAAATTAAAATTACTTTATTAACTTAATTGTTACTTTATATTTTTTAACTTTCTGCATTAACATTATAAAGGCAAGATTATTTACTTGCTTTAATATGGTATGCGTGTAGAAAATAAACTCGAAGTTGAATTTAAATTTTCTCTTGCAAGTGGTAACATTCCAGTGAATTTATATTGACTCGTTTGCAGCATCCAACAGCACCGATGCTAAATAAATTTGGTTGAGGAAATAAATTAAGATCCTTAAAGCTTTGTGTAGGATTAGAAATACAAAATGTTTAGCTACGGCTTGTCCAAACCCCCTAGATCCCAACCACGTTACAACTAAAGGAGACGTATTAGTTGAATGAAAGCTATCAAGATCCCATCGGAATACTGGGAAACTTGAACTGGCCAACATGCACCTATTTATACATTAAACGCTACATCATTTAATGCGAAAAATGCATAGCTAGAGGAGCTTGGATGTAGATTGGCTTTTATTTTCATTATTACGCTAACGACTGGCCACGTTAGTGATGAATAATGTTATCCGCAAGGCATTCTTCAAGAAATGAGCTTTTAAATGATGGGCGAAACATTTGTAACGTGCAGCATTTTCATAACTAATTTGACCGCATTATTTAGCCGTTTTACTACGCCACTTCGAATGTAATTCGCTATTATGGCGACGTGCTTAACAACCAAAGAGATATAACTCCGTACGTGTTACTGTTTTATCTGGAATTTCTTTACGATCGACATATATTATGAGTAAAGTAATGGTACTGTAAATTTCTTTGGATATGTTGATCATGAAAAGTCGCTTCGATCGTTCAGGATCAACGTTCAACTGATTAATCGACGTATAAAGTTAAAGTTACTGTGATAATGCGTAGTTCACCTCTTTTACTTTTCATGGATGATCATCGATCCTGACTTTCATAGGTACTCCAAATATGACATCACAAATTCAAGCTCATTTTGTAACTAACACTAAACAAAATGAGCTTTTTTTGCATGGATAATCATCAAACGACTCCTCCCGATGTCAGACTCTTACTGACTAAAATCCATCCATGTTCCTTCCTTAGCCCTTTGCATTCCGGAGGCGCGGTAACTCTTTCGAACATCCCGCAGCTCCGGGAGGCAAAAAAAACAGAGTTTTAATTAATGTTCCAAAATTAGATTAATAATAAATGAAAGTACCATCATAAATGAACTCAAACTGTAAATTGTAATAGAAGAGGATCTTGAAATGAGTAACACGGTAATACTCGATAAAATACAATCAAATAAATAGTTTTAATTATCAATTAACATTGGTCAGAATTTATGCGATGGCGTTCGAGGCTATGGGTAAGCTATCGACGGATCTACACGCGTAAAACACCATAGGTACCATAAACGAGTTGCGAGTCATTTGCATTTTGTATTGAATATTGCAAATGGTCACTGTAGGGCTACTGTGCTGGAATTTATGAATATACAAAAAGTTATTGAGTTATTTTTGTACGTTATATGGTTGTTCTATTTTTGTTTGTCTGCTATTAAATGTATGTAACTTTTTTTAATGTTATAACCACCGCAATATTTTCATGGACTGTTTGAGTGTGTCATCAGGAAAATATAAATTCAATTAAATATGAATTATATTTACATAATTGTCATGAATTATCTTAAAGCTACGGAATTTCGCAGTAACTGTATTTACACATCATAACCATTTTCCCTTTAGTATGAAGTATGACCGACAAATGATCCGACCAATAACTTGCAGAGAACAGTTAGTATATTCGTTGCCCATAGCAACCCTACACAACACGACAGAATAGTAAATGTGACGCATAGCTGCGCCGACGCATGTAGCGAACAACTTATGAGAATAGCACCCCACTCCACAACACACTAAATAAACATCCAATTTACTTGAAACACGTTTAAATTAAATTAAAATATCTTAACTGTAATCAGTTTAAGTGATGACATAAGTTACGCACACAGAACATGGTTATTTAAACTGCGTATAATTTAAAAAGGACGCAGGACTGTATATCTTTTGTGATAGGATCTAATAAAATGAACTTTAATGAAACCTATTTGAATCTTTTTGCATAATTTGTTCTGGATGCGTATGTATAAATTAGCTTGAGACAAATATTCCAGCCCGGGGAACATTGCCTAGCAAATACTTTTAATGAGCTCTGAGAATTTATTTGCTTGAATATACATGTGTTTTGCAGTCGACGACATAGATGGCAGCACACCTTGAATAAAACGCACTTTCAAATTATGTTTCTTGTTTCATATATTTAGCAGATCTGGGAAAACTCTATTTCTTACTATATACTGACCCCTATATACCAACAGATAATGTTTTCCTTTTAAGACCAAATAAATGTAAAGTAAAAAGGATTAATTTGAATGCGATAGTTTTATTTTAAGCTCTACTGCTACCACCAGATTTTCTATAGAAAATATTCTTAAAAACAATCAGGTGATGTATAAAAATAAGTCATATCTAATAATGAATACGAAAACACAGTCAGGTAGTCGGGAAAATTCGGAGAATTTTATCAGCAGTAACTAAATCTTATCATAATAAACAGTGATGATAAATTACGTCGCTGACTGTACTTAAGCAATAAAAATTGCATACCTATTAAATCATAATAACATTGATTATCATTGCCTACGTACTTTCACAAAACGAACGTACTCGTAGTAATAGTATTGACGTCTATGGAAAATTAGATGACATCATATTTAAAAGTTTTTCATTCGATTATAACGGCCTTTCTACGTCGCCTCATAAATTCTAGACGCTGGCGACCATTACTGCAGAAAATTGCACCGAGCAAGCGACTCCTCAGAAATTAACACCGAAAAAACATAAAAACTAACAAGCTGCGATCAAAAGACGATCCGATCAGCCAGAGTTGATGGGTGGTCTTGAAAAAAAGTAAGAAAATGGCGGAAAAGTTCTACGGTCTTTATAAATAATGCATAAGAATGCGTGAGCGTCGTGCGAAAATGTACACCGTGCGTTTGCGCACACCGTTATCGGGTGTTCGCGGGTCGTCAGATATCGCGCGTTTTCCATCTTATAGCGCAGTCATTATTGCCTTTTTACCTTTTATAGTGTTGTGTAGATAGGTAACAATATTGTCGTGTTGGAAGTTTTCGACAGTCGCCATAAACATTGTTAGAAGTCATTTATAAACTGGATTTAAGTTGCTTCTTTAGGAATAATTTACTGTTGTTAATGCGTTCTCTTATTTGTTTGACATTGCCGAGTCTAGTTATAGTATGTTTTCAGCTTTGCTATAAAAGGCGGAACTAAATATGTGCAGTATTGTAGTGAGTTATATCTACGATAATATTATTGATTTTGCCATAGTTTTAGAGAACCTTGGCCACTAGTTTTCAGGACATGACTTATGCATTTCGAATTGTTTATACGAAATCTTTGCAGCGCAGTTATATCATGTGAAATGTTATTAGACTTTCTGATGAAGGTAGGTACTCTTTGTTCAATATTCATTCGAGTCATTACGCATTATAGAAATGTATTAAAAATTCAAAACAACACGTTTATTTTATCTGCATGTGAGATTACACGGTAGCATAGCAATATCTATGCAACGACTAATCAATTCAATACGACTCACGAAGATGCATTTGCGTAAATAAACGATACGTAAGCATTCCATTCATAACACGACTTATTTAGTGCTCCGCCATAGAATAATCTAAGGATTCACATAAAAACATATTATATCCGCGAGTCACGACTGCACGGACGTGCATCCGAACGTACGCGCAACGCCATCTATTTTTCGTGGTGTGACGTTAAAACTCTTGCGCATTTCGATTTCAAATATCGAATTCAAGATGGTGGCCGCAACAGTCGCAACATTCTATAGGCTAGACATGAATCAACCTGTTCAATAATTCATAGGGAATAACTAAAGCACCGTGGTACTTCATAAGCCCCCCGCGTAGTACATTTTTCACCCGACATACTGAATAATCCAGGGGATAATAAATAAGAGTTAGCCAGTTGTAACTGGTACAAACAATTCATTGTGCTAAAATGAATTATTGCATTGTTAATACAGGTCCTCTATTTCGCTACTCAGTATGCTAAACTGGATAGAGTTAAATTTCTCAAACGGAATGATTTTCAAAACCGTGTTAGTGTCGGTCAAGACTTTTAGCAATCAGTGGCCTAACTCAAGAATATAGTTTAAATATCAAAATGTATTACACAAGTACATTACATTATATCGAAACATTTTTGTTACAGATTTATCTAAATATTCAAAACATGTTTTACTCCACTAAATACTAAGAAAAGATCCCTAATCTACACTGTTGGAAAAACTGCCAAATAAACAACAGGTGTTACTCACGATTGACATGATTGATGTAATAACGTCCAATCTGTGGATCGTAGGCCTCCTCCCATCCAAGTGGCAGCTCATTGCCAATGCAGTCCGCGAATGTCTGTGGCTTAGTATATCTGGAACAATAAACGTTTTTTGTTGAGTCTAGGAAGCACTTGTATAATCCTAGAATCGAGGCTAGTTGGGAATCCATTATATAGATAATGGGAATTGAGATGTTGAAAAACACTAGCTTGTGTAACAGCAAAATGTTTTTAATCGACGATTTATTTTTCGATTGATTCTGCTCTAAGTAATTGGTTTCGTATACATCAGTACAGAAGCTTTGGGTGCCCAAAAACTTTAAAGACTCCTACTTATGTTGCAAACATACATTAGGCACATACGTTACTTTTAAAAACGTATACACGTACGCTCAAGAAAGTCGAGCAAATACATAACTAAAAAAGCTTCCCATAGAAGGCTTTACCATCAACAACCCAACATTCTTCCCACGAACAGGGGCGAGCCTATTACTGCGCTTCTATAACTATCATTAAGGCAAAATAATAATAAGCTCCAGTTATTATTTCGAATCTTTCGACTGGATAATTTCACTGGCCATTCGGTAATGTGGACTGGTTGGAATGATTCCGTATTTATTCTGTGTGTAAACATGCAACTGGCCTCCTTTAAACCGACCAATTTTGTTTTAGACGTCTCACAAAAATTCGACATCGATATCTTATGTCTTTAGGAGCCACCAGTTCGAAAATAGATTAATCACCAGAGCGTTCAAATCGTTTAGCCTTCAATCAATTTAGAAGTTACGGGATCAAGAGGACGCGGTCAATATCATTGGATTTATACCAGTAGAAATAGCACCTCGTTAGTCAATCACATCGTTCAAATTCGAAGCAATCGGGTTAGGAATTAATACATTACATGGGGCGAAGAAATCGCTACCAGTTTCACAAAGTAAGAATGTATTTTACATTAAAGATTTTCTGATTCAAAATGCAATGTTACGAGCGCGATGGAATTATAGATAAAACATAGTATCGAACAAAAAACAGGTGCAAGTTTCTAGATTCAAGTTGTGCCTAGGCGTGCAGATAATACAGGCAGGTTGTGGCATGAGAATAATTAATGATGGGCGATGCGGGTGCCCGGGAGCTGGCGCGCGCAGGGCGTGGTGCACTGGCGCCGGCGACCTGCTCCACTGCTGCCACAATTTCGATCATGATTCACGTACAACCAGTTCACCAACAAAAAGCGGACACACTCGCATTTCCGATGGTGACGAAATCAACCGAACGCCGCGTCTCATACGCATCCCACTTAACGGTTTTCGTGACTTTTAATATGGCGTTTATACGGTAGTCGGTTATTAAATAAGATTCTTCGGTTAATTGGCCACGTTTATGTCCAGTTCGGTGTACGTGCAACTTTTGAAATCGACGTTTTCGATGTTCGCGTGATTCTGTTTTACCGTTTGCTGGTTGTTTTACAGTAAGCAATCAAGTAAAGGCTTTTTAATGAGTGCGTATAACTTCGTGTAAGGTTATATTCACGTGCAATTATAATAAACACCTGACAGCTCAATTTAACAACTTTAAAATACCTACATAGATTCATACATTCTCTCAACAAGCATAATTCATTTAATAAAAAAATGTTAGAACCAAGCATCGTAAAATCGCTTAATTCATAAACACTTTTATTAATTGGATAACACGCATACAAAAAGATTAGTGAAGGGGGGTAAACGATTAAGGCCACCGCACATTCCTTATTTTTATTATAACAATTTATTGAAACAAAGTCGAGAGGGGTAAATCTTCAATGGGAATTCGTTACTCCTTCCGCACAGCTACCGAATGCGGCGTCCATTTCAAAACACGATCACTCTTATCGAGGTGAGGGGATAGAGGGCGCGTGCGTGTGCGCATCCAATGCATCGGTGTGCGAGCAAGAAGGAGATACAAGAGTAGTAAAAGCGAGCGAGACAAATAGAGAAACAATGTTGCTGCGTTATGGGAGAACGGCAAAACCAGTCCTGTCAGCGGGACGTCAAGACGAGTCGAGTTCTCGGAAACGGTGACCCGTGTCACGGAATCCCTAGCCGCACACACAGACACACTTTCACACACACGCGCACGCGCCCACGTAAACGAAACACAGGCTCCAATCAAATGCCACTGTGACAGAATTATTGGTCTTCATTATAATATTAGATAAACATTCATTTGTTTCAGATTCTGTGTCAAAGAATTTTTAACAGATTTGCGATTAGTAACCAAAACATTATTTTTTTACTATATGGTTACATTCTTTAGATAATATTGGAAAAAAACTTATCTATGTTATAACATGAATAAAGTATTGTTCTGTTCAATCTATCGATAGAAATGGAAGTGTTAACGCAATCTTTGTAGATAAGATTTTTAACGCTGCATATCTTGAAATGGAATTCCAAAAATGTCGGAAGTTTCTGCAACACAATGGCTATTCACAAAGTGTAACCTTAAAACAAAACAATAGTTTCAAGTTAAGCACTGTTTAAACATAACGCCATCTAGCGACTCGTGTCAGAATTTGGCTACCAGTCTTGCGCGCTAAGTTTAAATAGATGTCATTCATTAAGCATTTTTACATTGATATCATCACAGATCTTCTAATGATTCCACCATTATTAAGAACAAGCTTCTGACCGCAACTTCATCTGCATTGACTTGGAATTGAGTTCATACACCTGGATAAAAATACCAGATAATTTCCGTAAGTTTTGAATGATTAACTGTCATAGAGGTTGTGTGCAGACTGAAATTAAACTGTACTAAACAATTTCATAAATAAAAAAAACTATCTTCTGCCCACATTTCGCTGTTGAGTCAGAAGCTAGTCTACGTAGTCTTATATAGGTACCAGCATATACTTTATGGATTATAAGCTATGTGTGTAATCATTTCATCCAAATCCATTCAATAGTTTGCGTGAAAGTTTAACATAAATTCTCACAAACTGACGCATTTATAGTAATAGTAAGATGCATTTTACTTAGACAATGAATTTCATAAAATTCGGTCCACTTAGTGCAACGATTTACCACTTCAAATTCCCATTCTAGAATTGTTTTGATAATTTGAGTGATGAAACGATAAAGGTTGTACCTAATTTTGAGATTGTCAAAATTTTGAAGATCCAGCAACAAACAAAGCAAATGCATAATATACCTACATAACGAATAAGAAAAATCATTGTCCTCTTTTTTTGCAATCAAGTCCGTCCGACTCACAATTATATAATTTGTTCTACTTTACCTCACTCTCCGTACAAGTTTTCTCATATAAAACAGTTTGCAGCAAAATTGAGTTCACACACAGCTGTATCGCGTAATCGATGCGAATAAATCCGCGAGTATGCCGTGCGATATGCCAGTGCATCACAGTCTCATTGGAAAATAGCGCGGGAGAAGGCCAATGTACCGCAGTACAGCTGCCGCAAATAGATACATGAAGGTTGCTGCCCGCTTTGGACTATTTAGTTACAAGCCCCTGCAAATTTTAAACCCCTTGGTCGCAGGTGGAAAAGCTCTCACATGATAACGTTTTCTTAAAATCCAAATGTCATTCCAAAACAATATATCAGCCAAATCACATTAATGTCTTTCCATCACGTCAAAAAATCAAGAGGCTTACCGTAAATCTAAATGATTAAACTATTAGTCATGAGTCATCAAAGTATCATTTCGAAAGTCCAATGACCAAATCCTGGATTACGACAAAGTTGGAGCACGTCTGGTGGGAGGCGGTGCCATGCTGTCTCACACATATCGACCGACCGACAGACGAACACGCACACCTACTAATGCTCTATAAATATCGCCAGGGAAATATTTTAATCCGGATGGCCCGTTTAATGCACATTCCTTGGGCTTTGGAACAATCTCGATTTTTTTACTCCTTTACTCCAAGAGGGCATTGCCCCACTTAGGTTTAGTCTGTAAGATAATCTGTCATATGAAACTGTGTCAGTAGACACGGGTAAGGATAATAGTGTTAGGTGAATAACCTGTTCCTTACAAAGTTATAAGTAAATTCCTACGAGGTGATGTCACACGTATCGTATGTGCTTATTTAAATAAAACCTCATATATTGTTGAAATATACTCACGGACAGGAAGATTATAAACCTTCCGATGGCCAAAAAAGGAATCGTGTTAGGGGTCAACGTGATTTCCTCTCGCATTCCGTTTGACTGACACATTCGTACGTTATAATCAAATTAAACACAACTTGCAATGAATTCGTCGAAGCATGCCGACCGGATGATCCAATGCGTGAATATAAAATTTGTATCTGAACCGAACCATGCATTAAAGTAACCACACATATAAACATTGTTCGCATCTTGCGTCACGACCAATCACCGAATTTATCCACCAAATTGCTGCGGCAATCGTTCGAAAGTAGTAATTATGTATTGATGGTAAACGCAGGAGGCTAATGTGACGCTATGACGTCACGCGTTATTCGATCATTGACAAACGACATTCCAACGTTTAGTGTGAACTGTGTTGTTGAAACGCACGTCACGTCATTCTCACCAAGGTCTCATGCTCGTCTTGAGACTCGAGAATATACACATTAGTGCTCCGATCTGAATAATAAAGATCTCTTGACACTTACTGCCTTTAGAATCTCGAAATCCTTCTCCTTATTTTAATGAATTATGAGGTTCATTAGCAACATTTAAAGTAACATTAGTTTGGAAGCGTACATCTTCGAGGTTATTATCCATTACTATTTTATCTACAATTTGAAATAATTTGAAGTTCAGTCAAAATAAACTCAAACATAGAACGTAATTTATACAATTCAATGTTGCATGCTGTCTGTAGAAGTGACGGACGGACGGACAGCGGGTTGCATAAACACTGAATATATAGGGTTTCCGTTTGAATCACGCCGCATACCAGCCGCCTTCGTCACGCCGGCAGGCGGCGCGTGCGACACAATATCATGAGTATCACGACTCCGCTCACAAACATTCGATAATACGATACCTAGTCTAAATAATGTCTATACAGAATGACGAATTGTCGGCCGCCCCGCTTATAATATCGCCGAGACTCAGGAATTTCTAATTGATATTGCATTGTGGTCACTCCCATTCTGTTGCTTGTTTGAGTAATAAGTACCTACAGTCTGATGAAGGAGATTAAATGCTATAAATCTCAGCACAACTCAGACACGACGTTGCAAAAATTGTCGTAGTAAATCAGACAGTAGGTACCTACTCTAATTCGCAGGAATAACATTTTATGATCGTCGTAATTTATTATTGTATTTGTGTTATTTTTAACGAAGCATGCTAAATAATTAAGCGAATGTTATAAAAACTGCCCATTCATTTATTCGACTGACCGGTTTTAAGATTAACATACATAAAACACAAAAGTACCTATGACTAGTATTGAGAAACCACACATACACCAATTTTAACGATATCTGTGGCATTCAAATCTTCTCATTATGCAAATATGCAATAGTTACAGAATGTAGAAAAGCAATCACAAGCAGTTGCTCGTTGCAACTTCGAATACCGCCCTCGAAGTATGGCAGAAATGTTGCTAATGGCTTGTAACGATGTTTGCCGGCAACTTCACGACTGCACAAATGATACTTTCCCAGCGGTAGAAAGTCAAACATTAGGTAGGAATGGCACCAAAGCGGCTCCATTCACATATCGTTGTTATTAGAGCGGTGTCAAGACCGGAAAGTATGGATTAAACAGAGGCCAAACAAGCAGATATCAATGTGCGCGAACGAATGAATGGGAGGCGCCGGGCTTCTGCGAATGTTTGTTGAGGAACAAAATTCCTTGCTCCATTGTTTCGTAAATGATCGACCGCGCGGAATGGGGTCGAGGAAATATTTGCGATTTTTACAGCTATACACTGTTGCCAATTTCTTTGGTAATGCTGCAGGAAAATGTATTCAGCACTATAAATGCATGAAGGTAAATAGAATCCATTGCAAATGGAAGCTCTGCGGAAACGCAGCATTTGATAGATGCTATAAAATAATTTACTATTAGGAGAGACTACATATTCTTTCTCATTAGCGTGGGAAACTTGCATGAAAAACTTCTATTAGCAGGTCAACTTGTCAATGTCAGTAGTAAATAATACAGAACTGGGGGGTTAGACAAGTGGCAAAACGCTAACGCTAACGCTCAATGTATGGGAATGACATATAGCTAGTCGTAAACGAATGTCATTCCGATACATTGAGCGTTAGCGTTAGCGTTTTGCCACTTGTCTAACCCCCCTGATAGGTAAACTTAAAACGTACCTATCAAGGTAAACTATGAGTATACCTGTATAAGAATCTAATAATCTGAAACGAATCACAATCTGTCGACGCGAACAGAGCACTATCACCTAATCGCCGTTAACTACAGGTGTTTTCGCATAGCACGTAGCTTACGATCATTTGCAAACTCACAAACCTAAATAGCTTAGCAGCGCTTAAGAACAAGGTACATATTGGAATGAGAAAATTGTTTATTAGAGTCTGTTGTCGCATATTTCGCCCACGCCCAAATGGCGGCTCGTCAACAATTTATTCAAAATCAAGGATTTGTGCCAGTTCGCCTCACTGTGCCTCTATTTATGGGCACCTAAAAATTATACCATTCTCGGCATTAACATTAGCAATAGGATACACGAAAGGTACACGATACAACCCACAATATGTAAGCAAATAAACAAATTGGAATAAATACAACGAAAGCAAACCAGCCAATCTGCATAAGTTTTAGATTGTTATATCAAGACCTTGATTTATATTCATCTTAATTATTGTAGTTGTAAAAACGGCTGTCAATTTTACATTCGCTTTAACATTGTATCTTTACAATGTCGGAGTTATTATTATATCTACCTACATGAAGTTGATCTTAGCCTTATTAAGTGCGTCGTTAATTACTTTCCCATAAAAATAACTTTCTTAAATGAATACGCCCGTAAATAACGATATTAATTTTTATTAGACGTTTTTAAGTCGAATAGCGGTAAAGTATCAGTTTAGTTCTATCATCTGATATATTAGAATTGTCCATTCAACGCGAACATTAAATCGTCCCAAACGTTTATGGAGGAAATATTAAATAGGCAACATTCTTGAGCGAACTACGTCTGGGCGTCCTCCGATGGCTAATCAAACACTCTTATGCAAATCAAGCAAATAGTTATACAATTTTATGAGCGACGACTATCGTCAATTTATCACTCCCTACATGGTGGGACAAACACGCAGAAATTCCATCCGACCATTCCGAGGCCCGCTATGTCGACACACCATATTTTGCAAGTTTATGCTAACTTCATGAAGTTATGGGGCGGGCCCACTATACAAATACATGCTAGACCATTTATAGAATTCCGAATGGCAAAACTAAACAAAAGGTGTAACGTAGTAAAGAAACAAAAAACTAAAATAGATGTACATAACAATGAAAAAGTCGTTACAAGTAGGTAAACAACTGCTTTATGACGGCATATAGATAAGAGAGGAATGCCAATTTTGATTAGAAACGAGAGCAGAACAGCTTTTATCGCATACTCACATAGATAACTTTTAAACATGCGTGATTTTAAACACATTTTATAATAAACGACTACCTAAACGGATTTCGATTTTCCGTCAAAACATGTTACACTACATAATAGGAGTCAACGATTGAATACCTCCATAACAAGAAAAAAATATAATATTTCCTTTGAAAGTCAGCATGTCAGATGTTCATTAAGACGACGACTACCGCCAATGACCTTGAGCAAATGGGCGGAGCTTGAGCTTCCCCCCCGCGACCCCGCAATGCACACCGCACGCTTGTCATTTTATATTTTGAAGAACTTTGACGGGTGACCATAATATTATGTAGAGATTCTAAGGACAGTCGCATATTGTATTTTGATATGCATGTCTAAGATATAAAAATAGAAATACAAATAACATCTGTCTGAGCAATACTTCGAAACACTAATTTTAAATTTCCAACCCCCACTGCATACTTCGTTTGCTAGAAAAGCAAAAATATTTTCAATTTCTTTAATCTGCAAAACATATTTATCGATCTGAATTGTTACAAGTTTCAAGAAAAAAATCTGAAACTAGCATTCTTGAATTAATCCGCTGTGAAAGATGGACAGACAGACAGATAAAATCGCACCATAGGAGTTAATTTTTAGGCCATATTGGTGTCCATTTTGAGCTCTTCTAACAGAAATGCACGCAAGTTTTTTTCATATTTGCATTTTACGACATCTGCTGCTTCTCAAATAACTTCAGCTCATCTTCACTTGTATAGGAAAATCATATTAGTTTTGTAAGGAGAGCCTGGAAGCCAGTTAATTAGTCCGACGTTTCTGATCCATCTGTAAAGTGTCCGACCAAACCTTTGGTATCAGCTTTGGCCAAACCATTAGCTTAAAATTGGCCTAAGTTTTGACACCAACAGAACCGAAATTGAAAAATCTATTACGTTTAAATACCTAAAAGTGAGTGAGACTGTATTACAAATGATGTTAATATTTTAAATAAGCTGCAGGTAGTTTTATTTATATTATTAAGTAAAAAGTCATTGTGGCTTCTTTGCTAAGGCACCTGCATCTTATTTATGAGTATGCAGATTCGGACTTCGAAACCTAGAAATTACGAATCTGACTATTCCAAAGTTTTACATGCACTTTTTAGTATAACTTAGACACCATTGACTAACGGTGAAGGAAAACATCGTGAGGAAACCTGGACTACACGGTCTGAAATCACCAATCCACCTTGAAAAAGCGTGATAATTAATGCTAATGCATGTCTATGTCATATCCAAAAGTGGAATAGTAAAGATTCCGATTATGACCAGGATTTTTAAAATTTTTACCTATCATGAACAATGGAAATTCACCCGTTTTGGGCCTAATTTTGAAAGTGCCGCAAAGCAAAAAATCAATGCAAAAATAAATGTGCTAAATTCGGATATAGACTTAGTCTGAATGAGAATTAGCTGTTACATTTTCAAGCACCAAATTTGTACGACCCTTTTCCACGGTTTCATGCATTATTGAAGAAATAAAGTAATGGAAAAAAATCCTACCATTGTATGGCATTTCGATAATCTTTTAGAAAGATGCAATATCGATTTTTGACTTTGAAATCATTTATAATTACCGATTTAAATATTTTTGATCTTTATCTTTTTACCTTATATTACTAATAAAAGGTTTTTTATAATTATTTTATCAGAAAAACTCACCGCAAAAATTGACAGATTTTTTTATAAAAAGATTATTAAATTGACATGCAGTAGCTCAATTTTCATTTAGTTTTCTTATTACAATTCATCGGAATTCAAACATAACCTTGGAATTGGAAAATGGTCGAAATACCATATTAATAAAAGCATTTAAGAGAAAAGTGTACGGAAGTCTAATTATTTCAGAATGTTTGTTTTACAAACTACGGAGAGTTTTTTTAAAATTTAATTCGTATACTAAAAGATGTCGAAGAAAACATAAAAAATATTAAAATATGCATCAAGCCTTTATATCAAGCCCTTTCATAATTATGATGACGTAGAAACTACACTTTGTAATTTTAAATTCCATTTTTCCTCGAAAGTAGTATTTTTCTACTTTATCCATTTGCGATATATTTCAACAATTATTCCAAATCGATAAGGTTAGTTATTCCTGAAGTAATTATCAGCTCTGACAGACAGACAGAGAAAGTCGCATCCCATAAGGGTTACTTTTTACTATTTTGGTTCGGAACCTTAAATATACTATTTGAATATATCTTTTATTTTTCATTTTCAGTTCTTCTGTCTTTGACTTCTGGACCAAAAATTAAAGAAGATCAAGTCCTTTTTATTTATCAGGGCTTTAGCCAAAGAATTAAGCGATTGCCTATTAATCGGCTTAGGCCTAGCTAAAAATCGACGTTCTGTCGGATACTATTTGGTGTTGAAAATAAAACATAAGAGTGGCATAGTGAAGTAGGACCTTCATTTCTAAAACACTATGCTTCGTCTTATCTTTTAGATTGTGTGTATATAATATTATCCCACATTAGATACCTTGACTAATACATTAATATGTATATCATATGTGACTGCTTACTTGGCGTTTCTACTAAACTTCTAAAATGGTTGCTATGTAAAGCATCACTACCCAATGTTACCAGTAAAAAACCGGCCAAGTGCGTGTCGGGCCACACGCAGTAGGATTCCGTAGTAGGTCTTAGTTAGTCAACTATAACTATGTAACCGGTGAAGCCTACTTTGCCGTGATAGTTGTCGAAAGTTAGTTTTTTTTATTTCTGAAAGACCTATCTAACGATACCCTACATGAAGGGTTACGCAACAAAAAAAATATTCATCCTCATTTCACATGTTCGGGAGCTCCACTAAATTATTTTATTTTTTTTATTCATTTTTACCACTTTTTCGGCGTGATCAATACACATATCTATACTAAATTTCAGCTTTCTAGTACCAAGAGCCTCTGAGCTATGCCGCGAACAGAGAGACAGACGGACATTGCGAAACTATAAGGGTTCCTTGTCGGACTACGGAACCCTAAAAATAAAACTAATGTAACCAATCCAAAACAGAAAAATGGTCTAGCTAAAATAGTCAGACAATACAATACATTTTACAATTTTACATTTTACAATACTCTTTGAATAGCGTAAGCTTATTTTTTTATCATATTCTGCATTTTTTTTCAAATTCGTCTCGTAGCAAAGAAACTCGAACCCAAATTCACGTGTTTAGAAAAATATTTTCATTGGTAATAATTTAGAATAGCGCCACCTTGTTACCCATGGATAAACCGTTTTATTTACAAACCATTAAGTTTTTTTTAAGATATCATCCCATGCCCTGACTTATAGCTACTATTTCTATAAATTCCAAACTATTAGGAAATATTGTAATATAACATGAAAGAATTTTAATTTTGACGATTATTTCCGACCTACATGTAAAATTTAAATGAGGTATGCAATATTCTCGTTTTGATACGCAATGTATTAAAAGAAATACATATTTAAATCATAAAGTACATTTAATTATTTAGTGTCAATAACAAAATATATTTGTCCTGCCAAATTTAGATACACACATTTTAGATTATGACAGATTATGGATGATTTGGTTTGAAAACACGTTATTCACATCAAAAAAATATTTTATCCGCATGTAGTGCCTTTTCAATGTAATAATTATAATTCACCAGTCATCTTATCACAAATATAATAATTTATTTACATCGTAATGTGCTCGCTCTGAGTGACAGCGTCTACCCGTGACAGTGGTCACGGACGTACTGCCCCCGTCGCCCGGTGGAGCCCCTCCGTAATTTCAACTCAACGTTTTGACAAAAGCACAAAAATTGACGTAAATGTACGATTTAAAAAAAATATTCGTATACAAAAAGACAGATAATTAACTTTTCTATAAAATGGTACAGGTTTTATTAAAATCCACTTGATAAATTCTATGTAAAACTCAGTTTTTCTTCTGCGTTAGACCTAACTTCATGATTTTTTTATACAATGTTATAAATACATAATTAAAAAAAACGTTATACAAAATTATCAAGCATATGCTCTAGTTTAGTATATATACTTTTCAAATCATGAAAGCAAGTCGTTAAAGCGTATTCATTAGCTTTAAAAGGGGCAAAGTCGTATATCGCCGCCTTAACGAATTTTGGTACAAATTGCGCCTAAAACATTAGTTTATTGGGTGGAGATTCTAGAGTAAAACCGACAAATCGACGCTTTAAAGTTCTTGGATGAAATCAAAATAAATCTGCAGTATAGCCGGTGTCGGCGGCGGCGGTGTCGACGCGCGTCTGGGTGTATAAAATCGCCAAGGACATATTTATCTGAGAGGAATGCGTAGAATAAACAATGTTGTACGCTATTTCGCGTCCGTTCGCCGCCACGCGCCGCACCCTGCAGCACACACTCCAACAAATGTTTTGTAAAATCTTCTTTGCTAAGCAAACGTTTAAATTTTACGTAGCATCTGGTCAAGTCAAGTAAAAAGTAATTTGAATAGATACAAAAGTGAACGAATGAACCCATTTAAAACCCAGTCGATTAGAGACAAGAAACGCTGTAAAATGCCCAGCCCCTTTAACGTTACGCATGAGGGAGCTCAGAACTTGTGCAGTGCGTGGGAAGCACATACTTGGGTTACACAATCTTGTGAAGATACCTTCGTTAAACACGATTGATTTTATACTTACTAAAAAGCTTGAGTTATAAAAAACTAAGGTATTGAGACGTTTGTTGCAGCAATTATACCTGATGCAGTAGAATATGAATATTAAGGTTTCTTCAACAAAGTTGAGAGTATAAGCAACAATTACATTATAAAATTAGCCATCACGCCACAAGCTACTCGACCGCAGACATGCAGATCGCATTGAAACATTCCAACGCGAGCATCCTTGTATTTCCCACATACAGTTTGCCTGCACCTAGGCAAGTACGCATAGACACCTAACGCAGATTTCACTCGCAACATAGAATTATGCATTAACGATCAACTGAACGCAACACTCTGGTATGCAACAGAACAATGTACCGGCTTAGTGAAACTGCATTCAACCGATACAATTAAAGTAATAAACACCGGCAAACACAGGTATAAGTTCCCATTCGCTTGTTAATCGACGATATCATTGTCTTCGCCGCTTCCTTGCTTAAAGACACAATGAGTAGTTTTTCCTATGTTCACAATGCGTAGCTGTTGAACACTCCTATGTAGTTTAGTTTTTTCCATAACTATTTACACCGCTCATCTAGTTACGTATCACACTTGTTTTTGAGATCTGCGAAAACCGCAAAATGATCATTCGCACGCAACGTCTCGTTACAGAAGCATTTGAGAAGCCACTTATTACCGTAAATGTATAGTCTCAGCACCCAATGACACCATTAAGATCTTTATCTTGTTAATACAGCCATATATATCTAAATTCAAGGGCAAATATTTCGTTATAAACGGCGATCTCTCTGATCAAAATGAGACCATTACATCTGCATGTAAAAAAACCTGGTCTACTAAACTGACAACATTCTTATGGTGGGTAAATAATTGCATTCTGCCAGAGGCAGTGACGTGAAGGCACATTTTTCATAGTACAACGTTTAGGTTCCGTATAAGGTTAATAGCGTCGTATGCGCCCGAGACGTGGCCGGGTTATTTTTAGCATTAATAAATTGGCTTAGTGGCTCGGTTTATTGTGTGCGCGTTTCGCACAAGTAGATGTCGACGTTAGAGTGACATCCGCGGTACCTCCGCTCCACACACCAAATTCTAGGTCAATTTTGTCCGCCGTTGCTCTTTTACTATCCACTTGCTTCTTTCAAAACAATGTTCTAAGTATTTCTGCGATAGTCGCTACTCTTTGACCTCAATTAACACCAAATTTTCCAGTAGCAAAACTCGCGTAGAATCTCAAGTTTTCCATTATCACTTTTTCGCTTGCCGAGGGTTATCATGCGAAACTGATAACGTAGGATTACAAACAGAAAACCAACATTGTGGTGTTTTGGTGGGCTCGGTTGGTAACCACGTCTCAAATATCATACTGTAAAGTCGACTGTATGGAATGCAGTTTGCCAAAAGGTTCAATAAAAATACCACTTTATGTTTCCTGTGTCAGCGGCGAATTTTATTGTGGTGTCAATGTACCGGGGCCAGATTCTCATGTGCCTTCTTAACTTGAATCAATTTAATCCACATTCGCATTTTTATGTAATATTTGCTCAATACTTAGTCAGTTATTAAATTGAATATTATCGAGATTCTCTTGTACGACTATATGTCTGAAATAAAACACAAAATGACCATTTTATAAAATCATCTTCTTGTTTCAATCATCTTCAGGAGTCGGAGTCTTCAGGAGATTGAATGTCCATTTGCAATTGAAACTGCATTATGTGCAAAATATTTATTCTGGTTTTTATAATAACAAAACTGAATGGCAAGTCTTATTAGCCCGTTATACAACGCCATTAGAAACGAACAGTTAGGTTTTTAGGATGTCTCATTTTCGTAATGGCACTGGCATTACTACCGCTAATTGTTACGCCGTTTACCATCACCAAAGTGATAATTGACCGGTTTTAACTGTAACCATGCATTTTCAAGTGCAGGTGCAGTTTTTAAGGTTAACTTTTAAAACAATGGTGCAGGTGTCAGTTTAACTATGGTAAATAGATACGGCTAGAGACATGATCGGTATTTAATAGGGATGTGTTGTGCAGCACCTGCAGCTTGGTGAGGTGGTGAAGGGGGGTGTGGGGAGACGGCGGGGCGGCGGGGAGGGGGAGTGCGCCGCTTTAGAAAGGCGCGACCATCGCCGCAGGCCCGGGCCGCATTCTACGGCCTGTCATTCACACCGCGCAACTTGCCTATGCATTGCATTCCATCTCCCACCGCGTTCTCCACGCATCGGCACCATACACACACGCGCACCTTACGAAACCACCGACCGCACCACCATCTAGACAACATGCCACATTCATTCTTAACACATAAACGCTTCATCGAATTATTTCTGCGCCAGTTCAGCCACTAACATTGCTATGAACCAGTTCCGTGGCCTCATTAGTCGCGTACCGACTGCTCCGTTCACCAAATACGAGCCCATACGAAAACAAGACCACAGTACACATTCCAAAGGATAACAAATGATAACCATAATTTGTGTTTAGCTCATTTGTTGTCACTAAATAGTGGAATGTCGTGTGAAATCGGGGTTGACGCGCATTCTTACCACTAGAGAGCAGCAGCGTCGCGGCGACGGAACAGTTTGTTTTTCACGATTTATTCTATTTTAAAGTTGCTTTTAACACTTGTAACTTCAACACAACCGACTATATCACGTGCACTCCCGATATTTACGTCCACAACACTCAAATTCAATCAGAAAACGTTATAAATCGCATTGGAATGTAAAATTTTGACATGGGGCTCTTACGGGTTAACACTTCTCTTTGGAAAACTTACCTGTCTCGCGGGTCGATCCACGTCGTTTTTCTACTGTTGTGATCGATGAAATACAGTTTTCCGTCAAAGTCCCTCGCGTAATCCCATCCGTCGGGCAAGGGTATCTCACCGTTTCGTCTCCTTGGCATATTTCACTGATTAAATCCATTCAAACGAGTAACGAAGCACACTCGCGAACTAGCTACACGGCCATGTTGAATACCTCATTACGAGGTGTGACGTCACGCGGGATCGGCCAATAGCGGCGAAGGGCCCCCACGATGGAATGCGGCGCGTACGCGAGCGCGAACACACGAAGCGGTTCCGTACGTCACTTGAGCGATAGCAACGATACACGCGACCGCACCACGCGACCCCGCGTCGCCGACTAAACCCCGCCGACTCGCAGCCACGTTATCACCGCACATGATAATATTCACTACCAGCACCTACTGTCTAAATGCATTCCTCGACCATCTAATGTTTACATTACATGGTCTACTAGTGCCGACTGACTGATGCTATGTACGGTGCGGAGACTGTGAAACGAACTGGCAATGTAAGCAAAAAGTAGGTAGGTACATACCCATTCAATCTATTTACGATTCTGCTGTATAAATATGTATAGACGGCCGTGCATACGTATAGATCGCATTCCACAGCGTATGTATGTATATGTACGTATATACGGACAACATACAAATTACTGATATGTACCTATGTAAGTAGGTATGTTTATCTGTCGCTATAATAATATTGTTGCCATATTATTATATACAACTTAATGTGTTGTGTTATGATTATATTGTAGTTTTAAATGACCTACTAATTTATAACTGACATAAAAAACAAGGTTAGTACACAGATATTTTTTAGACGGAAATAATATTTTAGCACTAAATTGCTTCATTTTCCTTTGCTTTATCTAAAATGTTGAAGTTAAACAATACGACGAGTTGATTTTAAGCATTCTATTGTTTTACAAACAACCTTAATGAGTTAATCTCCAAGCAAATACCACTTACATTTGCCCAAAAATACAAAAGAAGTTTCTTATCAGTACCTACGCAGGTAGGTATTTACAAAAATATTTGCAATTGTTTATTTTTCACAAATTACTCAAGTGTGTATGATCTTAATAGTCTTATTTGTTTTATTAGTTTATCCAATTGATTTAAATGATCGAATTTGTGAAGGATTGAAGAAACATAAAACTGATTAATTTTGTGCTGTTAGCGTTTCTTCAATTAGTTTCAAAGTTTCAACTATAAAAGCATCAACAATGGCAATTGAATTTATTTTAATCCTTATTCTACTAATATTATAAATGCGAGAATCTTTGAGAATGGATATTTGTTACTCTTTGATGAAATTTGGTACACACATAGCTTAGCACCTGGATTAGCATGGATACTTGAAGTTCCCTGAGGACGCGGGTGAAACCGCGGGAAACAGCCAGTTATTTAATAAGTTCAGTATTAGAACAGGGACAGACATATAAACATTTATTATAAACACCGACAAAGTAAGTAGGCAGTGATTAATTCTAGACGGATGGTGAAGTACAAAAATCAAAAAATATTAACTTTTTGAACGTCAAATTTACACAATGTTTTTGCTAGGAAGAAGAAGTGGCGCAACAAACTCCCCGGCAACACATGTCTGTCTATTAGGTTTTAAGAACCACCGAACCAAACTTTTGTTTGTTTCCACACCAAACTTTTGTTTGGTTCGGTGGTTAGCAACAATCCGATAATACTTGTGCTTATAGTTTTGTTCCTAATGGTCCTGTTAAGGTCATTAGAATAGTCTAAAATTGTGCCTTGCAGCCTTTCTATCCACAAACTATACTCAAGCTACCCTTTGCTATGCGGACGCACAGCATCGAATACAGATCTGTGATTGGTTCAATTTGAATTGCTTAGGTAATCTTGTCATCAGGTAATCCTGTTCTCATTTAGTAAATTCCAAACTTAACATAGTATTGTCCTTGAACAAGGGTGTAAGACTGGTATTCAGACAAAAAAGGGAAAGTTCAAATGAATAATTCCAGTTAATCATACAAGTGTTTTCCTTCAATTTGTGGTTATAGTAATATGACGTTTTATGATTTTCCCTTACTAATTCACCTACGTTTAGGTTCACCGTAAAGGACAGACAAGTAGTTACCTACGTATATAAACACAGGGGCCGTACCACCACGTGTTTGGCTGAAAGCCAAAATTTAATTAATTAAATTAGGACCTCGCCACATCGTCCAGTTAAGCACGTCGAACACTGTTAGAAGCACCCTGCAAGAGGACATGTAGAAAAAAAAAGACCACGTGTATTTGCAATCGTTATTCAGGTGTGAGAGCGAGACACCGCTACTTACTTCGTATAGCACCGTCTCTCTTTCACGACGAAACTATTCCTAATTTGGCACGTCATGGTAGGGTCCCTGGTTTTTTCTTCCAGTCATTGTGTGTCTTTCTATCTGAGCTACGTCACCGAATAGGGAAATAGGGGTCTCCCTTCGTAAATTTCATAACGTAATGATTGACGCTAAAGATATTCAGGATCATTCGACAGTAGTCAGTTATAGACTTAACCACGGTAATGACTTAACTGAATATACTGTAAGATAGGACTATAATATCTATTAGTATTTAAATAATTATTCTATATATACCAATATATTTAAAATATTCCTTGTAATATAAACATTAGGGGTAATCAAAGCAGAAAGTAGGTTGGTACCCTCTTTTTTTCGGATGGGAAATCATGAAATGAGTCCTCCCGCCGTGGGTGAGGGGAGGGAGTGTCAGACTCTGAACAAAACCCATCCATGTTCCTTTTGAAAAATCCTGCAGCCACGCTAGCCACAGGACCAGCGGGAGGAGTATTTTTTTATGAATTTCCATCCCTAAGCAAGCGGTACCTAGACCTACTTACCGATAATAAATACCTATGTTTACTTACTTGATTTATATTCATATGTTAGTTCTGGAGTCAGAGTTTTCTTCACGCAGAGAGCTGAGCTTTGTGGTTCCTACCCCGCAGACCTTCTTCTTCATACTTTTGCCTTCAGCTAAACCACCACCAGCTGAAATTGAAGAAACCATCAATAGGTTTACCTGCCCCGTAAATATTTAACCTACGAGAGGTAAGGACAAAATCAACCTTTCATTTAGATACCATGTTCTTTAAGAAATGAAGAAAAACTATTTAATACAGAATTAAGTAGGTATCTAGGTAGGTAGGTACTCACCTGCAGGAAAAAATAACCGTTTGTGTCATTTCTTCATTGACTTATATGTAAGGACAGGGCGGACCGCATGTTAAAACGGCGCTACGCATTTGGTGCGCTTGGTGCGCCAACATGAATGAACTGGTCCGCGATCGGCGAACTTCGGGAGCGGTCGTATTTTAAAAATGCCTAGTTGTATTGTGAACGGTTGCACGAACCATGATAAAAAAAAGAAAATAACATTTCATATCACCGGTAATTCAAAAATATATCATTAAATCAACTTATAACATTATTTAAAAGAAATTTATTTCCTACTTGTCTCGCTCGAGCGATTGACATCGTACGTAGTTAAGCGTAGTTCTAATATAGATGGCCTTAGTGTTTATTGTACCACGAATGCGTCAGGCAAATGTTCGGACGGCCGTATCTTTAGTTTTTATATCAATGCATTTCTTGCTAACACGGACTTTTCTTTTACGTTCGTAGTTACTTACAATTTGTGCTGAAAATAACAAATGAATAGCGACCATTCACGGTGTTCTCTGTTCAAATCCATTCCATTTACACACAAATTATTACATTAGCTACAGCGGTACCAAAGCAATACCTATAAATATTAAACGTAAACAAGCAAATGAACATGCATATTGGAGGATTTAGAAGCGAACGTGCTAAATAAAAACATAATTAAATTATCTTTTAACTTAAAAACGGGATAATTTTACGAAAACATTAAACTTTGAACGAGAAGCGTTTATTTATTGATTGGCAGATTTGAATTTTGAATTCTCACATTGTTTTATCACCATTAACCGGCAAACGTAATTTATCTATTCAGCCTATTTTTTTCTGTCACATTTTAAAGTAATAGTTTTTTTACTGTAGTCGTTTTGTCGATAATAATATTAAAATTCTTATAGTTCACATAATATTTTGGGATTATTAGGTGTTTATTGGTAATTTTAGGAAAAAAAAAATAGTACTGACTACCGATAAAGCCAAAATGTACAGTCCTCTTTCCTGCTTTCTGTAATAAGAAAGAGCAAGATAGAGCAATGCTATTAATCCACGCACCATAAACAAGGAACGCGATTAATCGCGTACTGTCAATGTCATGTGTTGTTGGCAGTTTTGTCAACACGTAATGAACTCGCAATATTTTAATTTTTCTCGTAATTAATTCGTGTGGTAAAACAGCTGGTAAAATATAAGCATACCACCTGGAATAAATATGCATACAAGTGACAGTGAGGACTTCGAAAGTGCAGACGAGGGCCACGCCAGCCCAGAGAAGAAAGAAAGAAAGAAACGCTTGTCCTCTTCAAATTACAGCGACAATGCATTAGACACTGAACAAAAACCTTCAAATACTCAAACAAGTTCCAGCAACGTTCAAAAAGTAGTGGAAAATGTGGTATGTATGTTAAAATATTATGATAATAATTTCATCTATCTTGGCCTTTTCAATATTTTGCCTTTGCCAGACGTCTGAATAAATCCGGACATAGACGGGCTTTTTGGTTGCGTGTCCGGCACAATTAAATGGTGTCCGGCCTGTCCGGCTTTTATTAGGCTTTTTCAGTTTCACCATTCAAGAATAATCCTTAATTTGTATGGTTGTTTTATTAAAATTTAAAAAGATTTAAACTGGGGTGTAGAAGGTAGGTGTAGATAGGTAGTCGCTCCATGTAAACCACTGGTACTCAGCTATATGGACTGGAACCTGACCCAAACATAGTTTGGAAAAGGCTAGGCAGATGAAGATGATTATGGTAAATGATAAAAGCGAGCCATTTTAGACTAGAAAGTTAAGGGTTAACAGGCTGTTTAACCCAAATGTTGGGTTAAACTGGATGGTGTGTCTGGCTATTCAGTTTTACGACCAGGCAACCATAGTCTCATTGTATCTTATTCTCTGATCAATGCTGCATGGAACACAAAAACTTTGAAAATTGTGTTATCAAAGAATTTATAATGCTTAATATCTAAGTATCATAAAATTACAGAGTATCTTATCTAACATTTTATTGCCACAAAATATGTTCAATATTTAATTAATTCTAGCAAAAGGTCAGGGCAATCTTTCAAATGATTATTGTTTTTATATTCGGACTAGCTTTTTCCCCACGGTTTCACCCGCATCCTGAGTAAACTACTTCACGGACCTGGATAAAAAGTTATAAACCATGTGTGTACCAAATATCATCCAAATGCATTCAGTAGTTTTTGAGTGAAAGAGTTACAAACATACATCCATTCTCACAAACTTATGCATTTGTAATATTAGTAGGGTATATAATGAAGTAACCTTATGTCTATTTATTTGGTTTGCTAATTACTTTATTTTGATCATCTTAATTAATTTGAATTATTTTATTTATTTACACAAATTAGAATATTTATAAGCTACAATTAATTTTAATAGAATATATATATTTGAAGATGATTTAATATTGTGACAACTTTATAATTGTTATGCTTTTTTAATAATTTATTATAATGACTGTCATTGGTTAAATACTCTATACTTAGCTTCTGGCCATGACTCTGACTGCATGTTTTTTTTTTTCTTTTTTAATGGCAAATGTGTCTTCCGACTACATGCCAGTGTCACGTGACCATGAAAGGGACATTGCGGTTTTCATGACTGTTGTTAGTAACTGGAAACTGGCTGCATGATTTTTAAGTTGAGTTAAAAAGTATCCTATCCTAGTTAAACTTGCTTTTTCCAACTGTTTCACTCACATAATATAAATGTGAAAGTAAGAACTCTGTCTGTCTGTTATACGTTCACAGCAATATGGTTGCAAACCAATTGAGCTAAAATTTACTATGGAGATAGATTCAATTCTGGAGACAGACATATGATAACCTATATTAATATATTGGATACTTTTTATGCTGATACATGAAGTAGTTCATCCAGGATGCAGATAAAACCCCAGAAAAGAGTTAGTATCTAATTTAAACAAAACATATTGTTCCAGAAAGATACTGATGGTTGGGATGACTTTGACATAGAAGACAATGAACCTATAGTACCAGAAGTAGCAAAGAGTATACCAGAGAAGACCAAAATTAAACAAGAAGATAAACCTAGTAAGGCTAAAGAGAGTGGAAAGTCTCTGGATACCGGCTGGGATGACTTCAATGACTGGGGAGAAGATGATGTTTCTGCTGATACACAAAAGGTACTATAGACCTTGTTTTCATAGGCAATAGAGTCTTACCTTATTTGTTTTTATATTATGTAATTTCTCTCCATATAAGTCCATCCAACTGTTACTTGTAAAAGATTGCTTTTAGCCATAAAATCACCCATTGTGTCACTCTATATTACTTTTTCCAATGACATAAGTTTTGGTTAGGTTTGGTTAAATACATTTAATGAATAATTGTTTATTCTATTCTATTTATTATCCAGAAAGAAATATTTCATTTACTCTTATAAAATTATTTTCTATTTTGAAATGATTTTGAAATAGAAAATACTTTTATAATTTTGCATTTTACACCACAGCAACACACATACAACAACGGAATTATATTAACAATTACAGGTTGACCCACCAAAACCACAAACTCAACCGAGACCGCAAGCATCACGTCCGGAACCTAACATCCAGGAGGTTACAGACAGATTAGCAGCAGCTTCGACTGGTGGGGGTAGTGGGTGGGGTTGGGGGTGGAGTGTAGACTCTCTGCTGAGCACTGCCACTGCTGGTATCAGTAATATCACCAGTCAAGTGTCACAGGTAATTTTAATAAGCGTATTCTTACACACATACTAGCAAAAATTTACTATGTATCTTTCTATCTGTGAATAGTCTAAATTTAACCAAAATTTCCAAATAAACAGACAGACTGGTCACTTTCTTAGTTATAATATTACGCAAAGAGAACGACATAGACAATAATAAAATACTATGTGCTAGCTTAAAGAACTGGTACACTCTTCTAAGTCGTGTTTCTTTCACATAAACAGTCTCAACTTGGAAAAAGAATCTCTTCAAAAATTTAACCAAAGAAATCACGTTTCAAACATTTATACATTTTTCCAGGGTATATCAACAGTCCTAGAAACTGGTATAGGCGCCCCAGATCCTGAAGAGTTAGCCAGACTGAATAGAACATCTAAAGAGAATGAAGCCAAAGTTAGCACGCCTGAAAATGTAGCTACTAGTGATAAGGGACCTGGGGTAGGCACAGAGGGAGGTGGGGCAAATGCTGGGGAAGCATTCCAGTTTGGAAGCCTGTTCTCTGGTGTCACCAAGTTTGTGGAAACCACAGGTAGGGTATAAATGAGTTTTAATCTTAATTCATGAACATCACACCTTTATTAATATTCAATTTTATAAGGAGCTAGGCAAGTTTATACCCCAAAGTAATGTTACATTGTAATTTATTATTATAAGGTATTAAACGAGTGGTCCAATGGAGCGACAGTCATGGTTGACTGAGCTGATAAAATAAAGGGAAAAATAATCTAGTCTTTGGAATTTAAACTGCTTCCAAAAAAAATATAAAAATATTCCTGGTTTTGTCGCAGATTGATAACTTCTTCCATATCTTGGATTAGTTGTGTACTTAATATTTATTTGGGTGAAGATCAACAAATGCTAATGATATACCTTCATCATGATGTCATAATCTACCATTTACAATCCTATCCTAACTTTCATCCCGATCCCAAAGTAAAAGCTGCTGAACCGGTTTGGATGAAATTTGGTACAGAGTTAAAGGTGACCCAGGAGACAGTTATAGACTATTTTTTATCCAGGTGCGTTAAGTAGTTGTAAGTGGAAAACTTCTAATTTGGGAATCAATGCTAAATATGTTTTACTAAAAATAATTGCCAAAAATTGTTACACTTATACCAAAGAAAAAAAATCAAACTGTGTTCTTTCCCATCAATTTCAGGAACAAAAGTAATACACGGTGGTTTAGACACCCTAGAAACTATTGGCAAGAAAACTATGGAAGTACTCCAAGATGGTGACCCAGGGTTGGCCAAGAAGCGGGCTCTCCTAGGCCTGGGAGCTGGCGATAAGCCAGTCCTGTCACAGGTGCTGAGGGAAGCTAAGGCGAAAGCAGACGAGGATGATAGAGTAAGAGAGGAGAAGAGAGAGGCTAAGGAGGTGCATTATGAGAATCTGTTTGATGATTTTGAAGGTAAGGAACTTTTTGCATGTCAGTATGAAAACTTTTTTTAAATAGATCATAGACTTTCATCATCTGCCTAGCCTTTGCCCAACTACCTATATTGGGATCGGTTTCCAGTTTAAAACGGATGCAGCTGTGTTTACTTGGAGCGACTGCCTATCTGACCTCCTCAACCCAGTTACCGGGTAACACGGTACCCCTAGGTACGACTGGTTGTCAGATTTTCTGGCTTCTGACTACCCGTAACGACTGTCAAAGATCTACAAATGACAACCGCGACCAAGGGCTTAACGTGCTTTCCGAGGCACGGAGGAGTCTCGCTATGAAAAGGTCACCCATCCACGCCAAGCCTAGACTTTCTCCAATGAAAAATTGGATTGGCCAAATTAAATTATATTTCTTACGAAGTGTTGACTTTTAACAAAAGTATATGAAAAATGTTTAGCTGTACTGTTGACATTTTACTTTGACTTTGTGAGAATGATGGATGAACGCCTGTGTAATTTGTACCTTCGTTTTTAAACGTTGGTGATCTCACTTTCAGTTCCTTTCAAAATGAGAATAGTTAGGTAAACTAATATTCTTTCTTAACCACTCACACGTCCCGACCTAAATACCTAATTAATTTAACGTATTAAAAATAGGTGTAAATATTGAATTTGGAGAAAACATAACATTTAAATTGTATTAATTTACACCACAACGAAGCGCATTATTGTTGATAGATGTCGGTTTTATAAAATACTAGCTGTCTCCCGCGGTTTCACCCGCATCCCGAAGGAACTACTTAGCGCACCCGGGTAAAAAGTAGCCTATGTTGTTCCTCAGGGTCTATTCTATCTCTGTACCAAATTTCATTTATATCGGTCCAGTAGTTTTGGCGTGAAAGCGTAACAGACAGACAGACTGACAGACAGACAGAGTTACTTTCGCATTTATAATATTAGTAAGGAAGTAAGGATTAGTAAGGATGTCGCTATGGATATAAAAATATCCTTGGACGTACAACGCCCTTTTTTTTGATATCAAAGTATCCCTGGACGTGTGAGTGGTTAAGGAGGAGGTTCTCAATTCGTCGGAATCTTTTTTATTTCAGTATTTAATAAAATCACATTCTAAATGTTTCCAGGCCTAGTACATTTAGAAGCGCTAGAGATGTTGTCTAAACAAGTGAGCATGCGTATAGAGGAACGCATTCGCACCGTCGATGCTGACAAAAAACAAGATATTAAGGAGACGCTGCAACAAGTTGCTGGTAAATAAGATGAATCATTCTATGTATTGTTATTTTTTGTATTTCATAATTTCTTTTTCACCTTAATAGATGATGATGAGATGACTTGTATAGTCCCCCATACTAAATTATATATAACATAGTCACAAGGTTATTGTAAACACTTTTAAAAGAGTGTCTGTGTGTGTGTCAAGTCTATGAAGTTTAATCAATAAAGGTTGAATTTCGATCACTTATGGTCATAGAGTAATAGAAATATAAAAAGCTTTAATTTCATTCTTCGTCGCGGCTTTAAAACAGCATATTAGAAAAAGAAGATATTTAATTCTCTTTGTAAATAAAATGGTCACATCATGACGTTCAATGCCTCTAAGTTCGAGAGTAAGTTGATATTTGATATTAACGCCATCCTTTTTGCATACCTTAAAAAAATTACTGAGCAGTAAATAACACCTTGAGTATTTTAAATGGAGGTGAAAATGGCTAAAATTTCACTATGAAACTAAATTTATCTAATATGAAACTAAATTGAAATCGATATGTAGAAATATCTGAATTAACACATCATTTCCTTATTAAGTAGCTCTGCTTTTGGCCAGACAATATTTTACATCAGCTTGACTAACGAATTTCCTCTTCTAATATAGTAAATAAGTACATAATTAAAAAAATCAGATACTATGTACTAAAAAAAGGACAAAATAAATGCTTTAAAGATCTTCTTTTAAATAAAAAAAATAAATCATACCTTTCATTCCATAATGTATTATCGACAGAACTGTGCGAGATGCCTGAAGAAGACGAGGAAGACGAAGAATCTCCAAGCGAAGGACTCTCGAAGTCCGACGCGTTCCATGAACGACTGCAGACCGCTACACAGGACCTAGGTCTTAAGCTGCAGTTCCAACCGCTCGTCAAGTTAGTACCATTGGGTTACTTTGCTAAGATTTCCCTACTAGTTACTAGGATCGATTAGATTTGTTTTATAGGAGTACCAAACAGTCGGAATTCATATAGTAAACTAGCTGTTTCCCGCGGTTTCACCCACATCCCGAGTGTTCCTCCCCTATATTATGTCAGAAACTATCTCTAATAAGCAAATCTAAGGATAGATAGGTTAATGAAACTGGTTGTGAGACGTTTATGTACTTATTAGAAATTTTTACCCGCATCCTAAGGGGAAATTGTTCGCGCTCCCGCATTAAAACCATCATATGTGTTAATCCAAGTTATAAACTATTTTTGTACTAATTACATCCAAATCCACTCGGTAGTTTTTGCGTGGAAGAGTAACAAATAGACATACATCCTCTACATTTATAATATTAGTAGGATGTTATGAGTTTATATTGGACGATGCTGACTAACAAGACTTAAAAGAATGTAGGCATTTTTATATATATGTATATATAATAATATCATCAGCCAGTAATAATTTTTATCACCAAGCCTCACTGAGAATGGTGATCTATGATCGTGCGTTCCCGGTAGTAATAGAATATATTATCCGGAAATTCTATGTCATCATCATCAGCCTATATATTGTCCCACTGCTGGGCACAGGCCTCTTCTCATACAGAGAAGGTATGATCACCACGCTTGCTCAAGGCGGATTGGCAATTTCAGACTTTTTTAGTCTAGGTTTCCTCACGATGACGATTTTCCTTCACCGTTAGTCAGTGACGTCTAAGATATACTTAGAAAGTACATATGATTTTAGAAAAGTCACATTGGTACTTGCCAGGTTCCGAACCCGCACACTCGTACACGAGAAGCAGGTGCCTTAACCTCTAGGCCACCACGACTTTTTCTATGTATTGAAACCCTCGTTTCAGACAATACACAGAGACCTTAGAGTACGTATCATCACTGGAGTCCGAGGCGTCAGTGAAGGCGGTGTACAAGCGCGGCGTGGCGGGGCTGGCGCAGGGCACGGCGCTGTCGGTGGAGCTGTACCACAAGGCGGCCGAGATGCTGCTCGTCAAGACTAGGAGATCCACCGCTGATGAGGCTGATGCTCTCACGCAGTAAGTGATATTAGTCTACACAAATATTATAAAGAGGAAAGATTTGTTTGTTTGTAGGGTTTTATCTCAAAAACTACTGGACCGATTTTAAAAATTCTTTCGCCATTAGAAAGCTACATCTTTACGAAGTTTCATAGGCTATATTTATTTCCAGAAATTATTAGGGATCCCTACTAAAACTTGAATAATGTAAACCAAGGTGTGAAAAAAAATGTCCACGCGGGCGAAGCCGCGGGCGAAAGCTAGTATTAGTATTAGATAAATATAAAAATGAATCCCTATTTCCCTTGGGCACGGCATCACGCGTGAACGGCTGGACCGATTTAGATGAAATTGAGTATGGAGATAGAGGGGACCCTGGAGAAGGTTTTAGGCTACTTTTTATCCGGGTGCCTGAAGTAGTTCCGTCGGCACGCGGGTGAAACCGCGAGAAATAGCTAGTATTAGATAAATACAAGCTTGTTTCCCGTAGTGTCACTCGTGTCCTGAGGGAAATAATAAGCCTATAATTGTCTCCTGGGTCCCATTTATCTCTGTATCTAATTTAATCCAAAAAGCTTCAGCAGTTTTATCGTGATAAATTTGCATGATATTAGGAACTTCAATTTAACACATTCACAGTCTAATGAGGAGCTCGTGGCTAAGTAGCCTCATTGAACTGATAGCATTTCTATCGATTTGAAACGCTTAACCGGCGCGGTCCGTTCCATGGGTGAGTGACCATCTATGTCATACCGAGACTCCTCCATGCTTCGGAAAGTACGTTAAGCCTTTAGTGCCCATTTGTAGACCAGAAGCCAGAAAACCTGACAACCAGTCTTACCAAGGGGTATCGTGTAACCCGGTAACTGGGTTGTGGACGTCAGATAGGCAGTCGCTCCATATAAAACACTGATACTCCGCTGGATACGGTTAGACTGGAAGCCGAGCTCAACATATTTGAGAAAAAGCTAGGCATATGATAAGTATACCTAGCTGCCAGCTTTAGAAGCGATATTTAAATGTAATAATAAGTATTTGTGACTTTAAAATATGTGTTGTGTAGAAAAAAAAAAATTTTTTGGATAGGAAATCATTAAATGACCTCCCCAATCACGGCGGGATGGAGTGTCAGACTCTTACTGACTAAAAGTCATCCATGTTCCTTCCTCAGCCCTTTTCGTTTCGGGATAACTTTTTTGAACATCCCGCAGGCCCGGAGTGCCCATATTCTTCACGATTTTTTTAAATAGTTCTTAATAATCTCTTGCAGAATGACAGTGGTACTAACAAAACACATCAGTGAGCTGGCGACGCTATTCACAGAGAAGCTGAACGCGCTACCATCAGACAATAAGGAACAAGTCAACACATACATCACCAATATATTTTTAGAGGTAAGCCTTCATTAACTTATAGATGCTATTCAAGAATTATGTAAGTACTAGCTGCACCAGGCATGCGTTGAAATGCCACGTTTTATAGGCCAGGGTTCTCGCGGGACTACACAGAAGAACCCACCAAAGTTTCATCACAATCGGTTGAATGGTTTAAAAACCCATAGAGGACAAACATTCATTTTTAGGGTTCCGCACCCAAAGGGTAAAAACGGGACCCTATTACTAAGACTTCGCTGTCTGTCCGTCCGTCTGTCTGTCACCAGGCTGTATCTCAAGAATCGCGACAGCTAGATAGTTAAAATTTTCACAAATTATGTATTTCTGTTGCCGCTATAACAACAAATACTAAAAATAAAATATAATAAATATTTTAGGAGGGCCCCATTCGGCAAACGCGATTTTTTTTGCCTTTTTGAGAAACCTTCGTGAGCGAGTCCGACTCGTAGTCAGTAATAGTAGACTCGTAGACATAGTAAGTCTGATATGACGCCCTTCGAACATGACTGGGGAGCGATCATGCACAGAATGGCTTGATATACTGTCCTAAGCATGCTAATGATATTCTGTCTATATCTTTATATTGATATGCACCGTTACGTCAAGATGGTCGTCATCAGTACAAGGCGTCGTTCAGAACTTCAATGCTGAAGAAATATGATTTGTTCGTTTGTATGTAATTTTACATGGTACGTTTGACATAGGGCCAGAGCAATTGGCTGTTGCGCTACGTATGTGCTCACGATAGTTCGATTCCCGCACAGAACAAGAACAATTGTTCCGGGTCTGTGTTTTTATGCGAAACATGTCTTTAGTGTTAACAGAACTAATAAATAAATCCTTTTTAATATTTTCAGGCTGGCAACAGTTCAACATACATTCAGAACGCGTTCCAATTGGCTCTACCTATACTACAGATAGGCGCTGTATAAATATGTATAATTAACTTTAAAACACACTGACCTTTTAATTAATGGAAGGATGATATATTTTTTTATAGTTCCCCGTTCAAATTCTTTAAAAATTATAACTATTGAAAATTAAAATTAAACCATATCAGTAAAACTATAAGAGTCAATTTAGCTTGCCAACCAGAGAGACTTGGGGTTTAAGGCTTTTATTTCTGCCATTTTTGAATGCAGTTCTGATGTTCATTAGTTAATAGGTCAGTAATTAAATACTTTATTATGTGATATTGTACGTTAAAATGTTGTTACTATATTGTACGGTTCAAATTTTATTCATAAAAATAAAATATTTGTGAATTTGGGAGAGGTTTGGTAACCAATTGTTAGATAGTATGTCAAAATTTAGATAAATATCTTGTTCTTTTTTGTCGCAAGACTTATTGACGAAAATACTTTGATAAAAAGTAATTTTAAAATTGTCTTGAATCACCAACGTATCACCGCCATATTTGATTTCTGCGCAAACTCTCGTTATGCGCAAACTTTAATTCTGCGCAAATTTTGGGTCTGCGTTTAGTAGTCGTATTATTTGTTTTATGTAACACAAATAAAGCACAAGCAAATCCATGCCATATAGCTAAGTAAATAAGGTATTTTTTATAATAAATATAATTATTTCCCGCAGTTTCACACGCATCCTAATAGAACAAGTACTTCGCGCATCTAGATAAAAAGTATCCTATGTGTGTATGTATGTACGAAATTTCATCCAAATCCTTTCAGTAGTTTTTGAGCGAATGAGTAACAAACATACTCACAAACTTACGTATTTATAATATTAGTAGGATTATAAATAACGGGATTGCAGGCACAAATCCAATTCGAAAAAAAATTATGCTGGTTAGCTACATATCTTATAAACCATGTAGCTATGCAATGCTAACTAATGATTGGTTACAAAACCTGCTACGGTTATATCTTACAATAAGTAATTGTTCAACACTTGGGTCTAAACAGAAAAATCATGAATTTTTCTATAAAATATGTTTTAACAAATGAAAATAAATATTTGAAACTATATGGAGACGAATGTTCTTGACAATCTAATATATTAAAGTTTTATATATCTGTGAATATGTCTAATATATTAAATGCATTTAATAATGAATGTTGGAACATACTGCTGTTTTATTTGACCAACCTCCAACACTCGCTGCACGCCGCCCTCAACTGCTTTCATCTTCGCTGAACGCCGTCGTCAGCTTGCAGGGTACAGCTCACATCTCCGGTTCAATGACATCATACAAGTATGATACGTCCGCTAAGGTTCCACTGAAGCTGTGTAAAGAAGAGATCTCTTTCTTTCTGGTCGTTCCCTCAATGCTGAGGATCGTGACTGTATGTCACTCTTCTCCACTCGGTCCGGTTCTGCGCCATATGTACCGCTCCCTGTATCTGGCCACCAGTCACCTCTTTGAGTTGGTCCACCCATCTAGCTGGCGCTCTTCCTCTAGCGCGCTTCCCCTCCATATGTCCGAGAATGATGAGTTTCTCCAGGCTGTGCAATGGGGATCGCATTATGTGCCCAAAGAAACTCCGGATCCTTTCCTGAAGAAGAGATATATGAATAAAAAAATTACAGATACATATACGTGACAAGCTAGCTCGTACCCTGATCGCCGAGGACACAAATATGTGACTAATAATAATATATTTATTAATATTGCTTAGCGTGGAGGGCAATTCTGTCTACTCCTTTCCCGGATTTGATCTCCACCATACCAACCTAATTAAATATTAGCTGGTTCACCGTGAAATCATAATGTACAGATTATGCATATAGGACTGACGCAGCTTATCAGTTTTTTTTGTGTTTCTTTCATACATACAACAGCAACTTAATAAAAACTAAACCAATTTAATTACGGTTGTAGATAATCTTAGACTTAATAACTATTGAAAGGAATTCACTAAATAATAATAAAAGCGGATCATGGCGAATATCGGGCATTGTGCCGACACCTGTTGCGCTTGCGCACCTAACGGACGATAGGTTATTGTGGATAAACCTTTGTTCGATATATACATAAAGATAAATATCTACATCCACACGTAGGTACTACAAGTACAATTAAATTGGTTTGTATTGCTTCTATCAAAATCTACTATAATTATGTTTTAAATCTTTAGTCAAGTTTTTATTTAGCATTCGAACTCTTGCAGGTTATTACACTCAATTTGATCCTGTATAATTAAGTCTGGGTACCTGATAATAAAATATTACGACTTCAGATATAAGGTATTATTAATCGTAGATAGGTCCGTCATATGATAAGGTCACTGAAATTGAAATAAATTATTTACATATACATGGTAAATTAACTTTGAAATCATCCATTCTGAAAGTTTAATTTTCTGGTCACATTGAAACGATGCAAAATGTAGGAAGCCTTAAAGTTTATTTATTTAAACTTCTCTGCTATTTGCGACCTAAAAGCATTATCTACCAGTCAACCTTTACCTGTCACATCCACACTTCGCTATCTTTAACAAAAGCGGTCCGCACAATAACCAGTGGAGCGGAGTCGGAGCACATCTGCCCGATCACAAAGGATGCAAGGGTTGCTCTTTACTCAGTTTTGCAAAATATTGGTAACTCGACATGTGGATGATTGATTGAATAGTCATGTTGTTCGAATCTATCCTTTGTCGGTTACAATTGAGATATTTTAAAGCAAAAACATAACCCTCCTTCTGTCGCAGTCGGGTAAAACTGGACAGCTTCAAGACATTCTTAAAATGGTTAATCTAAGCTACTAAATCTAAGAAAATCTATAATCATCATAATTTTGTCTAAGGCATATTTACCTAATTAATATTACCTAGAGATGAGGTTTTTCTTCAACATTTATGACTGTATAATAAAATCTGTATAATCTAAAATAATAATAATAAAATCTGTATAATCTCGGACGAGCTCTAGGATATGATTACTACTACCAAAACTATAGTCTGTACCAATTGATTTTACGAAAAATGAAAACAAAGTCGTACCCTATTTCGCTCTAATTCAGCTACAAAAGGATGGCAATTATGTCAATTTCATGCTCTAAACGTGATCATCATTTAATGCCATTTTATTTATCTATGTGGGAAAATTAGAACAAAACAGGTTATGATTTTGTTACATTTTTCTTAAAAACAATTGGTGTGCACTGTAACAGCGTTTGATCTACAATTTTGTAAAATTTGCAAAAAAACACATTTCCCATAGAAATTAGTCGATCAGCTGACGACTTTTCTTAAATTCATTTCATTCATCCTGTCAAACGAGTTCCTAGCTGTTTGTTGTTTCATTTGAATAAAATAAGATATAAATAGAGGGGGGCTTTGAAAGAACATTACAATGTACTTAAATAAGACCTAGTAACTTAATATATATCGTAATCCTTATTTCTAGTTCTTGTTTTTTATTTTTAACATAACGGCAAATTAAAAGGAGGACTGTTATATGCCCATTGTTTAATAATTTTCCTAAAGAATACAATTAAAGTAGCTAAGATTAGATTAGTTAGATTAACGTAGAAAATGTTTTTCGCGAAACTTTAGTTAATAAAGACCATAGTTTACTGTAGGAAAAAATATAACAAACCCTTGGTAGATTATTTATTACCTAGATAGTACCTACCTACTATTAATTATAAAATACATCGAAATAGAAAAACTTCACAAAAACTAAACAAAACTCCTGGAAAATATTTCTCTAACTTTACAAACTTTGATACTTAGATCCGAAAAAGGTTTCCCGAGTAATAGGTTAATTCTACCATTATCAATACATATTATTGCCGATTGATTCACATAACACCTATAGCATCAAAGACAAGCTGCTACTAGGTATAATTCAACACGCGTCAACACACGTCACTCGTTAACCAAAGTTCACTTACAAAACCCAGGATATTACGATCGCGTGTCACCCCCTATCGTAATTAATAATTAATCAAACAAATAATATACAATCACGATGATTGGTTTTATTTTATACTTTATTTACTGGAAATTAATTTACAAAGCATTTTCGCTGTTATCCTTTGACTTAAAAGGTCTATTTTTGCAGTTTATTCTGTTACTTATTAGGTACTACGATTACGTATAATTTTACGGTTCAATGATTTTGTAATGATCCCGACTGAGTAACACGTGCTTTTAATGTTTTGAAAATCGATTCGACCCTTTGTTTATTTTGTATATTATCGGGTGACAGATGTCAGTTGGCCAGGCTCCCTACTAATACCGTACCTATGTATGTTTGTTATCCTTTTACGTAAAAATGACTTAATAGATTTAGATGAAATTTGGTTAAAACCTAGTTTATAAACTGGATTAACACATAGGATGCATATTATCCGAGTGCGCGAAGTAATTAAGTCAGGATGTGGCTAAAACCACAGGAAACCACTAGTTCCATGCAATATTTCTAAAATAACAACTATTTACTCTCAGGTGTAATATTTTAGGGGTCATTAACCACCAAAATTAGCCGAAGTGTTGGTCGAAGCTGAACGTTTCGAGCAAGCTCCAACATTGAACAATCTATTACTATTAACGACCTATCAATGCGTAATTACAATTTAAATTTTCATAAATTTGTTTATTTTTTGGATGTTTGTCAATGAGACGTGTGTTCAATTCACATTTATTACGGAATAGTCTATCAAGCACATTGGCCGGCCATGGTGAAGGCAACAGCAATGGACTGACACAGGACCTATAATGAAGTAACTTTAATGTTATCGACCGGGATAACAACTGAAATATCCTAATGGGAAAACCCATAAAACTTACCCACTGTGATAGCTACAAAGATAACCTTTGGATAAATAAATTTCTTTGGACAATTTTCACACAGCGCCATCTAGCCCCAAAGTAAGCAATGCAAGCAAGCATGCTTGTGTTATGGGTGCTAGCTTAACGGATATACTTCTTATATACTTTTTTAAATACATAGAAATTATACATAGTAACACCCAGACCCGTCACAGAAATTAAAATTCATCATTTCAATTTCTGCCCGGCCGGGAATCGAACCCGGGACCCCTTGCGTGGTATTCCGGCATGTTGACCACTAAACCACTCAAGTCGTCAAAACCTTGAAATTTATAACTTAAATCACAAAACACAATTATTTAAAACACATTTACTACTGCAAAAGAAAACAACAAAACAAGTTGTATGTCTCACATAAATTAAATACTATATAGGTCTATTTTTAGTAACGCCAGTGTACCAGTGGGTATTGTTTCGATTTCATTCCATATTTGGCAACATTGACCGTGCAGGAAGCTTCAGGCCATGCATCATAATTAGTAGGATCCGCTTCGAGTTGATGCCTGGTAATGTGGTGATAGCAGTCTCGCACACTGGCGACCAGAAATATTTGGTAATAGCAAAACTTTATGTTGTAAAAAATAATTAAAGCTTTAATTTTATTTACCTATTTTTAAAAAAAAATCGCATAATGTAATAATGGTGTAAATATTTTTATGCTATAATTATGTTTCTACTACATGGCTCAAACAAATAAATAAGCTTTTATTACGAATATTAAATCATTGTTCTATGACGATGCACTGATCGCCATATATCTAGTCATTACGAGTTCTTAAAAAAATCTTTTTTTTATTTAATCTGGGCATCAATTTATGTATTTAACAAAAATGAAAACTTAAATGAATAAAAATAAATCAACCATTAATTAGCCAGCAATTGGTTCCAAGCGCGTGCAAAACGCATCTGCTTTCTTCAAGGGCACCCACATATCCACAGAATATCATCACACAATAAACCATTACGAACATACTTAGTGCATACACAATTTGACCAAATGTCGGTTACATTCTAAACAGACAAATATCCCGCAGCCACTCAAATTTAACACCTTAGCCAAAGGTGTTCACAAACATCTGTAAATAATCCGTTAAACTTTGAAGAGCCCGCATACCATGGGACTACTCCCCATAAATCATGGGATCTTTTATAGAAATACTTAGGAATTGGGAAGGAAGGAACTCTCAGCTAAATAAGTACTTATTATTAATTTTATTAGTAATGGGTAGTATTTTTGGCCAGGTGTGTAATTTGTATGAGTTTGAAGTTTGAATGAATCATTGGGCTATCAAAATGTGATTGATATTGCCGAAATATTACGGCTGTAAAGCACGTTGTCGGAAGTTACGTCACATGTGATTATACAGTGTGTTACATACATAATGTATGTTACTTTCTATTATGTATTTATGTCCCCATACAAAGGCGTAGCTAAATTGAGTTGTTAGCCTGTGATATTGAATTAATAATAATTATAAGGTACTAGATACATAATATTGGTATGTAATTGACGCATAGCTGGTAAATAATAAGGTTGTTCTCAAACATGCAGATACAAACAAAAATCACCACACTTATTTATTTTAGACTAAATGCGAATTGTTCATGTTTCGTTTCACTATGAAAGCGTGATAGAAAGACTTTTCTACAAAGTTTATTTCGCATTACCCTAACTATATAAGTACTAGCTGTTTCCCGGGGTTTCACCCGCGTCAAGTAAAAAGTAGCCTAAAGCCTTCTCCGGGGTCCCCTCTATCTTCGTACAAAATTTTATACAAATTGGTCCAGCCGTTCACGCGGGATGCCGTGACCAAGGGAAATAGGGATTCATTTTTATATATAAGATAAAGATAATAATAATAATGTGAGTTAGTTTGTTATGCTTTCACGGCAAAACAACTGACTGGATTTAAATGAAAATTGGTATGGAGATTGATGGAACCCTGAAGAGAGTTAAAGGGTACTTTTGAAGTCAAGTAGTTCCGTCCGTTAGGACGCTGGTGAAACCTTTGAAAACAGCTAGTCATTTTATAATTTAAGCACATAGTATTAGTAATTAAAGATACTTCAAATCTAGCTCGAATCAAGCTTGCAAAATAAACATAATAACACAAAATCGATACAAAAAATGCATAATTATTGTACAAACCGATCAATAACTTAATTATCTAGACCGGTTGTAAAGGAAACTGAACTAAGACATCTGTCGTCTATCCCATCGGCATACAGGATAAAAACGATACTGCCGTCAGAAGAAAGAGGTCGTAACTAACATTTTTTTTCGACATTGAGTAAAATACATATACGTAATCAGAATCTTTTCCTGGTTTCAAATGTGTACTTAACTCAATATCGAAATTAAATGGTAGTTACGACCTTTTTACTTATGTAGGCAGTATAGCGAACTACATATTGGAAACATAATTGTTGTAGCTACCTGTGTTCCAATGATCATAATGAGCTAAGAATAGCTTCCCTGGGTATGATAGTTTTTACTAATCGTGTGTACCTAGTTATTTTAGTGGTTTTTTATTATTATTATTATTGTTTTTGTTCTTTAATTTGTAATTTTGATATGGGTGTCAATGCCTGAAATAAACTATTATTATTATTATAGCTCCGAATTCTGCCTGCAGTCTTTTGCAAATTGACAGTCCATCTAGCCCGACACGTTAGGGGAGGCCTATGCCCAGTAGTGGACCTGTGGTAGATAGGCTGATGATGATGAAGAAAAGCCCGTGTCTAAGGTTCGTGTAAACCATTGGTCCAGAGGTCCCCAGACTTTTTATCTCATAAACCACTTGCAAAATTTAGCTGGTTCCAGTAGTTTTACCCGCAGCCTGGAAGTACTTTGCAGAGCAGGTTAAAAACTATATCTATCTCCTTACAAAATTTCATATAATTCGGTTCAGCCGTTTTACCATCAAATTATCACAGACAGACATAGGCGCAGACAGGGTTTCTCTCGGAGTTATAATATTAGTAACTAAAATTCACTGTTTTATTTTCATGCAACCGACTACTCATTCATATACTGAAAACATTCTCCTATATAGCCGCCGAGAACGAGACCAACTAAAAACAATTGAAGCGTACATTTTAAAAAAAGAATACTTAAAAAAAACTCCAATTGCAACATCCCGGAACCTCGTAATTCCATAAAGTTCTCCAGTAAATTGCGAAAACAAAGACAATGGTGACCAAAAAAAAAACTCCATTAAATTCACCATTAATGTGCACACCATGGCGCATGGCGTGGGGCGTGAGACAATACGCCACCACTTCCGATTCTGACTATGTTTACAGGTAAAACTTTGTGTACTGTCGAGCGTAAACGTGTTAGCGAATAATGGTTGAATTGAAACTACAAAATCGTGGGAAAAATAAATTAAAACTATATTTGTATGGTACTAGGAACCAGCTAAATGAAAAAAAAAGATAAAATGTAGGTAATATGTAGATGGTTGTTATCTTATTTTTTTTCCTGCACTTATTGACTTTTTCATTTAAAATTGAAATATACGCTGCACTTCGACCAATTCGATAGCGAGTGTTAATTTCACAACTTGGTCCTCCATAAAAAAGTCTCTTAGAAAACTATCATATTTTTATTTTATTTTATTTACTGCCGTAAAGCTTACTTAATTTTTTTACGTAAAATACATCAAGTACCTTTTAGTCTGTGGACACATTATGTGATGTGCACATCACGCTTATATGTGCATATATGCTTAACACATTTACAAAATTAAAATATCAACGAGCCGTCCATCTTTCAACAAATTTTAATGTGCAAAAAGCAGAAAGCAAAAAGCAAAAATCTTCCGCAGCAGGTGCAGAGTATAACGCTTAACCGCGCGACGGTACCGGAAGGCAGAGCGGTGTAAGCACTCATTGTGTCCGTTTCCGCCATCCGACGCCCCCTATTCGCGAGATGAATGAACTAGGAAAAAAATGCAAATACCCTCTAAAGTTACAGATAAATGCAATTCGAAAGATGAACTTTTTTTTCAATTCTCTCAATGAAATGGTAACCTATTGCCAATAAATAGGTTGGTCTTTTTGTTGTTCTCATTTCAAAATGATATTATTACAAGTTCTCAAGGTTGTAAAGTAATTTAAATGAAGTGGCAACACTTAAGTTTTATTACTCGGTTTTGTTTTGAATTTCTTTGAAAATTTATGAATGAAAGGACAGGTGTTTTGTTTCGGATTTTAAAGCTTTGCTTGTAGAACCGAAAACAGTTATCTACGTTATAAGTTGAATATCGTTTTGATGTTTGATTTTTTGCCTTTACCTGTCAATAAAAAAACAATAATTTAATACGATTTGTAGATACGAATATGTAATGTAAATGTTAGATTTAAGTACCTATCTAGGTTACACACAATTAAAGAAAATACAATTGTGAGGCACAGTATAAAATACGTAATATTGTTACCAAAAATTCGTTTATTCTTCGAAGAATCATCACTGGGTCAGTATAGATATGAAATTCAAAAATTCAAAATTCAAAATTCAAAAAAAATATTTCGATTAGACCAGTTACAGGCACTTTGAATTGTCAAATAAATAAATAATTACGAGTCAGTCCGTTAGTCAAAAAAAAAGAAAAATTTAAGCTATTTGCCTGTTCCAAAGCGTAGTAACTATGGAGAAGAACGAGCAAGAAACTCCATGGTTACTCTTTTTCAACGTGTTATAGTTTACAATATTTGTTTTACATTTATGGTTCGGCTTTAAGGATTTGACTTTAAGGAATTAATAAACCAATCTGTATTGACTATTGTATCCACAATGCTTCCAATTCAAAAATTAACCCACCTTACCTACTATTCAACAATACAACTGCATGCCACCTACAACTCTGCCTACCCCACAACACATGTCACACACGTGTCACAACTCTAAAATTAATAAACAATAATTTTCAACCAAATAATTTGTATCGGAAATCGTTACA
Source organism: Pyrrhia umbra (assembly GCA_963891755.1). Lineage (NCBI taxonomy): Eukaryota > Metazoa > Arthropoda > Insecta > Lepidoptera > Noctuidae > Pyrrhia > Pyrrhia umbra. The sequence continues at coordinate 4,318,094 of OY982935.1, forward strand.
CAGCAAAAATGTATTACCTACCTAATTAATAAGTGCAAACCAATGTTTATGGTTGAAAACCGTAAAATTAGGGTGGTATGGGTCGAGCAATCAGTTCGATATGACATTTCATTAATGACAGAGAATAATGACAATGTATCCGGTTGTTGTTTTATTGTTTTTCGTAACTTATGGCACGCGATGATTCGTGTATATTGATTGTTTTATCCCTTGTAACTGTTACGAACTGTGGTCCGTTGTAGGGACAGTTATATTGTCCATGCCCTCCCGACCCTAGCTCGACGAGACGGCCCGCGAGCTGAGCTAATAGCTTTAAAATTCCCGATTGTAATAATCATATATATTCTGATCCAGCCTGTCCCTTGCTGTCCTCCCCCAGCGACGCCCTAAGCCGAGGCCCGTAACGTATAGTCGCTTAGTTTTGTAAGTTAAGCCCTGGCTGGAGGCCCTAAATTCATTAAAGGCACTTCACAGACAAGCCCGGTTAAGCAGTCGACAACCTTCTAGGTAGACCTGCGAGATGCCATACAAAAAAAAGGGGCAGTTATGGATCTAATGAAAGTGCATTTAAACTTGCTAGGTTTTCCCATATCGCGTGTTGCAATTATTATGATCCTTTTGACCCTCCTACTTTCAGTAACTGAAGTTGTCAAGCAGTATATTGAGTTTTTCCATCAGAAAATTCTCAGTAACCAGTGTGTCTGGTGATCTTGTGCTCGGCTTCCAGTCTAACCACAAATCCTACTAATATTATAAATGCGAAAGTTTGTATGTATGGATGTATGGATGTATGGATGTATGGATGTTTGTTACTCTTTCACGCAAAAACTACTGAACGGATTTGGATGAAATTTGGTACACATATAGCTTTTAACCTAGATTAACATATAGGATACTTTTTACCCGGGTGCGCGGAGTAGTTCCCTCGGGATGCGGGTGAAACCGCGGGAAACAGCTAGTAGATGAATAATGTTACGTGGTCAAGTTATCCTATGTGAAAGTTTGTGAGGATGGATGATGTATGTTTGTTACTCTTTCACGGAAAAACTTCTCAACAGATTTAGATGAAATTTGATACACACATAGTTTATAACATGGATTAACACATAGGACTCTTTTTATCCGGTTTCGCGAAGTAATTCCCCCAGGACACGAGTGAAACCGCGGGAAACAGGTAGTCTGAACATAATTACATAAAACAATATCATTTTACGATTTCGTGGTTAGTTCCACAGTAAAAGGTTTTTGCAATGAAACTTTCAGCCCAAGATTTTCACAATAAAAAGTGTCTGAAAGGGAAATATAAACAGTAAAACAGCTATAAGATAGCAAAGAACAATTAGTAATAACCTAAGTTTTAAACTCACGACAACATAAGGCTAGTGACATATTGCATCTACCACTATAGTCTACTGTCCCCCGCTGGTGACTTTACTGCTTACATGAGTAATAAACTTAGCAGTGGTATAGCACGGGTAATAATACATAGTTTTAGATAAAACATGACTATGTCTGTCTATCCATAGACTACTTGGACTGGTGGACAAGTACCACCGGTAACCTGTAAACAAGATGAAATAGCCTTTAGTTTATACCGCAATATTTGCTTAACTTAAGTTAGGGGTGAACTTTATATCTTTACAGTTAAACTTTACCTTTAAAATCGTTTTTGTAAAAAACTCTTATACTTAGAATCATAGTTTAATTTTTCCTGTAATATTTAGGTAAATTTTTAATAAACCCCCACTTCGTCCCTCTTTTTCCATAAAAGCAATATGATTTTTAAACTTTTTTTCATTTGCAATAGGCATGAATAAACGTTCTTTATAATTGTAACAATTATAATGCATTAGTAGTTCCTGAAATAATCAGCTGTGACGGACAGACAGACGAAGTGAAACCATAAGGGTTTCTTTTACCATTTTTGGTACGGGGCCTTAAAACGGACTTTAAATGTTGATTTTATAAAAAAAAATATGATAGCATCTCACAATGCCCTTACCGCACCCTTTAGTGTAATGTTATGTAACTAAACGTAAATTAATAACATTTTTTTTTCATGGAGCGACTGCTATCAGGCATTCTATTAGGTACTCACGTACTGCATAACATCGACGCTCTATGGTTAGGGACTAGTACATCAGACTTTTAGGCGTCTGTTAGAAATCTTCGCATTATCAACAAGACCGACTGTTAAAGCTATCCTTAGCACGGAAATGGATGGATCATTATCATCGCCCTATTCAATATTAGTCCTTAGTAGGACATTGGCCTCCTATAAAACGTCCCATAAAGCCCGAGCCCGAGCCATATACTAACCATGGATGTTTGACCGTAAAGCACTGCTAATTAGCCACGATACCTGCGCCTAGATTAGAAAACATTAACTAACAAGATAATATCAAGAAGAAACCTCGAAGTATCTAATAAAACTGATTTAAATTTAAACTAATTGGGCTGCAAATTAAAGATAATGAGGAACGTTTAGAATATGAATTCTTTTTTTAAAACCAACGGTGTAAGAATTAATTTCTGCTTCAATATTTTGGAAGAAAAAAATAATGATTATGAATATTGGATTAGATTACAAAGCAAAGAGTTCATGATCATAATTTTAACGTAGCCAGTGAATATAAGAACTCCGTATGTAACAATATAGTCAGTAGGTAAACATTATCTCCTTTTGTCACAGATCAACATAATCAAGCAATTTGTACTCAAATTACGCGAAGGTCGTTCCATGACATCATCTCAGTTTTAATCAAGTATGACTAAATTTTTGTCCTTTAATAGTAGTTGACACATTGAGATATTTATATATTTTGAACCGAGCAACTTTAATACTACAAAACAATGAAAAGCGGACAAACAAATGCCTTACGGAATAATTACTAGGCATATTAGATAGAGAATTTTATGAATCCCAGTAGAAGCATGACGTACACAAAGACCAAACACAGCCGAAAGGTATACTATACAACAAAAAGGCCAAAAGCCAAAAAGGTAAAGTATACAACATGCTGACGTACACTATAATGGATGAAATTAAACTTTTACCTCTCACCAAAAACAAAGGCAACTATATTGAAACGCCACTAGACGATTGGTCGTCTCATAAAAATAAAACAATTGGTTTCAATAATCGTAGATCCACTGGTTACATCACTATGCTTCGTGATAATTAGAGGTCATTCTATCGATACCCTGTTTTTAACAAATCTACCGTCTACCGTGAAGCTGTGGCAGTTTTTTTGGGGATGGGACATCATCAAATAACTCCTCCCGCTACTAGTTCAAGTAGGTATAGGTTGATGTTGAAAAGCAGGGGGGTTAGACAAGTGGCAAAACGCTAACGCTAACGCTAACGCTCAATGTATGGGAATGACATTCGTTTACGACTAGCTATATGTCATTCCCATACATTGAGCGTTAGCGTTAGCGTTAACGTTTTGCCACTTGTCTAACCCCCCAGGATATTTTGCGATATGATCCAGTTTGCCTACAGATGATGAAGTGGTGAATTATTCGGCAACCTTTTTTTTGGATGGGAAATCATTAACACATCCCGCCGTGGGCGGAGTGGGAGTGTCAGACTCTTATTGACAAAACCCATCCATTCCTTCCCTCAGCCTTTGCGTTCCAAAGCCACGTTAAATCTTTCGAACAATTCCTAAAATGCGATTATGAAGATCAGAATCATAGTAACAAAAAAAGGCTACATAAATATAACACCTGTTTTCCGCCGAAAATTAAGGCAGAACACCACATCCACTTAACACCAATATTTTGCCAGTTACGTTTAAGTAGTAGATGGCAATATTGGCACAATTCCAGAATCCCATCAGCTGAACTGAAGCCTTCTTATAGGAGAAACACAGTAATTTTAAAATCCGTATAACTAGTATGGCTTATAAGTGTGACGATAAATGATTTTTCTTACTTCTTTCTTTCTTTTTATCTGCATTATGAATTAGATGACCGTTTAGTTCAGTGTTCTATGATTTAATTATAGATTGTTTGAGCACGTTATTGATGTCAAGGGCATTGTCAGGCTTAACAGTATTCCCATTATCGGATATGATACAATATTGCTCGTTTTAGTCGTGATAAATCAGCTCCCACGCTTTAGTAGGACATGAAGATCATTATAACGTTTTAGATTAGTATGTGTCCTGCAGCTGTCTCTGTATGAACTATCGTGGTTTACTTCTGGTGATACAGCTACTCAATTTCTATCTGTATATATAAAAATGAATCCCTCTTTCCCTTGGTCATAGCATCACGCATGAAAGGCTGGACCGATTTGTATGAAATATGGTACGGAGATAGAGGAGATTCTGGAGAAGGTTCTAAGGTTCTACTTTTTATCCGGGTGGGATAAGTAGTTCCCTCGGGACGCGGGCGTAACCGCGGGAAACAGCTAGTTATATATATATATATATCATCCATACATACAAAATTACAGAAACTAGAGAATATTTCTGAAAAAGGTCACAAGATGATCCCTTGGGAAACCCAAGGTATTCCCAAAGACTTCTCTTGATCTAGTTTGGCTTCCCCCTCAGTGATATAAAAATTAAAACTACTTAAGTATGATCATTCATCTTCACGTATGCTGTGAACTGTAGTAACCTGTTTTTCGACGTAAGACTAGTAGCCGATTAAATGTTTTATGAGTAAAAAAATATGACAGCATCACCTTAATGGAAGCACAGATAATTAAGAAATATCGTATAGGTATATCTATTTTCACACCAATATCTTTTCCTTTTACCTTGTATCAAGTAAGAAGTATGTCTGTATGTACTTTGTAGTCGATTTAGATTGTATCTGAATTCAAAAATATTAATGATGTATGAAAAAAAAACATACACTGAACAAAAAATAGAAACATTACATGGATAGTGATTACTATAATTAAAACTAACGGACGCTCTAGCTGGATATATAGGATGGGTAGATAAAGGAATAGAGGGGTTCATCCTGTGGATGATGATACCAGAATGGATGTAAATGAAGAAATAATGCACATTTCACCCACCCAAATGATGAACAGGGCAGGCAAATGATAATGATGATGAACTAAAACTTAAATGTCATTGAACACTTTTATTAAATGTCTCATGAGTGATATGCTGTTTTATGAAATAAAGATATTTCTCCAATTATAATAAAGAACTTAGTACAACAAAACTAATATGTACAAAAAAGTTCGTTATAAGAATTGGATATTGACCCAAGCTTTGTTTGGGTGTTTGAGTCATCGAATTACTCAATAAAGTTCGTTAGGATTTTAACTTAGGCGGGAAACGTAGTCTTTGGTTTGGCGGGAGAATTGTAGCAGGGATCTTTATGTTCTTATAGGTTTGGTAAAAATCGGCCAAGTGCGAGTCGGACTCGCGCACCGAGGGTTCCGACCATTGGAAAGAAAAAATACGCAATAAAGTCGCAATTATCTTGTTTTTTTTTTTCCGACCGCATAATTAAGTTTGTTTGTACAGGAAAATTGCTGATTACTTAAAAACTACTAACTAGATCTCGTTCAAACTAATTCTCAATTGAAGTTTGCATGATAGTCTATACCATATATTTTTTTTAGTTTTATCATTCTCTTATTTTAGAAGTTACAGGGGGGGGGACACACATTTTACCACTTTGGAAGTGCCTGTCGCGCAAACTATTCAGTTTAGAAAAAAATGATATTAGAAACCTCAATATCATTTTTAAAGACCTATCCATAGATACCCCACACGTATGGGTTTGATGAAAAAAAATATTTTGAGTTTCAGTTCTAAGTATGGGGACCCCCAAAATTTATTACTTTTTTTCTATTTTTGTATCAAAATCTTAAAGCGGTTCACAGAATACGTCTAATTACCAAATTTCAATAGTATAGTTCTTATAGTTTCGGAAAAAAATGGCTGTGACATACGGACGGACAGACAGACAGACAGACAGACAGACAGACAGACAGACAGACATGACGAATCTATAAGGGTTCCGTTTTTGCCATTTGGCTACGGAACCCTAAAAAGGCTAGCTTCCGTATTCGTTTCTGAGAACTTGATACAATAAATTAATATGTAGTCAGTAGAATAGTCTGTATATATGTTTTGATTTATTAGCTTTGTAATGAATACTTGTTTCTTTGTTATTTTTCCATCGATTTCAACTTCGCGTTTGGTTTATGTTTGATTTTAGGAGTTTCAGGTTTAACACCTATATAATCTACACCTACATTTCATATTGTTTTGTTTTATTTTACTTAATTTTGTTTTTGCTTCAAGTAACTTACCTATTTTCACTTTTATTTCTTTCATTGATAAATAGATATATCACTTAAGTACCCTAATTCTTTTCCATTTAATTCACTTTCTGTCCTAAAACAACTTATAACAAATGGAGAAAAAGAGACTAGAAAAAGAGACTAGTTATGAAAAAGACCACATATTAACAAAAGACCATAAGGGTACCTTTTCAGACACCCGTGTCTGACGAAAATCACTACTTGTGTTACTAGCGTGCTCTTTAAAGTTTTTATGTCCAACAACATATTCTGCAGTACACAATGGGTGATAAATGAAATTACTAGCTTCGACTACTTCAGAAGGATGTTGGTGTCTTGTGGAAAATTCTGCATGAATTGTACTTTCACGGTTAATTTTTAAGAATTTAAAATTTCGTTACTGCTGCCCGCGACTCTGCCTGTGTTATTTGGAAAGCTGTTAGTGCAAAAGTTGACTTACGTAAAACATACCCGTTGTTAGTCCAAAAGTTGACTTGAGTTACAAAAATGGTCAGTGCTCTTTTATCTATAATTATAACCACATAAAATATTTTGCACAAAAATGGTGTAGCTTTTATTTAGTTAACGAGAGTGATTCAATTCAAAAGATTATAAATAGGACCCAAGATAGTTCCTTGGGGAACCCCGTAAGAATTCCATAGGTCCCAGTCAGATTTGAGATATCTCATTACTTATCACGAAGTGAGAGTTATGAAATAAATATCCACAAACCCAAGATTCATGATACTTACAAGTATTTACTTTTATATTGTTAGTATAGATGTAAGCTTTGCTTTGAATGCCTGTGTTCAGTAAGTTTTGTGGCTAAACCACTACCAATGTGCACTAGGCCCGCCTTTTGAACCAATGCTCTCCCCCTTCGAAGCCATTAAGTAAACATGTACTATGTATCTATTTATGTAAAATATAAGGTGTTTATCTGTTATATAATGATGATTATGATAATATTTTACCTTTTATAATAAAATTATCATCATTTAAATTCATAATTATTATAATGAGTCTAATCTTGCGATAACTGTTCCTAACGGTGATGTTAAAATAAATAAAACTTATTATAAATTTTAACCTTCACTTAATTTTTTTTAAATATGCGGATCAATACAAGCACTCCATTGCTGATTTTTTTTTAACAGAACTGTATCAAGTTTTTTCATAAGTACTACTATCGACAACATTGTAAGATGGCTGCTAGGTATTGTGTCGATATCCATAATTTTTCATTGACGTTTTATTAAATTCGAACGAAATAAAATAAACAATTAACGTCTTAAGTATTTGAAATGAAATGCTAACATAAAAATGCACGTCAAGAATTTATTTTACCTGTGCATTTTAGTACCACCCGTCGTCCGTCGAGACCAAAACCAGACATAAATAGAATTATACAAAAAAAAAACGACCTTGAATTTGAACTAAGACATTTCGAATACATAACCTATTAAACCAGAGTATAATTATCAAAAAATCGTATCGGTACAAATGTCCACTTTGTCTGACCAGAGATAACGACGTCACGCACCAGAGCTATAAATAAATCACGCGGGAAACTTCGCACCTATTCCTAAAAACGACAATATTTCAACTGTGAATTCTAATATTTGTACTAAAGGCTATTCTTTTCTTCCCCTTTAAGAGTCCACCTGTATCCCTACATAAAAAGCGTCCTTGCTTCCATTGTTAAGGTTTGCGCGCCAAGTGACTGCCAAAATCGGCGCACGCGGCGATGCGCGGGAAAACATCGAGCGTCAGTCGTAGTTGGGAAGAGCGCGCGCGCACACGCCGGCCACGCCGCGCTTATAGGTTAGAATTGGCGCGTCCCGCGTCCGCCAGGTGCGATCCTCGCCCGTTCTAACTCACCAACACACCTATCCTCCCTCTCGCACGCTACCTGCGGACAGCTGTTTTCTCTCGGGAGATTAGTCAGATGTTTCTTGCTAACCAGTCAGTGCTCACCTGACGCGCGCTACGGTTATGGCGGCCGGAGGACGTACACCCAAGCAGAGGAGGTTTGAGATGTCAGCGGGAATGGCGCTGAGGACGTCCAACACTCCGAGGAGGAGGCGTGGAAGCTGCAAGTGCTTGTTTGGCGCACCGGACAGAGACGAGACGAGGCGGCTAATGGCCGAGCAGTACGCCAGAGAGAGGAAGCGCTTCATCAGACGCTTCAATTTCGACATCGAGACAGAATGCACATACAAGTCGGCAAAAATGGACTCCCCAGTTAAATTTTGCGAAGAGAATAAGGAGAACGCTGAAAGTCCTGTCAGGATGGCGACGGAAGCGCTAGCTTGCGTCGGGAATACTGACCTGAGGGTCTTGGGATCTCCATCACGAAGAAGTGCTGGTAGTTCTGCAAGCTCGCCCCGAACTCCCCGCACCCCTAGAACTCCACGGGCCGCACGCACCCCACGCACCCCCCGTACCCCCGCGTCCAGAAGACAGCTGCAAATGACAGGTCAGTACATACAATTGTTTTAAAAACAATAAACTTACATTGTGCAGAAGTAACAATTGAGGCAATTTTTCACTTCGTTATTTATAATCCCGTGTCAATCTTGCCAAACTCATTTCGTATTCAGGCATCGTCTTGCATAATGCACCAGCCAAGGGATTGATCACTGCATTTTTATTTTATGGGGCCATGTTTGCACAGGGAATCATAATTGTGAAATATGGGCCAGGTTTGTGTTATCTGGTAGGAGTACAAGTTACTTGGGTAAATATTGATACCTAAAGCAGTTGATTATTTTACTGGCTTCTGCGCTACGCTCGTAGACATATTAATAAATTCTTTAGTTATTCTCTTGGTCTGTTTTACATTTTTATGTAAACCTGGCTTTGTGCCAGAATACATTCGAACTACAGACTAAGTATGTTTTGCATTTGTGAGTACTTTTACTCCTATTATTATCTCAATATTAAAACTTTCTAGATTACTATTTTCATTATCTTTGTTTCTTTCCAAATTGTTGTCAAGTGAAAGTAAATTTTCACAATTAAATGCTGTAAATCCACTTTCACGTAGTAACTTGCCCAAACATGAATGTCACATTTTATGTTGTAACTCTTTAACCTTTAAACTGCATTCTATACGTAGTGTAATTATTCAGTAGCACATATATTATGGCTGACAAACGTGGTCATGGATATTACAGAGGAATTTAAACGGTCCACGAATTGTTTCTTATAAAAAAATATGTATTTCAGATGATTACATAACTGCATACAAATATAATTTGATCTTTAAACCCAATACGGATACTCTACTTATGAGCTCCAATGGGGTCAATGCCCTCTGTTGTTCTCCTGATGCCACTTAAGTATATACTCCAATATTACTATAGAATGATAATGAAAACTTCAGTAGACAATAAAATTGCTTAACGTGATAAGGAAAAAAAAAAAGAAATACCAAAAAAAAATGAAAATCTTTTAAGCCGAAATTGATGATGTCACGCCATACGTGATGTCACAATCTACCTATACGCTTATCTTCAGAACCACGTGAGGTTTTTATTTTCATATTAGTCATTCATTAGTTAAATAAAACTTTGGCTACAAAAAAAGAAAGACAATGAAAAATCCATATGAGGAAAATAACTTCAATTCATACATAACATACATTATGTTTGAACACAACATTGCCAAATATGTCATTAATTTGTTTTACTATGAAATTAAGTCAATCATCAAAACTCGTTACTTTTCGTTCAGATCTCTCAGATTCTCTTGAATCCACTTCATCTATCTATCTTACAGGAAACTTTTCAAATTCTATAAAAATCTTTTCAAGGGTTTAACAAGAAACCACAAAAGATTATTACATTTTATCATTTAAAACAGAATTTCAGATGAATTCAATTAAAACGCCAGAGGTTCAAATGAACCTAGCTGTTAATTTAAACGATGACGATAAGAAATTGCTATTGAAAAGAAATTAACTCCAATTGAAATTGAACGTTATTGGACTGAACAGAGAAAATCTTGAGATTGATAAGCTAACAAAAAGGGCAATAAAGTTCTGGTAATAGAACATGATGTAATAAAAGTAATTAATCATGTAGTTCAAATTACCATTCCTTGTCGAGAGAAAACAATTTAGATGTATGAGTATAAAAAAGTTTTCCAGTACTATTATAAGATTGGATATGAGTCAGAGGTATAAACGGCCTAACTATGGTGCTGGTGGGTGTACGGTCAGATGATAAAATTACCGTATTAGGTAATGAAATTTAAATAATGTTACAAAAACAAGGAGAGGAAAGTGATAAGTCACAAGATACAAGTCTAATTAGTTACGATTCCGGCAACGTTACCAAAGTAATATTATTAATTGGATCTAGCTTTTTACGAATGCCGTTGCACGAAGCCACTATTGTCTAGATTTAGCGTCCCTTTTCACTATTTTAGCTCCATTAGTTCAGCATTTTAAGATGTAAACCAGCTTTTAATTACTAAGCACAATAAAATTCCAATGTCAAGATCATCTGAATCATCATCTAAAACTCATTCAGTTAATTCTTTATTTCACAAATTTTCATAATTTGGTATTGAAACAGCATAATCTTTTTCTTCTAATGCAGTAAGCGATTTAGTTAAAAGTTAACCAGCCTTTAGTATTCCTACTGCTGGGATATCGGCCTCTTCACTATGATTTTGAAACAATGAGTAAATTGTTTGGGTCTGAGCGAAGCCTTCAGCCGCTTTTCTTTCTTTCTTTGTAAGGTACGTGTTTTAAAATTCGAGTACAAGGCATTTTAAATTGCTTTAAAAAACCGTCACGCCTGACTTCTTCCGGGATATTCCGAGGGACCATTGGAAGGAATCACGATGCGTCTTCCGTTTCAATTTTTTTAAATTAGAACGTCCAAAACATTTTTGTGTGGCATTCATTTTTAAGTTTTGGGGACTACGAGTAATTGTAGTCACAAAAAGTGTTAATGGATGATAATCATACAAACAGATTATTTCATTCAGGCGTTATGTAGCTTTTTGTTAATGACATATGTATATGTATGAAATGAGTTTTGTGGTTTAAGAGATATCCTCCTATATAAAATGATCTCTTTAAAGGTCTATAAACAGTCTCTCTCCAAATTTACTGATACCTCATCACTTACATAACCACTTTTTATAACGATAGGTCTATGAACTACCGTATTGCTCCAAAACATATACCAATACAATGATCAAAGATTCGAGTCATGGCATTCTCTGTCCATGGTGTCTGAGGTCAATGACCCGTTACGTCATCTAAGGCCCCATATTTTTTGTTTCACCCGTGGTATCATCCGACAACCATTTTTTTTGTTACAATAAACCTTTTGTTACAGTAATTTGGTCCTTATTAGAAGTGGATAAGTCGTTTAAGTAGATTTTTTGCCCGCTTAAGTTTATTGTCGATTATAACTTAGTACTTGAAATATTGAATATTAAGGGTCATTTGCAGCCATGATTTCTGAATCATCTGCATTTAATGCTGCACATTTGAATGAAGATAAAATGATAAATATGACGAGGTTAAATTTAACAGCCTGTAGTAACTTATTACCTATTAGCAAGGCTGTTATTTTTGATAATAAACGAGAGTTGATCATTAATAGCTGTGATTGTGAATTTAGCTATAGATTCATCTTCGAATTTATAATGCGTATGCTATTTTTCATACACATACCAATGTAAAAGTGGAGAGCAAAAAACAAATTACTTGCTACAATTAATTTCAAATAAAAAAAATCTCGAGACATGACAGTGCCTACAAAATTATGGGTGGAGCTTTAGCCCCCATCAATTTGAACAGACTTTCTTGTACTCGGAGTCACTGACCCCATAGATAGACCATGCTATGAGTTACTGAAGATAACTCAACTTTTTGTTGGTCATTCATCTTAAGTTTCAAGTGGGGAGTTGTTTAATACACGTGCGTTGTTTCATTATGAGTAATAGATCATCGACAGTTTTAAAACCCTCTTTCTTTATTACATCACTCAGTTTTTTCCTCACGTTAAAATTTGTGTAGATAGATATTTTTGTACCATCATCATGCCTAACATATGCAGGATTAGTTGTTGTAATGACACGTATATATAAGAAAGGCCTATGATAAATTTAAAAAAAACATCCAAGCTTGTATAAGAATTTCCAAGTTCTCTTCCCTCTGCTACATAAATTACTACAGTTATCAAACGCTTGGTTTAAAACTCAAAATTTTCTTTCACCATACATTATTGTTCCATCGACAGGGTAAAAAATGGCTTCTGCTATTATTTTGAATTCTCAGACTGCCTGACCTACTATTTGAATATCCAATCATTTCGCTTACGTGAACTGCTGCGGTTGGAAAACCGGCTACAAGAGCTGAATGCTTAAAATTTTACAACCTACCTATCTATTTCAGGCGACAATAGACGCCCCGTCTAGACTCAAGTCATGCAAATGACTAGGATTCTAGACAGTCGTGATAATCGCTTGGTTACATCTAAACAATTCGACATTGAAGTCTTTAGTTACCATATCAATGACGCTAGTGGTAATAAAATGATCGTAAAATAATGGACGTCTGTTTGTTGAACGAATTGTAATGGAGCTTATAAAACTAAAGAGAAATAATAAACACTTTGGTACAATCAGATTGTAATGACGTACCTTTCCATCTACATATAAATGCAGATTAGTAATGCTAGAAAGATCCATGCTCCAAGATGATGCTAGAAATATAGGAGGCATAATGGTTTCAAAAGTACCCAATAATATAACTAATTTTGACAACACTCCCACTGGTCTGGTCCCCACAACAAAATAAGCAAATAAAGAGCAAACCTATACACACAACAAACAGACAGATACTAAAATGACTGATCAGCTAACCTAAATAATAGTCAGATAAAACGCAATAAGTCAAGTTTTATAGAAAAAAGTAAATATTTACTATTGATAAATTTCATAGTAGGTTACACCATGACACAGGTAGGTGCAGAAGAACCACTGCATACCGAACACGATAACGAAGATGCAATGGAAAAAATACAACCATTGTGAAAGTATAAATACAGAAATCGATGCTATAAATTTAATTCAAATCAGATAGAATTTCCAAATTTCATTTGTGATATTAGAAAACCTTTCTCTATTCCCAACCATTTTGTTTGCTTGCGAAATATTGTCATCAGGAATCGGATGTGCGCCTTCTGCAATATCTTTTAGTTTGGGACAGGTGTGGGCAAAGCAAATAAACATATGACGTAATGAAGATAAAATGATAAATATGACGAGGTTAAATTTAACAGCCTGTAGTAACTTATTACCTATTAGCAAGGCTGTTATTTTTGATAATAAACGAGAGTTGATCATTAATAGCTGTGATTGTGAATTTAGCTATAGATTCATCTTCGAATTTATAATGCGTATGCTATTTTTCATACACATACCAATGTAAAAGTGGAGAGCAAAAAACAAATTACTTGCTACAATTAATTTCAAATAAAAAAAATCTCGAGACATGACAGTGCCTACAAAATTATGGGTGGAGCTTTAGCCCCCATCAATTTGAACAGACTTTCTTGTACTCGGAGTCACTGACCCCATAGATAGACCATGCTATGAGTTACTGAAGATAACTCAACTTTTTGTTGGTCATTCATCTTAAGTTTCAAGTGGGGAGTTGTTTAATACACGTGCGTTGTTTCATTATGAGTAATAGATCATCGACAGTTTTAAAACCCTCTTTCTTTATTACATCACTCAGTTTTTTCCTCACGTTAAAATTTGTGTAGATAGATATTTTTGTACCATCATCATGCCTAACATATGCAGGATTAGTTGTTGTAATGACACGTATATATAAGAAAGGCCTATGATAAATTTAAAAAAAACATCCAAGCTTGTATAAGAATTTCCAAGTTCTCTTCCCTCTGCTACATAAATTACTACAGTTATCAAACGCTTGGTTTAAAACTCAAAATTTTCTTTCACCATACATTATTGTTCCATCGACAGGGTAAAAAATGGCTTCTGCTATTATTTTGAATTCTCAGACTGCCTGACCTACTATTTGAATATCCAATCATTTCGCTTACGTGAACTGCTGCGGTTGGAAAACCGGCTACAAGAGCTGAATGCTTAAAATTTTACAACCTACCTATCTATTTCAGGCGACAATAGACGCCCCGTCTAGACTCAAGTCATGCAAATGACTAGGATTCTAGACAGTCGTGATAATCGCTTGGTTACATCTAAACAATTCGACATTGAAGTCTTTAGTTACCATATCAATGACGCTAGTGGTAATAAAATGATCGTAAAATAATGGACGTCTGTTTGTTGAACGAATTGTAATGGAGCTTATAAAACTAAAGAGAAATAATAAACACTTTGGTACAATCAGATTGTAATGACGTACCTTTCCATCTACATATAAATGCAGATTAGTAATGCTAGAAAGATCCATGCTCCAAGATGATGCTAGAAATATAGGAGGCATAATGGTTTCAAAAGTACCCAATAATATAACTAATTTTGACAACACTCCCACTGGTCTGGTCCCCACAACAAAATAAGCAAATAAAGAGCAAACCTATACACACAACAAACAGACAGATACTAAAATGACTGATCAGCTAACCTAAATAATAGTCAGATAAAACGCAATAAGTCAAGTTTTATAGAAAAAAGTAAATATTTACTATTGATAAATTTCATAGTAGGTTACACCATGACACAGGTAGGTGCAGAAGAACCACTGCATACCGAACACGATAACGAAGATGCAATGGAAAAAATACAACCATTGTGAAAGTATAAATACAGAAATCGATGCTATAAATTTAATTCAAATCAGATAGAATTTCCAAATTTCATTTGTGATATTAGAAAACCTTTCTCTATTCCCAACCATTTTGTTTGCTTGCGAAATATTGTCATCAGGAATCGGATGTGCGCCTTCTGCAATATCTTTTAGTTTGGGACAGGTGTGGGCAAAGCAAATAAACATATGACGTCCACAGGGTGTGTCTGCTTCTTGACCTCAATTGCTTGCCATTTAGATGTAGGTAGGGCTTTATGAAACACTTAGTCGAATTGGTCTTTCTTGGAAACGAAGTGCAAATGCAAATGAAGACCCCAAATATAGTGAATTTTGACAATATTTGGGCTATGTTATGTATTAGCAAAGGATGATTGGTAATTCTATTTTTTTTATATGTATAGTCATCAAAAATGTTTACTATCCAGATTTCCCGTTACTTTGCAAAATAACGGCACACCAGCAGCTACGAGTTCACACGCATGGAATTAATTTACTCGTGCAAGGAATGTTTAAAGTGAAAACTTTTTGCAATTCACTCAGAATTTCTTGTGGTCTATATGAAGTCGTAACATACAAAATATCAAGTTCAATCTCAAATATGGTGTTGATTTTATGTCCTCTATTACTCCTAAGTAATTTAAAGCAATTATAGCCATATTTATTAGCTTTAAAGCGCTTTAAATAGCAAGGATCTCAACGGTCTGCCCTGATGTCGTTAAAATTGCATCATGCGCTTTAGTGTCTCACTGCGCTGTGAACAGACCTTTGACAACACGATTATTTAACCGAAGTCACCTGTTTGAACAAGTCAATAGGTACCTCTGCTCTGACTCATGGGCAAAAAAGGCAACTTTCATTAGATCATCAGCTTTGTCATCGATAATAACGTTTGTAAGAAATGGTGTGTAAAATGTTATTTTAGATTAGCGATGCTTTTAAAATGGCAGACAACTTTGGTTTGTTTGTTATGGGAAACCTTAAAACTGGTACTTTAGAAATGTCAGAACTATGAAATAGTATTAAGTTTAATGGTGTGAAGATGATCTGAAATTATATAGAATAAGAAATTAGTTTCAAGTTTATTTTTCCTTGCTCTAAAGACGGAAAGTAATTTTTTTGGTGTTGTTTTTTAAATGGTTTTGGTAGATTTCAAAAACTTCCTCATCAACTTGCATATATATAATTCCACTTATACATAAAAAACCCGATAAAAAATTCACACTACAATTTTCCTTAAAAAAACTAAAGGAAACAACGCCGATGTTATCGGTTCATGAAACACAAAAAGTGTCTGAGAAATATTTCGTCTGATAACAATAGAACAATATCAGGAAGTGCATGTCGGCTTTTGTTACGAATGATAGAGTATATAGACATTTTGGAGTCTTTGATCATGGTAAAGAAAATGTTAAACTATAAATTATTTTGTCAGACTCTAAATAAGGAGCGTGAATTTCCAAAGATGGCACCTGTCGTGGTATCACAGCCGTTATTTTTGTATCTATTAGCAATATTCCCATAAAAGTAGAAGGCCTAGTGGCTGATAGATAGCCGTTGTATCCTTAACTTTGATGTAAATTGTATCTTTTTGGCGTACAATAAAGATTCTTTATTCTATTCTGAAAAGATCTAGAGTAATTGAATTATAAAGATAATGTGTTCAGAATTCAAAAAGATGAATTCGAAATTGATCAAAAATGGCCGTCACTTGTTGACCAGAAAAATTAAAATCTAGCGAACATTCCACGACCGTTGGGCCAATAAGGTTTCTATAACCATTGCCTTGGTAACGGACGTCCATTCCCTTCTTCCCTGACCGTTAAATTTCAAAAAGCTTCTCATCGTCAATAATAAGAATGAAGCATTAAAATTCTGTGGTTACTTCAACCAGAACAGGCATACCGTGACGGTTTCCCTACGCATCCAACCGTGCCCTATGGGAGCACTTGACTATGGTATTATTATTTAGGGACTATTATTATACCAAGTGTCTGGAATTGGATATATGCCCGCATTTTTTGGACGATTATGTGAGATGACAATGATGTCTAGTGTCAATAGGATCTTCCTGATAAGTTACTAATAAAGTTGACGCCAGTATATTATCTGTCTATTTATTTCGTGGAATATATTTATGAGATACGGACCTCTTTGGTCATACCCTTAAGTTGCACCAGTTTCTTCCCAGAAATAAGACGGTGACATAGTTGTCGACGGGAATGACAGAAGATTCGCTATAGAACGATCAAGCAGGTGTGATTTGAACTATCTTCTTGTTATTTAATTAACAACATTTACTCATAAGAATGAAGCCTCATCTTTAATAACCTGAGTCCCCTCCCCTTCTTCGTTATTCTTCTAATCCAACAAATATTGTAAGGCAACTTCAGGCTTATATTCACCTAATTTTGGCGTTAATGACATGCCGATGGCAAAAAAGTTTTCCATTTAAGTTTTAGAATTTAGAGTAATTAATTCAGCTCACTTTCTATAAGTAAGAATATATTAATTATATATTAATAAAATGCAAATTACTCTAAGATTAAATGACAAAGTAGATTTGAAACAGTTTTTTACTCCATTTATTTTGGACGTATTCGTAATTTCAGAGATTCTAATTGACCCGTTTTTATTGCTTCTACTAGTTTTAACTTATTTATTGATCATGAATATTAACCAGAGCAATTTTAGTATTAGGCATACAAAATAATTATGTTTTTTTTCTAACATAAAACAACATCTGATTTAGTGACGATCAAATTTAAGAGTTTTTCACCGAAATTCGTGACGTATTGTGATCATAATCAAGATCCAAAAAAAAATCCGTAGGATAAGATGAAGGTCTTACTTACTTAGATTTGACGTACACAAACTTACAAAAAACATTGCAAGTTCCATGAAATTTTGTTAAAATACTGAAATGTAAATATGCTCTTTTAGGGCCAATTTCACGACCTCGAACTAAGTACCAGTTAAATTTATCTGCCATATAAATTACACACTAGAAAACTCCTATTAAGAAGTAGTAAAACACACCCTTAATTTTGTTACCGCGTTGTTAAAATTCAAATACTACGGTTTAAAATCTCAATAAGTCAATAAAAGCCATAACATTAAAATCTAGTTGTCTAGACCTGGCAACAAAGACACAGACCTCTTCAAACGATATGCATCCTTATTCCAACTGACTAAAGTTAAAAATGTTCTAACAGCTCATTTATACGCGAAGCTTAGCACTGAATATTGAAACATGGCTATATAGATATTAGCTATAATTTGCTTTAATTGTAATAGACAGACGTGTCACGTGACCCGGTGCGAAGTGCAATGAACCGGTTTATCATGTATTAGGTAACCTGGCTAAATCTCTAGATAAGGTTAGGCACACATTATGCGTATTTTATTACTTAATTTAACTAATTAAACAATTAGTTGGACATTATTTTTGTTATTTCAACCATTAGCCTAATGTTTAACGCGTTTATATTGCGGGTCAAATATTTCAATTTTTTTTAACAAATTTAAATATTTTTTTGATGTACGTTAAAATACATTATTCTGTTTCTTAAACAAACATGTTTTCCTTCTCTGTTTTGGGAGACTAGTTTAATTTCAGTGTAGCAAATAGCACATTACTGAAATTAATAATGATAAAAAAAGAAACCGCTGGAAATCTTTTTGAGGAACAGCAAAATAAAATCCCGTTATCTTATTTCGATTATAAAGTCTGAATAGCGCATGAATCCCGATTTCCTGTACAATAATGCCACACCACAGCCATCAGCCGATGGCTGACGGTTCTGCATGCGATTACCCCTCACGTGACATATCGTGTCTCTGCCTACTTTTTACCATTTAATATTTGAATAACTCCGAACATGCAACCCGTGGCATGATGCGACACGACAGAATTTTGTGAATCCAATCGCATAATGTGCGCTCGCCCTTAGCGTTAATTTTAGAAGAATGTTGACGGTTCTATATACATTTCTTTATATTGATTTTATAACTGATTGATGCAAGTTTTTCTTAATGTCAAGACCACAACGACCCCGGATTCTGATGTTAATGGTATAATACCACATTCGATCATATTATTGGAATCTGTACTTATATAATAAAGCTGAAGAGTTTGTTTGAACGCACAATCTCAGGAATTACTAGTACGATTTGAAAAATTCTTTCAGTGTTAGACAGCCCATTTATTGAGAAAGGCTATAGGCTATATATCATCAGGCTAAAACTAATAGGAGCGGAGCACCACTATTCCACGCGGACGAAGTCGCGGGCAGAAGCTTGTTAAATAAAATTTTTAATGGACTATAAGTTTCTAAGCCCAGTATTAAAATATAGTCTAGTCACCCATCCTCTTCTATCAATAAATCTGCGTGGCTATTAATTTATTCAGCCACGAGCCACTTACAATATATGTAATATTATTTAATGCTATTTTTATTGAAGCTACGAAACTTGTTCATGTTGATATGATATTATTACTAAAGTGAACGTATATTTTTCACAATCTTTTGCACATCGATAATGTAGGCAAAATGGTTATTATTATAGTACCGATCACGTTTACGATTACGGTCTAGTATGACGGGACGTGGTTTACATTTTCAATACTTAAACAACGGATAATGAAGTCGATGATATAAATATACTGTATACTATAATTATGCAAATAAATATTTGTAAGTGTCTACGCGCATACTGCATACATGTTGTCCTTATGTGTTCAGGAATACTTTCGCTTATGTATAAATTATGTACTACTGGCATAATAGACTGATAAATACATACATACTATGTATTAAGTCGCGGAGGTCTAGTGATTAACTCGTGTACGAGTGTGTGGGTTCGAAACCTATCAAGTACCAATGTGACTTTTCTAAAGTCATATCTACTTGCTAAGTATATCTTAGACACCACTGACTAACGGTGAATGAAAACATCGTGAGTTAATCTAGATTTCAAAAGTCTGAAATCGCCAATCCGCCTTGAACAAGCGTGGTGATCAATGCTCCTGCATTCTCTGTATGAGAAGAGGCCTGTGCCCAGCAGTGGGACGGTCTTCGTTCTACGATCAGCGGTTTCGGCTGTGCGTTGATTCGTCAGTCATTCAGGACAAAACATTTTATATGTATAGATTTTATCGGATTTCCAACGATTGTTTTGTAGTCCCCGACAATCTTCTTTAACCAATGACAAATATCTAAAAGACGTATCGTTCACCTTTTGTGCATGTTACTCAAGCTTGGTGAAAGGTATTGTCGGGGTTCGATGCCCGCTCGTGCCCTGATAACTGTCGGTTTCCTTGTTTGAGCTTATCCGATAACACACAATGACTCGGCACTCGTTGAGAAAACACCCTCAATACATACATACAAACAAATGTATGAATAATATTTATTCATCGTTTACATGAATAAAAGAAGATTAACTTTTTTATTCAAAGTGGGTAACAGAAATAGTGAATAGACTGTCTTTTATTCCCTTCATTTCAGTTAGTTACCTTAACAGTGAGTGACTGAAGAAAGAAAATGCATAATTTTGCTTTGGAAATAGCACTTCTACGACATAATTTACTTTTAGAATTTGTTTGAAATATTACTCGTCAAAATACAAAGCTAAAAGTTAGAAACCTTTCCTGTACAACAAACACGATCCTCTTGTATTGCTTTTGAGAACATCATCGGCCTTTCAACTGCTGGTTACAGGCTTCTCTAAACTCTCCCTCAGGCATAAGCACTGTTTTCTTAAGTCCAGATTTCCTCACGATATTTTCCTTCACCAGTAGTGTCTAAGATTCATTTAGAATGTTCATATTATGACTTACAAAAAGGCAAATTGGTACTAGCCAGCTTTTAAACCCGCACTCTTATTTGTTATACAGATGCCTTTAAGCCACTATCACTTTTTTTTAATATCATAAAAAAAATGTTCGACAATTAGCTAAAGCTTTCAGCTATAATTCAGTGCGACATTACAAAATACCACTATAATATTTCCCTTGATTTCTTCGCACCATTACTTCTTAATGGTCCTACCATGGCTTGATCATCAAATCAAAATCGATTTCAAAGTTCCAGCACTACGCCACGGTACCTGACATTCCACATTGGTCTTGCCTACGGTCACACCGTCTATTTAAACCGATTCTTCACGCCAGTTCCCTACTGAGATCATATACAGCAGATAACTGTGTTCCCAAGCATCTTGTTCGTGAAGCTAAAGTAATGTAACTTCGACAAAAAAGGAGGTTGGTATGTTCGCGATTTTCTTATAAAGGTCTGAACCAATTTTGACAAAGCTATCAAAGATATCCTGAGATAACTTTTTGGACCAAGCGTTTTATTTTATACATATATACCTCGGTTCATTAATATCCAAATTTTTGATGATTTAATTCTAAGATTAGGATTAGGATTAGGAGTGGTGTATAATCCATACTCAGGGTAGGCAAACTACCAACAAATCCTACAAATATAAAATATAAAAGATTTTAAGTATGTTATGTTTGTGTGTGACCGGGATAGTTGGCGCTCTTTGGGGGAGGCCTACGTTCAGCAGTGGACGGCGATAGGCTGATATGATGATGATGATGATGATGTTTGTTGCTCACTCACGCAAAAACTAATTGGTTTTAAATGAGATTTGGTACAAAAAATCCGTAATTAATTGAAAGATAAATTGGAGATCCTATTTAATATGGTACATTTAGTATTCCTATTCCTTGTATATTGAATAAAACTTTCTGATGAGTATTTTATATAACGATTGGTCTCTAGTGTCGCCAAACAATAGACAGTCAGTAGAGAACATTATTTTTATTTAATTACTTGTAACCTTTTTAGGATTTCAAGAATATCTTTAAGTGCGTAGAAAATTGCTTAGAGTTAAAATTTTGTTTTTCTGTAAAGTTGCCTTTACAGAAAAACAATTGAAGTGTAATTAAGAGATTTTCTGGCTTTTCCTTTTTAGGTATGGCAATTATATATAAGAATTAAGTTTTTGTCTACTGTTTAGTAGCTTGATAAAAGAGCTACTTCACCACGTGTATTTGCAATCACTTTTCAGGTGTGAGAGCGAGACACAGCTACTAACGTCGTATAGCACCGTCTCTTTTTCACAACGAAACTATTCTTGCTTGTATCCCATATATTAATCCAGGTTATAAACTATGTGTGTTACAAATTTCATTTAAATTCGTTTAGCAGTTTTTGCGTGAAAGAGTAACAAACATACATCCATACATTCTTACAAACTTTCGCGTTTTCGTATTAGTAGTACCATTATACTACAAAAAAAAACTCGCGACAATAAATTCGTTCAATTTTACAGGCAATTATATTTCATGTAGCCGCTTACTTAGTTATGCCACATCAAACCGGATTAAGTTTAATGATATTAGTACCAAATGGCTTATTTCCTGCTTGTACAGTTAGTCACGTTTTGCCTGATACATTTCTTCGTCAATAGATTTAATTTTTTTCTTCATAAGGTGTTCTTGCTAGTGAAAAAATTCTTCGTCAGTCATTGGCGTCTTTGTATCTTTGAACAGATAATTATTATTGCAATAAAAAAACCCGTCATATGTTTTAGGTGTTAAAACAATTTGCCAATGATATGCTACACAAATGCTCGCCCTGGTGTGTTCCTAATTATTTAGAGGCGTCAAAACACGTATACATTTATGCCTCTACACGTTATCTAGCAATTCTTAAGGAAATTAAGTATTTCAAAAAAAAAATTGGACCCGATGAGTGAAATTTTGAATTATTTTTTTTAAAAAACGATACCTACTATGTTAATGTATATTAATCAAACTAGACTAGCTGTTTTGCGTGGTTTCACCTCAAAACGACTTCACCTGAAAAAGTAAGTGTGTTACCAAATTTCATTCAAAAACATTTATTACGTGAATGGGTAACAAACTTTCACATAATTATAATATTAGTAGGAATACGTATACATAATATATTATTATGGTTGAGTATATATTATACAGATACGGTTGCAAAACATTACCAAAGATTACGTTGCCACGAAAACTCGATTTCGAGTACAACTCTTAAACACATAACCTCATTTAAAACTGGTATCGTTAACCAACCTACATAAGTTTCAGGAAATTTTCGAAGATTGTTGATAAATGAATCATTTTACAAAGAACTTGGCGAATATTTTTGTTTACTAACATTGGTCTGAGTGTCTTACGCCTAACGGGAACTGGGGGTGAACAACCTATCGGATGATGTTTATAGTGTAGTATGGTAAATTTTGCGATGCTAAAAAACTTGACCATACTAGTTTAAGTTGTAGTTCAAAAAAAGAGATAGAGATATTTTTCTGGGAAGTTTTAAAAGTAGAATGTATTTTTAAATTTAGAACAAAAAAATATTTTTTTAAAGCTTTTTAACAGCCTTCGAATATATCTAGGTAGTTTTTTAAAGACGAAAGGCTAAGCACTATTATATAGGTTTAAAATAATAAAACCTAGGTACGCTAGTAAGTACGTGAGGTTGTACCTCGCATGAGTCGCTAGATGACCTACTTTGGTGCAACCTGTGCGGAACTGCTTGCAATAACAACACTGCACTAGGTACCTACTTACTGCATTTTCTTGTAGGTTGTAAGTTTACTTGTAGACTTGGTGCTATTAAAATCTAAAGACCTTTATTTATGCGTATTATAGGACCCAACGGAACCAAGGACCAAATGTGTTTAAGATATTTTTTTTAAGTTTTATAAGTAGTACTTTTAATAATACAGGCAGATATGTGTTGCTGGGGAGTTTGTTGCGCCACTTCTTCCCAGCAAAAACACATAGGAAGTGGTGAAGGGCGGGCGTTTTGGGGGCTTTCTTTTGTAAATTTGACGTTCGAAAAGTGCTGATTTTATTAAATTTTGAAGATTAAACTACCGAGTGATCAGAATATTTATAAAACCTCAATGATATAAATTATTAGCAAATTTTGAACTTACGTCCGAAAATCTCCGAGGATTCATCCAGATTCAAAAATCTCAAAATAAAAAATCATGATCATGTATTGTTCAAATTCGAAAGGTTTTTCAGGAGACACAGAAAAGTCCCACTATCCTCCTCTTGGCTCCATCATCAGAGAAGCTTCAAGATACCAAAATATAGTAGTTATACAAAAGAATTGCTTACACTGCTTATCAAATAAAGGGCTAATCGTTAAGATGCATATAATCATGCTCACATAAAGAATTGTCCCGAATTAAAAATCAAATAACATTTCGGATCAGTGTTCGGGCACGCTTCTCAGTATCTAAAGCTATGGTTACATTAAATAGCCGGTAGCGGATTAGAATTGTCAAAAGAAAGCAAGACCGCTGTTGTACCCTTCACTTTAATGTAAATTTTATATTACGTAATTTCTTTTTGGTGTACAAATAAAAAAAATAAAATAGAAAAATGCTTTACAATATTCTTTTCCAGTAAGCATAGCAAATGTATGTTTTAAAATCGTATAAAACCTAACTTGCATTGTGTGTCTGATTATCTGATATTTCAAGTAGATGTAAATCCCTTACATATAAATCAATGGTTTTATGATATCTTTAATTTCAAAAGCTCTCATATGAAGCTAATCATCAAGCTCTCATATGAAGCTAAAAGCTCTAAAATCTCATAGGTACAAGTTGCCATATTTTTGGATGGCTTACAAGCAACAGTCAGGTCATGCCACTAGCCTTTAATCGCTAACGCTTATGTCCATGCCCTTACCCCAGCCATTCTTCAAATTTTAAAACACAGTGGTCCGCTTCCAGGAAACGTTTGGCAACACTTGCATGCTCATGCGCACTTTATGACTAACATTGTGGACACCTTATCAGATTCTTACTGTCTTACACATTTATTTAAGTAAAATGTTTTTTTCTTGTTTAATTAATTTGAAAGAACCCTGAGATGAGTTATGGTTTAGTTTTCTTATAGCTAAGTAGATTCCCTCGGTTTTGCTCGCGTTCTGAAGGAACTACTTCCCGTACCCTGTACAATTATTTGGGCCGTTTTACCGTGAAAGCGTAATGGATATACAGACCGAATTAATTTCACATTTATAATACGCGTAAGAATTAGGACTCTCTGGGGTCCTGACCGCCGGTAGCTTGGACCATGTTCCCGTTGCCGGTGGTGTACTATTTTTATATTTTTAAATGTTATTTATATGTTATCTTTATAATTTAATATTTAAAAATGTAAATATATGGTAAATAAATAAATTATAATGAACAAAATAGGTTACGACTTTGTTGAAATTTTTCGTAAAATACCTACCTTAATTCTTTGGCACGCTCTACAGCCTAAACTGTTTGGTGGATTTAAATATAATTATGTATGAGGTATTTAGATTTCATTAGATTTGTCTCAGTTATGGCAGTGACAGAGTATACTATCGAATTAGTGTCTCCAATAAATGTTATCAAATTCAAGTTTTGTTTCTTAATGAGACTTTTTTACGCAGTCGGCTTTTTTTTGGTTCATTTATTTCTATAACTGGCGTGCTGCGTGCAGCCTGATTTAAATAAATGAATTAATTCGACTAGGTATTATATTTTATTATTCTAGTCTTAGGAACCCAATAACAAGTTTCTGTCATCTGTTTAAAATAAACTGATAGTAATATTATTATCTTTGAACGAAATTAATTAGATGTGGTCTACAGGCAACATAAATCCTTTTTTTTTTCCATTCGGTTTTAATGCTAAATTCCTAAGCGTGCAGCTCTGCCTATTAAAAAAGTGATTAAAAAACATGTTGTTCAAGAAAACTATTATTTTATTATTCAAAAACTTTTTATATAGTTTCACATTTATATGCTTTTAAGCCTTTTGAGATTAGACACATGCCATTCTACTAATAATAATATTTCGTCTTTAGATTTATGCTTACTTTATTAATAACTAGCTGTATTCAGCGGTTTTACTCGTGTCCCGAGGGACTACTCCAGCCTATAACCGTCTCTAGGGTCCCTTCTATCTCCGTACCAAATTTCATCAAAATCAATTCAAGCTTTTTATCATGAAAGCGTAACAAACTCATTTTTGCTTGTTTTATGTTAGTTAGAATTAATATTACTTTTAGGTATCTCCGATTAACGTAAAAGTATAAAGATTAGGTATGTAGAACATAAGGTTTATGTAAAATGTGAAAACTGTAGAAAAAAAATAAACAATGTTCTCGTGATTTCACCCGCCTCTCGTACGACACAAGCACAATCTATGTGTTAAACCGCTAACAAGATCGTAGAAATTTTTAGTGTTTTTTTATCAAAATCGGTTCAGCTGTTTTAATGTGAATGCATAACGTACAGACAGAGTTACTTTTGCATATTAGCTAGGATAGGATAGTTAAGATAGGATAGTTATAATAGGATAGTTAGGATATGATAGTTAATATAGGATATTTAGGATGGAGCAATAAATATGTGCAACTTGAGGTTTTAAGTATTCCTAACTTTTAGCTGCTAGACGAATATTTGCTCAATACTATTTGCGAACTCACACGTCTGTCCTCGCCTCAGCCTAGACAAGTCACATTTACTTAACTGATTAGTGGTACAGCACCTATGTAAGGATATATTACTATACCTACTTGTTTTAAGGTAAAAGCACTTATTCTTAGCCATGATGCCATGCCATGAATATATTTTTTTTTTTATTTTAATAAAAATAACTGACCAAATTGTTTAATACCAATTTTGATGACTTTGATTACGGGTTAACCCGTTGAAGAATATAAAGTTGGTCACCCGCATCCCGAAGTATCTACTATACGCACTCGGATAAAAAATAACCTATTTCCTTTCTCCGGTTTCAATCTATCTCCGTACCAAAAGTCTTGCAAAATGTGTCAGCTGTTATACCGTGAAACCGTGACAGATATAATTATTTTAGGATTTAAAATACAAGCGAGGATTATTTAGAAGTAGTTACTTAATAATTAAAAAAAAAGTAGTCAGCAGCTAGTTTTTATGAAAACTAGTTTTTGCTTGTTTTTTGTAAATTATGGATTTTCGATATTAATATTAATATTCTACGATTATTATCTAAAGTGAACTACACTATAAAACCTATGTTACCAATTTTTAAAACAATAATACCTACGTCACTAAAAAAATATTATATATTTTTTGATTCCAAAAAATATTCTATTTTTATCTGCATGAGTTCTGCCTACCCCACAAACACCCGCGCGATGATACAAGAAATAAACAATTATACAAAATCTTGAAGCTATCTGTTGGCAGCGCAGGAAACAGGAAACAGCACCAATTACCTGGCGTGCTTTTAATTAGCGTCGTATTTTTTATTACAAGCAAATTATATACTATTTATTGGTACTTTTCCCACTGTTGTACCTAATTGAATTTATTGATACTTACTACATAAATTAAACTGACTTACAAATTTGCAGTAAAATTTATTAAATAATCCAAACTCAACACATATAAAATGCTTTGTCCTGAATGACTGACGGGTCAACGCACAGCTTAAACCGCTGATCGTACAGACCTGAAACTTGGAGGGTATGTTCTTTGTATGACGGAAGCATCCGATAAGACTGGATTTTCCGAAATTCTACCCCTAAGAAGGCAAGAAAAGAGGGGGTAGAAAAAGAGGGGCAAAGTTTGTATGAAATTGTGTCATTTCAATCAGAATTTGTATAGCCATGGCGGGCGAAGACGCTGGCGGAAACCTAGGTACATAATAATAAATACGAATATAAGTTTGTTTGGTTGTTGTACTTCCACGATAAAACAAGGTTTGAACCGATTTAGATGAAATTTGGTGTGGAAATAGATAAAAATAATGCAGATTAAACAGCTGGTTAGTTATAAATGTAAGTAATGATGAAGTCAGTTTAAAATATCCCAAAATTGGTTGGTTAATACTTTTCCCACGAAGGCCAACATAAATCACTGAAAAAAAAGACACAAAAGCTACATACGCGGAATTATGATTCAATTTAAAAGTGTACCATGAATTGAGACACACGCATTCACTTCGAACAATTCTATGAAATACCCACTACAATGACACACAATTAAAATACAGTACCATCTTTAAAACACTCTCTTTTATGGCCACAATCGCATGAACCAAAGAAGCAACTTACATTAAATCGTATAGAAATCCTTCCTTTTATGTAAATCGTGCGACGGCACCATAAAAATAACACATAAACAATAACACTGGTAAACCACGTCGGCCATTGTTGAACGAGTGTACGCGTAAAAAAATGAAACGAACGGTAAAAATAACCTGTTATCAGACGGTGAGATGAGGAAAACACTCGCTTTTAAATAGTATCTACAATAATCTTAAAAAGACAAAAAAAAAACTTAAAATTACTTCAACAATTATACCTTAAGCTATTGAAGTTAAAAATAAAAATAAAACCAAAAAAAACTATAGCTCAAAACGCACGAAAAACTCGAAACGAAAAAAGAGCTAAGCACCTAAATAATCAAAACGGACGATAATTGGTGTAGCCACCCTACACTGACTTGGGTTCGCGTAACCCAGGTAGCCGTCTGCCCAACTCAATAAATACGTCCGTGGTACTTTTTTTTTCATCTCGGTGTCAGGCACAGTGGGTTCAAACCTGTTTTTATTTGCGAATAGTGCTGTCTCTTTCGTTCTTAGAACCTTTTTAGTCTTATTTAGAGAAGCAAGTTCACACTTCTTCAATTACGGATCGAAGGACCAAAGATAATTGTTGGGAGCAATTTGGTGGTAGCTTCCTTATCTACGTTAGAATTATTTTAATTGCTTACTAGTTTTTACAACGTTGAGTTTGTGTATTAGTATTACAGTTAAATTGGCTTGTATACGTAAATAGTCTAGCATAAAACAATTAAAGTTTTTTAGGATCACTATAAAATAGCTTAGTTATATTAGACCTCAAAGGAGCTTAGGATCTTTTTCGACTTTTTGTATTTCATTAGTCCTGTTTACTATCTGCCATCATTCACATTCATCTCAGACGCTCTTTTCATCGCTTGCTCATCCAACCTCGAGTCTTCGCAGGTGATCCAAAACCCTCGTTGGTCTAAATCGCAAACGCGACTACTGTGAACAGGGTTTCGGTTTCAAACGCTTTCTATATTAATCATAAATTAGCCAAGAGTCAGGCGGTTGGCAGCGTTAGACCCCCATGCTCAGAAGGCACGTTAAGCCGTCATCCTCGTACCTTGATAGCAGAGTCGTTGTTACAACTCCATGTCAGAGGCCGTCAGGTGGATTTGAGAAAACTCTGACACTAGGGCTTCTTAAGTTAGTATACCTGCAGTTGGTCCCGGTTGTCATTTTGTAGATCTTTGACAGTCGTTACGGGTAGTCAGAAGCCAGAAAGTCTGTTACTGTGTTACCCGGTAACTGGGTTGTGGAGATCAGATAGGCATTCACTCCATGAAAAACATTGGTACTCAGCTGCATCCAGTTTAGTCTGGAAGCCGACCCCAACATAGTTGTGAAAAGGCTAGGCAGATGATGACCTGCAGCCCATATGGCAAGAAGAAGAAGGGGTATTTTAAAATAGCATCCACGGCACATTCTAAGCAGTCAGCTCCGATACCTAGCAGACTTGCTTATATTTT
Organism: Pyrrhia umbra; assembly: GCA_963891755.1. Lineage (NCBI taxonomy): Eukaryota > Metazoa > Arthropoda > Insecta > Lepidoptera > Noctuidae > Pyrrhia > Pyrrhia umbra. The sequence goes on from OY982935.1 coordinate 4,347,837, forward strand.
CTTATATTTTCTCGTAAAACAAATCATTCGACAAATACAATAATACCAGCAAAACAAAGAAACAATCCGATACAGTTAGATGCCGACTTACAGTACGCGTAACTCAATCATCACAAGTAAGCATTGTCATTGTGTGAGACAATGCGTTTTGAATATCTCTTGAAATTGAAGCCATCGGTGCCTTATGATATTATACCCTGATACAGTGATACTGAAGCTAAGCATTTTAGTTACATAATGCGTCGCCATGTTTTCCTGGTATGTGCGAAAGGAATCAAAACGAAAAATAATAAATTTTATAACTAGAAAAAATGAAGTGAAAAGTAATTATGAAACAAGACAACATTCCTTCCGTGGTCGTGTCGGCTAACTAAACTAAATACGATGGAATCAGCTGGCTAAAATCCTAACTCCCCATTGTCGGTTAGCAAAATGTGGTGCCTATATTTCCTAAGCACTTAAACGAAAATCAATTTTATAAGAGTTCAATTACATGCCATATGTCTGTCACTTGTGGACGGAAAGAGTTATAATTTCGAATATATTTTATTTTGTTCCTGTCTTCGGAAGAAAATCTTGAAAAAACGACCTCTCTGTTCTGTGTTAGGAGATATTCAATGTTTCTTCCTGTGATCTGAGATTAGGTGCCATGAATTGATAAGATTTTAATTTAAACACCACACTACCTTTGTATATTAATATAAGTTTTTCGTCTTTTACAGATTACTGGACATTAAGAAAACACGCGGATGGCGCGTCGAGTGACAAAGAAAATTAGCTAAAAAGCAAAATAAATTATAAGTTAACTAATTTTTAGTTTAGCTGTAGTCGACTAAAAGTTCAACCTTATGTAAAAAGCATGCGTTCTTATAAATTATTATTTAAAATATAAAACAATTTTATTTGTATTTATATAAAAATAAATAATTAGCAATCTTTTTAGGTGCCCAAGTGTTCCTATGAAAAGCTTAAATTTTAAAAATCGTGACTTTTTCAAATAATATAAAAGAATGTAGAAAATACTTTTTAATTGAAAAATAGTTTTGGAAATGTAAAAAATACTTTTGGATAAGTAGAGGCTAAAATTTAAATTTGCAAAAATATAAATGAGCAGTTAAAATAATAATTATTATTATTATTTAGGTGTAGGTATTCAGAAAGGTTCTAAGGGAAACCTTTTTGCTGAAATCTTAGAAAGGTTAGTTTTTGTAAATATTGAAATAATAAATAGGTACACGCTACACCCCTACGATGAATTTCTTTTCAACAGAACTGCTATATTGTATAGTACCTATAGACATATACCTACCATTATTTCCAAAATGTTTGTACCTTCCTAAAAATATAAGTTTTAAATTTAGCATAAACGTAGTTATCTGATTTTGTAATCATTATTTATTACTGAGGAGAAATATTTTTTTTCTCAGCAATAAACGATGCAAAACGAATTGTTTTCTTAATTAACAATGTACTAAATAATTATTACACTTGGTAAAACAATATCAAACTGCACAAAAATATAATTTAATAATAAGAATTTAAAATCCAAGCATTGTGAATCTATCGGATCATCAGGTCAGCCTGATTCTGAGACGCCAGTCTAAAATTTAAGGAAAAGTCGGACTATTCACAGGATATTTTACTGTTTCCGTCTTTGTCTTGCAATTGAAAATTGTATCAAAGAATTTTGTCAGATCCGAAACCTATTTCCCGCAATATTTGATTTGGAAATAACCCTGATGTTGGTTACATATCTGTAACATTATCGTTGCGATTGCATTAGTGTCTTCATAGAAATATAAATATATCATATCTATGAGTGCCTTCGTGCTTGGACATAGATACGTAAAAATGTTTTCAAAACTTTGGATTGTAGAATAAAACATTGTAAAAAAAAACAATAATTTAAATTAGCCAAGTATTCGATCACTGTCAATATTTTTGTAAAATATTCCAAAATATGTATTAAGGTGCATTTCCACTGGCGAGGCGAGGCAAGAATAAAAAAAAACTAATGGTCAATTTTCAATTCTGTCCCGTTGACTCCAGAATTCACTGAAGTATTTTGACAGATAATACAAAAAAAAAGTTCGCGAAATTTAGTCTTAAGGTGGATGCTCCAGGGTAGCTCGCGAAATTTAAATTTTCGTAAGTTTTTTGCGATTTACAGATCGATATCGGATTGTATGATGATAAAATACATATTCGCGGTAGTTAAATGTATGTGTTTACTCAGTTATACTTGTTAAAACCATCAACATAACTGTAAGATAGAGAAGTTCTACAACGTCAAGTGTTTACTAAAATGGTACATTGTAGATCTTCACTAAATTGCGGAGCTATGTGGATAGTTTTAACAAGTATTGTTGTGTAAACACATTTATTTCACAACCGCGAATATATATTTTATCATCATGGTATCTGATACCCTGGAGCATCCACCTTAATTGTAAAGATAAGTTTGTGAACTTCTGAGGAATCGTCGAAATTACTTTTCCTGACTCTGGCGGCAACTAGGACATCGCAACTATTTCGAATTGAATTTATGCCATACGACTTTTTATCCTCACCGCGCCCGTGGAAAACCACCTTTAGGCTAAGTGTATTTTCATGTAGAATCTAGTCTATGATCTCTGCAATAATGTTGTATATGGCCGCTCTCAGTGGCCCTCGCTTCCTAATAAATCTGTCCTTATAGTTATAAGCTTGTAATATATACTAGTAGAATAGTTTAGTAAAGGGTTTTTAATTAGTGACTAGTGACAAAAGTTAATATTTTGTGTGTCCAAATAAATGATCTAAATGGAATTTTAAAATGGTGTTTCTTTTTTTTGTGTAACATTCTACATTACTCTTGAATCTGCAAGGAAAGAGGGGAGGCCAGAGGGTATCTAATACCTAGCACCCCCCACGTAAGTTCAAGTCCCTAGTCTCAATAACAATTAGACGTAATCGAACCCAGACCCAACTGGACTAGGGAAGGGTTTAGATAGTAGAAAATATAATAATATCCTAACTAATATAGTCTGTCACGCTTTCCGAATAAAACGGCTGAACCGATTTAGATGAAATTTAGCATGGACGTAGATTGAAACCTGGGCAAAAACATTGGTTATTTTTTATCGGTGTGTGTGAAGTATTTCCCTCAGTACCCACGCATATGATAGACAGACAGAGTTTACTCGTATTTATAAATAACTAATTATTTCCCGTGGTTTCACCCGTGTCCCGAGGAAACTACTCCACGTACCCGGATAAAAAGTAGCCTAAAACCTTCTCCAGGGTCCCCTCTATCTCTTTATCAAATTTCAGCCAAATCGGTCGAGCCGTTCGCGCGTGATGCGATGACCACGGGAAATAAGGATTCTCTTTTATAATTGTATCGTCGGCGTCAGTGCAGGACCTTCTAAATGCAAAAAAAGTTTGTTTTACAGGAGACAGTAAAAACTTTCTTAAAAGCGATGCGAACAAATTAATACAACTTTTTTCAAAAACATATTTTTTTCCATTTAGAAGGTCCTGCACTGACGCCGACGATATATAGATTAAAGATTAGTTCATATGTATTTATTTTAATATGTAAAAGGTTCTTGTACTAGGAATACATATAGGAATTCGCCTGTCTAACATAACAATTTACTGAGGGAACCGGGTGACCTACTTGATTCACGCTGGCAGTCAGCCAAGACTCCTAGGTATGGGCTAGGCATACACAAGTATGTCTGCATACAACGAATAGTTAGTAGTTCATTTAATTATTGTATAGGTAGGGTTGCCATAATTATTGGATCCTCCCAACTCTTGCTTGACGAGCCAGCCCGCGCGCTGAGCCTATAGCATAAAAAGTCCCGTAATAATAATAATACTTGCTGCTAGCAACACCAAAGTGTCAACAAAAAAAAAAAAAACACACGTCTTAAATTTTAATAAAATTCTGGAGAATACAACAATAAATTTAATATACAAATAAACTTAAATACCTATTCCAATACCAAAATAAATAAATAGAACAAGCCACAAGAATAAAATCACTACTAAAATGAAAACAAGAATAGTGCAATTACAGCAGAATGACAGTGTCAATCTCATTATGTGACATATCGAAAATGAAAATATATTATTTTATATTCGACGAAATATGTGAAATATGTTGACTAGAGCAGCAGCACGCAGCGCACGCCCACCACCCCCGGAGTCGTCGCTCAGCTCCGCCTCGCCATCGCCGGACCCCGGATCACCCGTGACACCGGCGACTGCAGTTGCGTCGAGCTCGAGCGACGAGTATTTTTCCCCGCCGACGTCGCCAACACCTGTACGTCGGCAGAGGAGAGGCCGGCCACCGAGGAGTTTGGGATCCAGGGGCCAACCGGCCCTGAGCAGGGTCCCCGCTATCGGTGGTTGTGTGCAGCGCATGAAATGGACTCAAATCATCAATGAGAACGTCATGCGCGCATATTACGGGTCTACAGAGGGGGGAGCTAACCTCACTGCGTACCGTGAAAGGATGCTGTCTCTGTTCCAGGTACTTGAGCCAGCAGTCAACGTGTCGGCCCAACGACTGTCGGATCAGGTGCGCGTTATCCAACGAAATCACAGGTTGGACGACGCCACACTTGATAGGCTGCGCTCAGAGGTGCTGAGCAACCTTATGATCTCTTCTTCGTCACAGACTGCGGCACCACCGCCAGCAACGGGTAGAGCCACGCCGCGGTCTCACCGCATTGATGAAGATGATGATGATAGGGCTGTTACAGTAAGTAGTCAGTGCAACGACCGATTGAGGAGCGCCCTGGAAGATGCGACCCGGGAATTTCGATCCACTCCTATCGAATTTAGACCGCGTCTACCTCGATTGCCTATGCACAAAAAAAATAGGGCGCTGGTGTGTGCCCTGGATTCGCTGCTTGAAAGCTATTTTGAAAGCAGCAAAGATCTCTTCGATACGAACTCAATTCTGTACTGCGCGGCGGTTGCGGCATGTCGTGTGGCAAATGTCAAATTTCCGGATAGTGACAATGCCACACGACCAAAACCAGCCGTTCCAACCTGGCAACGCAGGATTGAGCGTCGTATCGAGGGGGCCAGGGTACTCATCGGCAAACTCTCTTGCTTCAGGGAGGGTAATACCCGAGCAAGGGTGATGCGCTTTGTGAGACGGGCGTATGTGGGGACTGGAGTCAGCCCCCAAGAATATATGTCTCGTGTCACAGAGCGCATCGACTTCCTGAAGCAAAAGGTGTGTGCATGGGCAAAGCGTATTCGACGGTACAAGCGACGGGTGGAGCGTTATACCCAAAACCGCATGTTCCAGAGCGACCAAAGGTGGGTGTATAGAGCTTGGGAGCGACCTGAGCAAAGTGTGTCAGGCGAGCGCCGCCCAGATGATGATGCCACAAGTACGTTCTGGCGCAGCATCTGGTCGGCGCCCGTATGCCACGATGAAGGTGACTGGATGTGTGATGTTGAACGGGAGTGTGAATCAATAACAGAAATGGAGGAGGTTACCATCACCTCCTCCGATGTAGCCAGTGCAGTCCGTCCAATGCCGAATTGGAAATCACCGGGACCGGATGGACTGCACAACTTTTGGCTTAAATGGCTACAGAGTTCACACACTCGTTTGGCATCACAGTTCCAGTTAGCTTTAGAGTCCGGGTCGCTACCACAGTTTCTAACTACAGGAGTTACCCACCTGCTCCATAAATCAGGTAGTGCCGCGGAACCTAAGAATTATAGACCGATCACGTGTTTACCGACGGTCTATAAACTTCTTACATCTATTTTGAGAGCTAAAATAAATAAACATATTGACAATAATTCCATCATGTCTGCCTCTCAAAATGGATGTAGGAATGGGTCCCGTGGTACTAAGGAGCTGCTCCTCATCGATATGGTCATAAGCCAGCAGGTTCGTCGATCCCGAAAGAATCTATCGACATGTTGGATAGATTACAAGAAGGCCTACGACTCGGTCCCTCATACATGGCTCATGAGGGTGCTGGAGCTGTATAAAGTAAATACAACTCTACGCACCTTTCTTGTGTCATGTATGGGGCAGTGGAGGACGGTCCTTCGCTATCCAGGATGTCGATCGATTCAAGGGAACGACGAGCCTATTAAAATCGAGCGGGGAATATTCCAGGGTGACAGTTTGAGTCCACTTTGGTTTTGTTTAGCCTTGAACCCTCTGAGCACTTTGCTGGAGGGGTCAAGACTGGGCTATCCTTTGCGAAGAGATGGTCAGGTTGTATCCCACTTGCTTTATATGGATGACTTGAAATTGTTTGCCCCCACTAAATTGCAACTGATGAAGTTACTAAAGGTAACCGAAACTTTCAGTAGCTCCATCAGGATGGAATTTGGTGTGGATAAATGCGCAGTCATGCATGTAAAGCGAGGAGGGATTGTGGAATCCGAGGGAGTTCAACTCTCGGATTCTATTAGCTTGAGATCACTCTCCGTAAACGATACATACAAATACCTGGGTATGTCGGAGGGGCTAGGCATCAACGTGGCTGACATGAAACAATCGTTACGGGAGCGTTTCTTTGGTCGCCTGAATAAGGTTCTTAAAAGTTCCTTATCAGGTGGCAATAAGGTCCGCGCCTTTAACGGTTGGGTCATGCCAGTCCTGATGTACTCCTTTGGCATACTCAAGTGGACTCAGACTGAACTTGACACCCTGGATAGAAGAGTACGGACACTGTTGACCGCAAATCGGATGCATCACCCACGATCATCGGTGATGAGATTGTACATCCCGCGGAAGTGCGGGGGTCGAGGCTTCCTAAATGCCAAGACTCTCCACAACCGTGAGGTGTGCAATCTCAGGGAATACTTCCTGAAATCCGACGTGGGTGTGCATCGAGATGCGGTCGCAGTGGACAAGGGACTCACCCCGCTGTCGCTGGCTAAAGAGAACTGGCGCATACCAGTAGTACTCACTACCAATGACCGCAAGGAAGTATGGCAAAGCAAGGAGCTTCACGGACGCTTTTTCCGGGCCCTTCACGGGCCCGACGTAGACTTTATAGCGTCCGTATCTTGGCTACGCTTCGGTGACCTCTTCGGGGAAACCGAAGGGTTCGTCTGCGCAATTATGGACGAAGTTATCTTGACGAACAACTACCGGAGATATATTATGAAAGATGGGACGGTTGACATATGTCGGGCATGTCATCGTCCAGGTGAGTCTATCAGACATATTATCTCTGGCTGTTCTCGTTTGGCTAACGGCGAATACTTGCACAGACATAACCAAGTGGCCAAGATCATCCACCAGCAACTTGCTTTGCAATACAAACTCGTGGATCTTGAGGTACCGTACTATAGGTATGCGCCCGACCCAGTTCTGGAAAATGACCATGTCACGTTGTACTGGGATCGGTCTATCATCACTGACAGGACTATTGTAGCCAATAAGCCTGACATAGTGGTGATAGACCGATTAGCGCGCCGCACAATGATTGTCGACGTCACCATTCCGCATGACGAGAATCTCGTGAAAGCCGAGAAAGAGAAACAAATAAAGTATCTCGACTTGGCGCACGAGGTTGTCGACATGTGGAATGTGGACTCTGCTGTCATTGTGCCGATAGTCGTGACAGCCAATGGCCTGATGGCCAAGAGCCTCGATCAACATCTCGCGAGGCTCTCGTTAGGCGGCTGGGTCAAGGGCCTGATTCAGAAGGCGGTTCTCCTTGATACGGCTCGTATTGTGAGGAGGTTCCTGTCTCTGGAGCCCTAACCACCGGTAGCTTGGACCCTGTTCCCGACATCGGTGGATCCCTATTTTTTATATTTTTAAATGTTTTTTTATATATTTTTTTATAATGAATATTTAAAAATAAAAAAAATATGTATGGAATTTAAATAAAGGGAATAATACTTGATATAATCCAGCTAGGACCTAGTAGTAACTAGCTACTCCCTAGTGACGCTCTAAGCCGAGGTTCGCGCTTCGTTTTAAACTTAGTTGTAAGCCTTTTTTTAGGGTTCCGTAGTCCGACAAGGAACCCTTATAGTTTCGCTCTGTCCGTCTGTCTGTCTGTCTGTCTGTCTGTCTGTCTGTCCGCGGCATAGCTCCGTGGTTTTTGTTATTAGAAAACTGAAATTTGGTATGAATATGTATATTGATCACGCCGAGAAAGTGGTAAAATAAAATTTAAAAATATATTTTTTTTTAGGGTAGCTCCCAAACATGTAAAGTAGGGATGAATATTTTTTTTCTCGCGTACCCTTTCGTGTGGGGTATCGTTAGATAGGTCTTTCAAAAATATTATGGGTGTGTGAAGACCATTTTTCAGTTAAGCGAGCCATTTGCGAAATATCTAGATTTTAAGTGAATTTTTTTGTTCGATACGAGTTACCCCCCCCTCTAACTTTTGAATGGCTGTACCAAGAAATGTGAAAAAAATCACAGACGTAGTACATGTAATGAAATTACAAGGAAAACTATCACGGCTAAGTAGGCTTAACCGGTTACAGAGCTATAGTCGACTAACTAACTCCTACTACGGAACCCTACAGCGCGTGGCCCGACACGCACTTGGCCGGTTTTTTTTTTTTCGGATGGGAAATCATCAAATGACCCCTCCCGCCGTGGGTGGGGCGGGAGGGAGTGTCAGACTCTTACTGGCTAAAACCCATCCATGTTCCTTCCTCAGCCCTTTGTATACCGGGGGCGCGGTATCTCTTTCGAACGTCCCGCAGCCTTAGTTGTAAGGCTTGGCTGGAGGCCTTAATTTAATTAAGCTATGTGTGTACTAAATTTCATCCAAATTCGTAGCGTGAGAGAGTAACGGAGATCTATCCATCCACACAAACATTCGCATGTTTAATATTAGTATTAGGATGTAGGCCGAAGTTCACCGACAAGATAACGGCCCGATTAACTTAAACAGCTGTTAACCATGTACCATAGATTCAAACTTCCAACTTTCAATGCATAACGTATTATGTATTTGAGATTTTTATTCCTGAAACGGTCGATTACCAAAACATGGTTGAACTAGAAGTGGGTAACACGAAAATTTCAGCTTCCTGGTTAAAAAACGTTGTTGTTTAACGGGCCGATTATGTAACCATCTGTTGGTGAAGCCCTTAGAGGAATAACCTGGCAAGTACCAACGTGACTTTTCTAAAGTCATATGGACCTACTTTCTAAGTATATCTTAGACACCACTGACTAACGGTGAAGGAAAACATCGTGAGGAAACCTGGACTTCAAAGTCTGAAATCGCCAATCCGCCTTAAGCAAGCCTGGCGATCAATGCTCATGCGGTCTGTATGAGAAGAGGCCTGTGCCCAGCAGTGGGACAATATATAGGCTGATGATGATGATTTCGAGCAATCGTATTTCCAGAGCAGTGTTGCCGTTAGCGTACATATACATTTAACGTTCCCTTTAAGCCTCCCATGTGTAATGTATAATGGGATCAATTTATGTACCTTTTCAACGTAACATCCATAATCATAATATCTCATAGTCTCTCGCTGTCTCGCATTCTTTACGAGAGGGCGAGAAGCAGTAGTGAGTAATTTAAGTAAAAACATCGCTTATGTACCTCTTAACCCAAAATGTACCTCTTCAGTGCTGGATGTGGGTACGTTTGTAGCTTTTGGGAACTCAGTTGCGGCAACACTGTCCAGAGTCAATCATGCACAATTACGTATAAAACCTACCAATCAAATTACAGTATACAAAAAAATTGTACCAACATAATATTATTCTCTTTCAAAGAATCAGTCGGTCGTGTAGAAAAATAATAACTGCTTGTCGAACCAAGAGAGGATGACTCACACATTTAGTAATAAGTATCTAGCTTTACGACTGAGTCTAGACATTACCTCAGACCTGTTCCGTAATCACAGAACCTACATCCCACTAATATTATACATACGAAAGTTTAAAGGGATGTGTGTATGTGTGTTACTTACTCTCTCACCCAAAATGTATTTGAATTAAAATTTGAAACACATAGGAAGTGGTGAGGTGCGGGCGTTTTGGGGGCTGTCGTTTGTAAATTTGACGTTCAAAAAAGTGCTGATTTTCAGCCTAATTTGACGTCTTTTTTTTATGAAATTTAGAATACACATAGTTTATAACCTGGATTAACTTAAAGGATATTTTAATTCAGGTATCTGTAGCTACTTAATTCTTAGTCCATACAGACAAAGTCGCAGCTAGCGTATTATAAACGTGAGTGAGTGAGTTATAAAGCAAGGATGCATGCATCGACGTCTGTTACTCTTTAAAAAAGACTAAACCGATTTTTATGAAACTTGGCAAACAGATATACCATGTGTTATTTTATTTTTTTCCGACATAACCTCTCGTAGGGTGCTTCTAACCTATTCAACCTGCTTAACCGTAGGTCCTATTTACCCAATTCTAAACTGCACGTAGACGAACCCGCGGGAGTTAGCTAGTTTTTAAACATGCAGACGAACCTGCGGGCGTAAGCTAGTATTAAGCGAATGCAAAATTAACTCTGTTTGTCGATTTATTACGCTTGCATGTCAAGTTCTATCGCCTTCCGATTCTCACATTAATTCTGTGGCGTGCGAAAAAAAACTTTAGGTATGCACCAATTTAAACCTGAATTAAAAAATAAGTGTCTAAACTGGGTGTCGGAATTCTTCGGTCGATCGACTTCCTACAAGACATGGGTTCGAAATTTTAGCAAGTCTCCCACGCGACACCGCCGGAATATGCGATGCGTTTGCAAAAGGGTTCCGCATATTTAATTTCGAATATGGAATCTTATCTTTATTCATTACGAATTATGATTAATTTTCCCGCACACGATGTGAGAGTTTACTGAGAAAGTTTCACTTGATCAGTTCGTTTTCGTACATGTTTATACAATTTCGTATACTACGGTATTTTAAAAATCAGATTAATGTTGTGAAAATATTTTAACGCGCATAAAAGATGGAAACTTTTTTTATTGTTTTATGAGACATACCAAAACAGTTTCAATTATGTATAAACCCAAATATAATTCACATAAAAATGCTCATTAACGTACTCAAATAACACATAAATATATATAACTTCATAGCAAAATCATACCGTTGATGCTGCACTTAGACTTAAGAGAACTTAGTAGGACACGAAATAGAATTTCTCTTTTAGATAAGCTCATAATTTCATACAAATTCCGTTCGACTTTCAAATGTATTGGTGAATATTCCATTCATTTCAAACGAAACAACAATCATTCAATCAGTCTTCTCAAACAACATAACTCAATTTAACACACGCAATTCTATTAAAAAAATACAAATAACATAACAGCCCATTCGTCAACATCACATTCCTCGATTATTATTTATTATCGTCCTTTCTAATCGTGTTACTCATTGAAGAACCATGACAAAAATGACTGATGGGTACACGGTACCCTAAAAAGAGTAAATTAAAAAAAATACGTAAGCATTGGAGGGTGCGCGTGAGTCAGAGATTGACGGGAATACTCCGAGAGTGAGTCATGACACTGTTGCTAGGTTACACCTCATTTCATAATCTTGTGTGTTATAAAATAAACTTGAACTCTGCCCGTAATGTAAACCAACTTCGTTTAAAAGTGTTGTATTTTTTTCAATTTGTTTGCCAATAAAAATGAAATATATTTTACGCGTATTATTTTTAAATTCGGCGGAAAACGGAGGATATACATTTTCATAATGACCAAAGATGAAAAAAACTTCGCAGAATAACTAAAACAAACCTGCGACTTGGTTACACAAACATTTAAGTAATTGGTTTAGTAGTTTTTAAAATAAACAACTTAAATTCTGTAACTATAGCTTTTTCGACCACAAGACAACACAATATCATTTTTTCGACTTTGCATGTAAAATCATAAATTGAAATCTGAAATTTTCAATAAAATTATCTTTCTACTACTCCGACCTTTCTTTACCAGTATATTTATATAAGAGAGATATTACAATACGACTCTTACTTTACAGCGTGGCAACAACGCTGTCTTCGATTCCAATAATTAAAAGTACTTCATAATTATTTTATTCTCTTTCCTGTTCAAAAGGAGCATCATTGCTTCAGTTCACTGGAACTCTCACGCGATTCCACATAGCGTGTAGCTTGGGAGGTAGAAACGTGTATTATTCCTTACTTATACGTATGGGTTTTGTCAAAGTATTTTCATAACAGCTACCGCTGTAAATAATTACTAGTAATTTAGTACCAAATTGATTGTCTTATTACGAAACTTTCACTCTCTTATTCATTACCAGCGACTTCGTCCGCGTGGAATAGTGGTGCTCCGCTCCTATTGGTCTTAGCGTGATGATATATAGCCTATAGCTTTCCTCGCTAAATGGACTATCTAACACTGAAAGAATTATTTAAATCGGACCAGCGGTTCCTGAGATTAGCGCGTTTAAACAAAATGACAACATTTCCCTTCACTGCTCTACTCCTATTGATTGTAGCGTGATGAAAAGTATACTATAACCATCTCAGGAGTATGACAAATAATTGTACCAAGTTTCGTTAAAATCCGTCGAGTAGTTTTTGTTTCTATAGAGTTTATACAGACAGACAGACAGACAGACAGACAGACAGACAGACAGACAAAAATTTTACTGATTGCATTTTTGGCATCAGTATCGATCCCTAATCACCCCCTGATAATTATTTTGGAAATATATTTCATGTACAGAATTGACCTCTCTACAGATTTATTATAAGTATTTATTTATTTATTATTATTTATTATAAGTATAGAAGAAGATATAGAAGAAGAAGATAGATATAGATGACACCTTTTGCCTTAAAAGCCTTTTTTAGCTATCGACTAGTTAGTCCCTTTCTTTCAAAGTCCATTTGAACTTGACAGATAAGATATAGTGTCATTATGATTACGAGGGTCAAACTGTAACACGTCCAATTTTTATAACTTAACTAATATCAGAATAAAGTTTCAAATACAAAAACTTGACTTACGGTTTAAACGTGGACTAAAGTAAGACCAAGGTTCGTGAAAAACCAAATTGATTTCGATCCAAATCTAAAAAAAACAGTAAGTAACCGTAATCAATTGTCCGTAATTTAAAAACAAAAAATACTTCATGAGCTTATGCTATTAAAATATTAAATTAAGCTGTTACCGCCAGAAACCGGCGCGTGATATGCTGGCGCCTAATAATGATCTTATAGCAAGGAGATTAAACGTCTTAGGTTGCTAAGAAAACTTTAGGCGTCTTGAATTTTTTATAGGCAATAATCATGGTTTGTATGAAAACACAGGTTACTATATTTTAAAATCCTGTTAGATATAAGTACATATGGTTGTAGTCTAAGTACCTATGTAGTTTTTATTATATTAAATTGTTATATTCGAGTCTAAACAACAAAATTGTGTCTAAAGCGACGAAAGAATTATGTAATTGCGATAGGAATCACAAATCTCTTGTTGTCAAGAAAACCTTAATATTTATTCAGGATTTTCTGAATATAGAATTCTAGACAACCAATTCATTGAAACTAAAAATATAGTATAACGTGTTTCTTCGCATTTACCTATTAATTGTAAAAACGTTAAATATATTCTCAATCATTCGTCTCGCCTGTACGCCTTTTGGAAATATCTTAGCAATGAAGACATTCATCGAATCTTAAAAATCACAGAAGCCGTAAGGCGTTATGTGTACAAAACTCATTATCAAAAATATTTAGATTAAGTGAATACAAACAAACAAGCTATCAAACTAGACTAGTAAAAATTATGAACTGAATTACTGAAACAGGGGTTAAATTGAAAGTGACATGTCGTTTTTGTAACAAACAAATAATTTAATTCTCAAAACACGCGCTAAACCAAACCAGTTTAATTGTTACTAATCCACAAAGAAGTCTGGGGTTGACTTAAAAGTTTTTCAAAAAATAGGTCAATCAAAAAACCTTTATAACATCAACAATGTCCTTTTAATTTACAATAATGATTATCAACAAACGACAATACGTTTTGTGTGCTCAAAAAATCATACAATATACACAGCACACGACCAACACCGCGATTCTAATAAACGCGTTCCTAATTAGAGACATTTAACCTTTCTTGATATGCAAATTACAAGGTGAATGGGATTACAAAGATGATAATTTGTAACAATAGTGCCTAAACATGTAAATATTTGATGGGTATATTCTTTACAAAAGAACAAGAAAATGCTGGCAAGAATGAAGAAGGTCTTAAGGTTAGAAGCATAAAGTTTGTGACAGAGAGATAATATGGGAGACGTCTATCTTTGCCCAGCAGTGAGTCAATACAAGTTAAGTAAAAATATCTAAGCAGAACCAATTTTTATTTAAATTTTTGTGCACAATATATAAATAATAAGCACATTGGCGGACTTGAAATAAATTTTCATATAATTATGTAAGCCTACGCGAGAAAACGCAAAAGTAACTATACTAAAATAGCCTTTATTTCAAAGAAAAGTTATTAATTCGACGTCTCAAGTTACTTTATACAGCCAGGCACATTATGTAAGTTCTTTATTTCAGGATAAAAATATGAAATGAAATTGTTTATTTTGCGATATGGTATCACTTTTACGTGCCAATAATTTGTGTTTAAAAGAAAGTTGGCGCCGGCATTCTGACAACTCCTGAGAAGAAATGCCGAAACAAACTCAGGGGTCGTGGTCTCTTTTAAAGTCATTAAATTGTATTAATGTGAGTGGAATTGTGCTGAGCAAAGTATTTGAGTTTTTTTTTTGTATTGAGATTGGCCTTTTGAGGAAAGGATATAGGCACGAATCCATTTAATTAATTTAAAAGACCGCATTTCAACATCCCGACTCAAACATGCTTATTTGACATGTAACAAAGACACACAATACAATACTGATGTTTTAAAAAAAGAATGAACCACGTCAATATTTTTTTTTATAATTATTATCGTCTACAAGTAAATTGTTTTCCTTTAATTAAAAACTGTGGCTCATGAGTCTTTATTTTCAAATTAAGACGCGGTATGGAGGCGTAAAAATGGCCACAGTGCCATAAAATAAGTAATAGAAGAGTGCTTTGCAAATAAGTTGTATTGTTTGACGACCAATGGGTAGGGGAACCATTTGTTTTAAAGTATTGGGATTAAATTTTCAGAGTCTGGCACTAAATTAGGTACTACATATCTAGGTACATGATGCTTCTGCCCATGAACCCGTAGACTTATACCTATGTAAATGCAACATATTTAATGTACACATATAGCTTTTTATGAGTGAAAACAATAAAAGATTTCAAACAAATTCAGAAACTTTTCTTCTTTATAATTTCTCTAGCTTCTGCCCGAGACTTCGTCCGCGTGGAATAGTGGTGCTCCGCTCCTATTGGTTAAGCGTGATGATATATAGCATATAGCCTTCCTCAATAAATGGGCTATTATCACACTGAAAGATTTTTTCAAATCGTACCAGTAGTTCTTAAGATTAGCGCGTTCAAACAAACAAACTCTTCAGCTTTATTATGTTAGTATAGATAAGCAAAGATCGCGATGGTATTCTATAGTTTTAAAATTTTTCTTGATTATTTGTGTTTTGGATTTCTTAGTAAAACCATTCATATTTTTAATACTATTCTGCCCCATATTTCTCCTCAAATTCTTCTTAAGGACTTTCTTTATTTAGCAACACTCGTCATTGGTGTGGAAATATTTAATAAGCACAATTTAAAACAGACTTGCAATCGAGACAATCCCGCGAAATTAAAACATCTGGCGTTCCTGTTATATGAAAATTTTGAATTAGGAATGCGTGGATGAGTGATGGCGCATGCGCGGGGTGCTGGCCCTGATTGGCTATTGTCTGCGCAGCTTGGCTGCATCTGCATTTCACTCCATTGAAGTGTATTTGTTATTGTAATAGAGATTTATGTTATATTTATTTTAATATTCGTTTAATGGATTCGGTGTTTGTTGATACAATATTTAGAGGGTAAGTACCTATTTATAATCATACATACACCTATTGTTTACTTGTTGATATTTAAAAGTTGTGGAAGTTCATACGTACGTAGTATTATTATTGATCTGTGATATGTAGATCGGTAGGTTAAATGCCTAAAAATACTTTATTTCGGGTCCCAAACGTAATTACATGAAAGTTGAATTAATCTTATCAGACTAGCGTAAAGATTTTCGCGCGCGTATGTTACATTACGACTATTGAAAAATAAAACGAATTGATAATGAGGGTACCTACCTGCGAAGTCAATAAGTGTGAATAATACAGAAGTACTTACCAACTTATTTACTTCACGACATCGGAATTAATTGAATCAATCACACCATTAAAAAGCGACAACTTTTTTATAATAAAAACTTAACCACATGACATAAAAAATAGTACATACTTTTTTAAAACACATTCGAAAATAAAATTCCAAAAAATGACATTTTAAGTGCCCCTATTCGCCAACAGATGTCGCCACTTCACGGATCAACGACCTCTGTTTCGGCCGGTCGCCACGGGAGGGCCCTGTAGTACGCTTTTAGAAAAGAACGTAAGCAGAAATATATGAAGTAAACCCCTGGTGAGATTGGCATTTAACATATTCTTTATATTCTAGTTTTCAAGGAGGTGTTGGGTACAAGTGGTATTGATAGTTTTGAAGAGTGAGTCTTTTGTACGCGTTTAGTCTTTAACTAGCATCTGCCCGCGGCGTTGCCCGCATTTTTTGCACGTGGAACGGAGTCGCTGGTATTATAAAAGCTACTTTCTATTGGAGAACGAATTTTGGAAATCGCTACAGAAGTAAATGTAGGTACTTTCGGAGATTACCAACTGCATACATACCTAAAAAGAAACCATTTTTTTTCCACTTGGTGGCTAAATACTCAGTATCGTCTTGTTGGTGGCGAACCTACAACCTCTTGCTTAGTAGACGCACATTAATAGGTAATCAATGATTTTTACTGCCACGTTGGTCTTGTGGTCGAAGTCGGTAGACGCTCGTTAGACTGCTGCGAACAGGGGGTCGATTCCCAGGTCAGGCCGACATCAAGAAATAGCCCGGAGTCAGGTAGTCGTACACCCCTGTACCTGGAACGTACGTTACGCCTTCATTCTCAGCTTGCTTGATAGCAGTCGTTGTAAGAATTCCATGTCAGAGGCCGTCAGGTAGACTTGAGGAAATCTCTAACACTAGGGCTTGTTTGGTGGGGATGCGGGATGTTCGAAAGAGTCACCGCGCCCCCGGAATAGGAAGGGCTGAGGAAGGAACATGGATGTGTTTTAGTCATTAGAAGTCTGACACTCCCTCTCGCTCCACTCACGGCGGGAGGAGTAATTGGAGGATTTCCAATCAGAAAAACAAAAAAAAGGGTTTTTTTGGTAGTAAACCTACAATGTTCAAAAATAACTGCCACTTAGTAACTAGTCGGTATACCCAAAGACAAGGAAACCAATATCCTCCCCTTGTTGAATTACGATCGTTGCATAAATTTAACGCTTCAAGACTGAGGGGGTGGGCAGAGCGGGTGCTTGCGGCTTGCGGTGTGGCAGTTTTACTAAATTTACACTAAGGGCGAGCATAGTGAGCCTGGCTTATTGAGGAAATAACCACTTACATAATTATTATCCTTACTAATATTATAAATGCGAAAGTAACTCTGTCTGTCTGTCTGTCTGTTACGCTTTCACGCCAAAACTACTGGACCGATATAAATGAAATTTGGTACAGAGATAGAATAGACCCTGAGGAACAACATAGGCTACTTTTTACCCGGGTGCGCTAAGTAGTTCCCTCGGGATGCGGGTGAAACCGCGGGAAACAGCTAGTAATCTATAAGACTGACTAGTTCAATGTATGATGTCTTTACTTACCTTTACTTACGCGTCTACTACTTATACTCGCAGCTTCGTCTGCGTTTTGTCTTCTAGTTGAGTTCAGATACCGGGATAGAAAATGCCGTTTAATCCAGGTATTATACTACCTACGTCAATACCAAATTTCATCCAAATCCCTTCAGTAAATTTTGCACATACACGCGAAAATAAATACATGATTAATACTTATTATAATTAAAAAAAATGCTTTATTGTTATTGATGGTGCATAATGAAAACAACGTCTTATTTTATTGTCCTACGGCTGGGCGAATGCCTCTTCTCTTACAGAGAAGGTTGTACAAGCATTGATGACCACACTTGCTAAAGACTGATTGGGGATTACAAATCTTGTTATATAAGACCAAATTTCAAAAAACATCCAAAATTTTTGAAGCCAAATTTCAAATCTATTATATTCTTTTCTTGGATGCGGTCTCTTTAACCGCCAAACTAGCACGTCATGTTTGCAGAAAAAAACATAATAATAGATACCAAATTGTACTAATGAACCCTGTAATAACTCGCTATCAGTATTTAAGACAATCAGGTCGACGGGCGGTCGGTTCGACCCCTGGGCGCAACCGAACGCACCTGGTTAGAACTTTACTGGAAATTATACATCTGGTAACGTTTTAAAGGAATTTGTAAAATAAAGAAAGATTGAGAAATTAAATAGGAGATAGTTTGCTTGCTAAAATAATATATTTTTAGATGCATATCAGGGTAATGCAATGCAAATCAAGTTAACTTTAAAATATTTTATTAAATTTATTATCTTTTTTCAGTTTACAATAAATAAAAAAATAGACATGAAATTCTCACTTTTTTTTCTTTCTTCGCTTTATCATTAGCCATAATGCTACACGAATAAAATGTTTGTTTCTGTATTATTTTTATAGGTATTAATTAAAAATCAATGCATTTGAAACCGCTGCAGAGCAAAACTTCTTAAGCATCGGTTACCATACTTATTTGATCAGGTCAGTTTACTTCCAATAAATCACCAATATTACAAGAAGGCAAAAAAGACCGAAAAACCTTTCCAATAATTATTTCTATAGACTATAACGAACCTTGTAATTGTCGATCTAAATCTAAGACAATGGTCTACCGGACCCTTGTTTACACCTGGCGTGACCCTTACTCCCTCGTATACATCTGGTCATAGTATATTGAAGGGTTAGAAAGGGCACCAACAAAATGAGAATTTTATTTGGATAGATACATTTGCCGATTCGGTTTCTATTGTTGATCGAGTGTCGATTGAATAGGCTTTTGTAGATATAGTCTGTTCCAATTGATTTTAAGAAAAATGTAAACAAAGTCGTTACCTATTTTGTTCTAATTCTGCCACAGAAATTAACAAAATAAGGATGGCGCATTTATGTGATTTCATGCTCTAAACATCACCATTCATCATTTAATGCTGTTTTATTTATATGAGTGGTCGATACATCAAAATGGATGCCATCGATATCGTCATATCGAACTTCTAATGCTTTATTTTCCGTCGAGATGAGATATTTGTTTAACTTTAGATAGAAATCATTTTAATTTGTGCTTATTTTTCGTATACATTTCAATAAATCAGGTGTACAATTACAGTTTAGATTTGAGCCTGATATAAGGCATGAAAAATATACATGAATGAACGTTTCAAATTCCATCCATATTTATTATATTGTTTATCTTTCATTTTCTTCGTAAAAAGAAAAATGTCTTTCAAAATAGATTCCTAAGTCTACGGAAAGGTCGCGTCTTCATTACGCCTTCAAGACTGCGGAGGGTTAAAAATTAGTTTTTATCCAATTTACTCTACACCTGGAGTGTGGCTTACCCTGCAAGATGTAAGGCACAAAGTTGCATCGTTAAATGTTATTTATAGCCGTACTAACGTTCATTTAAAAAGGGTTTTTTCATTTAAAACGGTTAAGTTCAATAAATTCAAAAAACTGTCAGACATTCTACTTTAAAATAGTTTCTATTATTTATGAATCCGTCTTAGTTTACTTCATGTAGCACGTGCCAATATAAATGCCGAGATGCAAAGGTATATCAATCAATTTAGTAACATAAAGATAAAACTAGGTAAACTAATTTCCGCCATATTATCATTATCTGCGTAGCCTTTTCTCAACTATATTATGGTCGGCTCTCAGTCTAACCACATGCAGCTAGGTACCAGTATTTTACATGGAACATTGTGGACTACCTCCACAACTGAAATTTCTAAAGGTCGGTAACAGCGCCACCTATTGGGTCCAATTATAGCGTAGAATCATCCTGGTCCCATAAGTACAAAAACAGAATTTTATCATTATTGGTCAACCCGATGGGAGGAGAACAATTGTGAACACACAAGAATTTTGCACATAATATGCTAAGCCCGAGAGCTCAAGATTAGCCGTGAAACTATGTCTATTATTTTTAACACTGTCAGTATTTCCATCCAACAAAACAAATAGGAAAAAGTACTATCATTAATGTCAGAATTACATAGATAAATCGTTCGTATCCTACTCATATTATAAATACGAAAGTTTGCGAAGATGTGTGTATGTTTGTTACTCTTTCACGCAAAAACTAGTGAATGAATTTGAATGAAATTCG
Organism: Pyrrhia umbra; assembly: GCA_963891755.1. NCBI lineage: Eukaryota > Metazoa > Arthropoda > Insecta > Lepidoptera > Noctuidae > Pyrrhia > Pyrrhia umbra. Next base: position 4,368,314 of record OY982935.1, read on the forward strand.
GTACATACATAGTTAACAACATGGATTACCACATAGGATACTTTTATCCACGTGCGCGAATTAGTTCCTTCAGTATGCGGGTGCAACCACAGGATCTGCTAGTATACCATTTTTATTTTTTTGAATCCCAACCGACACACCTAAAAAACCCTTAACTCCAATAAAATTGTTCGTAACCAAGAGACCACTATCAGTAAGACAATCATATTATACCCCAATTTGTAACCCCTGACCCGAACCACCCGAGCCTATCATTATAATGGACCTTATCTCAATTAAAGAATTTTTACAGCCGTTAATTACTAGGACATACTGGGCCTTTAGATTTAAAAATAGGAACAACTAAAACTAAAAAAGACAATTAGGGGTTGCTAAAAGGTAGTTATTTTTAAATCAAGATTTGCTCAAAATTAAAGTTTTTCAGGAACTTGCGGTAGTCGACATTTTGAACACGTAACAAACAGACTAAATAAGCATTTTACATATATACATTCATACCCCAATATTGGATAAGGATTCGAACTTGTAAACACAAAATATAAGAGTAACCACATCGTATGTCTGGATCATCATTTGTTACGCAGTTACGATTAAAAACTGAACCGATTTAAAATATATAAAGCTTAAATCTTGAGGAAAGACATACAATATCTTTATAAGGATATACAGCAGTTTTCATAAAATTATGAAACCTTGGACATTAGTCCAGTCATGAGAAAGTACCAGAAGATTTTTGCCAAAATCTTCTTAGCAGGAAAGAAGATTTCGGCTTCTCTGTTCACTGTGTCATGGTCAGAACATAACCACAAACTACCCTCTGGCCTGCTTATCATCGATCACAAACCATCTGCATTAGAAATGTAAATGATCTACGAACCATCTGCCACGCCACCTGGAGGCGAACCACTGAATTAATTATTAGGCGCACGCGCCGCGCGGGCGCATCCTATGTTTTAAATTAACCATTTATTGGTGACATTAGGGTTGGAGGTTTTATTAAAATGATGGAGTGCTGTATGATTATTTGTTAGATTGAGTTCGATTAGTCGGTTGATTACAGGGACTGCAAGCGAAGTGTAAATATCGTCTACTAGCTCTTTCCCGCGGTGTCACTCGCATGTCGAGGGAACTACTTAACACATCTAAATAAAAAGTACCCTATAACCGTTTCCAGGGTCTCCTATACCTCCGTACAAAATTTCATCCAAATCGGTTCTGCCGTTTAACCGTAAAAGCGTAACAAACAAACTCACTTTTAGTTAGGATAAGGAAGATTTCCTGCCGGGCGAAAACTTGTAAAAGTTTTATTAAGACTGTTGTGTGTGTTGTTGTGAACACATGTTTTTATAATACTTACCTTCTTTCCAAAGAAATAACCAAGCGGCTTGTTGACACTTTCTGTGCCAAAAGCTAAGCATTGCCGTCCAACGTGGCAATACCGCCAGTCTCTTGGGTACACTCCCGGTTTACGGCGTGACGATGAATTTTTTGACGCATTATTTTAATATTATAGAGTATTTTTTTTTTAAATATTAAGAATGATGTAGTGTAAATATCCATAGTATATTGATAACATAAATAATATTAAAAGGATATATAACAAAATAAAATATATGTATATACATTTAAATGCGACAAAAATCAGAATCTCCTTTTCAGGCGGCGGTAAAACAATATCCCAGTTGACGAAGTCGTTTTTATTCCATCCCGATTCACTGCACAAGTCGTGACTATCATTTATAGCTGTTCCCCCATTTTTTCCCCCAAGTTCCTTCATCCTTGAAAAGGTTCCGATGGTGAGAGTGATCTTGAAAGTGTAAGTGTAAATAATATTTATACTAGGAACCGTGAAGTTAACAGTGAATCGGGATAGAATGACTAGCAGGAACCATCTGATCCATTCACGGTTAAACTTAATCCGTCTTACTTATAAAGTACGATTAATTTTTAATCTGCTGTTTAGCAACGGTTTACAAAAATCTCATTCAAAAATGCTGTTTAGCGTTAAACTGAACTTAAGATAGTAGCTTAATCCTGGATTACGACGAAAATAATTCAAATCGGGCAAAACAAAAAAAAAAGAATAAAAAAATATCATGTAAGTTTTTTTTAATAAAAAATCGAATCGGGAGAGCCTCCTTTCCTGCAATGATATACTCGAATCAATTCAAAACTAAATCGATTAAATTTTGCCGCATCACTTTTCCGTGTGGTCGTCGTTCTGAAAGAAAAGAACATACCTAAAGTTGAGAACGTTTAAACAAATAACTGTAGTTTCAGAGATAGAAAGGATGAGATTAATATAAAGAAAGTCGGTGAGAACATTAGAAAGGCTTGTGATGGCGGTTCCGATATATTTAAAGAATGCTCTAATATTATATTCTTTATAACAGTAAGAGACATGCGATTTTCACCCAGTTGCACCAAGTGTGAACTGTCTTCCAAGATCTGTCAAAATGGTGGATAAAATTGAATAATTTTGCTAATATTTTATGTTTTTCGTTTTTTACCTAATTGTTATATCATTGTATTCATACTATAAAAACTACTAAAAGTATGCTAATTATTCATATCATGTTTTATGATATTCGTAAAAGTATAAAAATAATAAAAAGTTTAGTGCAACCGGCTGTTTAAGTTACAAAAGTAATTCATATAAATTAAATTTACAGTTTATTTCGCGTTTAAATGAAATTAATAATTTATTTTGTACTTTTGTCCACGACTTTGGGGACTTCGATTTCGGCACAGAGACGGCGATAAAAAGCTCCTGTGTTAATTCAGGGTAGGTACTAGCCATGTGTGGTAAATCCGTTAATGTACGTCTATGGATAGGTAGCCAACTACTCATCGAGACTATTCGAGACGCTTCAGTACCTCGGAGAGTACATCAAAACTGTCGGAACTCGTTCAAATATAATAGTTATTGATAAATCATTTATTTCTCTGCAACATTGGTACACGACATTGATGTTTTTCTTATAAATTAGGTTCTCCATATTTCACCGTCACATAGGTATCCAAAATAGTATTTCTAGGCGACATCATTAAATACAACTACATTAAAACAAAAACTACTGTAAATATTACATAACAGTGTGAGAAAAAAAACATAAAGGATAAAAATAAAGTCAATTAATGGCAATAAAAATTACAATTTCAAAAACAAATATAAATTAAAACAAGTCAACAATAGAGTCAGTCTGGAGTAATTCAAGTCAAGATAAATCGGTCGGTTGAGGTATTTGTAAGAAAATATCAATCAGCTTTTTTGACAGCTTTAATTTAATTACTTTAAAGTCTCCTTACCTGAATTTTCTTCCCCATAAAGGTCATAATGACAGTCGTATAAATAACAGACTTTTTAATTAGCATGACATTGCGCCATACGCGATGGTCAGCCGATGGTGACGGTATGGTCTTAGACCATTTAGGGTCGTTTGTTTGACCCTCCCACCTCTGGAGTGTGTCATTATTATTACAGTAATGTTCCACAGTTATTTAAATTATTTTCTCAAAGCCTTTGAAAGGCGAAAACCTTATTGACACAATAAGGCCTGGACCAAAATTTCGTGAAATTATTTGTTTTCTTCGTATTTTTTTTTTTGAGAGTTGATCAATATTTGTAATTTAATCATTCGAAAATAAAGTATTTCAATGCTATGGATGAGTTTTTTTGTGATTGGATTTCATTAATTAGCAGAATTCTAATGGGTTTTTCTTGGGAACGAAGTACTGCAGCCGCTTTTTTATCTTAGCATATATTTTTTTAATTATACAACTACTAAATAGCACAACAAGTCCTCAATTTATTTTAACAGTAATTCACAATATCCCAATCCGAATTGTATCCTCACTTTCTAATTTAATACCCTAACAACTTTTATAAATGCAAAACTGAGTTTGTTTGTTTATAACGCATTTGCAGTAAAACTGCTAAACAGATTTAGATAAATTTTGGTATGAAGATAAATAGAACCCTGAAGAGGGTTACAGGCTTTTTACCTTGGTGCGTTAAGTTGTTATTATATAAATTTAAAACGATAATAATATACAAACATCCATCAACAAAATAGATTGATATTGTTAAATTAGCATTTGCTATGCAAGTAAATGCGACGAGTAAATTACTGCGCGCGCGCATCTGCATACAATGGCGGCCATTTATTAGATCAGCTGTGCGATATTGTGTCGGCCATGTTTGTTTACAACTTATTTAAATAATAAACACATTTTAGTATAATTTTAGATTCTAGCTACTAGAATTTTAAAACCAGAAATTTGCATTGCTGCGAATCCATATCTCACACATTGATAAATACTAATTAATAGTTTCTATTTTCAATAAAGTTTTAGATTTTGTCTGGCCCTGTATTGATACTGGTGGTGGTGGTGAGCTAGGAATTATCTATCAGATTAATTCATTTGTATTAAGATATCTGGCAGATAGGTTTTACCGGTGTTTTTCTAGAAGTGGAACAACTGGTCTAGCGTCTGGGTTCTCCTCATTAATTAACAGTTTAGACGATATTGCTGAAATTAGGAGGCCCTAAGGATTAGGATATTAGATATCTGAATTTTCCAACATCGTTTGTCGTGCCATCGTGCTCAATTAAGTATGCTGGTGCAGGAATCCACTGAAGGCAGGCATCGTTGTACCGGTCGTAGCGTTATTTGAAGGAAGCCTTATTCCAGCAATGGATGTGTTCTGGCTCATTATAATGATGATAATGAATCTGTTCACAAAAAGTAAGTGAACATGGAGCATAATTTGAAAGGCTGAGAGACTATTAAACATATGGCATGAAGTTTCAACTTACAATGTACCCGCAGTATTCTTGTAATAACGGTTTTTGATATGAATATAAATGTTAATGACAAGAGAGTTTAGAGAGAACAATGTTAGTGACAAGAGAGTTGATAGAGAACTTTTTAACCAATGCTTGAATTCAAATAAACTTCTAAATTCTAAATATAAAAAGGTATACAAAAGAGGTTGGTTGCTGGTCGCCAACAATAAACTTTTGGAAACATGACTACCAAAAATAGCAACGTGTCGTATCAATACGATCGAGACACCATTATCGCGCCTGTTTCCGCATAAATTAAGATGTCATTACATTATGACACCTCGGCGGGGCGCCAGGGATATGCGCAGGAGTGGCACGCGCCGTACCACCGGTTAAGGGGATGCTTGTATAGATAAGTATTTTTATATATTCATATTTTGTGTAAATCTTCTTTACAAATAAAATGTATTGTGTCCTGAATGACTGACTGACTGACGGATTAACGCACAGCCTAAAGCACTTATCGTAGAGACCTGAAACTGAGAGGGTAAGTTTCCGTTAAGAAAGGATTTTCCGAAATTTTACCTCTAAGGGGGTGAAAAAGGGGGGTAAAGTTTATATGAAACTATGACATTTTTAATTTGAATTCGTATAGCCAATGCGGGCGAAGCCGCTGGCGGAAAGTTAGTATTAAAAAAAGATACATTAATGAAGCATTATTAAAGTAGGTGTAAAATTCGAGCTAATATTACTTATTGCAAGTTTTCAACACACTTCCCCTTAACAGGTTGACAAGCGCGTGCGCGTACACAACTAAGATCGTATCGCTATGAGGGCGCATCTGTCGCTGCCCTCGTATTGTTTTATGTTAATGACATTATCTATGAAGAAATTTACTTAATTTACGATTCGTTATGTTGTATGGTGGTTTTGTATAGCTTGTTCCAAAATGTTTCCTGCAGTTTAAAATTGCATTATAATTTTAAAATGCATTTAAGTAAAGTGCTCTATATTGGCACAGTCTTAAAAAGGAGGTATTTTAATATATAATATTTTACAAAGATACAACATACAGCAAAATTAAAATTATATATCGACGTAATAGTATTTCGGTATCTTAATTATTATTTTTTTGTTTAGGATTAAATATTTCTGCGAAGATTTGTGACTTTAAATTATTTTAACACTGGTTCTCAGCTGCATCCGGTTAAACTGGAAGCTAACCCCAACATAGTTGGGAAAAAGCTAGGCAGATGATGATGATGATTACTTTACCAAAGCTGGGGCCGATATAACAAAAAAGTTTCAAGTCTAAATCTTGATTGATAAAATAATTTTCTCTACATCAAAATTTCATCAAACTGTGATTAACCTCACAAAGGGCCAAACACTCAACTAAAGTTTAAGAAAGCCATAACGAAAATGTAACAAATTTTATTACATAGACTAGTTAGTCACGCGGCGTACTTCAATTGTTGCATTCGTTTTTAACTGTAACATTTAAAAACTCGACTGATGCATTATATTAGACATGTACCATTTGTAGATCACGACTTTTTGAAAAAGTGATGTGAATTTCGCTGTGCGATGTCATTTTAAAGACTACTTACTCGAATATCGACATCAGATTGATATAGAACAAACCACGTTCAGTTTTTTTTATAAATTCTTGTCAGGTCGGAAGATGTTAGCGGGTTTGACTGTCCAGGCATATAATGCCAGTCGGTCTTACACAAAACTATGAGCCACTAGCTGTTTCCCACCTATAACCGTCTCCTGGGTTCTCATCTATCTCCGTACCGAATTTCATCCAAACTGATTCAGCGCAGCAAACAAACAAACTATACTATTATTTAGGATAGAATTTATACCTAAAGTTTATTTAGGGCTGATTTTTCAATAGCCCGCTAACTTTTATCTGATGACTAAATATGTCAGTTTGACAGATTTTGTAAATTAAATATGTCAAACAATCATCATATTTATTCTTTAGATAAAAAATATAATATCCTGCCGGTTCTTCTATATAGGACCCACTACTTGGAACCCAGTAACTAATTTGACCTTTCTTATTTACTGTATTTGGAGGCCTATGTGAAATAGAAAAAATGTCTTTAACTTTGACTGAGAAAAGCATCTCAGAAACCGAGTAATAATCAGTGGAACTAGCACGAATCACTTTTAAAAAAGTATTTGTATCGAAAGCGATTTCCGAATTATAAAACAACCATACCAGAGCAAGAATTATGTTTAAAATAAATAAATACCAAGGATAATTTTTATCTAAAGAATAAATATGACGATAGTTTGACATATTTTATTTACAAAATCTGTCAAACTGACATATTTAGTCATCAGATAAAAATTATCCTACTATTGAAAACAACCCTTAATATAAAGTATTTTATGAATACATTAGCGTCCTACGTATTTCATTTCGCAAGAATGTTCATGCAAAATTGTTATATTTAAACGACTTTAAAAAGGGAGGAGGTTTTTAATTCGCCTAATTTCTTTTAGCGTTGACATCACTAACGTTTTCTCTCAACATCCAAATCACCGCAATTAATAACAATAACTTAAACACACCGTGACGTCGAAATGACGGAACCAACAAACTCTTTTTAAACATGAAGTCTTAAACAAGTACCTTTAATAAGTCTGTCGATTACGAATAATGGAAAAGTTAAAAAGTTATTAGTCATGTTATCGATTTTTAATTATGATTATTTTTGTATGAAGAGATTTTGTTTAAGATAAGCGAGGCTTGAGTATGATAAATTAAAGAAAATTCAACTAAGTTTAATTAATTTATTTTTCATAAATAAGCAGATAGGTATATTATCCAACTATTGGATTTAGCAAGGAGGCCTTTCTATGATAGACAGTGTGGCTTTTTGTAAATGATATCCACCACCGAAACCTACCAATGCTTAAATGATCAAAACGCCAATTACAACTTAAGTTATACTTAGAAGTGGGCAAAAAATAGTCACGGTGACACCAAAAGATTTAAGCAAAACTTATGCCCGGTTTCTAAGCTACTTTTTCGGCAGTTTATCTGTTCATCATCGCAGAAAAACATATGGATACCGGATACCGCCGATATTGAATATATAAACCAGCGTAAGGAATATCTTGCCGGTTCTTCTACCCATAGGACCCACTACTTGGAACCCAGTAACTAATTTGACCTTTCTTATTTACTGTATTTGGAGGCCTATGTGGAATTAAAAAAAAAATACTTTAACTAAACTAAAGAAAAGCATCTTAGAAACCGAGTATTAATCAGTGGACCTAGCACGAATCACTTTCGAAAAAGTATTCGTATCGAAAGCGATTTTCGAATTATAAATACAACCATACCAGAGCAAAATTTATGTTTAAAATAAATATGTACCAATTTGCAGCATCCAAAGATATGATTAAAGTCATAAAGGACCATGGGCAAAAATGTATGAGCTCCGTCCCCACCTACCAACACAAATGAAACTGGTGCCAATTGTTCATAAAGTATCCACTATTTGATATAAAAACGTTTTTTTTACATAAATCAATGGGGTTATAAAAATAATTTATAATTAACAAGCCGGCCCGGCGAACTTCGTACCGCCCCATATTTTTATTTTTTGTTATTTTTCCGATGTTTTAATATTTATTCTGCCATTTGGGATGGAGACAAATACAACTAATCAAAAACCATGAAAATCGGTCTAGCCGTTCTGGAGTTATCCTCACAATGTTTATAGTAAGCAAATAAAAATATTCAGTGTATTATTATTGCCTGTTAGAGGAGCTCATGGCTAAGTAACAGCCGCGCAGGTCGACCGATCAAATGCACTTGCATATGCATGCAAACGCGTCTTCATGCTGCTGCGATTCTCCAGTGGATTGGAGTGTCGCAGTGTGGATGACGCTTGGATACATGCGTCGTCCAGGTGAGTTTATGTATATGCCTCTGCTTGTTGGCTGAACTGTGGGGGCCGTGCCGAGTTGCTTGATGTGACTGAAGGGTGTGACCAGGCTTGCGCGTTAGCTACAGGCTAGGTGGTCATGAACCCTAAGAAACCATGAGTAGTTGCTGGCTGGGTGACACGCTGATTGCTGCTCGATGATGGTAGGAGGTTGAGGGAGAGTTGACAACGATGTTGAAGCTCTTGACATCAGGAGATTTGGCTGATGTTTATCACGTCGAGGTCACGAATATGGAATGTCACATCACATTATACACCGCCGTCCACACACAGTACACAGTATCAAATTCAGTTATCACCAAGTCCTTTATCGTGTACGAAATATTTGCATAGAAAAGTTAGGATACTAGGAAAACCCAATGCATTTGGGCAACGTCCCCATAGTAAAAAATCATCAGCTTGATAAGATGTATCAATTGAGCTACATTTCATTTCTGTTGATGGGTGGGGACGATTCCGCCCATGGTCCTTTAAATAAATAGTTTGTAAGAAGCGAGTAGGTATATTCCATTCAAAAATCGCCGTCGAAACGAATTTTTTTTCAAAAGTGATTCGTGCTAGGCCCACAGTTCTATTTAAGTATTTGAACACAGAAATTTCCTCAACACCGAACAAGTTCTGACACAATGTTTTACTGCATCATTTAACTAAACCAACAGACATAATTATCGAATCAAAATGTCCTTAATGATCACCCCTCCTAATATATTAATACAACAAGTGTTACAAACAATGCCCACATACTTAATGACAATATACCCGTATAGAGGGCGCCACTGCTCAACGGAGATTTTTATTAATTTACTTTTTGTTAAAAAGCGGGCGCATACGGGGTGTGGTAGGGTTGTATTCTTTTTGTGGTAAAGTACATTATTGACATCATTTATCAGTGTTAACGGAGATTATTATCTATGGGCACACGTTTATCTAAAATCAGATACAATATTTTTTAAACAAGAGATGAAAAGAAAAAAACTAAATTGACATAACTTTTGTTGACGCGATTGGCTACTAAAATTAGTAGTAGGTAGGTGTCGGTTTCAATTCCTGTATTGCTAATTAATTGATTCGTAGATATAATATTTGAAAACAAGTAATCTTGTCAGTGATATACAAAAATCATTGTAGCTATGTCATATTGTATGGGAAAAATCATCCTTTAAAAAACTGTAAATATTAATTGTGTGCCTACTAACCATAAAAACTACGATTAAAAGGACATCTTAAAGTTTTTTACTCCACTAAGCTAACATTACCTTTGTACACAAATTTGTATGTTGTGGGTAGCTGTTTGATGTCCCATTTCAATAAAATAAAATAACATTTTTCATTACTTACGAACTTTATATAGCTCCTAGAACTGATTTATGCGATTTTTTTTAAATAATGTTGGCCTACACTAGGAATTACTCCTGTATCGTGGGTGCGTTGACAAACATTCATTACACATGCACAAACACCCAGACCCGGAACAATTTTAGTTGTCCCGTGCGGGAATCGAACCCACGACACTCAGCGCAGCAGCCAATTGCTCAGGCACTACGCCAAAAGTGCCGTCGACATGCAGAATGGCAAAAAAAAAATACAGACGAATTAAGAACCTCTTCCTTTATTGAAGCTGTTTAAAAAAAGAGTCTCGTCTATGATATTAGACGGAACCACCACAGACTAAAAAGGTAGTCCACAGCAAGCAAAGATGTTGCAACAGTACATCATCAACCACTCCAATAAATAGGGCACGTAAATTGTATAAATTGAACCAAGTAGGTCACCAGAGCAGTGAACGAAGGGCCGGCTAGTTAGGTACCTTAATTTACGTTTAGTAAGGGACACCTATAAAACATTATTGGCCTGTTTATTTAAATTATAGGTATTGTATAGTAAATATAGAAGTATTAGGTAAGCGTTTTGTAGGAAAAAAATGTACGGTAGGGACGAAATTTGCGTAGCTGCAATGAGGCGTGGTCCTAATTTAATTAATTTAATTAAGGCCTCCAGCCAAGGTTTACAACTATATTTAATACTAAGTGACTGCGTTCTTAGGGCCCTCAGTGGAGAACGAACCTCGACTTAGGGCGTCACTGAGGAGGACAACTAGGGACTAGCTGGATCAAAACAGAAATTTGCGTAGCGGTTAGCGGTATCAATAGCAGGTTATATAGTAAAACTAGACATCGATTACTAAAATGTTTAGGTAAATTACAATACTGCAATTCATACAAATATCGAGTTGTCATCATGGCAATTTACTTAATTAAAGGGGGCATATAAGACATCAAAAATCATAATCCTTTCTTTTGGCTATACCGTAGTCGGGTACAAAGGAGGTTAAATGATAAATGATATTTATTTCTGCAAGTAGGTTATAAAATAACACTTACACGTCAAACATATTCTTGTTTATAGCTAGACGAGGCTTTGGTTGGTCAAACTAGCAAAGATTTTTACGTGCCGTTTTTATAACGTGACATTAATTTGAAAATGGATTCGTAAAACTATTTTTAAAAGAGTCAATTTTATTCCTTGTTAGCAATCCTGTTTTTTTAATTGCACGGTTTCTACTACTCGACCACAGATGGCGTTGCTAACCACTTCTGTAACATTAATGAGAATAATCTATTTAATTTTAAATCCGGACTTATGATGCTGAATTGCTGACCGTATTTATTTAGTATTTAGTTTATTTATTACTTGTTTCTTTATGATAAGGTAATCATATCTATTCATACATATTGATAAATGGCTGTAGAGAGAGAAGTAAATAGTGTTTCGAATAACTGACAGACTTATGACTCTGACAATTCAAAAGTTCTTGCAAATGGTGGAGTTGAAATAAATTATTTAAATTTTGAAACAGTGAGCCAATAGGTAATATTTGATCAGTGGTAGGTACTACTAACAAAGTTCAAAAATTTTCATCATTATCAGTCTTTATAACAGTTGTCTACTGTTGGACTTAGCCGCCCTTAACGTGGGCCATATCGCCCGGTCTTCAGCTTGACATATCTCTTCTTCATCTTCTTTTTTTCGGGTGGAAAATTATCAAATGACCCCTCCCGCAGTGGGTAGGGCGGGAGGGAGTGTCAGACTCTTACTGACTAAAACCCATATTCCTTCCTTCCTTAGCCCTTTGCGATCCGGGGGCGCGGTAATTCTTTTAAACATTCCGCTACCCCGGCAGCCCTGGGGGAGGGCCCCGTCAGCGTATCCAAGTTCTGCCGGCAGCGTTTCGCAGACTGTCACTCCATCTAGCTAAAGGGCGTCCTCCTACACTACGCTTGCCTCAAAAAACATAAGAACAGCAATTTTTTTTGTAAACAAACATATTTTTTTTTTCCTTCAGCCCCATTTCCATCGGCACTGGCATAAATCATATTGAATACCACACGTTTACTTATCGCCATTTTTTATTTCGACACAAGTTTAAAACTATGAAAAACTATGGTCACATGCCACAGCTCGGGTTACAAGCATCTGGGTTGTGTTCGCTGTGGTATCATGGAGCATGGTGTCATTTTTTGTTTTGTGTCATTTTCATGGTTTTAATCAATGTGGGCATAAAATTAAGCATAACACAGTAATATTACATAAACACATTTGTGTTTTACGAAGGGGTGTGTAGAATAAGATCTTATATCGTACCCTATAAAATCAATGTATATTTACAACCTTAAGACAGACTCACTTTTTATAGTTTTCTCGATAATAGAAACTTCATGAGCACAAATTAATTAACTCTTTCAAACAATTCCGCAGAATTTCTCATTCTTCTTCTTCTTATCGTGTGGGCAGGTTTTACCAACCTAACAAACCCTGGTGTCAGAGTTTTCTCAAATCCACCTGACGGCCTCTGACATGGAATTGTAACTACAACTGCTATCAAGATAGCAGCCAGAGACGGAGGCTTAACGTCGCCCTCCAAGGCACGGGGGTTTGACATCAGGAGAATTGAGAGTGTAAACTCAATTAAGGGACCTCTTGATCTTTTTAAAAAAAATATACTATAGTCTGTGTACCAATTGATTTAATGAAAAATGATAACAAAATCATAACCTATTTTGTTCTAATTTTCCCAATTTTACATAGATAAATAAAATATCATTAAATCATGAATGATGATGTTTAGAGCATGAAATTGACAATGCGCCATCCTTATGCCATTTGTTATTTTCTGTGGCAGAATTAGAACAAAATAGGTTACGACTTTGTTTTCATTTTTCGAAAATCAATTGGTACCTACAGACTATAGTAAAAGTAGCCTCAGTCAAAACTTATAATAAATAACTTAAACTTACGTATAATCTTCCCAGCATTCTCATTTATCTCACGGAGTCCATTAGTATTTATAATAAACATAACCCTGTACCATCCGTCTTCATCAATCAGAGATCATCGTGACCGACTATTGTACGTACCACCCCAAAACTTCATTATCGTAACCTCGAGTGATGTGCGCTACGATAAAATAGGGTTGGCGTATCAAATAGATACAGGCCATGTACTTGTTAGTGTCGATACTGGTAAAAGAGTGTTTATGTGTACAATACTAGCTGTTTACTGCGGCTTCACTCGTCTTGAGGGAATTACCTGACGCACCCGGAAAAAGTAAAGTAAAAAGTACGTTTAAGAATTTATTTATACCGTGAAAACGTTACAAATAAACAAACTCACTTTCGCATTTAAAAGATTAGTTAGGCTACATTGTCTTGAAGGAAAGAAAGAAAAGAAGATATAAATATGTATTGACGCCACAAAACATAAACACAGATGACAGATCAAAATGAAGAAAACAAGTGAACGCCTATTCTCTCCTACCATTATTCATTATTGATACTAAGGCGGCTCGATAAATATTCTACAGTAATTAATAAAATATTAGCTAGCTACAAAAAAAAATGTTCCAATAAAATTGACCTAGTAACGTAGTATCGAATGAAGTATCGATATTCGACATCCCAGGTGTTTATCGATACTATTTCCGTATTTAAAAGTTCACGTTTACAAATCGATTTGTTACGGTTTAGGTTATTTCGGTCGCAATAGATGTGGATGCGTGTCGCCGATGTGTCTGCGAGGATTTCGGGATGCTGTCGTTATTATTGTTGTTTAATATCGGAATTGTGTATTTGTGTGCTTGAAATTAGGGTTAATAGTTGAAAGGGGGTTTAGTTTTTCATTAAAGAGAAGTAATGCGTGATCGTGCGTGTCGTATGGTGACGTTGATTTTGTGTGAATGAAGAATGTTTGTTAAAGGAATGAAAGGTCATCTATACTTATAATAAATCTGTAGAGAGGTCAATTCTGTACATGAAATATATTTCCAAAATAACTATCAGCTACTCGACGGATTTTAACGAAACTTGGTACAATTATTTGTCATACTCCTGAGATGGTTATAGTATACTTTTCATCACGCTACAATCAATAGGAGCAGAGCAGTGAAGGGAAATGTTGTCATTTTGTTTAAACGCGCTAATCTCAGGAACCGCTGGTCCGATTTGAAAAATTCTTTCAGTGTTAGATAGTCCATTTATCGAGGAAGGCTATATATAGGCTATATATCATCACGCTAAGACCAATAGGAGCGGAGCACCACTATTCCACGCGGACGAAGTCGCTGGCAGAAGCTAGTAATCTAATAAATATTACATATACACCTATATACTAGTAATTTATCCTATCGTAGTTGTGTACTCACTTAACAATTTTATTATTTGGTGGTAGTATAAACATTTTTCTGAGCGGGAATCGAACCCACAATACGTAGCACTGGTGGCAACCGTATTTGTCACCACCGACCTCTAAATCTACTTACCCCGGAAGCAAATACCATAAAGGAACACAAACAGGCCGCCCTACATTAAAATTTGCTGTTCCCCATCAAAAAACGATTCCACACATTGACTCAATGAGGAGCGGCCATTTTGAAAAACGGGATAAGCAATAAAAATAAAACTTTATGTCTTATACATTGGTAACGTGCACCCCATGCGATTTAATACTATTGCAACTAGAACAATTGATATCTTCGGGTAAATTGATAACTGACCCCTATTGTAGACTAATTTTAATTAAATTAAAAGATGCAGTTTTAAATTAACGGTTTTATACCCATAAGTTACTGTTTGAAACCGTTATTTTCAAACGTTTTTGAATAAGTTTCTCAATACAATTCAAATCATTTATTTCAATTAGGTCTTATGAAGGTCGATAAAAAGATTTTTGTTGTCCATTCCAAAAAGTAGTTTACTATGGAGAAGAACGGGTAAGAAACTTCATGGTTACCTTCTCTTTTTAAATAAGTTTTAACAATTTTCATGCATATATAAGGTTATAACACGCGAAGATCACGTAGAACTAAAATTGTAAAAATAAGTATGATAGGAAGTCTATTATTAAGTAAGTTCTTTAATCTATACATATAAAATGCTTTGTCTTAATTCACTGACGGATCAACGCAGAGCTGATTGTAGAGACCTGAAACTTGGAGGGTGTGTTCTTTGTGTGACGTAGGCTTATATAAGAAAGGATTTTCTGAAATTCTACTCTTAAAGGGGTGAAGTAGGGGGGCAAAGTTTGTATAAAACTCTGTCATTTTTTATTTTAATTTGTATAGACCACGCGGGCGAAGCCGCTGGCAGAAATTTAATCCTTACTAATATTATAAATGCGAAAGTAACTCTGTCTGTCTGTCTGTCTGTCTGTTACGCTTTCACGCCAAAACTACTGGACCGATATAAATGAAATTTGGTACAGAGATAGAATAGACCCTGAGGAACAACATAGGCGTACTTTTTACCCGGGTGCGCTAAGTAGTTCCCTCGGGATGCGGGTGAAACCGCGGGAAACAGCTAGTTAATTATATTTTCATAATAATAAATTGTCCTAGCAAACAAAATAACAGGTGACTTATGAATCCATACAAGAAACATCCTCCTTCGCCCCATTTGCGAGGTATCCGGTTCGATTCCTGACGGAAGTATAAAGTGTCGGTCGTTATTTTATAAAAACGTATCTTCACGCTTGCTTTCTTTTGTAGGGGAAACAGTGTTGTCGGTACCGGTCTGTCCGTTACTACTTATGATTTTTAAAATAACAAAAATAAGTTTATTCACACAAAAAACCTAGGTTACAAATTAGTAGGTACCTAGTACTAAGCAAATATTATAAGACGTAAAAGTTTCAGTTAAAAATTTACGGGCCTGTTTCACTTCTTTTCTATAGAACATGAATCTAAGATTTTAGTCAGTTAGAGTCTGACACTCCCCTCCCGCTCCGCCCTCAGCGGGGGAGTCCTAGATCGACGAGCCAGCCCGCGAGCTGAGTTAATAGCTTTAAAATTCCCGATTATAATAATCATATATATTCTGATCCAGCCTGTCCCTTGCTGTCCTCCCCCAGCGACGCCCTGAGCCGAGGCCCGTACCCTACTAGAGGGTGCCCTTAGCGTGTAGTCGCTTAGTTTTGTAAGTTAAGCCCTGGCTGGAGGCGATAAATACGTTTAAGGCACTTCACAGGCAAGCCCGGTTAAGCAGTCGACAACCTTCTAGGTTGACCTGCGAGATGCCATACAAAAAAAAAACTCGGCGGGGGAGTCATTTGATGATTTCCCATTTCTAACAAAAAAGTGCCTATCTATAGTCTAACCCTGTTCACTGGACTGCGAAATAAGGATTTCCTACTAATTGAAATGCATGAGATGCAGTTCGAATATTTTTACTTTCATTTCCTTCCTAAGGAGTGTTCAACCCTCTTATTTGTGGGTTAATTTCTTGACAGATATTCTCACTTTCTAAATAACATTTGCTCGTTATCATGCAACAGATTAAAGTGATTAGCATAAGATTGATTGAAGAGTACCTTTGCATACGTCAGCAAAATTATGCCATATCTTAGGTTTATAGTAGGTAGTCATATCCTTATTAAAATTATAAATGTAAAATTCACACTCTGTGTCTATTAAATTTTCACAAAAAGATGACTAAACCGTTTTTAATGAATTTTGGTATGGATATAGATTAATACCTGCGGAAGGACAGAGAATATTTTTTTTATGTGAAAGCTAGTAGTAGTTCTCTCGGGAGGCGAGTAAAACCTCTGAAAATAGATAGTCTTTTATATTAAAAGAAACCTGCAAATGTAAAACTATTCAGACAAGAACAACATTCGTTTTATAATAACGAAATTATTTTCATTTTTGGTATACATGTTCACTATGAAAATCCATCTAAAAATTTTCACACAGGTGCTAAATGAAAATCTACAGTCTCAATTATTTTTAAGATAAATTTAATGGACCTACTCATAAAAGCAAGATAATTTATAGATATGTAGACAAAAAACCATCAAAATCGGCGAGGAAATTGCGGACGTACATACATACATACGGGTCGAGAACAGAACCTCCTTTTTTGAAGTCTATTAAAAAACTGCTCATAGTCCGAAATACTGATTGAATATCGCGTGCAGACCCTGACACCTCTCTCCTCAGACCCCAGGTTCCCACGATCCCAGGTCCTGGCCAGCCGGACACATTATTCCTTTTTTGCGATCCTTCCTACAATCGTAATCATAGTTTTCCCATCGCTACACCTCTGTATTCTGTTTTTACGTTCCTATAATTGTTGAGCTTTCATTTTTGCTAGTTTCATTGTTTTAGCTAGAGGCAAGTTAAAAGACTTTAATTGTATCTGTAAATCATTCATCATCAGCCTATATATTGTCCTTCTGCAGGGCACAGGCCTTTTCTCATACAGAGAAGGCATGAGCATTGATCACCACGCTTGCTCAAGGTTGGTTATGTTTTTATTATTGTAAATATTCCAAATAAATGATTTCTGATTAACTTCTACTTTTTAATTTTCACGAGTCTTCTATTTTCTGCCCGAGATTCCGTCTGCGTTGACATGAAGTATATAGGGTCAAGATACCAGCATAAAATGTATCTTATTTCTTAATCCAGGTTATAATCTATTTGTGTATCAATCCAAATCGTAAATAGTTTTTGCTTAAAAGATTAATTAACATACATTCATACATAAATCGTCACAAACTTTTGCATATATAATATTAGCAGGGTTATGGTAAATAAATGGTAAACAAAATGTTCACCATCGTCTGTGAGCATGCATAATACCAAAAATATTCGCAAAATCAAGTAGGTACTTTAAGAATATAGCCTTTTTCTTCACTTGAAAGGCATACCTTCCTAAATATTAAGATACTCTTTAAGCTCCTTTCAGACTACGCTATAATATAATAGCATTTAGTAGGTATATAGCTCATATAGCACAACAATATCGCACTACTATATATTATTGGCTATATATGTTGCGCGATATTGTTATGCTATGAGCTATATACCATATGCTATATAATATAGCGTAGTCTGAAAGCTGCTTTATTTGCCACAACTATCGCAACAGGCTTTTAATGGGTTTTATACCATTCTCCTTCAATCAAAACCTCTCATTGAGTACAAATTTAACGTAAAAACAAAAATTCACGTTGCCCTGTTCGCAGGATGCAAGGGTGCATACATTATGCGTAACGCGCGAGACGTGACGTCACACTTGCGTGCGCAGGAAGATGTCCCGATTTTGTATGCATATTTTATGGACGCACTAAATGTTTTACAAATATACATCGGTGAAAGATAGTATCTTTAAAGGGGTTTTCCTTTGTGTTATTAGCAGATTTTTGATGTGTTTGTGGTAACTGTAATTAAGGTACGCCTTTTAATGATATTTAATAAGAAAGAACGGCGCGAACTGACGAAAAAATACGGAAGAGGTTTTCAAGTCGACGCGTATATTTTCTAAGAAAAGCTTATGGGGTGGTCAGCATTTCATGAGAAATTTGGAAACTACATATTTATTATAGCTAGATAGAATGTCTTCAAGGCAAGTGAAATATCGATCAACGTGTTTTTTTTTTTTTTTTTTTTTTTTTTTTTTTTTTTTTTTTTTTTTTTCAGGAAAGTATCCCATGACCATTTCTCGACTCTTTTAAGAATAGAATAAGAATTGTATTTTTCTTAAAATACACAAAATATGTAGGTACGTATATTTTCTTCAATATCATCCTGAAGATAGGGATCACAGATAGACACTACCGTTAGCAATGCAGGTGTAACAAAATCAGTTCCTAGTCTTTGATACGCCTTGGGTCACTGTTGCAATGTGCACCTGTCTGGGATACCCTCCAAAACCGTTTCTTACGAAAAATCACAGGGGCCCCTTTCTACGTACGAAACGAAAATCTCCATCTCGATCTCAAACTGCCCACCATCCAGCAGTTCATGAAACGTGCCGCCAAGCATTACTTTGATGCTGCCGAAAAGCATCCAAACCCTCTGGTCGTCTCGGCCGCCGGATACGCACCCTCCCAGATCAGTAAAATTCGCCGCCCGAGGCATACTCTCACCATACCCGATGACGCTATAACCCTCTACCAAGAGAGCAGTAGGTCCACTAGCACTCTACACAAACACAGACCGCGTTCGTATCGACCTCGCCGCCGAGGTCCATCGCGACGACCTTGTCCATGCCCTCCCGACCCTAGCTCGACGAGCCAGCCCGCGAGCTGAGCTAATAGCTTTAAAATTCCCGATTATAATAATCAAAATTTATTCTGATCCAGCCTGTCCCTTGCTGTCCTCCCCCAGCGACGCCCTAAGCCGAGGCCCGTACCCCACTAGGGGGTGCCCTTAGCGTGTAGTCGCTTAGTTTTGTAAGTTAAGCCCTAGCTGGAGGCCCTAAATTTATTTAAGGCACTTCACAGGCAAGCCCGGTTAAGCAGTCGACAACCTTCTAGGTTGACCTGCGAGATGCCATACACAAAAAAAAAAAAAAAAAAACCTGTCTGGGATTCTATTGGAATCATAGATTTATTTTACTAGCGTTACATCGATAATGCGAGTAAGAAATAACGTAGGAACTCATGTGTTAGAGCGAGATAGATAGGCGAGACCATTCGCGTACACGCTAGCGTCATTTGTGAACGAAACATTCATCTAGGTAAGAACATACACCCTACACGCATACTAGTGAAGGGTACCCAAAGGGTAAAAATAGGACCCTATTACTAAGACTTCGCTGTCTGTCCGTCCGTCCGTCTGTCTGTCACCAGGCAGTATCTCAAGAACCGCGATACAGTTGAAATTTTCACAAATTATGTATTTTTGTTGCCGCTATAACAACAAATACTAAAAATAAAATAAATATTTAAGGGCATACAGCAAACGTGATTTTTTTTAATACTGGTACGGAACCCTTCGTGAGCGAGTCCGACTCGCACTTGGCCGGTTGTATTGGTCTGGTCCTACTGACTCTATTGCCAATCTAACGCTAGTATAATAAATCTATTACGAAACCTAATTAATTAAATTGTCATCTTGATATGAACTAATACTTTTACCAAAGATGACTTTTATAAGGCCTAAGTTAACGTAAAAATCTGTGATTCTCCGAATAGAAAAGGGCGAATTTGGTTTCAATATAATTTTAAAATGAAACATCACGAAGGTAGTGCTACCTACATTATAAATACCATAGATTGTAGGCAAAGCCGAATACTCGCTGTACCTACTAATAAATATACCTACCTAAGCAATTAATTACTACCAAAGTGATTACCATCATCATTTGTCTAGCCTTTTCGCCAACTATGTTGAGATCGACTTCAAGTCTAACCTCCTCTAAGTCTCCACAGACCAGTTACAAAGTAACATGATACACCTATGTTGTCCTTGTTGGGGGTTGAACCCGGACCTACGCTAAGCAGTCCCGATTGCAAACCCCAAACAAGTCATGGAGAGGAATAATCGTCGGTATTTTACAACGATATTTAGTTCTCTATGGAAAGTCATCATCATCAGACTATAATATATTGTCCCACTGCTGGGCACAGGCCTCTTCTCACACAGAGAAGGCATGAGCATTGATCACCACGCTTGCTCATGGCTCATTGGCGATTTCAGACTTTGAAGTCCAGGTTTCCTCACGATGTTTTCCTTCACCAAAATTCAAAACATTTATTTCAATTAGACCATTTACTTACAGGCATTTTGAATACCGTTAGTCAGTATGGGAAAAAGGTTATTAAAAATAAAACAAAATACAAATATACATGAAATGCATTTAATTAACATTTGATTACAATAATTTAATAAATACGTAGAAATTATAAATAATACTTACTATACAATGGCTATGTACAAAATTTCGAAAAGTTATGCATTTAAAGGTTAATTCTAAAATAAGTACATACGTTTTTTCTAGATTTTACTAGAAGTATCTAGTAGTCACTATGTGAAGCTAGGCATTCCTACGTGGACTTTGGAATATAGCTGTTTGATAAGTATACATGTAAGGGTGGGCACACACGCATGCAACATGAAACATGTGAATGTCTCTTATCTTTCTCTGACTCCCCCTTTATCTCTTTTCATATCTTTGTTTATTTAAATACAGAACCTGATACACCGATTGACTGACTCATTGGCTCATCAACAGAGCCAAAACTGCTGGACCTAGAATAATAAAATTTGGACAGTAGGTTCCTTTTATTACCTAGACAAGTAAAAAAGAAAGGACTTTTGAAAATTTGAACCCTAAATATGCCAATTTAGGGTTCAAATTTTCTTGTGTTTTAATAATTATAGTCCATTCTCAAGCAACTGAGTTCATTAAAATAAACAACTCGCCTATTTACCATGTACCTATTTAAGGCGAATCACGATTTCATTTTTTATAGGTTCAGGCATAGATTAATGAAAATCTCCGAGCACTCCGACTAGATACCGCCAGTGTACTTGTTAACTGCGGCAACAAATACTATGCCGAAGTCGGCATACCCGAGCAAGTCCGAAGCTAGTCCCGTTGCCAGAAAGGCATTCCGATTGATATAGCGGAGACTTTTATTAATCCATGGGTCCAGGGGCCTTACCATGGCGTGCCAAAACAAGATTATTTTCGTTATGAAAAAGAGACGGAGCTATACGACGTTAGTAGCTGTGTCACGCTCTCAAACTTGAATAGTGATTGAAAAAACACGTGGTGGTACAGCCCCAGGTTTTGTCAAGATGTTTTCCTTTACTGTTAGTCAGTGATCTCTGGTGATGATCATCAAAATGATGATGATCTCATTTTCCACAGAGTTCATCTCACTCTCACTTTATTCAGAAATTGTTCTTTAAACATTACATACTACTTGTTGCATACATCTCAACCCACCATAAAACAATTAGAATTAAATAATAATGTCAGCTTACTATTTAAATGAATCCATTTTTTTTTATTAAACATCAATTGTTATTTGTGCCGATACCAACCTCATTTTGGTATCGGTTCTCTAGTGTGAATAAAGCTTAAAATATATTTTCTTTTTTAAATACTACAAAGTTAAATAGAGGTATGTAATAAGGTACATGATCATAGAAATAACATATTTTTAAATTACTTACAAAATTTACAATCGCAGTAAATATTGCATCAGATAATGAGAAAAGATATTTTTTTTTACAATTAAAATTAAGTAGGTAGTAGGTCATATTTGTAATTAATTTTTATGATTATGTTATAATAGGAATAATATTTAATAATATTGGGTAGTTGGCTGATTCTTAAAAATTGTGCGGTTGGTTTTTCGACGCTGTTCGCTTCCTCAAACGATTTTTATCATTACCAGCCGTATAAAATTCAATATTTACCTACATTAAGAGTCTATAGGTATCTGTTTAATTTTTCAACATAATAATTTAAGCTAGTAAATTATAAAATTTAAACGACAATCAGTGATGAGGGTAATGACGATTCGGAAACCAACCGCACATTTTTTAAGAATCACCCAGTTATGAAATGATAAAGGTTAGTGGGGGTAGGTAGACAGACGAGTCTATTGTTGAAATGGCGAAAATAACCACATTATTATAGTTATAGTCCGTAAAATCACTGTATCGTAAGAATCATTCAAAATATTGCTTATGAAACATAAAGTCATCTTTTGTTTTACCCTTTTTAATTGTAAGTTTTTTTTTTACAAGTTGCCATATATTATGTTGACACTAAATGATACTATTTTAGTGAATAAATGAGCCAAAATACTAAATTCAAAAAACCTTCAGTACATTACACAATTTTTCAAAAGTTTGTTTGTTAAATGGAACATTACAATGTGTTCTCCGTCTCCTGGGAGGGGATCTTCGGCTCTTCATGCTGTAAGAAAAATCCAGCACTATAATTAACCGGATCCTACCACAAAAAAATATGATGTTACGAATTCGTATTCGTAAAAGTAGATGTGAAACTGATTCCCTTATTTTTCCTGTGTGAATGACATGAAATTTTGTAGTTGGAAATGTTAATATGAATAATGAAATTATAGCAGTACCTATACAGGATTTTTTTTTATCCAGAGCGCAAAATTTTTTTGGCGGCTCAGTATCAGGATTAGAATACATTTCAATGTTTTGTTTTTTTTTTCACCCGTGTCCTATTTTGAAAAATGTAAAATATGGACATAACCTATTCGTAATAGCACTGCACCGCGTAGGCATGTGAGAGCGAGCTCACAGGTACAATACGACTCAGCTGATATCTACACCACGCGCCGACCGGCTAATAATAGATAAATGAAGTCCTTAAGTGAATATGTTTCGTAAACGATAACTTTTTTTTAGTACTAAGACGTAACAAACTGAAAAAAACGTGTTTTTTAAAAGTGTTGAAGTTTATTGTGACAAAATTTGGGCTCTGGTTAAAAAATTATCCTGTATGTTCAGTAGTACCGAGACGAGACTAGGTTTGAAATATTACTGAGAGTATTAATATCAGAATTTTGTTAATGCTTTTACTACTACGAGTAGGTAAAAAATAAAAGTAACATTACTCTATGCGCAAATGTATTTCAAAACGTTTTCAAACAAAAAAGAGATTGCAATATCTAAAGTATAGATTGAGGGACAGATGTGAGTGCAAAAATGAATTCTAAGCACACGTCTATAGACGGTTTTATGTTCATATTCCCGTGAATTCGTGACTTTAGAATGATTTTAATAAAGTATCAAATTGTCCTAAAATACCTAATTAATTGTTTATCCCAGAAAAAGTCATATTATTGTTCTTTCGAAACACATTTGCTTAACAACTAAATAAATATCACTTCAAAATAAAAGTAAGTTTATATAATTTTTAAATTATCGGTGATCACATTCGTCCAATACAAAACAAAAACTTTTTTTAAAATAAAATGAAAACGTTAACCCATCAGCAGTAAAAAAACCGCGTGAGTAAAAAAGTCTTAAAATAAATTTTTAATCCAAAACATATTAAAAACGTGGACGTTATGTTATATAAAAAAAATGTGATGACAGTAGCGGAAAACTTGCAATATTTACAAATAAAATTAAACTAGATAATATTAGAAAAAAATCTTAGACAGTCTTTTACAGATAGGGTGAGCCAAAATAATAGAATTTTAAAATGAAAGTATTAAAAATACTCAAAAATATAAACTAAAACTTATTGTATAGCCTAAATTGTGGCACGTTATAAGCGTATTATGGTACAAGAAGCGAAATCTGGGCTCCACCATAAGATTACTAACAGCTGCATATCATATAATTTTAAATAATCTATAATATCCGAAATAACAGCGGTTCACAATCACAATAACTTAAGTATAAAATATATTTTTTTTTATGTGCACGACATCAAAGACAAAAAAATATAGACTAAACATTTTTTTTAAATAGGGATTATTAGATTTTTTCTGTTTAAAATGATAATTTCGGGAAGTGCAATAAGTTTTTATTACAGCCTGGTACTCAATAAAAATAAAGTGGAAAAAGTACCTTACCACTTTTGTAAATTAATTTTTGTTTGTATGAGATATAGGTATCACATTTCAATGTAGTAAGCCCATTTCTGACTGTCCCTAAATTTGTGTTGAATGCAATCCACCGGCATACTGCGAAAAATTCAATTAATTTTATAAAATAGAAGTTGAAACCCAGAATAATCGTGTTTCATGATATTGTACCTTTTAACCTAGTCGCACATCGTCGCGTCAAGATAGTAATTAATAAATAATTCATCTCAATGAAGACGGTCCTCACTCTACATACATATACAGACTAGTTTCCATAAACGGATCCAAATTGACATATGACACAATTCGTAGAAAGAAAAGTATGTTTCAAATATATACATACGGTTACCAAAATAGGGTAAAACATATCATAATTATTACTGATTTATGATTTGCATTTTTCCGATTACTTCAAAACTTACAGATCTTTAGCCTTCAGCTTAGAAGATGGTGGAATCGTATCGAGTTTGGAAACAATTTGGTTCTGTAAAACAGCAATGAATAAGAACATGTCTGTCAGTTTCGCGGAACCCTAATAAAGTCTCCAATCAGTACAATAATTTTAAATACTGTTCCTAGATCCCGATGAATTCTTCTCGATACCCCAATAAAAACCCCGATGAAAGTGAAACAGCTTTTGATGATGATATTAAAACTATGTTTGATGATGATGCGAAAAAAGTTGAAAAGAGAACATTTTTTTGGGATTATTCTGAAAGTGCACCACTACTTTAATGACCTTGCCTTTCATGCCAAACGAATATTAACTTCAGATCATAAGTTCTAGCAATATCTATCATTAATTCAAAATGAAATCAACAAAATGTATGAAAATCACGTATCATCGAACCAGTATAACTTGGCTCAGGGTAACCCTACAACTTTTATGCCAAGTAACTATTGCTCAAAATGGCTAGTTCTAACGATACGTACTATTTATTGCACTTTTAGAAAAGGGCCAAAAATTTATGGAGCTTGAATGATCTCCTTTTGCAAACTAAAGATAAGAATATTGCAAAACTATTTATAAATAAGAAAGAACTGAACCGCTTACTAAAGCAAATCAAATTTATACAAAAAAAATTACAACTATGGTAGGTACTATCCGTACGACGTAAGATACTACGCGAGGCAAAATCAAGCTTCAAATTCTAATACAACCTCCTCTTAACGGCCTGATTGCCAATTTCATTAACAACATCCCTCCTTCGCTTTCTAATTGGAGGTACAGATCTATCTCTTACTTGAGCTGGTGTTCTTTCATTCTCAAGTTCATCGTTCTTCTTGGTTTTTACTCCAATCCATTTTTCGTTTTCTGTTTTGTGCCATTCCCAATCTCCCTTGAGAGGGAGTTCTTCAAACGTGTCAAAATTCCAGGTGTTGATGCTCTTCTGTCTATCCTTGGCTATCAATTCTTGTAAGATGTTAGCTGTATTGTCTTTATTGGCTTGCTTCTCAGTTTTATCTTCTGGGAAGAGCTGTCTACGCACTTTGCTGTTTTCAGGTATTTTTCTTTGGTACGGCATTTTTCTTTCGTTTTCTGTGAAAGAAGAAAATACAATTTTAAACCTTTTATTATTAAAACGTTCTCTTTTGAAGATAAATTATTATAGAACTAGATATTTCCCGTGACTACTTCACGTACCGAATCCGAATCTCATAAATATCCATACATCAATTCTCTTCAGAATCTAAATTTAATTCGGTTTAGCAGTTTTAGCGTGAAGGCGTAACAAAACAAACTGACTTTCGTATTTATAACAATAATATTAGTAAGGATACACCTACAAAGAATCAAGAAATATCTTTGCTTAAAGATTGTGAAATAAAATAAGATTTAAATATGTTATCATCAAGATGCCTAAGAAATATAGTACTGATAGTTTGTTGTGCAGCAGACTATTATGAAATGGACTGGTCTGGCATTGCACGGCGCATTCTAATTCGTCTAGCATACAAACTCGAAATTGTCTGGTGTTTAGAACAAATTCTTCAAATAGTTCACCGGGATTTTGTAAATAGATTAGTTTTTACTAAGAATAAGATGATATTCAATTTATCCTTGAAATAGGTTTTTAATCAGGAGTTTCTCACTAGCAGCGCGAGATCTGTAGTCTTGTCCCCATTTGTTACAATTTAATAAAACTAAATGTTTGTACATTTGTCCTAAATTACTAAACCATTCATCCGATTGTGATGAAACTTTAGGAAGTTACGTCTACATCTGCCGAGGACCCTGACTCCGAAAAACCGATATATTTGCTACACATGCTAGCAGCAAAAAAAATCTAGTAGGTTTAAAAAAAAACATTATACCAAGTAACAGCCATTACATTGACATTCGTACCCATTGATGAAATAAGGTTAATTATGCGCAGACGCATCTATCATTACAAATGACATCATAATGAGATCACAATGTAGTTGTGCATTGTGGAAACACTTGCAATCAGTATGCATCTTCATAAGACTGTTCATTGAAGCAATAAATATTATATTTATGAAGGAGATGAAAAACGCCTTACATATGCTTGAATACGAAAATACCTCTGTTTTGTAATAACCTAGAAAACAGATTAAAGTCTAACCCAAGCAAAGTAACATATTCATTTAAATTATTCCAGCTATTGCTTTAAAAAATAGCTGATTCTATTATAGTCTTCTTGTTTCTTCGTTTCAGAATAAAATAAATAGGATAGCTAATACCGTGGTTAAAATGTTCATTAGTCAGAAATGTGGCAGCAGGGTTCTGGTTCAATCAAATATTTTAATTTACGTTCTTTCAAGAGAGGAGCTCGTGGCTAAGTAAATACCGCACTGACTGGTCGTCAGGCTTTCTAGCTTCTAACTACCCAACAGGGTCCAACCGCTTAACGTGCTTTCCAAGGCACGGAGGAGTCTCGGTATGACATGGCCTGGCGTAGCTCAACCTTTGATAGATCAACCCGCGTAGCTTTTAGCTACGAGCTCGATCACACTCAGAATTTTACCAAACTGTAGTTTATACGTGTGTCGTGGTCGCCTTGTGGTTAAGGCACCTGCTTCTCGTGTACGAATGTGCGGGTTCGAAACCTGGCAAGTACTAATGTGACTTTTCTGAAGTCATACGTACTTTCTAAGTATGTCTTAGGAGTCACTTACTAACGGTGAAGGAAAACATCGTGAGGAAACCTGGACATTAAAAGTCTGAAATCGTCAATCCGTCTTGAGCAAGCGTGGTGATCAATGCTCATGCCTTCTCTGTATGAGAAGAAGCCTATGCCCAGCAGTGGGACGATATATAGGCTGATGGTGATGTAGTTTATACGATACGAAGTCTGTCTTTAATACAGAACCAAAGTTATTTGCGAATAAAAATTAAATCAACCTTAGGAACCCGTTGCTTTGATATTCGACGAAAGCGGAATGTGGTAGAACAGACAATCATTACGTAAGGTGCTAAACATTTGACAGCTCCAAAGGTGTATATTGTGCTTCCTACAAGCAATTCGCGAGTGCAGTAACGGTGTCAGCTCATTAGCAAGTACACGCGAGTTTGTATGCACCAGGGGCTGTACCACCACGTGTTTTTGCAATCACTATTCAACTTTGAGAGCGTGACTCAGCTACTAACGTCGTATAGCTCCGTCTTTTTTTCATTACGAAAATAATCTTATTTTGGCACGTCATGGTAAGGCCCCAGGGCTGAACCCACCATGATGAGGCCACGCAGGAATAGTTTCGTAGGAAAAGAGATGGAGATATGTAGTTAATAGTTTCACTGCTGGAACAGATATGATACCGCCACAATGGGCTCACATCTAAATCTTTATTTTATTTCTCATGTTTTAAA
The DNA here is from genome assembly GCA_963891755.1 of Pyrrhia umbra. Taxonomy (NCBI): domain Eukaryota; kingdom Metazoa; phylum Arthropoda; class Insecta; order Lepidoptera; family Noctuidae; genus Pyrrhia; species Pyrrhia umbra. Next base: position 4,396,780 of record OY982935.1, read on the forward strand.
ATATTGAGACATATATTATTCAACTAGCTTCTGCCAGCGACTTCGTCCGCGTGGAATAGTGGAGCTCCGCTCCTATTGGTCTTAGCTTGAGGATATATAGCCTTCCTCGATAAATGGACTATCTAACACTGAAAGAATTTTTCAAATCGGACCAGAGCGGTTCCTGAGATTAGCGCTTTTAAACAAAATTGCAACATTTCCCTTCACTGCTCTGCTCCTATTGATTGTAGCGTAATGAAAAGTATACTATAACCACCTCAGGAGTATGACAAATAATTGTACCAAGTTTCGTTAAAATCCGTCGAGTAGTTTTTGTTTCTATAGAGTTTATACAGACAGACAGACAGACAGGCAGACGGACAGACAGACAGACAGACAAAAATTTTACTGATTGCATTTTTGGCATCAGTATAGATCCCTAATCACCCCCTGATAGTTATTTTGGAAATATATTTAATGTACAGAATTGACCTCTCTACAGATTTATTATAAGTATAGATATAGATATAGATAGTGTGATAATCATCATCAGCCTATATATTGTCCCACTGCTAGGCACAGGCCTCTTCTCATACAGAGAAGGCATGAGCATTGATCACCACGCTAGCTCAAGGCGGATTGGCGATTTCAGACTCTTTTTAAAGTCCAGGTTTCCCCACTATGTTTTCCTTCACCGATAGTGTCTAAGATATACTTAAAAAGTACTTGACTTTAGAAAAGTTACATTGGTACTTGCCAGGTTTTTAACCCGCACACCCGTACACGAGAGGCAGGTGCCTTAACCACTAGGCCACCACGACATGTGTGTGATAATGTAATAAAAAAATCATCAATGACTCATACGTAGCTACGCAGTACCATTGCCGATTGGTACCCTTTCTGTATCCGCAAAACTCAAATTAAAAGAAAATGTGTGTAAATTCTTTCATATTAAACTTTAATTTTTAAATCTCAGTGTGAGGCAGCCCTGGCCGACAGTAGCCATTTGTTTTGGCTGCGCAAGCGCTGCCTAAAGCGTCGTGTTAACGAACGTTCAATTAGTGCATAGGTATATGCACTTGTAGTATCTTACTAACATTGCAGTACTCTCAAATAAATAAACCACATCGTGGTGGCCCAGTGGTAAAGTAAGCTTGCCTCTCATGCAGGAGTACGCAGGTTCGAAACCTGGCAAGTATCATGTGATTTGGTGATCAACGCCTGTCGCTTCTCTGTGTGAGACAAGAGGCGTTTACCCGAAATTAGGATCATGAACAGACCTGTGTACCCCAAGATATAAAAGCTGAAAAACACCAAACATTTACCTAAAACATCAAACTTCTCGTGTTACTCACTTCACTCATACAATACTTGACACAAAGCTGTAAAAAAGTAGCTAAATAATCTACGATCCTTTCAACTTTTTTTCTTCTTTCAACTTCAATACCTCAGATTACCTTCAGCCACGAACAATCGAAACGCGAGTCGCAACGACAATTGCACGGCCAATGTTTACAAAACAAAATATCTCTCTTAACACATCGGTTGGTTTACAAAACGGCCGGCGATGACGGACAATACCCGAGAATGTAAACACTAGCCAAACCCCAACGGTAACGAGTGCAGGCGAGGACGGATATTATATGCTCGGCGAATACTTGGCGGTTTCCTCTGCGAATGATTTTGAGCAGCTTCCTCGGTGCTACCTACGTGGTCGTTTTTAGGGTTCCGTAGTCCGACTAGGAACCCTTATAGTTTAGCCAGGACTGTCTGTCTGTCCGCGGCATAACTTAAAGGTTCTTGGTAATTGAAATTTAGTATAGATATGTATATTGGTCGCGTCGACAAAGTTGTAAAATATAAAATAAAAATTATAAAAAATATGTAAAGTGAGGATGAATAATTTTTTTTCGCGTATCTCTTCGTGTGGGGTATCGTCAGATAGCTCTTTCAAGAATATTATGGGTGTGTAAAGACCATTTTGCGATTAAGTGAGCCATTTGCGAAATATCTAGCTTTTAAGTGTCTCTAACTTTTTTGTAACTCCCAAAATTGAAACGTCATTCAATTTTTACCAGATCTCATGCTATTATCGCTTCACGTGTATTGTAAACACCGAAAGACTTATGTGCAACTTTAAGTTCCGTGGCATTAGTATATTTATGCATTACAGATATAGTTTGTCTTCTTCTTTTTATCGTGCGAGCTAACCTAACAAACCCAGAAAGAAGAATTGTCAGAAGTAGTGGCGGAAGGAGTCATTTGATGATTTCCCATCCGAACAAGTTATCTACGAATGCATACATATGCACTAGAGAATTCAGAGTGTCATTTGGGGAGCAGTAACGGAGTCAAACGGAGGTCATGAGCAGATCCCCCCGTGTGAATGGAATGGTCATTTCCCGCCGGAATTGGGGGAACACTCAGAGGAAATACCAAAATCCTGTGTCACGGCTGGCCGTTTAAAAAATGAGGATGCATTTATAAATTCTTTTGTTCAGAGTGCATTTTGACAGCCCTTATTCTATCCTTACATTGTTTTTAATTGGATCATCCTATCTATCAATATTATAAGGTGGAAATTGGTATGTTTGGAAGTTTGTTACTCAATTCCGCAGAAACGGCTGAATAGACTTGAACGAAATTTTGTACAAAGACACTTTTTTACCAAAATTTACATAAAGTATACTTTTTTTAACGGTGTGTGAATTTTATCAATTCTGACGTCCACGTAGACGAAGATTGAATAGAAGGTAAATAATATTTATGATCCATAAATGCATTATCATACAGGTAATTAAACTCCTATGTAGATACTGATAAATATCTTAGAAATCAATTATAATAAGTACAATATTTGAGCACAGATTAACGACACAGAAATAAAAATGTAAATTTAAGAAATACATTCGTGTTAAATAAGTTTTAAATTTTTCATTCAATAATGGTTTAGATAAATAAAATGCTACATGACAGGTTTTATTGCAATTTCATACGTGTTAGATTACTGAAAAGACGCCGATGGTTAACGCATCAAGTGTAAATGACCCAATCAACCAAACGTCTGAAATTGTTAATTGGCAATTAACAAAAAAAAAACTGCATCTTTTTCCCAAAATAAAACAGACAATTAGACCAGTTTTGAACTAGTTAGCAACAATACAGTTTGGCCTACATTTCAGTCTATATTTAGCTATGCCACTGAGTGACAGATGCGCGTGAGACACAATTGAATGCGCGGGCGCATCTCAAGAGATCGAGCGGTCAGGACTGATTTATTGTATTTGCATGTTGTTAAGAGGTGAATTGTATTGTTTTGATGTTTGTAACTTAGTTTTAACTAACGATATCAATGCTGCGCTGTCTCTGCTGCTGCCGCTGCAGAGAACCTCAAGCGGCCTATAGTAACCTTTTTGGTAAGAATATTTTTCAGCCGTTTGGGGTTGAAACTTTCGGGTCGTGGGGTCCGAGTGCCCACCTTGTTTTTAAAGATATAGCGAAGCGGCTTGTTGACACTTCCCGTGACCCAAAGTTAAAATATTACTTTGGCCAAAGGCAGCATTGCTATCCAACGTGGCAATGCTGCCAGCCTCTTGGGTACACTTCTAGTTGACGGCGATGAGGAAGAATTTTTTTCACCAAATTTTAGTTAGATTTATATTAGAATAAATCTTACTTATTTTTTCTTTATATTTTTATATTGTCTCACTGGGTATAGGGCTCTTCTCATACAGGGAAGGCATAAGCATAAATTATCTACACAATATATTCTTTACCGGTCGTCCCAAATCCGCTAGTATGCCCGCACCTTAACCCACAGTAGGTTACAGATAATCTGACAGTGTACAATTGCACAATGAGTTTCACACAAACCCGTCTGTCCGTCTGTCACAATCACCGTTTGTCTGTCTGTTGTAAGTGACGAACTTAGGCTAAAGGAAGAGTAGAAGGTTATATACTGTTTTTACGGAGGCGTCAAGTAGTTCTCCGGATGCCTGAGTGAGTCTTCATCATGATCTGCCTAGCCTTGTCCCCAATTATGTTGGGGTCAGCTTCCAGTCCAACCAGTATAGTAGTACTATACTTTTAATAGTTAGTACTGATTAGACTACTGTTACTAGTGAGTATTCTATATCTGAACTCCAAAACCCCGTTACTATGTAGGTAACACGATACCTCCCGTAGCAACAGTCAAAGGTCTATTAGTAGTAGTGTCTAGGTAGCATTCCCACCATAGATTCCAAGTAAAAAACTACTTTTAAAAACGTAAAACTTTTAAACATATTCTTCTCCTATCAGATATAGATGTATGTTTATTATAAAACTATATTTCCCACAGTTTCACCCGCATCTTGGGGTACTTCGCGCACCCGGATAAAAAATATCCTATGTGTTAATCAAGGTTAAAAACTATGTGTGTACCAAATTTCATTCAGATTCATTCAGTAATTTTTGCGAGGAAGAGTAACACACATACATCCTTACAAACTTACATCTATACTAATCTATACTTAATATTATAAAGCTGAAGAGTTTGCTTGTTTGTTTGAACGCGCTAATCTCAGGAACTACTGGTACGATTTGAAAAATTCTTTCAGTGTTAGATAGCCCATTTATCGAGGAAGGCTATAGGCTATATATCATCACGCTAAAACCAATAGAAGCGGAGCCCCACTATTCCACGCGGATGAAGTCGCGGGTAGAAGCTAGTTAATAATTATTAGTAAGATAGATTTTACAGATAGCGTCACAGTCCACGAAATGTCGTCAGTCTGTCTGCTAGTTGTTCTATTGTTGGATTATATCGCATCGCGTGTTTTCAACAAGCCGCTGACTCATCACTTACACTTTCCACTTTTGTTGTTTACACTTTTTTTATTTGACAACAAAGTGTAAATAAATAACAGCAACGGCAGGCGCCGAGATAAACTTTAATGACTATATTATTCTTTTCACTCATAGGTACTGTTAAGATTTTTTACATAGCACGGTATTCTTTTGCGTAGCCATCTTGCAAATAGATACTAATAAGTATTTTATTGATAGTTGATCGCCTATTGATAAAATTAGCCTCGCTCGTGGCGCGATGTGTTCTGACTGAGCGTCCATTATTGTATCGACTCAATTCATCAAAGTGGTCACAGGTCAGTCGTTTTTATTGCAAGAAAAAATAATCAAAGCCTATGCAATTAATTAAATCATAAAACGTTTATTTAATTATCATAATTATTAAATCCGGTTGAAAATTGGCGCGTCTTGTTAGAAAGGGCTATTATCTGGCGAATCTTCACGCTTTAAACTCTGTTATTTAAATATTATTGGTTTTATTGCCAGTCAGTAATATGTTATTCTTAATAACGGTATACTTTGAATAGAGGGGCAATATAGGGGGGCGCTAAGGAAGGATATTCTTAAAATTGCATGCTTAAAAAATCCAACCGACTTCCAAAACACTAAAAAGAGAAAAATAAATTTACCTCTGCTGGCACGCTTGTGAAACAACACGTCGCTACAGAAGTCGGTGTCTCTATGTTACTGTTGTGAGTATTTTGCCACCGACTTCTTGATGCTAATTAATTAGATCGAGATATCAAAAAGTGAAAAAAAAATACAACCGACTTCCATAAATACTGAAAAGGAAAATAAGTTTTATTTAAACGCCAGTGGACCAATACATCGCTCTAGAAGTCTGTGTCTCTAAATTACTGTTATGAATATTTTGCCACCCACTTCTGGATGCTAATTGGTGTAAAAACCGGTTAAGCCTACTTAGCCGTGATACTTTTCCTTTTAAGTTCATTACATGTGCTACGTCTGTGATTTTTTTTCACATTTTTAGGGACAGCCATTCAAAAGTTAGAGGGGACGCTTATATCGAACAAAAATATGCATTAAAGTTAGATATTTCACAACGGACATGACGAAACTATAAGGATTCCTTAATCGACAAGGAACCCTAAAAAGCGGGAGATGCCGCGGACAGATGCAAGTTTTATAAAATAATTTTAATAATTTACCTAGAGTAAATTATTAAACACCTGTCTCTTATCACAACCAATAGCTAACATTGCTATTTTAGCAACGCATATCAGTGTTATCATCGTATAATCCCCTATTGTGACACTGTTTACATAACTATGGGGCAATTGACATGTCAATAGAAGATTATGATATTATAGCACTTTATATAGGTGCAATACGTTATGTAGTGAAGTTCCCACATTATGATAAAAGAGGTTATCACCAGAGTTCCGTTGTCGACAAGAAACCCTTTTAGATTCGCACTGTTCGTCTGTCTGTCCACGGCATAGCTCAGAGGTTTTTGGTGCTAGAAAGCTGAAATTTTGTATAAATATGTATATTGGTTACGCCAAAAAAGTGGTAACATAAAATTAGGAATAATATATTTTTAGGGTAGCTCCCAAGCACGTAAACTGGGCATGATTTTTTTTTTCTCGCGTGGTGGCATCATTAGATAAGTCTTTCAAAAATATTACGGATGTATGAAGACTATTTTTCGGTTAAGTAAGCCATTTACAAAATATCTAGCTTTTAAGTGCAAATCTTTGATACGAGCATCCCCCCTCTAACTTTTGAATGGCTAACCTAACCTAAAATGTGAAACAAATCACAGACGTAGCACATATAATCTCACGGCTGAGTAGGCTTAAACGGTTACAGAGTTATAGTCGACTAAGAACTACTACGGAACCCTACCCACAACGCATGGCCCGACACTTACTTGGCCGGTTTTGTGTCTAAAAAAATACCAGCTGGAATATCAGAGATTTAACCACGAACTAATAAATTAGCCATACTGGCAATTTATTTTAATTAGGTACTATCCTACCCCATACAGCGAAAATTTGTATGAATGGATGTTTGTTGATCTTTTACGAAAAAACTGCTAAACGGATTTGAATGAAATTTGGTACAAACCTAGATTTACACATACTTTTTATCCCGATATGTTGACCGACGAAGAAGACGCATACGAATTCGGCAGCAAAAAGTAGTCTATACTAATATTATAAAGAGGAAAGATTTGTTTGTAGGGATTTAACTCAAAAACTACTAGACCATTTTTTTTAATTCTCTCACCGTTAGAAAGGTACATCTTTATAAAGTATCATAGGCTATATTTATTTCCAGAAATAATAAGGAATCCCTACTAAACTCCACGCGGGCGAAGCCACGGGCGAAAAGCTAGTCTTAAATAAATGGCCTTTTATAGGTTTCACATCATTAAAACAAATTTTCAGCACTTTTGCAACTGACTGTATTTCCCCCCTTTTTATCTATCTCCTTTTAACTCCTCTGCTGATAAACATGCGCACCCCAAACGGAAACCACCACGATACATTTCCAGAAAAAGTGCGTCCCATCCATATTCATGAAGGGCTGCACAAAGGTCGCTATCAGGGATCTTCACGCGTTCCACTCCCGCGCACCGCATGCGTCTGCGCACCCGAAAGGATTTAATGGCCAGCTCTGATTTTACTTTGGTAACCACAAATGGTTGTACTTAATATAACTTTCATTGTTTGTAGGGAGGTGAGAAAATGATCGTGGCCAGCTGATAACGCACGAGTAAATATAGGTAAGTTTTTTTACTTGTATTTGTAGTGCAAGTGAAAAGCTATATAGAGGACGCGAAAGAAAATTGCTGGAATTGTTTGTACGTTTGTACGTTTGGCGTAGTCAATCAAAATATACTGTGTATCAATAGGCTTGCAGATACGCATTAAACTTATTCAATAATTTAGCAGATAACTAATAAACAGATATAATGACAATCAATAAAAAATAAATTTAAAAATTAAAAAACCCCCTCCGAAAAAATGCCTTAATCATTTTGGAAAAAAAGCTGATACTCTTACACTGCTGGACCGATATTAAACCAATCTAGTTAAGAACCACCACAAAGAAACTGGCTTTCAAATGACAAAAAGGAAACTGGCTTTCAAAAAACCGCATTGAAATCGGTCCATCCGTTTGACTACGATGCCACAAACAGATACATGCACAGACAGACATCGACATCAAACTTAAAACACCCCTCTTTTTGCTTCGGGGGTTAATTAAAGGAAAGACATCAACTAAAACGAAAGTAAAAGTCCTAAAACTCTTCATCCACATCATACAACCTGCACCGTGGCACTGTATCTATCTCGTACGCAATTGTCTAGACACGTCATAGTTATACCGCGTACACATACATATATATAAATCATGGATGATTGTGTACGTCGAGTTAACAGACAATGCCGGAGGGCACCGCGTAAACGTTCACTACTTCACAGTCTGAGAGGCTCGAGGGAGAGGGGTAGGGCTGGCACGGAATAGATGTACCTAACGGTCAACCTGAATAAATGTACCTAACGGTCAATTATGTTTAATTAAAATGTAGAACTTTAAAGTTTTTCAATCAAATGTCACATAATGTATGACAGCATATATGAAATTGAAAGTTGACACAAAGTGATATCGAGATAATATTGCAACTAGGTTTTTGTTACACAAAAATACAAGAATTAGCCCTCTGATAAAAAACTAGAATAAGAAAAAAAATATATAATAATAATACTTTTATCTACACTAATATTATAAAGAGGAAAACTTTGTTTGTAATGAATAGGCTCAAAAACTACAGGACCGATTTTAAAAATTCTTCTCAATTTCACCATTCGAAAGGTACATTATCCACGAGTAACATAGGCTAAATTTTATTTTGGAAAAAAATAGGGTTCCGTAAGATATTTGGGTTTTTCGGACACAAGGTGTAAGAAATCAACCATCTTTTCAATTCATCAATCAACTTTCTTTGCGTACGCTACTAATCTCAGGAACTACTGGCCTGATTTGAAAATTCTTTCAGATAGATAGCTCATTTATTGAAGAAGGCAATAGGCTATATTTCATCACGCTAAAACCAATAGGAGCGGAGCACCACTATTCCACGCGGACGAAGTCGCGGGCAGAAGCTAGTATTACATAAAGTTTATATCTGACTAATTGTAATATCGAGGTTATATCGATTTCGACAAAATGATGAAAAATCAAATCGAAGAATCGACTCTAGTCGTATACTGTCACATCACAGAATCATTCTACGATTATGAAATTTCTCTTCAACGTATGTTCAATGTATTTACTGCCCCTTCTTATATTAGAGAAAATGAAATTAACTAAACTAGTATTTAATAATTTTGATTTAATTAGGCCATGCTCTTATACCAACAGAAGGTTTTTTTATTTTTCTATCTTCTAGCATTTACAATTCAAACACTATTTTTTTTTTAACTTCAATTAATATCAAGTGCTATCTACAGCATTTGAAATACCCTCTACACTTAAATTTAGATCACCTGTTAACTTACCATCCAAAAACCATTTCTCTTGTAACTGACAGCCCTAATCCACTCGGCAATGTGAGGATATAAAAATGTTACGTTTTATAACATCAACGCGTTCTGTTTAACGTACTTTTACTATTGAAACCCGCGGTCGAAAGTTATAGCGGTGTCGAGATAGCTTGTAACATCGCACTATTAGCCCCATTCTTTATTATGAAGAGATATATGGGATTTTATGGAGAAAGCTTAGTTGAGAAAGTGAATTGGACTGGGTTGTATTTTATAGGAAAGCATCTTGGTTGGATTTGCTAGTATCTCTTATCTTTAAAGAAGTTATTGGAGAGAAAGAGAGTTGGAGAGAAAGAGAGAAAGGAGGAGGAGGAGCTCGTGGCTAAGTAACAGCCGCACGGTTCGACCGATCAAAGGTTAAGCTGCGCTTGGCGCGGTAGGTCCGTGGATGGGTGACCATCATTGTCATAGCGAGACTCCTCCGTGCCTCGGAAAGCACGTTAAGCTGTTGGTCCCGGCTGTCATTTGTAGATCTTTGACAGTCGTTACGGGTAGTCAGAAGCCAGAAAGTCTGACAACCAGTCTTACCAAGGGGTACCGTGTTACCTGGCAACTGGGTTGTGGAGGTCAGATAGGCAGTCGCTCCATGTAAAACACTGGTACTCAGCTGCATCCGGTTTAGACTGGAAGCCGACCCCAACATAGTTGGGAAAAGGCTAGGCAGATGATGATTGGAGAGAAAGAGAGTTTAGATTGTTAAAAAACTCTGAAACTGGAGTTCAGAGCGAAGTAAAAATCGGAGATAATTTTAAATAGTCCTTAAAATATTCCTAGTCCTTTTCTACCTTAGAGTCTTTTCGTGGTTCCTAGTCTTATTTTACCGTTGGATGTTTTCGTGTTGCAAAGACATGCAATAGACTAGTCGTTACAGTAAGTTAGGTTGACATTTAATAAAGTTGAGGCTTGTCATAAAAAACACAATTAAAAAAAAATATTACAGAAAGTTAAACTTTGGCATCCAGAGTGACAACAAATAAGGTATGTTTTTTTGGAGAAACCTATCTAAGATTTGGCAAAATGCATGAGCTAATCCTGTTTAACCTTCCGAGGCAAGCTGGAAGCGATAATTAAAATAAAATATCAACAAACAATGTTTACTATCAACAGAACAAAACCCTCAACAGACCAACAGTAACACGAGCACTTCACAGTAGCAATAATTCCTGAAACCCATAGTTTACAAACTGTCACACGTCAAGGGATCGCGCGGAAGCGTTCTAAATTTAAACCGTGGGGTGCGCAGGAGTCGTAATTGTATTGCGCACGCGCCGCGCGGATGCAAAATGGCGGCTCAACGAACCGCTTCCGTTTATGAATGCTGACAAGTGCATCCGAAATTGATACTCGAATTGACCGGACTGGCTTTTTTTCTTGTATCATGTTGCAGCGGTTGCAAATTGAAACTTGGGTCTTGTCTTACCTTCAAATGAGGTGTTATTTAATTTTTATGTGAGAAGTTAGCCTTTCATTTGCAACAGTGATTTTGACTTGGTAAGCAAGTTTTTTTTAGTATTTTCTAGGAACTAGCCATTACATTTTAATCCCGTAGTTTATAGTCACAATGCATTTATCTAATATAGATCTATAATACATATAAAATGCTTTGTCCTGAATGACTGACGGATCAACGCACAGCCTAAACCGCTGATCGTAGAGACCTGAAACTTAAAGGGTGTCCTTTGTATTACGTAGGCATCCGATAAGAAAGGATTTTCCAAAATTCTACCCCTAAGGGGGTGAAAAAGGGGGACAAAGTTTGTATGAAACTCTGGCAATTTCAATTTGAAATATTAAATATGAAGCTAGTCTTAAAAAATAAAATTAAAAAAAATTGAATGCCTTTATTCTAACTACAAAACTTGTCCGGATAAAAGATTTTATCATTCTCTTTTTCACGTCTTTATAAACTATGTCTATTATCGCCTTGATTTTTAAAACAATTAACGTATTTATAGTATACACCTTCATACATCAAAATCATTGGAACAGAAAAGAGAAAACTCCGATAACAATTACAGATAATCCAATACTATTGTTTTCCTAATTATAGTATTGTTTGTAGCCATACCGACGGAATAAGTAATGTATTTGCAGACCGAAAAATCTTGATACTTTAAAAAAGAAAGGTATTTTTATACCTTAAAAAAGACTTAATCGTACAATCAAAAATCCACAATGCATAAATTTTAAAAAAATATATAAATATTTCTGTTTTAAACGTTAAAAAGAGTATTTAGATAAAACCTTCTGCTAATTACATTACAAATAAATAGTCATGAATTTTCCCCTGTAGTCAGCCCCATCTATTTTCCATGAACATAAATATTATACTACTTTTAGCCTTGCATACAAAAAATTAAGTAATCAGAGCGTTTAAATCAGATTCTCTATTTCAAGTATCAAGTCTATCGAGCGATTTACAACAAAATGTTTATAGGGCTGGCCCAAACAATTATCGGTCGACCAGATCTTGCCTCACGATCGAAATGAAGATAAGAATTATATCAATCTGTGGATACTTCAAGTTTTAGGTGAATGACCTGTCAAAAGTAGTTGCGAGATGAACGGTACCCGTTCATCTCGCAACTTATCTAACACGAGTTCTATATTTATCGTACCAATGAAAGTAAATATTAAGTAAGATCTAAGCTGCCAAAAAACCTTGTTTGCCCAACCCTTTTTCAGATGGAATGGATTTAAAATGGTAGCTGTCTTCAACTTGTTAAGTCAACAAACACCGGAGACATATTAATGTAAGTCCCTAGTACTGAATTTCTACTACTATAATATTATTAAAAGTTTATTGTAGGAGGTACCTGATCTCTGAAACCACACTATTTCATTACCACTGAGCGCTAATGGCTATATTTGACGATATGACGAGCAACGCCGTCGACAGAAACTAGAAAACAATAACCTGTAATAACCAAAAAGACCACCCTCTCAATTTCCAACGCATCAATTTAAAGTTTTCAACGGAATTTATTTTTGAACGACGCGTACACGCACCGCGATGACCATAGCACAGTTCTAAAACTGCTGTCGCAGCTCCGACCAAATGTTCGCTGATTTCAATAAAAAAAAAACCGGCCAAGTGCGTGTCGGGCCACGCGCAGCAGGGTTCCGTAGTAGGAGTTAGTTAGTCGACTATAACTCTGTAACCGGTTAAGCCTACTTAGCCGTGATAGTTTTCCTTGTAAGTCCATTACATGTGCTACGTTTGTGAATTTTTTCACATTTCTAGGTACAGCCATTCAAAAGTTAGAGGGGGGGATGCTCGTATCGAACAAAAATTTGCACTTAAAAGCTAGATATTTCGCAAATGGGTCACTTCACCGAAAAATGGTCTTCACACACCCATCATATTTTTGAAAGACCTATCTAACGATACCCCACACGAAGTGGTCCGCGATAAAAAAAAAATATTCATCCCCACGTGTTTGGGAGCTACCCTAAAAAAAATATTTTTCAAAAATGTTATTTTACCACTTTCTCGGCGTGATCAATATACATATCTATACCAAATTTCAGATTTCTAGTAACAAGAACCTAGGAGCTATGCCGCGGACGGCAGACAGACAGACAGACAGACAGACGGACATGGCGAAACTATAAGGGTTCCTTGTCGGACTACGGAACCCTAAAAATCAAAGAACAAACGTTTAAATTTAGTATAAACAGGGTAAGAAACATCTAAAGCAAGCTCGGCAGGGGAATATTGTAAATAGCTCGTTTTCAGCGGCGCGGCGCGTGGGCACCCGGTGCATACTCGTAAAATGCACTTTACAAGATTTTACTTGTTTTTACTGCATCTCGTCTGGTTAGAAATAGTCTTGACTATAATAAACAATTATAAGTTCTTTGTTTCGACAACATAATGTATCAGACGATAGGATTGGCTTATAGGAAACTAGGTACTTAACCCATCCAAAAAAAGAAGTATATACCGTGTCTAGGTACCTATTACTGTGTCTAGGGTCCCCTCTAATTCCGTACCAAGTTTCATCCAAATCGGTTTAGCCCTTTCACAGTGAAAGCGTAACAAACAAACTCACTTTCGCATTTATAATATTGGGAGTAGGGTAGACTGGGTACGGTTGAAACATTTTTGCGTTTATCCTCCATTACATCGGCATTAGTTAAGCTAGCGATGACGGAAATATATTAAATAAAAGACCATATATTTGTCTACTAATGGACAATGTTACTTGAGATCACTGTATTGTATGTTATGTATAAAATGAAATTGAAAAAAAAAAGAAATTTGTTTCAACCGTCCCCATGCCAGGGTCGGTTGAAACAGTGCCTGGGGTCAATTGAAACACATGCAAATAATACAAAATATAATAAATAAACATGTTTTATTCATCGTCTAATAATGTACGACTCGTAATGACACAGTCAAACATCACAAATATTTTTAAGTCGTACTTGACGGTTAGTTTGTATGCCAATTTAATAACATCCTTCTTAGTTAGGCCAAAATATATGTCTGCACATATAATTAAATATTTAGATAGCTCACGCTCTTATTCCCGGTAAAACACTCGATTGCGAGCCTTATATCCCATTTTAATCGCCACCAGTCGCATTTCGTTTACGTACCACCTCAGTAGGGAACAGTGGTTCAGTCCATTCTGACGAAAATCCGGCTTTTAGCTCTTCATAGACTTGTTTGTACGTTGATAAGTCGGCCTGACCTCTCGTAGTCTTCCTTTGGCGTACTCTTGGTATCTAAGATACAAGAAAATTAAATAAAGAAATTGTTTCAACTGTACCCACAAAAAATGTTTCAACTGTCCCCAACCCCCATCCTATGTATAAAACCGTTCACAGTAAGAATGATAATAAATTTGAATAAAAACTAATCATACAGCCATATTCTACAAACTTCAATTAAAACGATACAAAACTTTCAATACTCTAACTTTAATAAAACCATAATAATTAAAAAAATATACAAACAAAAATTACTTACTTTGCCGCCAAAAAACACAATGGGCCCTCCTATACACAAAACCAGTGCGCGAAGAGCAAATTAACACTAAAATTCGTGTTTCGAATTGTCACCCGCTTCTTTCACCCCTTGTACCCCTCACTTAATCACGCATGGTATCGGAGATATTCGCTTTGTTTCAACCGTCCACCGTTTCAACCGTACCCAGTCTACCCTATAGGATTGGCATACAGTTTAGTTATATTCTTATCTAGCTGTTTCCCGCGGTTCCACCCGCATTCTGTGGGAGCCACTTCACGCACGAGGATAAAAAGTACCCTATCTAGATTGTAAACTATGTGTGTACTAAATTTCATCCAAATCCAATGAGCAGTTTTTGCGTGAGAGAGTAACAAACATACATCCTCAAAAAAATTCATTTGGATTGCAATATTATAAATATTAGTAGGATTACAATTAATTAATTATTATGGAGCTTAATAATAGCTTTAAACGATTCATTATTACATAATTAAAATTAAATTTCAACTTTTTCCTGTTCACCCGTGTAAAATTATTAACTGTTTAAAATTATTACACAAATCCTTATATAAACGCGAAATTAACTCTGTATGTCTATACCTCATGGTAAAACGGCTTAACCGATTTAGATATTTTTTTACGCATAAAGTTTGAGCCCCCGTGAAGGATATAATATATAAGATACCATCGGACTGTGAGAGTGAGGGAATAGAGAGTGCACCTGTGTCTGCGCTATCGCTTATGCACTACTAGCTGTTTCCCGCGGTTTCACCCGCATCCCGAGGGAACTACTTAGCGCACCCGGGTAAAAAGTAGCCTATGTTGTTCCTCGGGGTCTATTCTATCTCTGTACCAAATTTCATTTAAATCGGTCCAGTAGTTTTGGCGTGAAAGCGTAACAGACAGACAGACAGACAGAGTTACTTTCGCATTTATAATATTAGTAAGGATAATATCTCCTGCGTACCTGGCTTCATTAAAATTGGTCGTCGGTCTGGAGATTATTATGTTATGTTCCAGAATCCAATATCAGAGGTAGCTAAAACAATCATGCACAATAGTAATTGAAAGTTTAAAAGTATTTAGGTCTTCGCTAGGCGGAATCATTACGCCAATTAAACTCGAGACGTATACGAGAGAGTAGTGCAAGACATCATTAATCATAATCTAAGTTTTGCATAAAACGCCCCAGTTAATTGTGTAGACAGGCTTGAACGAGACGAGATGTAATGTAACAATGTTGCAGATTTATCTTCCACTCTGTGATTTTGGAATCTGTTTTTAACCCCCGAAGCAAAAAGAGGGGTGTTATAAGTTTGACGTCGATGTCTGTGTGTGTATCTGTCTGTGGCATCGTAGCTCTCAAACGGATGGACCGATTTTTGGTTTTTTTTTTTCATTTGAAAGCCACTTTCCTTGCGGTGGTTCATAGCTATGTTTGGTTAATATCGGTCCAGCAGTGAAAGAGTATCAGCTCTTTTCCAAAATAATGTAAGGCATTATAGCGAAGGCTCTTTAATTTTTTTATTTATTTTTTTCTTGTGGTATGGTAATCCTAACATTCTGTCTGTCTCTGACGCTTTCACGGGAAAAAGGTTGGGCCGATTTTGATAAAATTTAGTATTGAGATAGCTTGAATTCTTAAGAAGGTTATAGGATAGCTTTTATCTAGGTGCGCTAAGTAGTTCCTGTAGGATACGGGTGAAACCGCGAAATACAGTTATAGTTATATCTATAAACTAGTAACGTGACAGATAGACAGACAAACAATGCAGCCTATCCGTCTGACCTAGATCTTGGAGAAGATTTTGCTTGGGTGTCATAGGTACACCTATGATACAAGGTAAAGTACATTGACGGGTCAAGGGCGTTTAATGTTTTTTATAGGTTTTTTTTTTAGTAACTCAATGTGTCGTTATTAGGTATTTTATGGTAGCCATTCATACTGTCACATTAATTATGTCAGAGCATATATCCAGAGCTAATTTTAAAGATCGTTAATTTTTACCCAAAAATTACTCTCAAAAAGATGCGGGCAAATATACTTTTCCACGATTCTTCAAAGTGGCATGACGAAACCGGTACACTCGTATGTAAATTAACAACATATTAGAGACAATTTGTCCGAGAGGGATGTTGGGACAGGCAGACAGACATGCGGGCTTCGCTCACTAATTCACGGCTCCTCGATAAAATAATGGCAGGGAATTGAACATCAATTTAACAGTTAAGCCGTTATTACAACAAGCTTTTTGTTCAAGTTTTCAGCGATGTGTTCGATTGATTCTGATGTATTGAGCCGGGTGATAATAAATATAGATTAAGTCCAGTTAAGCTGCTTTTGTGGTGAAATGTTTTGTTTTTATGTTGGTGTTCATCTTCTACGGATTTATTTTAATTTATTTTGTTTCGGATGGGAATGATCATCAAATGACCCCTCCCACCGTGGGTGGGGCTGAAGGGAGTGTCAGACTCTTACTGACTAAAACCCATCCATGTTCCTTCCTCAGCCCTTTGTATTCGGTATCTTTTTCGAACGTCCCGCAGATCTTCTACGGTTGAACGTAAGTTTTTGTGCTGAAGAACATTTTAGGATATCCACTGTTTGATGCTGTAATGTCGTGTACGTGTGTGCGGATTCGAAACCTGGAAGTACCAATGTGACTTTTCTAAAGTAGTGTACTTTCTAAGGGTATCTAAGATACCACTGATTAATGATGAAGGAAAAGGAGGAAACCTAGATAAGAAAATCTGAAATTTGCGATTTGTGCAAGCGTGTTGATCAATGCTCGTGCCTTCTCTGTATGAATGATGGAGATGTATGTGAGGGTTACCCAACAATGGTATAATAAATAGGTCAAAAATAATGATGACAAAAAAGCTTTCGGAATTTTTCGGCATTCAAAAAAGGTTTTTTACTCTTTAATTTTGTTTCGAAACCATGTCCACAGGTCATCGGTCTATACGTACTGTGCCCATAAATAATATTTGTATTCCTTCTTCATATTACAACTCGAGCACTATAAAACAGTTGTCTCTATAAAACTACGTTAAGACTAAAAATAGAAGAATATAGTTCCCACCGCATCCCTTAGGGTGGCACCGGCAGGATATGTAACAAGAAGCCACCCATCCTCGTGAGAAATCACATAAAAAACTCTATAATGAACTATTATTACTAACATCGTCATCTGGATGGTAAATCATGTTAATGTGTTAGATGCATATGGACGTTAATATTATATTACCAACTTACCACGAAACTGGGAGATATAGAAAAGTTTAGTTTTGAGATCAAAGTACCATTACCATTGCAAAATAGGCACCTACAATTTAGAAAGAAAGAGAAAATTTCAAAATTTTGAAATATAAATTTTGAGGTAAGGTAACAAAATCGCAGACATAAGCTTATCGAAGAAAAAGGTAAATCTATTATTTGAGAGGTACTTAGATGGAACCTCCTCCTTATTTAGGGTTCCGTAGTAGACAGGGAACCTTTATACTTTCGCCATGTCCATCTGTCTGTCTTTCCGTGGCATAGCTCAGAGGTTCTTGGTACTAGAAAGCTGAAATTTAGTATAGATATTGATTACGCCGACAAAATGGTAAAATAAAATTATGAAAAATATATTTTTTTAGGGTAGCTCCCAAACACGTACCTAAATTAGGGATGAATATTTTTCCTCAACCGGTAACAGAGTTATAGTCGACTAATTAAGACCTACTACGGAACTCTAATGCGCGCGGCCCGACACGCACTTGACCGGTTTTTGGAGATTAGTTAAAAATAGCGCCTTGCTGGTACTGTGAAATATAAAATATAAATCAATATCAAGCATAGACCAACCTTTTCAGGGTAGCAGAATAATTCACGACTACATCATCTATAGACGAACTGGATCGTATCGCAAAATATCCTGTTTATCAACATCAACATATAGGTACCTACTCGAACCAGGAATGAGTATTACTCACACAGTCAACAGGAAACAAATAATGCTATATCAAGACAAATGTTATGTATATTTCAATCCGTCACTCGATAGGAAATACGTTTGACACACAAGTGGGTCGGTCACATTGTTTGTAAACAATAATGCAGTATTTATAAGCATAGTTAGTTATTCGTGACGTCACGAGAGATCAGGCGCAGGACCGACACAGCTTTACGTGCTCTCTGAGACACGGGTCTCGCTATGTTAAGAATACGGTCACCCATCCATAGACTTACCGTGGCTAACGCAACTTAACCTTGCTTTTCTATTGATCCGTACGGCACGGCGGTGATACGGCCACCACGTGTTATTGCAATCACTATTTAGAGTGAGACATAGTTATTAGCGTTGTATAGCACCGTCTCAATTCAAAACGAAAATATTCCTGCTCTGGCAAGTCATAGTAAAACCCCAGGAAATTAAAATTGAACATGAAAATATTGTCTAACCTTGTGACATTGGTGCCGATTCTGACTTACACACGACTAAACTAATTTTAAAATATCATGCTCTTTTTCTATTGCGAAATACAAGAAGAGGATAGCAAGTAATTCAGTGCTGTCAAATTAAATGACAGATGACATTTTGTTCGTACAGGTTTGTTAATTTAGTCGAGATGTTACGTCGTGATGTTTAATTTGTATGGAAAACATTTTTTTTCTAATTTGACAGGTGTTAAAAGTTTGCTATCCCTTTCTTATATTTGTTGATGGAAAGTGAGAATTATAGACTAAATTTAATTTAGATGGTGTCAAGAGAATCGCGGCCAATATCAGTAAGAATTAAGTAGAATGTATCGTCTATGAAGCGAATAAATAACTTTTGTGATATGAAAGTCATCGGTCATCGCCTGACTACTCCCCAGTCGTGTTATATTGCCCTCCCATCGGACTATGAGCGATAGAAAAAAAAATGCACACAAACCAATTTAATATTTCCTTGAAAATAAACCTTATTATGTACTAGCTTCTGCCCGCGACTTCATCCGCGTGGAATAGTGGAGCTCCGCTCCTTTTGGTCTTAGCGTGATGGTATATAACCTATAGCCTTCCTCGATAAATGGGCTATCTAACACTGAAAGATTTTTTCAAATCGGACCAGTAGTTCCTGAGATAAGCGCGTTAAAACAAACAAACAAACCAGCTTTATTATATTAGTGAAAATGTATACCAATTAAGGTAATAATTACTTTTACCAACTAAAGACACTCATCCACTATCTTTACCTGTGTCAAGTCTTAAGCTCCTAGTTCAATTTAAATTCACTCAAACAAAAACTATAGAATGTGGCGTGGCGTCATACGTAGGATAGTGCAACGACCGTCCACTAAGTTATTACATAGGTAATCGTTAAATAAAGGACATAGATGCACTGGACTTGGGCTGCTTCTTATCAGTAATCAATTGGATTTATTAAATAATGTTATATCGCTTTTAGCGATAAGACCGCCCATTGTGTCATCCTTTGTAACTAATTTTCCAATGTGTGTGTTTTTCTTTTGATGTACATGATGAAGAATATTCTATTCTATGGTCGAAGATAGTGAAATCATTAATCATCCTTGTCATATATGACTTTACTCTCGTAGTTTTATTTTCCAAACTGTTCTGCCCATATTTTGGAATCTTTATACTGTTACTGTACTATACCTCTGCATAAATTGAAATAATGAAGCTTACTATTCGCTCATTAACAGAATAAAATTGCGCTCGACAGCATCTATATACAAATAAAAATAAAGAATTTTATTCACTTGCATCTAAATCGAAATCAGAATACAATTTAATATCCGCCCATTCCACATGATCGAATAGACACCGAGCATTCAAGTATCACATACACTGATCGAATTGTTACGCTCTGGTGGGCACAGGCCTTCACATGCAGAAGTGAATTGCTTTTTACAAAGACTAGTTTGTTGTCACAGCCAGTTGATACAGTAAAGAGAAATAGGGATGTGCCTTGTAACAGGTATGTTACAGAGATTTTTTATGATTAGATTTTCTAGAAACGCTTGTTTAATTTGGTTTTGTTTGCACAATACTAATTAAAATAGAATAAATGGTTAGAGAAACACATGAACCTTAAAGGGAAAGGAAGTAACATGGATGGGTTTTAATCAGAAAGAGTCATGACAATGATGGCGTGAGGAGACATTTGATGATTTCCCATCCGAAAAAAAAGAAAAAGATAGTTGAGAGATGCCATGGCAGAAGCTATAAAATCTGTAAATATATACTGATGTTAAACATAATGTGAAAAACACAGTATTATGTGGAACGATTTCCATCGGACAGTCGTATTGAGCGTACGATATTTGCAACAAAGTTTATTTTGAGCAATGATACTGATGCATTGTAGTTTCTAGGTATTCTTCGGTCTCATCAAGCAATGTCTATTTTTATACTTTGCAACTGAACAAATTATTAGTTTATTGTGCAAACAGCGTAATATAAAAATGTCAACTGTTCCCTTCTGATATTTTTCAATTTGTATGCGACATTTCTGGTATAAATGACTGGGGCAATACTTCGTTAAATTTGAGTAAGATTGAAAACAGTCAATAATTTTATCTATATACATATAATGCTTTGTCCTGAATGACTAACGGATCAACGCACAGCCTAAACCGCTGATCGGAGACACCTGAAACTTGGAAGGTGTGTTTTTTCTATGACGTAGGCAACTGATAAGTAAGGATATTCCGAAATTCTACTCCTAAAGGGGTGAAAAAGGGGGGTAAAGTTTGTATGAAACTCTGTCATTTTTAATTTGAATTCATATAGCGCACGCAGGCAAATCCGCTGGCGGATAGCTAGTAATGTTATAGAATAGTAAAGTTTATATATTTTTTTAAATAGTCTCTGAAACAATTTCTGCTGCAGGTTTGCTAAGCTAACAACCCCTTTTTTTCGGATGGGAAATCATCAAATGTCTCCTTCCGCCGTGGGTGGGGCGGGAGGGAGTGTCAGACTCTAACTGACTAAAACCAAACCATGTTCCTTCCTCAGTCCTTTTTATTCCGGGTGCGCGGTAACTCATTCGAACATCCCGCAACATTGATATCTGGACCCAATTCTAAGTCCAGGCAGACGAAGTCATCATCATCATCAGCCAAAAGACGTCCACTGCTGGACATAGACGAAGTCATACACACTTGTAAATACATAGTTCTGCTTAGTCGTGGTTTTGGTGGGGGATGTGTACTACGATGACGTATTAAATGAATACTCATAGACTTTGACTTTGAAAACTTTAATTACTTATTTTGCAGTGGTAACCTTACAACTAGAACGCTGAACTAGGAATGATGTTATCTTGAGAATGCTCGGTTTATATAATTATTGTGATTATTTTTCCGACCCAAATATCGACCAATAGAATTGCACCATTCGACGTCACGTGGTGCAACCTACATGGTATTATACTGATAATTTTTTGATTATTTTTATGGTTGTACCACGTGACGTCGAATGGTGCAATTCTATTGGTCGATATTTGGGTCGGAAAAATAATTATAAGTGAAAAATAAGGCGGGGAAAGTCTTATCTTTAGCGATTTTCCGTGAAGGCATAAAATATGTGATTTATGGTTGACCATGAGGCTCAGGCGATCGTAAAATGAAATATTAATAAATTTAACTTCAAGTAGTGTAACTGTAACTAATCTGATATCTTTATGAGCAGAAAATTAGCAACAGTAATTTATGATAGGCTAGTTTTGCTTATCAGCTCGCGTAAGTAACTGCATACTCGTACATACTTGTACATAGCAATAACATCACATGAAAATATCCCAGCATCGCATCACTAACGACAAGGGAATGTCATCGCGGAAGTGCGGTCTGGCTGGCGGTTGCAACCACATCGTCACATGGGCTCCGACTTTATGGTTCGCGACAACTGCAGATACGCTGCGCGGGCGCATCAAGGTTATTGGCACTGGCGTGTGAACCGACCAGCTAATAACTCGTCTAGGATATAAATTGACAGTTGTGGGAATTGTTTATTAGTGTGTTATTTGTTAAGGACAAAACATATAGGAAGTGGTGAAGGGCGGGCGTTTTGGGGGCTGTCTTTTGTAAATTTGACGTTCAAAAAGATGATCGCTGATTTTCAGCTTAATTTGAATAAATGACTTTTGAAATTTGGACTAGCTGGGGGTTTGGTGGAATTTCCCATTGTAGTTTCTAAAGTGACAAGCCTTAATGCTAAGTTTCATCCCCTACTTACCCCTCTTTGGGGGAGAAATTTTCGCAACTCCTGTCAGCGATAGACGCAACTCCTATGAACATTTTATGTTTAAAAAATAACTACTGTTTAGCAAAAAATAACGCCTCTTTTCCTCAAAGAATCAGGCAGAGTTGTCCCTACATCACGCTTTTTTTTTCAAGTATTTTTCAATCCCATGTTATAAGAAATGAGCCAAACACTATCAACGAGACAGAAATCCAGACTGTCTACTAAAAAAGTTCTGATAGTAAAACCTAAAAAACTTTCCGATCTGGGTATCGAACCCAAAACATATCCCTCAAGGAGACAAATTTATACCACCAACGGAAACCCATTCCCAGTTACCCTAGGACCCACTTCAAATCCCTTATCAACAACAAACGTCATATTGTTACTGTTAGATCAATTTAAGCTGTCAACAGTTAAAAACCCATAAAAAACATCTGTAATTAGCCTGTCCTATGGCTAACAGATGGCATTAACACAGTTCTGTGACCATAACCTACGTCACATGGGGTCAATGTCGGAGCCATGGCGGGTGTATATCACGTCGTTATGGGATAAGGGCTAGTACACATTGGAGGTGAAAATTTCTATGGGAGATTACCGCTATTGAAAACATCTTAAATGGTATGTACGTTTGCTTGGTATCGATGAGTTTATTATATTTGAATCTAGACTAATTAAAGAGCTTTACATCACACACATAACGAAGTCCATATTAGGAAATAATAAGTTTCTGTAAACCATAAAGGAAAATTGAGAATAGGATTAATATTTCCAGAGATCACACCGCTATCGACTACAATGTATTTAAAAAATCTACAAACAAACAAACAAATCTTTCCTCTTAATAATATTAGTATAGATTATATGCTCCATGTTGCCTGATTTAAATAAATAAATATACACCATTATGCACTAAACCTTACAATAATCGTAAGAGCAACGACGCGCGTCGTCTACATTGACTTTAATGGAATCTGAGCGACGCAGTGCGTTTGTCGAGCTTTGTGTAATAAGCCACTTTAGCGTCCGCCTGACATAGGAAGTACTTTACCATAATAGATGTGATTGTACCAACTTACAGAGTATACACAGTTTTATTAAGCTTCTTCAAAAGCTTGAACGTACGGGTTTTAAATGTGGTAACCACTTTCATTAGTTGTTGTGTCATGATTCTTATAAAAAGGGCTTGAGATAATGTATCAGCTAATTGTAGCTTAAATCATGGAAGGTGGTTATGGATGGGTGCCCATTTTCTGAACACATCGAGACCGGCCCTCCCAATTCCGTAAGCCAATATTTTTCAATTTCAGTTGCAATACCTTTAATTTTGACAGTTCAATGATATTCATTGCTTCGTTTAAAGTATCAATGAGATAAACATCCAAAAATATGCAGTAAAAGTAAGTTAGTATGTAGAACTTCTTTTGATGGGTATGTCAATTGGCTATTCATTTTTTATATAATTAGGTAGCGGGTGCCTCGGGTTGCATTGTCATCCTATCAAAGGATAGATACTAAACTTCTTTTTATTTAGGGTTGGGAAATCATCAAATAACTCCTCGCATAGCGGGTGGAGTAGGATGAGGGAACTTTTACTGACTAAAACTCATCCATCCATCCTTCGCCCTTTTGCGTTCCAGGGCTGTTATCGCAGTCAGCGCTATCTACACTCGCACTGCATTGTTTTAAATTCCGAGTAATTGGCAAGTCTTTATTGAGATTGACCGTCGCGACCAAAATTTAATTTCATATTGAAATAATTTAAGAAACCAAAAATACTGGATCTAGGAATACTAGGATTTCAAAAATATAAGCAATCGAATCAGCGATGACGAGATAGCTAACCTTTTACTACATAGTAATATAAATCTCAAGCATATTCATAAACTGTGTCAATGCCTATTATAGATATGACTCAATAACATCTTAGCGATAAATAATCTCATTATTCACTCATAGTTCACGTGTGGTCCTTTATGTGTGGTCTTTTGGCACTGAAAGACTTCGCAAATATTTTCTTAATCTGTCCTTATTCTAGGACTGTACACCTACTAGAACTTTTATTTAAAGTATTACACTTATTTTGAGCTTGGCGACAGTAAAAGTAAATGTTGGCAGATTGGCATTTCTTTTTTTTAACCCACCTGGTCCTGTGGAGAAGAACCGGCAAGAGATTCCACAGACAGTCTTATCAAAACTCAAAAAAGCACCTTCTAATACTAAACGCGAAAGTTTGTGACGATGCATGTGATAATGTAATTATGTTTGTAACTCATCCACGCAAAAACTAGTCGATAGATTTGAATGAATTTTTATACACAGATAGTTTATAATCCGGTTAAACATATAGGATACTTTTTATCCAGGTGCCCGAAGTAGTTCCACCAGGATGCGGATGAAACCGCAGGAAAGAGCTAGTAAAGTTATTTATGAAACAATTCGAAAGGCATGAACTTCCTAAACCAATCAAAAGGTATGTAACATGACCCAGTGAGTCGGACGCTCCCATTCTCAATCGGATGTGTCCGTCACGGTTGATCGATCCGACCCATTGCCACTCCTGCATTACAACGGTTTTCTGATGTCATGCTTAAACAATTTACGGAGCAGTACAAAAGTCCTTCATTTGTTAGTCAGAAAACAGTACTGGCGCCGTATCACCACGTGTTTTTGCAATCACTATTCAGATGTGAGAATGAGAAATAGTTACTAACATCGTATAACACCGTCTCTTTTTCACAATGAAAATATTCCTTCTTTGACACGTCGTGTTTGGCTGCGGGATGTTCGAAAGAGTTACCGCGCCCCAGGAACATAAAGGGCTGAGGAAGAAACATGGATGGGTTTTAGTCAGTAAGAGTTTGACACTCCTTTCCGCCCCACCCATGGTGAGAAGGGCCATTTGATGATTTCCCATCCGAAAAAAAATAATGGTTATGTCCCTGTTTAAGTTTAACTAGAGAATAAGTAACTATTTTGGCAAACAGGCCTGTTATTATGCTGTCTGTCGCGTTCATGGCTATACTCACACAATTTTATATTAAACTAGCTAATTCCCGCAGTTTCAGACGAATCCTGAGGAAACTACTTCGCTCACCTGGATAAAAAGTATCCTATAAGTTAATCCAGGTTATAAACTATGTGTGTATCAAATTTCATCCAAATTCATTAAGCAGTTTTTGCGTAAAAGAATAACAAACATATAAACATTTGACTTTTTTTTGCGTTGTTCCTATTCACATGAACTGTTGATTCCTATCGAAGATGATGAATTTACTGACTAACAACTCTGATTCGCATTAGATAGATGCATGCAAACGATATTTGCAGTAATTTAATCACCTCATATCAAATCAATTATCAAGACATCTCATTATACTGTCATGCAAAAAGGTCGACTTAACCTCTCATCCGTAACAACTATCACTACCGACTTCAAAATCTCAGTCTTCAAAGTCTGTCTTCACATTTTATATTATGACAGTTAAATTAAAATGTCTCCTAACCCCTATTATAGTATCAGACGAGTGTTCACGGGTGGGTAGAGTGAGACAATAGGCAGGATGTGACAGGAGACAATACTGGTTTGTCATCAGCCCCATTGTGCGGACCGCTGACGGATTAATTACAATTTAGTCTTTGTTTTATGTTTTTTATTAGATTTTAAGACTTTTTTTTGAGTATGTATTATAGAAGACTAGCTTTCCGCCAGCGGCTTCACCCGCGTGGTCTATACGAATTCAAATTAAAAAATGACAGAGTTTCATTCAAACGCTCATGCCCTATTTCAACCCTTAAGGGTATGAATTTAGAAAAATCTTTCTTAGTGTACTCTTAGGTCATTTAAGGAACATTTGTGCAAAATTTCATACTTAGAACCAGCGGTTTCAGCTGTGCGTTGATCGATCAGTCAGTCAGATAGCCAAACAGTTTCTTATTATATACTAGCTTCTGCGACTTCGTCCGCGTGGAATAGTGGTGCTCCGCTCCTATTGGTCTTAGCGTGATGATATATAACCTATAGCCTTCCTCAATAAATGGACTATCTAACACTGAAAGAATTTTTCAAATCGGACCAGCGGTTCCTGAGATTAGCGCGTTTATACAAAATGACATTTCCCCTCACTGCTCTGCTCCTATTGATTGTAGCGTGATGAAAAGTATACTATAACCATCTCAGGAGTATGACAAATAATTGTACCAAGTTTCATTAAAATCCGTCGAGTAGTTTTTGTTTCTATAGAGTTTATACAGACAGACAGACAGACAGACAAAAATTTTACTGATTGCATTTTTGGCATCAGTATCGATCCCTAATCACCCCCTGATAGTTATTTTGGAAATATATTTCATGTACAGAATTGACCTCTCTACAGATTTATTATAAGTATAGATAGAAGAAGATATAGAAGATTGAAGAAAATTTTATAAGTGTTATGACGGTTGATGTAAGCTATATTTGTTTAAAATTGCACATTGTCATATTTTATGGATTTAAAAATGTATTGTTACCTAAGCGTGACCATGTAATTCAGTTTCCATGGCACTCCGATAACATTGAAAGGTTTTCACTACCTAAATGATACATAACGATTTAGCATAGTTCAAAGCTGGTAATAATAGTAAGTTTGAACCTTTGAGAAGCTGTATTTATGAACGACAGCTCATCTGCCTAGCCTTTTCCCAACTATGTTGCGGTCGGCTTCCAGTCTTAACCGGATGCAGCTGAACACCAGTGTTTTACATGGAGCGACTGCCTATCTGTCCTCCACAACCCAATAAGGCAACACGGTACCCCTTGGTACTAGTTGTCAGACTTTCTGGCTTCTGACCACCCGTAACGACTGTCAAAGATGCACAAATGACAACCGGGACCAACAGCTTAACGTGTTTTCCAAGGCACGAAGGAGTCTCGCTATGACAAAGATGGTCACCCACCCACGGACCGACCGCGCCAAGCGCAGTTTAACCTTTGATCGGTCGAACCGTGCGGCTATTACTTAGCCACGAGCTCCTCATGAACGACAGCTGTCCCACTAAAATATCAGTTAAATAAAAACAGCAAACTTTTAATATTTTTTTAATAACAAAACCAGGAAGGTTTGACAGTTTTTACTAAACTACAATACATTGTAATAGCTAAATGATATAAGCACTGTTTAATATGGATGTGAACAAGAAAATCTATATGTGATTCAAGTCGACGTAAAAAACTAGGCACAAGGCTACACCGTGAATCGTACCTAGTACACAATAAAGGAGCAACTTGCCCGTCAAGTCAATTAAGTAGAGCCAAGTTCTAAGTAATTACTAAGCTATCTCATCTATCTTGACGCGATTTAATAACATCCGCTTACTTAACCGCAACTTAAACATTATGTATTAACTTAACGTGCTCTAACTACTAGTACTTGGGCGAGATAATAAGGTATTCAAGTTATTTATAGTTAATAAGTTGATGTGATCGTAAAACTAGTATACCTATACTAAGATTTGAACATAGATATTTTGCGTAACATTTATATCTGTTATCGATAATATTGAGAATAGTGTTTAGTATAATCTATATGTATAAAAATGATTCCCTTGGTCACGGCATCACGCTTGAACGGCTGGATCTATTTGGCTGAAATTTGGTACGAAGATAGAGGGAACCCTGGAGAAGGTTTTAGGCTAACTCGAAGCTTTTATCCGGAAGGGTGAGGTAGTAACGTCGGGACGCGGGTGACACCACG
Organism: Pyrrhia umbra; assembly: GCA_963891755.1. Classification (NCBI taxonomy): domain Eukaryota; kingdom Metazoa; phylum Arthropoda; class Insecta; order Lepidoptera; family Noctuidae; genus Pyrrhia; species Pyrrhia umbra. Next base: position 4,425,133 of record OY982935.1, read on the forward strand.
GGCAACAGCCAGTTTATAATAAAAAAGACTTTGAAAATTCTACAATCTTTTTTACTTTTAATGGAACTAATAGAAGTTAGTCTAGACATAATTAATATACATTATAGCTTAGTCTAGCAGCGAGAAGGGGAAGCATATCTATATCATCAACACAGCTTTCACATTTTCACAACCCAATAACGAGAGAACCTTACGACAAACAAACATTGGTCATCTTTAATTAGCGATATTATTTACCCACTAGCTTTCCGCCAGCGGCATCGCCCGCGTCGCTTAAACGAATTCAATTCGCATTTTCGCATTTTCACCCCCTTAGGGATAGAATTTCGGAAAATCCTTTCTTATCGCATGCTTATGTCATACAAAAAACACACTCTTCAAGTTTCAGGTCTTAACGATCAGCAGTTTAGGCTGTGCATTGATCCGTCAGTCAGTCATTCAGGACAAAGCATTGTATATGTATAGATTACACTTTTCCAAACAAAAAAACTCCAGTCACCCAGTCACAATACCCAATAACAGAAAATCAAAACACCGTGACCCGATACATCCTCAATGGGTGTCGGTAGCGAATTCGATTCCCGTGCGACGCTCGAATGGCCGCAAACAATGCTGGATGGCAACAATGACAGTTGGAACAATGGCCTATGGGTTATGGCGATGGGGTAATGGAAGTAATCGCGTGATTCCTTGTACTGTCTTGCGAAGCTTATGGGATGTCATTCTGATGGTCATTGAGATGGGTTTTTGTAGGGTATTGAAAAAACTGCCTTACTATTTAAGTGGATGAAGGAAAACGTGTTTGTGAGGTTCGTTCCCCACTAGGGGAGCCCTTAGCGCGCAGTCACTTAGTAAGCCTTGGCTGGAGGCTTTAATTTAATTAACTAAATTAAGACCTCGCCACATTGTCCGGTTAAGCAGGTCGAATGCTGTTAGAAGCACCCTGCAAGAGGTCATATAGAAAAAAAACGTGTGTTTGTGGGTACAACCATCATCGGCATATTTATTGGACAAAGCCCTCTTCTCATATAGAGGCAATATATGAGCAATGATCATCATATTCATCATGCATCATGCTTCCTCAAAGCGGATTGGCAATTTCAGGCTTTCTAATAAACTTTTAATTTCTTAAAGTCACATTAACTTTTGCCTGATGTTAATTTTTGAACTCGCTATCCTTGTCTTGAAAAGCGAAAGCTTTAACCTACGGGCTACGGTTAAAAATACTACTGTTAATTCTAAATTCCTAACGATCTTCACAAATAGAACTGGATAGCAAGATCTTATGAGTATGAACCAAAATAAGACCGGTGTTCAAGCTAAATCCTTGTCTTGAAAAGCGAAAGCTTTAACCTACGGGCTACGGTTAAAAATACTACTGTTAATTCTAAATTCCTAACGATCTCCACAAATAGAATCGGATAGCAAGATCTTATGAGTATGAACCAAAATAACACCAGTGTTCATATTCAAGCTAAAAAAAGTATTACAACCAAATTATTTCCTTTGCAATCATAAAGATGGTTTCGTAATAGAGAAATCCAATATCCTCGAATGATCGAACATCTAACGATACATTGATAATGTAATGTAAAAAGTGTGGTGCGTGCAAATCCTTTCATTTTTACTGTATCCGAAGCAGATTGCTATCGAACATTACGTTACACAACGTACTAGTAGATGCGCTAGCGCAAGTGCAATCTACTGAATAGGGTTGCCATGTGAAAAACTATTAGTAGAATAGGAGAATTAAGACATTGGCAATTGTGAAGCTTTTTAACATGATGTTTCTAATCTTTTTCAATTAAATTTAAAGCTAGAGTTACCAAAAAAGTTATTCATGTTTGAGTAAAACCCGAAAAAACCCTAACGTGTTATTATAAGTTCACGTAGTATATCTAATGAAATTTAGCCAATTTTATAAGGTGCTTCTGTTACTTTTACGCAAAAATATCAAAACACTTCATCATAGGCCTATTTACTAGGTATCCCACTTTTGGGCAAGAAGAAGCCTATCTTCTTCACATACAGAGAAGACATGAGCATATATCACCACGCTTGCTCAAGGCGGATTGGCGATTTCAGACATTTCAGTCCGTGGTTTTCTCACGATGTTTCTCTTTACCGTTAGCCAGCAAACACTTATGTAAATCTATTTCTTTTCTTGCACTATTTAAATCAAATGTCTCAATGATCGCGTATAAATACTACACACTACATTATAATTTCTAACATTCAACACTGTTCGTGCCACAGCCCTATTGGTAGCGGAAATTACCTCACAAGTCACAATCTAGCAGATATAATGCATCTCACACGCATTCCTACGGCAGGCAGCGACAAAGAAATCGTTTCTAAGTAACGCATAACTCGCGATGCGCACGCGTCTTATGGCCAATTTGAGGTGACGATTACATTCGGTTATGATCGGGGATCATCGGAGATCATCGGTATAATCCGTGTAATAAAGGGCACGTGAGCTGTGCACGCAAGGGACTGACGAATATAGCAATCAAGTTTATTAACCAACTTCATAGAAAGGAGGTTATGAAGTAACTGTATTGTATTGTACCATTGGAGTTGCTCGAATGTTTGAAATACAACCGTTTTACACAAAAACCATGCATTTTATCAAGTTAAAATTTTTACTATAACCGTCTATACGAGTAGTATCTAATGTATCTCTATGCAAATAATTGTGTAGATCTTTTGCTCTTAATAGTTACCTACCTTATACATACATAGTCATTCTGATAACATGGTGTTATAGAATACCTATACCTTTTTATATTTTAAGGGATGGGAAGTCATCAAATGGTCAGACTCTTACTGACTAAAAGCCATCCATGTTCCTTCCCTCGCCCTTTACGTTCTAGGGCCTCGGTAACTCTTTCGACCAATCACAGAATATTTGAATAAACCTAAGCTCTGTAGCTGTTCTTTTACTCGTCCCACTGCTGGGCACAGGCCTCTTCTCATACAGAGAAGGCATGAGCATTGATCACCACGCGTGCTCAAGGCGGATTGGCGATTTCTGACTTTTTAAGTCCAGGTTTCCTCACGATGTTTACCTTCACCGTTAATCAGTAACGTCTAAGATATACTTAAAAAGTACATATGACTTTAGAAAAGTCACATTGGTACTTGCCAGGTTACGAACCCGCACACTCGTACACGAGAGGCAGGTGCCTTAACCACTAGGCCACCACGACTTCTTAAATAAACAAAACGGAGGTACAATTGAAACGTACAGAATTGCTAATAACTACAAGTTAGTAGTGAAATCCAGACTTTACCTGTCGAATAAGTGATAAACTTTCAAAAAATAGAAGCGAAGACACAGCTTGTTTAACATCTCACCTTCAAGTGATAAGATGACGAAACTGATGATGTTCGTAATGATGATGACTCAGTTTCCCGACCACATACATTAGGCTTTACACACATTTTATCTTTCTGTCATTACCGAGGTAGTGAGTGTGACGGGCGACATTTACTAGGACGCGTTCACATCTGCTCGCGTATAACGTATAAAAATTCGCTTAGTAGCACTTAATCTGGTTTCGGAGATGATAATGGATGTGTTCTAGATAATGATAGATTGACCCCCACATATCTTGGATCTAATCCCTTTTTTGGGGCTGTAGATATACTAATCTAACAGGACATAGTGATAAATTTTGTCTGAAATTCACTGACCGCCTCTGACGTGGAATTATAATAACGGCTGCTATTAGGATAGGATATTAAGTAGATTGTTTAAATTTTGTCTCTGTCGGACGAATATAAAGAACATGACGTTGTGTTTTCATGTCTGTTTCCCCACAATATTCATAGTTTTACAGTATTCGTAGTACCTACACATAATAATCTTTTCGCCCGTCGTTATAACCGCCCGTGTGCACGCAGCCTTACTTGTAAGTAATCAGTGCAGTCCCTGATAAACGTGTAGTTAAGTGCAATAATTGTGTATGACTGCGTTAGAGTTCAAGGTTTTTTCACTTGTCGTTGAAGTGCATTGTTTATGGTATAGTAATTTCTTTAGAAAATACGCGTATGGGAATGACGCGATGGCCTGTGCATAGAAATGCATATCCTCGAGTATAACGTAGAAGCGATGCATTTATCATTCTTATTTTTTGCACTGATAATTGTTTTATGTATGTATCAGATGCATTCCTTACTTCGATATAGTTTGATTTCTATAATTATTAATGTTAATTTTGTGATAAGGAATAGTAACTGAAAGACGGAATGGAATTTTTAAAAAAGCTCGCTTAAATATACTTCACTTTTACTTTACACAGCTTACGTTAATTTTTTTTTTTTTTTTATACAGTCGAAGTCAAAATTTCATTTCAAATAGCAGCATACATAACATATCATATTTTTTTGACATAAACTACATTAGGGTAAAAATGTCAGCAACTTTATAGCAGGGCTGGGGCTGTACCACCACGTGTTTTTGCAATCACTATTCAGGTTTGAGAGCGTCACACAGCTACTAACGTCGTCTAGCTCCGTCCTTTTTTCACAACGAAAATAATCCTGCTTTGGCACGTCATGGTAAGGCCCCTGAGCTGCCCACTTAGTGCTGGAAGTAATTTAAAGTATCGACATTCGTAAAAACTATTTTAATGCGACTCATAATTTGTCGATGACAATAATTATTATGTGAGGGCTCTCTCTAGTTGTCCTAGTAACAGTTTACGAGTAGAACGATGTCCAGGTGTATGTGTGTCTGTATGTCAATAAAACTTTACGACTGTTTCATGCGCGTGCGCGTTTTATGCGCCGCGGCGTGCGCACTGAACGACAGTGCTGCTAATGCAAGTTTCACCTTGACCTATTTCTAATTTGAGTTGACAAACTGATCATATTTAGATATGACTTGTATAAATAAATCGCGTTTTTACAAAATTAATACGACATTAATAGAAATACTAGCTTCCCGCCAGCGGCATCGCCCGCGATATTTTAGCTAACCGCACCAAAACCGTTGCGTAGTTTTAAAGATTTAAGCACACATAGGCATAGGGACAGAGAAAGCGACTTTGTTTGATACTATGTAGTGATGATGATATGCATAATAATCTTGCTGAATCAGTTGTAAGCTACCACAGAATAATTCTTAACCAATATTTTATCGATATAAGCGAAGGGTGTACCTAAGTGCACCCATAATTCACCAGTTATGCTCAAGTGATGGAGAACAAAGCTTATTGCTATCAACCGAGCATGAATTTAGACTCCGGGTTGCCATTGGGAAATTTCTGATAGATTCCCATTGCCCAAGTGAAACTTTGCTCGACCAAGAAATCCAATTCAAGCCATACTGCCATAACAACTACACTCGAGAGCAATGAATCCGGGTCACTTAAAGAATGTTAAAAATCTCGGAAACTAAAAATGATAGGTTTATGCAATAAATTGTATTTAATAGACAATGTAATACTCCTTAAATGAAAGTAAAAAAAATATGAGTCACCATACATTTTATTAACACAAAATTACATAAAGAAAAAAACTGCTGATCTCTCCTTAAAACAAAAATAGGAAACATGAAATTTTTGAACTTTATTACGATTTTCTTGAATTTTAATACTTCGTATTGCCTCCTCGTGCTTCCATTACTGCGTTTACGCGGTTTGGCATGCTGTACACCAAGTTCCTTATACGATTTTGGAGAATATTCTCCCATTCCTCTGTGAGAGCAATTTTGAGCTCACGAAGCGTGATTGGGGGAGGGTTTCGTTGTTTTACGCATCTGCCTAGCTCGTCCCAAGCATGCTCGATCGGGTTGATATCCGGGCTGCGCGCTGGCCACTCCATACGAGTAATGTTCATCTCTTGAAGGTAGTCATTCACAATCCTACCTGTATGAGGTCGGGCATTGTTATGCATAAATATAGCATACTCACCTAAATTGACCATAAATGGACCAACGTGATCATTGAGGATTTCTTCCACATATCTTTCGCTAGTTAAAGAGCCGTTTTCTATGATCACCAGCTCTGTGCGACTTTCAGAAGAAATTCCGGCCCACACAAGTACAGACCCACCACCGTAGGCTACTTTTTCTTCGATGCATGCTTGCTTGAATCTTTCCCCTGGTCTTCGATACACTCTGTGTCTTCCATCGTGCTTGTAGAGCATAAATTTTGATTCGTCGGAGAACATAACTTTTGACCAATCTTCAATACTCCAATTTACGTGGCTCTGGGCATATCTTAGTCTTGAAATACGATGCCCACGCTCCAGTTTAGGGCCGTTTGCAGGTCTAAGGGGTTTTAAGTTAGATTCAGCAAGCCGACGTCTTACTGTCCATGCACTTGGGTTACTTCCTCCGAGGCGTCGAAACTGATTTGTGAGTTCAGTTCCTGTGAGAAAGCGATTTCGAAGCATGGTGTTCACCAAGTATCGGTCTTCTCGTGCTGTGGTACACCTGGTTCTGCCCGTTCCTGGTCTGCGTAGGTTAGAACCAGTTTCTTCGTAACGTCGGAGAACTCTTTGTACTGTTGACAGCGACACACCGACAGTCCTGGCTGTATCGCGCTGACTCCGGCCGGTTTCCAGCATTGTAAGTATTCTGGTGCATTCTTCAGGCGTAAGCGACATAATTTCAGCTTGAATAATGAATATAGAGCACTATCAACATGGTTTATGTACCCACATAAATGACAGATTACAAACAAAAGCAAAACCAAATGCTGTAATTTCGTAGTTCCATCTTCGAAAGTGGCCCTTTTTCAAATTTGATTTTTTTATGATATAACTTTACAATAACTAAGAAGTTTTAATACCTTCATTTAAGGAGTATTACAATGGCCGCGATTCTCTTGACACCAACTAAATTAAATTTAGTCTATAATTCTCTCTTTCCATCAACAAATATAAGAAAGGGATAGCAAACTTTTAACACCTGTCAAATTAGAAAAAAAATGTTTTCCATACAAAATTAAACATCACGATGTAACATCTCGACTAAATTAACAAACCTGTACGAACAAAATGTCATCTGTCATTTAATTTGACAGCACTGAATTACTTGCTATCCTCTTCTTGTATTTCGCAATAGAAAAAGAGCATGATATTTTAAAATTAGTTTAGTCGTGTGTACGTCAGAATCGACACCATTGTCTATTAAATACAATTTATTGCATTAACCTAGCATTTTTAGTTTCCCAGATTTTTAGGATTCTTTAAGTGACCCGGATTCATTGCTCTCGAGTGTACTAAACAAACTAAGCAGAGAAAAAATGTATTATTCATAGTACTAAACCTAAATAAACCAAAAATCGATTTTATTCATATCTAATTCCAAAACATTGAATCAAAGTATTCAAACAATCTCCCCTCGCGGTAACCCCACACCGAACTCACGCTAAAATCAATAAGCGCACGCGCAGCGTTGAAAGATCGATATTGTCTTTCTTTCGCCCCTCGCACATCTGTTAGGTCGATAATCCCGGTCCCCACACTACGTCCCCTCATACGTCTACAAAATACTATCCATTGCTGGTTTTGTTCCACTACTTTATATTTAAGGTGAAAATAATGAGTAATGGATGCGGAAACTTTATTGTTTTCGGAAGGCATGTTCTGCATCCTGCAATCTATTTTTATTATAGTTTTGGAAGGGCGAGGGTGGTTTACAGAAGGGAGAGCGATTGTATTGTCTGTCCTACCCCTTAGTTCACAGCTTGAATCCTAGTAGATTCCGTTTTGTTGGTAGCCATGTTGATAGGAACTTGTCGAACGTATTTTTGGGAAGGGTTCGAATTTGAAATTCGGACAATATTAAACATTATTTGTACAGAGTTGGGTATTGCTTAAGATTTTGTGAAAGGACCAACAACATTATCTACTAAATACATTGAAATCAAGAAAAAAAACTGTTTTTCCTACTAGTAAATTACATTTTGTTTAAAAAACGCAAATTTTCTGCCAAAAAATTATAAGCCTCTTCTTTTATGGAACTGTTTATGGCAGTATCCAGGAAGATTTGAAAGGAATTCATGAATTTTAACAGCATTCGTCTTACTGTTTAAGAGATATTCATATGGTAACCATACCTATAGCCGGGGAGGCCGTGAATATTAGGGATATTCGAAATAGTTACCGCGCCCCCGGTATATAAAGGGCTGTGGAAGGAACATGGATGAGTTTTAGTCAGTAGGAGTCTGACATTCCTTGTCACTCCACCCATGGCGGGAGGAGTCATTTGATGATTTCTCATCCGAAAAACGGCATCTATTATGACGCCTTTGTACCATCCAATTGCTTATTATTAAGACTATTCTGCCTAGCCCCAACTATGTTGGGGTCGGCTTCCAGTCTAAACCGGATGCAGCTGAGTACCAGTGTTTTACATGGAGCAACTGCCTATCTGACCTCCACAACCCAGTTACCCGGGTAATAGTTCCCCTTGGTAAGACTGGTTATCAGACTTTCTGGCTTCTGAATACCCATAACGACTGTCAAAGATCTACAAATGACAGCCGGGACCAACAGCTTAACGTGCTTTCCGAGGCACGGAGGAGTCTCGCTATGACATAGATGGTCACCCATCGACGGACCAACCGCGCCAAGCGCAGCCTAACCTTTGATCGGTCGTACCGTGCGGCTATTACTTAGCCACGAGCTCCTCCGGTTTATTACTATGAATGCTTATTAAAATATGAGTGTTTATTACTATGACTATGAATCACATTTATTCTTATTAATATATTCTTTATTCTTATTCTTATATCACAATTATTTAGCATTTTTCTCATACAACAACGTGTGAAGACTTTTCAACCAATTTGGGACTATAGTTTTAAAAGTCATAAAAACAAAATAGTGGTATATTATCATAATTCTCACATCAGACCCGTCATTGACAAACAAAAGGACTTTTTCTTTGATATCCTCTTATGTCTGTTTGACTTTCGTTTTCATCACGATTTCCTGTGCTTTGAGAATAACATCATGTTTATCTCATAATGAGACAACGTGACAAACATATTTTTATTTATCTATTGTTCTTTGAATAGGTAATATTTTTACAAGAGAACTCACGTAAAGGAGTGTTACCTATGTTTTTTTTTATTAAGTCATTGTATTTGAGTTTCTTTATTCCACAATAACCTCTGTATGTCTAAACCGATTTAGATGTACCTTAGTCCTTTAGTCCTTGCATCATTCCAAGTTACATAGGCAAAGAAAATAAATTACGTTTTTTTTTTTAAAAAAACGATATCCATCCATTGGTCTTCCTATATAATAAATTATTCTGTATAAACCACGAGAAATAGCTTGTATGAATACAAAACCAATCTAGGTACCAATATTTTTTTTTTATAAAAAAATATATTTGCCGAAAAACGGCCATCTGCAGTTACGCACTAATAACATTCCCTCTCTTCCCCAAAATTGACTAAAAAGCACCTAACCGCAGACAGACGTTATAAAATTCAATACCAAAGCAACACTGCTTCATATCTGGAGCGTAACGTCTCAATAATAGGGCGAGGTCCCTCTCACTTGCACTTTCATTCCATTTCATGTACAAACAACGCCATTTTCACATGATATCATCTCTTTGATTGCTACTCTTACTGTAGAATTATTGCCGTAATAACCCTTTTCTGCTACCTCATATAAATCGTGCGTGTGATTTTTTAACGTGATTAAAACATTTGTAGATTCGCTCACTTCATTTCTGATAGGGATTGTGTTGGATGTTTGTTAACTGTAAATTATTTTAAAGATAACAATTCGTATTTTGTTATTATACGTATTTTATTTTCACGCTATAATGCTCCTCCAAGGGAGAAGTAGGTCCACTAGCCCTATACACAAACAGACCGCGTTCGTATCGACCTCCTTCGGTTACCGTCCATGCCCTCTCGTCCCTAACTCAACGAGCCACTCCACAAACTGGCAGTAGCTTCAAAATTCTCGATAAATAATAATCATAATATATTCTGTTACTGTCTGTCCTTTGCTATCCTCCCCCAGCGACGCCCTAAGCCGAGGCCCGTACCCTACTAGGGGGTGTCCTTAGTTTTTTAAGCCCTGGCTGGAGGCCCTTATTTAATTTTGAAATCACTCCAGAGGCAAGCCCGGTAAAACAACCTCCTAGGTGGATCTCCGAATTGCCATACCCAAATAACTCAAGGTTTCAGTCACAATAATAATTGATCTTAAAATGAAAATGGCTTGCTTGTTGCAGTTGTTCATGAAAAGTCATTGCTGCAATTAATATGGCATTCCAATCATAGCCTATTGATTAACGACTAATTAACAAAACCATTGCATCAAACATGAGATCTTTCGCTTGCAATTACTAGGCATATTATTATTGAAGATATGTTTTTACTTAACAATTTATTTAAACATCTGCCTAGCCTTTTCCCAACTTTTTTGTTCGGCTTCCGGTCTAAACTGAATGCAGCTGAGTACCGTAGTTCTATACATGGAGTGACCGCCTATCTGACCTACAGAACCCAGTTTCCAGGGAACACGGTACCCCTTGGTAAGACTGGTTGTCAGTCTTTCAGGCTTCTGACAGCCGGGACTAACAGCTTAACGTGCTTCCCAAGGCATGGAGGAGTTCTTTATGTTATAAATGGTCACCCATCCTCGGACCGACCGCGTCATACGCTTGCTAAACCTTTGATCCATCGATCAACCCGGCTGTTACTTAGCCACGAGCTCCTCAACAATATTTTATATAAACACTGAAAAAAAAGTCCAGAAGGAAGAATAGTATAGTAAGAAAAAGGCAGTTAGGTGTTTGTGAGTTTGAATGTTTGTCAATCAATAACGCCTTAACGGATAAGGTTGAAATTTGGGAGATTAGTAGACCAGAATCCATATTAGGATATAGTCTTTTCATTTATAAACATGGATTAGTTTTCCTAAGCATTCCAGGGGCCTTACCACGACGTGCCAAAACAAGATTATTTTTCTTATGAAAAAGAGACGGAGCTATACGACGTTAGTAGCTGTGTCACGCTCTCAAACTTGAATAGTGATTGCAAAAACACGTGGTGGTACAGCCCCTGTGATGCTAGAGAGACAGTTAAGTATAGTTAAAGTGAGCGAAGTTATAAATATGTATAGTAGATTATTATATACATTAAAATGAACTAGGATATCAATATCCGAACTAACCAAGGCAATCCGATCTATCTAGGTCTCAATGTACTTATGTGGCAACCTTCATTTGTGTAGCAAATCAGCCTGTTTAGACATTAATGTAAGTAGGTACTCAGTTGGTATATATTAACATATCTACTTATAAACCTAGGTAAGTAAATATAAGGTGTGTTTGAAAACGAAAAGTTATTTTTAAAAGTACATGCAATATTTTAATTAATCGATAGGGATCATCAAAACGGCTAATGATTTATTTGACTTCTTCTTTTACCGACTATCAATAAGAAGGGCCTCGCGAATTTAAAAAAGGGGATAAAATAAATATCAACATTGCTGTAGACATGAAGAAGAAAAAGCGATATTTGTATCGCGAACTTATCTATTAACTACTATTCTAGAACATATTTATCTATCATACAAAATGCTTTGTTCTGAATGTCTGACTGACTGACGGATCAACGCTCAGCCAAAACCGCTGATCGTAGACACCTGAAACTTAGAGAGTGTGTTCTTTGTATGACGTAGGCATCCGATAAGAAAGGATTTTCCGAAATTCTACCCCTAAGAGGCTAAAAAGGGGGGGCAAGTTTGAATGAAGCTCTGTTATTTTTTATTTGAATTCGTATAAACAACGCGGGCGAAGTCGCTGGCGGAGGGCTAGTCGAATTGTATAAACAAAATTGCCACATTACGTAGCCATATTTATCATTGTTTCACAACTAGAATAACTCGTCATCGGTTTATCAAGCTTCCTAAGTGGTCTCCACCCTTTTCTTCGAACAATCAACGGCCATAGTGTTGAGTGATATGTCCCGTGGATTTTCGACCAGACCACTTATATACTGACTGACAGATATAACCATAAACTTACCTACGTTTGAAAATTACGTCATCCTGGATTAGTAAGACTTAGACTTTGTTTAATTTTGATCACCTCTTGTGTTTAGGCTACAGGTTTTATAAAATAACAAAGGTCTGATCGTCGCAAGCTCCTCGGCTATACCATTTATCTATAAAGCAACTACCTAACTCCATAGAGTGTTTGATTATCTCTAATGCTATATGCTTATTAGCTAAATACACAAATTACAGACAAACAGACAACCTGTAGATTGATAGCTGATATTATGCATTCTTTGTGGGCGCGCTAATGGAATGCCGTCTGCATTTGCATCTCATTTAGAGGAGTGAATAGAACCACCTCGGAAATATGAAAATGTTGGACATTCTATATAGAAATTGATTGAATGGATAATGTATTTAAATAACCATTTTCGCATGGATAGCATTTAATCTATACTTATCTATACTAATATAATAAAGCTGAAGAGTTTGTTTGTTTGAACGTGCTAATCTCAGGAACTACTTGTACGATTTGAAAAAATCTTTCAGTGTAAGATAGCCCATTTATTGAGGAAGGCTATAGGCTATATATCATCATGCTAAAACCAATAGAAGCGGAGCACCACTATTCCACGCGGACGAAGTCGCGGGCAGAAGCTAGTCTATACTAAAGCTGAAGAGTTTGTTTGTTTGAACGCGCTAATCTCAGGAACTACTGGTACAATTTGAAAAATTCTTTCAGTGTTAGATAGCCCATTTATTGAGGAAGGCTATAGGCTATATATCATCATGCTAAAACCAATAGAAGCGGAGCACCACTATTCCACGCGGACTAAGTCGCGGGCAGAAGCTAGTAAATCAATATAAGCCCACAACAATGATTTAGGTAAACGGGTTCTTGAGTGAAAACCACGGTTGGGCAAAAGATGGGACCCCCAGCATAATAGAATAACTATGCTATCTGCGATAGCTGTACACAGAAGTTGGATGTGTCAAGCTGAAGACCAGGCGATATGGCACACGCTAGGGAAAGCCTATGCCCAGTAGACCAATATGAAATAGGCTGATGATAAGGATGATAGGAATTTAGGTTTTTTTTTCTTTAAGAAACGTTACCCCACACTAGGAATTACTCCTGTGTTGTAGGTGCGTTTGCAAACATTCATTACACATGCACAAACACCCAGATCCGGAACAATTTTTAGTTGTCCCGTGCGGGAATCGAACCCGCGACACGCAGCGCAGCAGCCAACTGCTCAGCCACTACGTCAAACGTGCCGTCGGTTGCATCAGATTCTGCCAAATAATTTCATATAAACGACGTTCTAATTATGAACTAATCTGATAGGAAGGTCTCTAATCTTCAAATTCTTACGACGTTACGTTTTCGTTATGGAATCTGAAAAGCTTCAATTTGATCCCCAAGACAATAACTAAATGCGCACACTTATGAGTTTATAAAGCTTTTTGCTATAAAATAAGATCTCAGGTCGATCCCTAACTTTGATATGATCCAGCTAATCCCTAGTTGTGCTCCTTAGTGACGCCCTAAGCCGAGGTTCGTTCCCCACTAGGGGCCCTTAGAGCGCAGTCACTTAGTATTAAATTTAGTTGTAAACCTTGGCTAGAGGCCTTAATTTTATCAATTAAATTAGGACCTCGCAAATTGTCCGGTTAAGCAGGTCGAATGCTGTTAGAAGCACCCTGCAAGAGGTCATGTAGAAAAAAAAAGATCCCTAACTTAAACGAGAGAACTTAAAGTTTCAAAAACTATTTCCTCAAAGCTGATAAGTCCCCTACCACACGAGACAAAGTCAGCGAGCGATAAGGCACCTTTCCCCATTTCTTTTTCGACCCTATGCGGGTTTGTTAGTACTTACATAACATAAACAGAACGATAACAAAACTGTCCAAGATCAGTCGCGTGCGCATCTCTTATCGCTGCTGAGGGGAACGGCTGATTACCGTCGCCGATAACCATAGCACCATCCTAGGTGTGTTTACATGGTTGACGGGTAGACATCCTCTTCCGGGGAGTAATTAGTTTGGTAACGTGTAGACAATGTTACGATGGGACTTTGAGCTTTTGATTTATTACGTTTAAGAATCGGAACGTGTGAAAGCTGTGTGCTGATAAAATGTCTGAGTAAGTTTTGAAGATAATATGAGAGGTTGATAAGGACTTTAGAACAAAGTTTGACTCCTAGCAATTCAAATCAAATCATTTATTTCAACTCGACCTAATTATAACCACCTTTGAAAGTCGAGAATAAAATAATTTTGTTGCCCTTTCCAATAAGTAGTTTCCTATGGAGAAGAACGGGCAAGAAACTTCATGGTTACTTTTTTGAAAAAAAAAATTATTTGATTTTATTTAGTTACTAACTGCTTTCCACGGTTTCACCCGCGTTCTGAGAGAACTACTTAACGCACCCGGATTAAAAGTAACCTATAACCATCTCCAGGGTCCCATCTATATCCGCACCAAATTTCATCCAAATCGGTTAAGTCATTTTACTGTGAAAGCTTAACAAAGAAAGTCACTTCGGCATTAACAATATTAGTTCGGATTTAATAATAAAGTTTAATAACATCACTATACAAAATTCTGCTGTTTGTATGACTGTAATTCTTCTTCTGTTAAACGACTTAACCGATTTTGATAGTTTTCTCTTTTTACCTAATTGAAGGCTTTTTTTTATAATCTGTATAAAAAAAAGCCTTAAATCGCCTTGTGTCGTCGGAAATATTCGGACACTTTTGTTTCATGAACGTTTATCGTGACATATAAGGAACATTAAGAACCCCACTCAATAGTCAACGATATCAAGTGCATAGGCGTAAAGTGGTGAATAATTTGCATCAGCGAAATGCACTTGCAATCAAACCGACTAAAAAACAAAGAAACATTTCTACGACAGGTGCAACGAAGTGCATTTAAGTTGATAAGACACAAGACACTAAAATACGCATTTACTTAAAAGAACACCTGCGTTTACTTATCTTTGTGTACAAATATTTTGCTTATTATGAACAATTATCTATTTCTATGGGATATTAAAATATAGGCTAGTAATTCACTGCCACGTTGGTCTAGTGGTTGCAATGAGCCTGCTATGTACCATATGTATATCTATCATATGTAGGTCTGGGTTGCGATTTCCGAGTCAGGTAGACATCGCTTTGAGGGTTTTTAAATAAATAAAATCTCGGAATATCTGACTGATTTGGCGGTGTAACACCTGTCTGTCCTGGGAGGGCAGGTAATGCTGTCTTCCCAGCTGTTAACTTGTTAGCAGTCGTTGTTACAATTCCATGTAAGAGGCAGTCAGGTGGATTTGTGAAAACACTGACACTAGGGCCTGTTAGGTTAGGTTAGAAGTCTCTTTGGAAGCCGAGTTGTCTAGGTTCTATGGCATTTTAACTCACTATAAATTTCTTAGCTGGCACACACTCTTTTTTTTCTGATGGGAAATCATCAACTGACCCCCTCCCGCCATGGGTGGGGCGGAAGGAAGTGTCAGACTCTTACTGACTAAAAACCATCCATGTTTCTTCCTCAGCCTTTTGTATTCTAGCTGGCACACCCTCGAAACTGCCTTATCCTTAGTTTAATACAATTAATAGATGCACCTACACACGCAATAACTTACTCTCTTCATAATGACCATCAAATCTCCCACCATAATAAGCTTTAACGAGAATATTTATACTATGTACTTCATTCGAAATTTCCCAAACGTTATTTTTTATAGTCTCTAAAGCGATAAATACGGCCGCTATGAGAACTCGTCTGATCTAACGGTTGTTCCATACATTCCTTTTGGAATTATTCTTTTTTTCTATAGTGAAAGCGGCGTGTGCGCACGTTTTGGTGACGTCAGAGACCCTATAGGCTTATGATCGATCATGGAAATGAAAAACGGATTTATTAGAACAATGCTCGAAAGCTATTCAAGTATTCATCCATGGCTATCTTACTAATATAAAGTTTGTAAGAATGAATGGCATTATGTTTGTAAATCTTTCACGCAAAAACTACTGAACGGATTTGGATGAAATTTAGTACACACATAGTTTATAACCTGGATTAACATATTGCATACTTTTTACCCGGGTGCACAAAGTAGTTCCCTCGGGATGCGAGTGAAACCGCGGGAAACAGCTAGTTTGTGATATGCCGTAAAAAAACTGCTCACTGTGTCAAGATAGCTGGCAACCTTTTTCGTTACAATGACAAAAAAGAATTCCTCCATTCCAGGATAGTTAGATCAGGATGCGCATGAAACTGCATGTGATTTTTTTTTTATTTACTCGACATTTCCATTAAACGATCTATGCCTAATGAATCCAATTGATCAACACCGTAACCACGTAGGTACTCAAATCATAATTTTAAATTGTATGTCTTAATTTCTTTTGGTGTACAATACAGCATATTCAATTCTATTCTAACCACGAAAAGAAAAAAAAATATAGTATAAACATTATGTCTCAAGAAAATATCTTTTATCAATGCTCATTTTTTTATGAATTCTGAAAAGAAATGTAGTAGGTACTTATTACAGAAACAATGCACATTGAAATGATCCTAATTAGAGGCCATTGTTTTCGAAAACATGGAATTTAAAATATCTAGGTCACGTGAATCAAAGACATACCTATATACCTAAGTACTACATTATGCAGGTATGCGTTCAAAGGCTGAATGAGAATGTTACCTTTGCTCTAAATACAGAAATACAAGGTGCGTGGGAAACCTACGTAGCCTTGCGCGCGGAGTACATTGCGCTAAAAGTATTTATTACACAATAATAAAAGAAAGACAAAAAATATATAAAAACTAAAATCCCACCGGTAACGGGACAGGCTTGGCTGGAGGCT
This sequence comes from Pyrrhia umbra, assembly GCA_963891755.1. Classification (NCBI taxonomy): domain Eukaryota; kingdom Metazoa; phylum Arthropoda; class Insecta; order Lepidoptera; family Noctuidae; genus Pyrrhia; species Pyrrhia umbra. The sequence goes on from OY982935.1 coordinate 4,442,008, forward strand.
TTTATTTTATTAATCAAATTAGGGCCTCGCCAAGTTGTCCCGCTAAGCAGGTCGAATGCTGCTAGAAGCACCCTACAAGACGTCATGTAGAAAAAAGATAACGGGACAGAGTCCAAGCTACCGGCAGCCAGGGCTCCAGAGAAAATAACTTCCTAACGATACGCGCAGTATCTAAGAATACTGCTTTCTGTATCAAGCCTCGATCCAGCTGCCTAACGACAGCCTCTCCAGGTGTTGGTCAAGGCTGTTGGTTATTAGTCCATTGGCCGAAATGGCTATCGGCAAAATGACTGCTGATATACCGATAACCTGTGCTAGTTCAAGATAGTTGAGCTGTTCATCTTAAGTAGTATATAGTATTATTGTCTTGATTGTGGACACTTAAAAATTTCAGAGGCCGTCATTATTTATAATTTGGCCTTTATTGTCCCACTGCTGAGCAACGGTCTCCCCATCCTTTTCCACTCTCCACAACCCGCTAAGATGGACCAGGGCGAGTTGATGGAACGGGGACACCAGACCCTTATTAGTCCGGGGCTGCGGGACGTTCGAAAGAGATACCGCGCCCCCGGAATATAAAGGGCTGAGGAAGGAACGTGGATGGGTTTTAGTCAATAAGAGTCTGACACTCCCACCCACCCCACTCACGGTGGGGGTCATTTGATGATTTCCCATCCGAAAAAAAAAGACCCTTATTAGTCAAACGCATTGTGTATCATGAGCAGGTGAGGATAAAGGGAGATAAGAAACATTTAAGGGTAATATAAAGCTTTCCCAATTTAGAACATTTCATTTTGATTAGAATAAATTCCCAATACACCATAAAGTTGAACTTCTTATGGTGTATTAAAATATTCTATAATTAATTATTCTACAAAAATATATCTCATAACAAACCGTCTATGTATTATATGTTCGAAGAGCAGATACTAAAACTAAGCTAAGCTTTTTTTTGTCTAACTTTGAGGAAAACTACTTGATGTTTCTCTGGCTATCGATGGCAAGGAAAGTGGCAAGGATTCTTTGAGTCACTCAAAGCCACCGGCTAATCCCATAGTAACCTATCTACTACACCATTTTGCCGTAATTTCAGTTCAATAGTTAAAGGACTGTACAAAACTATGTTACAGAGTAAGAATAAAGTGACAAATTATTATTTTTTCAATCATTTTCACAAGATAATTTCAAGGAAGGAAAATATTTTAACATTATCGCGGACATTATGTACTTTTAATTATCGAGAGAAATAACAAGGAAATTAAAACAACTCACCGGAATATATGTAGCCAAGTGTAGATTCACTAGAACAATAAAAATCACTTATATTAAAATATTGTAAACAATCACAAAATGTGAACACAGCAAACTGACATCTCTGCCAAGAGCGAAAAACAATCACAAAAACCGAAATAATACCAAAGTCACCCCTATTGAACTTTGTCTCCTTCTAACAAAAAAGAATAGACGCATGGGTGACAGAGAGAGAAACTTTCTGACAACATATAGGGTGACATTTTGTTTTTTCGGGTAACCTTTTAGCGCATGCGCGGTTTTGGGACATGCGCGGTCGATACTTTTCTATATTTCATTGGGATTTGGATTGTAATTCTAGGGTGGTTTTATTAAGTGAATTATACTCGATCTGTATTAAAAAGCAGATACTTTAGTGGATATTTTATAAAGATAAGAGAAAGAAAATCTTTTAAATGGACAGAATGCAGTTCGCCATTTTCTTTTATCTACACAATGTGTGCAACAGTGAGTATCAATTTATAATCCTTAAAGTCTTGTGCTGTTCGAGAGTTACTGAATTATAGACTAAATATTTGGTGTATTTTAATAGCAAAGTAATTAACTTAATAGGTAATCGCCAATCCCGTTACCAATAATGTTTTGTCTTAGGCATAAATTTTGTAAACCCCTTAGATTTTGCACTTAATATCGAACGTTCAATAATGGAACATATTTCATTTCAGGGCTGCACCGGACTCAAAACAAACTATTTAAGCGAATAAAAACTCGCTGGGGTGACAGCCCCCCTAACACATCCCCTAAATGAAGTGAGGAAAAGAAAACAGTAGTATTCCGAAGAAAAACATGAAATATCACATATCCAATTTATAACTTAGAATTTTCTACAATAATTGCTGGATTCATTTTTTTTTTACATTGTAATAATAATTTACCACTTATTATGCAAGCACGTAAATAAAAAAAACACCTTATTGTTATTAGACTAAGGCTTTGATTCTAAATACACCGACGTAACGAAGCGTTTGTTCTGTAGATTGACAAACGCCTGTATTTAAAGAGATAAGGCATTTCTTGGTATTTATTACTTGGTCAATCTGGCCTGTTAGTTGCCAAGGGTGATTAGGTTAGGGCTAGATTTATCGCTGCATATTTATTTATCTACCAAATCCTAACTAATATTAAAAATGCGAAAGTTGTTACGCTTTCACGGTGTAATTTGGTACGGAGATAAATGGGAACCTGGAAACGGTGATAGGCTTTTTATCCAGGTGCGCTAAGTAGTTCCTTCGGCACGCGGGTGAAGCTACGGGAAACAGCTAGTCAATTCCTTGGAATGTCGTTATTTGGATGAATTTGCACACTAACCGTCTTATTTATAAAGTTCCATTAATTTCTGATTTTGATTAAGATCTTGAATCAGAAGATCAGAAGTCGTGGTGGCCTAGTGGTTAAGGCACCTGCCTCTCGTGTACGAGTGTGTGGGTTCGAAACCTGGCAAGTACCAATGTGACTTTTCTGAAGTCATATGTACTTTCTAAGTGTATCTTAGACGTCACTGACTAACGGTGAAGGAAAACATCGTGAGGAAACCTGGACCTAAAATGTCTGAAATCGCCAATCCGCCTTGAGCAAGCGTGGTGATTAATGCTCATGCCTTCTCTGTATGAGAAGAGGCCTGTGCCCAGCATGGGACAATATATAGGCTGATGATGATTCAGATCTTGATTAAGATCTGCTGCAACGGATTAGCAAAAATCTCACTCGTGCTGTTAAGCGTTAATCCAAACTTAAGTTAGTATCTTAATCCTGGATTACGACGTAAAGTAAGGATTAGGTGAGAAGTGGTTAAACTTCAGATTACATGTTTTTTTATAAGTAAGACGGTTAAAATATTAGTCAGGATTAGTATTTTCAGTAGTAGCAATATTCGTAAAACGTTTTTATTATTTAAATATCCTTTTAATTGTTGTAGTGAGCCTTTTTATTGACAACTAGCTTTGCGTCAGCGGCTTCGCCCGCGTGCAATATACGAATTCAAATTAAAATTGACAAAGATTCATACAAACTTTGCACTTTTTTACCCCCTTAGGAGTAGAATTTAGGAAAATCCTTTCTTTTAGGCTGCTTACATCATACAAAGACAGCACCCTCCAAGTTTCAGGTCTCTACGATCAGCTGTTTAGGCTGTGCGCTGATCCGTCAGTCATTCAGGACAAAGCATTTTTTATGTATAGATAAAATACTCAAATGCAATTGTCTGAAACTACCGTGATCGAAAGCATGCATATTTTATTAGAACCAGTAATTACAAAACAACAACAAAGACACAAGGAAAACGCCTCAATCAGGAAAATCATAGCTATCCTATATATTGAACCAACAATAAATAGAATCAATGACGTCACTAGCTCGTCTAAATCACGGCTCGCGCGGCCGGCCGTGCACTTGCATCGACCTTGTTGCGCGTGCGCAGCGATAAGGCACGTTCGGCCTTCGTCAAGCTATTAGCAGATTTCCTTGGCGTATGCACTATTTGTAATAGGCGAAGGATTTCTAATACAATTACTTATACATAACTACATAAGTTGGAAGTAATATCGTAGTATAAGTAATATCACTCTAGAAGGTTCTACAAGAAATAGAAAAGTAGCGACTACTTAACAAACGTGACTGATATAATAAATGCGAAAGTATGTATGTTTGTCACTCACTTACCCGCCTAAAAATTGTATGCTTCTTATCAAACATACCGTATCATACTTTCGCTTTTTTACCTGATCTACATACGGACTTTAAAAACAAAAAACTATCAAATTACCACAAGAAGCTGTAGGCAACTTAATGACACCATGTTCTTTCCCTATCTTCAAACACAAAATAAACTATAGACGAACAAAAAATCACATCGTTTTTACCTGATGAAAGCGAAAGCGTTTGACGGCGTGACGGTTGGTAAAAACGCCATACAACGGAATCCAGAATCCACTTAAAAATCACTTAGTACGATTAGAATTGTGTTCGACAACTATTTTATCGGTAACGCACTATATTTGGAACTTTTAAAATGGTTACAAATTGATTTTGAAGGAAGAACAAATGGGAAACGAAATTAAGATTTGGAGACGCCCGCTTGAAATTAACCATTACCTATAGTTGCCGGCAAATAACTTGGCCAAATTTTAACGTAGTTGAAGCAAGTTTGCGCATGTGCACCCAGTGCAATCCAAAAGTAACACTTTCAATGCTTGTCATTACACTATCGTCTATTGTATTAATTTCCTTTAAACATTTATATGTAGAAAATAGTTAGAGAAAAGAGAAAAACTATTTACAATTTTGGCCAAGTTACGTGCCGCCTACTATACCTTGGGTCGATCCTACTTGTCTTCCCAAATCGATAATTTTTGAGACACATGTCAAATTTAGGAAAAAAAAGAAAATAAAACAATTAGAAGACAATGGCTTGATAAAAATGGCCTACACCATAATAAACCTAGCAATTTCCAATGTGACTTTTCAGTAAGTAAGTTTTTAAGTGTATTTTGGACACCACTGACTAATGGTGAAAGAAATCATCGTCAGGAAATCTGAACTAATAAAGTCTGAAATTGGTGATCCGCCTTGAACAAGCTAAACATAATGAATGATCAATGTTCATGCCATCTCTGTATGAGAATAGGCCTTTGCCCAGCAGTGGGACAGTAAAACAACCCGATGAAGCGACTCAATATTATTCCAGGAACGTAGTACATATACGAACCAAAGTACAATGCACTTTAAAACTTTTGATTAGATTAAATTATTGGAAAATTACAGCACCTTTCTATTTCGATTGCATTTAATTTTATTCAAGGCCAATCAAGCTTATCTTATCATAAAAATTGCACCAATTCATATTATTATAAGAATAACATCCTTATTTGAATACGTTATATACGACGCAAAAAATAGTTCAGGGAGAAAAAGGCAGAAGTTGTACTGAAATAGACTCTTTGATTAAAAAAAAATACTCATGATGAAATGACACTAGGGTTTAATGGGTTAGTAGACCTGGGGCCTTACCATGACGTGCCAAAACAAGATTATTGTCGATATGAAAAAGAGACGGAGCTATACGACGTTAGTAACTGTGTACGCTCTCAAACTTGAATAGTGATTGCAAAAACACGTGGTGGTACAGCCCCTGTAGCCCACAAGATAAGAAGAAAAAGTATGAGTTAATGAATCTTTATGGTTATAAGAGTAAAAGAAAAGGGGTTGATGAAAATGATGAGGCAGTTATCGGTTGAGACTAAGGGCGAAAAAAGGAAGATAAGTAAACTATGCACCAGAAGACTTAGGATAAGATTATTTATCAACATCATCTACCTCATTATCTATTTATCTTGAGAAATGTTTTAACCACCATATTAAATATTAATTTTCCAACCTTTCTAATTAAATTTTACATAAGCCATTCTCGCGAGGCAATAATCTGGTTGAAGCTACTATTATAGTTTCTGTATAGGCTTCAAGCACAGCAACAGAGCAACAGAAGCCAATAAATCGAGCCATCACAACAGGCCCATCAGAAAGGATGCAAACAATAAAAATCACTACAACAAACTATTCTCTTAATAAAAAGTTTAGACAAGTAGCGTCTAACAGGTCCAATGAACCCACATCAAGTACCATCATCACCACACATCTGTCTCAGGGAAACTTGTTTGTTTTGTTGTACGTACGCATCTCGCTCTAGGAGGACGTTGAACTGGCACTTGGATTTCCGGGAATCATTTTTATTCGGGATTTTAATTGTTTTCTGGAGAAAGGGTGTTTATGTTTCAATTTCATGGAATGGTGAGAAGGTTTCATTCGGTTTTGTTGTTGAGCTAGTGTGGAGTTGTAGTTAGGCTTGCAACTCTAACTGTTCTTCGAAGAACGTAGGTCAAAATGCGTTAATAATGTCTTCCACTCCCACACTTCGTCGTGTGGGCTGCAGGTTTAATAACCTATGAATCCCTAGTACCAGAATTTTCTCAAATCTGCTTGAATATCTGACATGGAATTACAACAACGACTGCTACTAGTAGAAGCCGTGCCTTCCCAGGCACACACCACCAACTGCAATTCCTCGGTTTTCCTAGTTGGTGGTGTTGCCGTGTTGCGTGTGCCGTGTTGGTGGTGGTGGTGTCGCTCAGTGTTTTTTTTTTAACTCCGAAACGATTTTAACCCTACCCGGGAATTATACCCAACTACATATAACCGACGACTACTAGACGAATGATAATGGCAATAGACAATAAATGAGATGAGATGTTATTTTATCCATTGAAGAAAGATAATACTTCCGATTTCCGTTGTGACAGAACTCCCTTAAGAAAAAACATTAAATTGGGAGTAATCCACATGGATAGAAATGGGGTGAATAATGAGATCACGACCGATAGAGATGTGTGGATGTAAAGGACATGCTGCGCCGATTCTAATTAATAATTCAAGATAAGGATATGATGATCACGAAGCGAAGCGAGTGTTTTATAAAGAACATAAATAAAATGGAAAAAGTAATGTCGATTTGGGAGCTTTCGGCAACATTTTGAGCCCTCAATCAAGTGGCGAACAGTTTCTAACATTCTCAATTCTCAAGGCGGAAAAGAAAACCATAGCTAATGCCATTGGATAAGTATACTGGGTGGTCCGCAATACACTTCTAGGAACCATAGGTCCCGTTTTCAATGTCAATGAAGCGGTAATGACTTGCCATGTTACCGTTCGCGTTAGCACAGAAACACAGGTAGGTGCAGAAAATCGTATGATAATCTTTTTATCAGTATAGATATTTTTAGTTACATGCTACATGCATTTTGGATAAATGCATTACGACAAAACAATGCAGTAAATATGAGAGTTTTGTTTTTTTTAATAATCTAATCTAATCGTGGCGTGACCTACCACAAAGTCAAATGAAATGAATTGTAGGTGTTGGAAAAAAACATGTGTCTTTATGTATTGCTTAAGCAGTGATAGTCTACCATGCAGGATCAGCAGGATTGTTCGAAAGAACGCGATGGCGGAACGCAAAGGGCGTAGGACGGAACATGGATGGGTTTTGGTCAGTAAGAGTCTGGGACTTCCTCCTGATTCACCCACAACGCATTTGATGATTTCTCACCGAGTCAAATGTAGCCTTCTTACTCCTTACCGTTAAGAAATGATTTTAAGTGGCCAAATGAGTATTTATTTTTACAACACTTATAAGTATATTGCGTAAGGCTGCAGGTAGAAGTTAGAAGCGTAAAGCTGAGGACCGGTTAGAGGAGGCCTATGTCCAATCAATAGTGGACCAATATAAAAGAGGCTGATGATGATGACGTCACTTTTAACAGGTGATGTTATCAGTTCATACATAACTTCACGCCTGTATTACCGTAAGGAATAAGCAGATGTGTATTATCTCTTACTATTACTCTTACCCTTGTCCGATATTTATCATTACCTACTAAAACTCGGAATGGACTTAGGATAGTTTTTTCCGGGTGCGTTAAGTAGTTCCGTCAGAATGCGGGTGAAATGGCTAATGAGAAAATAAAACACAATTTTTTCTATAGAAATAATAGCCGGGAAAATGGCTGATGAAATTTGGTATGGAGACAAACTGAAGCATGAGGAAGGAGAGGATAGTTTTTGCGTGAAGTAGTTCCTTCTGGATGCGGGTGAATCCACGAAAAAATCCTAGTACACAATAAAAATTACATCACACTTAGTCTCTGAAGACTAGCAAGCGAAAAATTGGTAAATAGGTAAGTACCTACTCTCGTTTTTTGAAGTCGCGCCTGACTGGAAATAGTCCAACTTTTTTAAGCGTTGAGAGAGAGAGAGAGAGAGAGATTATTCAATGAACACTTAAAACATTGCAATTACCAGTATTAAGTATACCTAATCTTTGTAAAAGCTATTAAAGATAATCATCAAATTAATCATGTGACGCAGATTATTTATCAGCTATACAATAAAATCGATTTATATTAGGGAATGCAAATCTCGCGAGATTGGGGCTCAAGCGAGATCCTGCGAGTTTATGAATAACAATACTGCGAGATCTCGCCCTTTTTTCGTCCGAGATCAATCTCGCTAAAATGGCCGAGATCTCGCGAGAACGAGATTGCATTCCCTAATTTATATGCATTAATCATTTTTTGTGGTCAGTTTGAAATGCACAAGGACCGTCCTTCATGTGGTTACGTGTTTACTGATAAGATGAACTTTGTTTTACATGGTCAAAGTTCTTGACGGAACTTACTAATTAATAATTCAACCTTAACCTTTATATGTATAACGGGGCCCTCCCTACAGGGCCAGGGCCTGTCGGGGCTGCGGGATGTTCGAAAGGGTTACCGCGCCCCCGGAATATAAAGGGCTGAGAAAGGAACATGGATGGGTTTTAGTCAGTATGAATCTCACACTCACGACCCATGGCGGGGGGATCATTTGATGATTTCCCATCCGAAAAAAAACCTTAATATATAGAAACAATGTGGTTAACATAAGTACTATATAATACCTAAAGTAAAAATACAATTTTATAGCAGAAAAATACATTGTAAATGTTATCTGCTTCTAGTAGCGTCATTGAAAACCGTAGAGTGCATTAACGCGTAATTAATTGCATATTTCTAGTTGTTTTTATTAATTTTATGGCGTTTTATCGATTCAAGTTAGCTAATTCAAAATGGCGGCCTTAACACTGACCGGACATTTCCATTCAATATGGAGTATATTCTTGCAGTCGATATATCACATTATCAATATTTTTCAGCAAATACTTTATTTTATTCGAAATTAACTTTTAAATTCGTACTTTACGTGTATTAAACCCAATCAATCAAAAAGTGGTAAAACCAGTTCATGACGTCACCGATTTTCCCACCGATTTTCACCGATTATCACGCCTCCAGGACATTTTCAGTTATTTTCAGCAAAGATCCTTTGTTGTTTTTATTTTTATTTAGGACGATCCAGAAAATAAACGAAAATCGAAACTCAAAACCAAAATGCAGTAAACACTACGTCACAAAATTACGCGCCAAAAATTTAAAAAACAAATATAAAACCTTAAAGAAACACAACAAACTTACCGGATAAGGAATCCTTAACAAAATTACACCAAAACTATCTTCTAGAACCAGACTTTCAACTTATTTGAGTAGAATATTTAATAAAGTTTAATTTACGTGTCAAATTACGTGCTTCCTTCGAAAAGGGTAGAAAATCAGTGCGCGACGGCCATCGGGTGCGCGCTGCGTTCGCGCCAATACTGACTGAGATGCGCATGCGCTGCCGACCAGCTGATTACAAACTTTACAATGACAAAAACAATAATGCACTTTGAATGTATGATGGTAGAGGTTATATTCAATTGTAATGTTTATGTTATTGGAATTTTCACTTCGTTTTCGTTGCATTAAAATTGAAATTTCAAATAACATCGCTCTTTGGACGTAGTTGCATCGATGCAATAGAATTATCTAATGCATTACGTACTGCGGTAACTAGTTGCCTATTGTATGGTCTGTTTAGCATTTTTATTTTATTCTCACTTTCCAAAGTGAAGGCATGCGTGTCATTTTATGAATTAAGTACGATTGGGTGCATTCCTGGTCTGAATGGCCACCGTATTATTTGATTTCTGATTGGAATCTGATTATAAGTTCGTGTTTACTTATACAAGAGTACAAATAGCAGGAGAGTTTGTTGTTCAACTTTTTCTTAAGGGTGTAGATAGTTGGTAGTACTAAGGGCGGATACTTTGGGTCCGCGCTTGAACTTACAACGTTCCAGAAAATTCCTTAGCTTGAATATCGAATTAACTTTTGATCTTACTCCAACTTACCCATGTTGCGATTACGGCCACTGATAGGCCACTGAAATGCCTAGCGGTAGCAATATTCGACTGGATCTTGGGTATTTATTACCTACTTGTAAAGTTTACTTATGTTGTGCCAAAATTATCTATACATATGTATAAAATGCTTTGTCATTAATTACTGACGGATCAACACACAGCCTAAACCGCTGATCGTAGAGACCTGAAACTTAGAAGGTGTGTTCTATGTATGACGTAGTCATCCGATAAGAAAGGATTTTACGAAATTCTACCCCTAAGGGGTTGAAAAAAAGGGGTAAATTTTGCATGAAACTCTGTCATTATTAATTTGAATTCGTATAGCCCACGAGAGCGAAGCCGCTGGCGGAAATCTAGTTACTTATAAAATTCAAAATTCAAATCATTTATTTCAACTAGACCATTTACAGGCACTTTTGAATTGTCAAAGAGTCATAAGTCTGTCAGTTTGTCGAAAAGAAAGTTGAAGCTATTTGCCCGTTCCAAAGCGTAGATTCCTATGGAGAAGAACGGGCAAGAAACTCCATGGTTACTCTTTTTCAACATGTTTTACAATGTTCCTGTATACATCAATAATGATTTTTTTTTTATGTGAGAACGATGTAAATGTTAACATTTAACAATTCTAATATGCTAATTCTTGGCAATTTAGAGATGCCCAGCCTCAACTGACAGCGCCCGTTCACGAACTTGACGCGTGCATCAGCACCGCTTAACTCAACCATTTTGAAGGGAATCAAACGATCCAATACACGCGCCACCATCAGCGAGGCCTTTAAGCGAGCATGACATACTCCAAATGCCAGACTAAACTTTTACGAGTAGACTTTTATGATTAATACTTAGTAAATGGTTACATGGTACTCACATGTACATCAGTGAGAGATGAAACAAATGCTACAATTTATTCTGTCTAATAAAATGAAATCTAGCAATTAAAAAAAAAAAAAAATACTAGTCAAGAGAAAGAAAAAAAATTATTAAAAGATACAAATTCAAAATGTCATTAAAATCATTCAAAATGAAAAATTCAAATGTTATAAAAAGTGTTGCAGCGGTAAAGATAAAAATATAGATACCTATACAACGTGTAAAAAAAATAAGCAATAAAATTTAAGCGGGCTACACATACGAAACGATAACAAATCTTTTGCGCCGTATTAGGAACTGGAAATCTTATGGGATCTTATAGTTTTAGAACAAAAAGAATTAACAGTTTTTGTTAAAAAAAATAGGTTACAGCCCTAAAAATGGGTTAATAAACTCAAATTTGAAGATCAATAATGCCGAGTTTGCAAATAAATTACCCCTTATTTTCTACCTATTCGTCAACTAGCCTAATAAGCCTATTAAAATTTAGTGAAAAAATAAATATGAAAAAAAAAGTTAACAGATTTAATAATAAGATTTTGTCAGTAGCATCTATACTTGATATATGTACATACCCTTGAATATTATTGCTTATTTTTTTTACACGTTGTATATACTAAGAGAGAGCAATCCCGCTTAGATTTGGGGATAAAAAATACGCTTGTCATTGTTAGATCCTTTCGGTTTCGAAACAGATGAAAGTGACTAGTACACTTGAGGTTATTTGGAACTAAGAACTTTTTCGAAAAAATAGCCATAGTATAGGACGCACTCTGGTAAGATGGAGTGACGATCTCTGATCTGATGATGCGTTTAAGTAGTGAACTGCGTGATATGGCACACGCTATGAACGGTCTATGTCCAATAGTCAACCAATCTATCTATACTAGTAGTATAATAAAGCTGAAGAGTTTGTTTGTTTGAACGCGCTAATCTCAGGAACTACTGGTACCATTTGAAAAATTCTTTCAGTGTTAGATAGCCCATTTATTGAGGAAGGCTAGAGGCTATATATCATCACGCTAAAACCAATAGGAGCGGAGCACCACTATTCCACGCGGACGAAGTCGCGGGCAGAAGCTAGTATTAAATAAGCTGATGTGATGATGTACATATTGTAGTGCAAACTATTTCGCTTGTTTGTGCTTCAGTCTCATGTTATAGGATCGAATTTGAGCTCGTAGCTAAGTAACATCGTGCAGATCGATAGATTAGCAAGGTTAAGCTGAACTAGCCGCCGTCAGTTAGTTATGGATGTGTGACCGTTTTCTGAACTTAGCGAGACTCTTCCATGCCTCAAAAAGCATGTAGTAAATTTATTTGTCACGCTTTTACGATAAAATAGCTGAATCGATTTGGATGTAATTTGATACGAAGACCCTGAGGACGGCTAATTAATTATAGGCTATTTATCCTGGAACATTAAGCAATTCCGTCGGAGCGCGTATGAAATCGCAGAAAACTGTTATGTACAATTCTGCTTACCTTCTCTAGCGAAGTAGGTGTGAAGATATAACCGCATATCTAGTAGTTACCCTGTGTGGCAGCAATGCAACGACCTCAGGGATCGAATGTCAGTAGCAAGTAACAACGGGTATCTATTCACTAGCGCTGGTCTGCGAATGAATGAGGCTCTGTCGCCAGCATGTGAACTTAGGCCTAGATGAACCCGTACAATAAAGCTTTTGTGCTTAGAAATGCATAGGTTTGTACATTGCATATATTTTCTGTCATGTTTAGTGGAGAGAATTTATGCCTAACTCGTGCTCGCAACAGAAAACATGGCCTTCTTAACAATTAGGGATAATGAGGTTCTCATATAGTGTAAGAATTGTCAAAATCAGACCAGTAAGTCCAGAGATTATCCATACACACAAACTTGCACACTTTACCTCTTTAAATTATTAGTAGATATTATAACGCGAATCGAACATCCTACTAATATTATAGACTTCGCGTTTGTAATATAAGTTTGTAAGAATATATGGATGTGTGGATGTATGTTTGTTACTCTCTCACGCAAAAACTAGGTACTGAATGGATTTAAATGAAATTTGGAACACAGATTGTTTATAACCTGGATTAACACATAGGATACTTTTTAACGGGTGCGCGAAGTACTTCCTTCGGGATGCGGGTGAAACCGCGGGAAAAAGCTAGTTTTAGATAACTTTTTAAGAATACTGCGCACAAGGAAGAGAATTTATTTTGGCATTGTTATAGTTTATATGGAAAAGATACATACAGAGAGTGTTATTTTTTTTAATTCGTCGAATTTTGACCAGTGTAGGCGAACACTAATACATTAATTAATTATTAATTATTATTAATTATTATCTATACTTATAATAAATCTGTAGAGAGGTCAATTCTGTACATGAAATATATTTCCAAAATAACTATCAGGGGGTGATTAGGGATCGATACTGATGCCAAAAATGCAATCAGTAAAATTTTTGTCTGTCTGTCTGTCTGTCTGTCTGTCTGTATAAACTCTATAGAAACAAAAACTACTGGACGGATTTTAACGAAACTTGGTACAATTATTTGTCATACTCCTGAGGTGGTTATAGTATACTTTTCATCACGCTACAATCAATAGGAGCAGAGCAGTGAAGGGAAATGTTGTCATTTTGTTTAAACGTGATAATCTCAAGAACCGCTGGTCCGATTTAAATAATTCTATCAGTGTTAGATAGTCCATTTATCGAGAAAGGCTATAGGCTATATATCATCACGCTAAGACCAATAGGAGCGGAGCACCACTATTTCACGCGGACGAAGTCGCTGGCAGAAGCTAGTACATTAATATAATTTGCTCACACATGGTCGACTTCAGGTGTATGTTTAACTTTCGTAATGTCGACCCAGGTCATTTTCGCTTGGGCATTGGTATTTAATTCAACAAATTGATTGAAAGAATCTAAAAGAAAATATTTGAGGGAAATGCACGATATTTTTTTTTTGCTAGTACAGTACAATATGTAGTAGTGGTGTCATGAAGCGTTGAAGTGCCTTTTTGGAAAAAACAAGCGGCTTTTTCGCAAGCCTATTTCGAAACTTACACTATTAAATTGTGCTGAAAGTTTCTATTACGATTGAAAATAATTACAACTTAAAAAAAAAACAGACGAGAAAAAAGTTCAGATCTTAAATAAAAATATATATCTCTTTTAAACAAGGAGCGTTCCATGACGATACTCTTGTCCAGATGATATCGGAGTCACAAAGGAGTGTGCCCAGGAGTGGAGCCAGGACTATGCGTTCCCAGATCATTGTTGTTGCGCGCGCGCCGTGACGCAGGGGAACTTTATCGCCTGCCTTTATATAAAAACGTTTAAAATGCTAATGTGCTTTGTTTATTCTGTCTTTTTTGTTTGTTGCTAACCTGATTTAAAATGTTATTTGATAGAATACAAGATCTAGTCATGTTGATGTACTACGCAGCTCTACCAAACATCTTTGGGGTAACAGTTTACGATTACATAGTATGATGTTATGTGCTCCGTGCTCGTGGCTAAGTAACAGCCGCACGGGTCAACCGATCAAAAGTTAAGCTGCGCTTGGCGCGGTCGGTTCGTGGATGGGTGACCATCCTTGTCATAGCGAGACTCCTCCGTGCCTCGGAAAGCACGTTACTGTTGGTCCCGGTTGTCATTTGTAGATCTTTGACAGTCGTTACGGGTAGTCAGAAGCCAGACTGTCTGAAAACCAGTCTTACCAAGGGGTATTATGTTACCCGGGTAACTGGGTTGTGGAGGTCAGATAGGCTGTCGCTCCATGTAAAAGACTGGTACTCAGCTGCATCCGGTTTAGATTATAAGCCGATCCCAACATCGTCGGGGAAAAGGCTAGGCAGATGAGGTGATGTTATGTGCTCCGCCCGCGTGGGCTATACGAATTCAAATTTAATTCAAAGATTCCTTTATTTTCTTCGAGATACAAAGAGACTGCTTTGTCTTCAGCTTGCCTTAGTTCGACGATAGGCAGCCATTGGTGGCTCACTGCAATGTGTTGCATTTAAGGATCACAATTGTTGTTAATTAGTCTGTTTCCTGTTCTACATTTTAGTGGTGTGTTTGCGCAACTTTTTCTATGCTAATATTATAAAGAGGAAAGATTTGTTTGTAGAGTTTTTACTCAAAAACTACTGGACCGATTTTAAAAATTCTTTCACTGTTAGAAGAAAGCTACATCTTTACGAAGTGTCATAAGCTATATTTATTTCCAGAAATCATTAGGGATCCCTACTAAAACTTGAATAATGTAACCCAAGGGTTTTTTTAACAAAAATTGTCCACGCGGGCGAAGCCGCGGGCGGAAAGCTAGTATTGAATAAAAACACTTAAGAATGTAGCTGATGGGGCATCATTTGGAACTCTTAAATGTCTTGCTGGTGGTGATGGTGCGTATATGGTATCTGTATCAGATCATGGAGTTCCTATATGTGTATGTAAGTGCTTACACCCGCGTCCTGAGGATACTATTTCTCAAATCTAAATAAATGTAAAATCGCCTTCAGGGTCCCATCTATCTCCATACCAAATTTAATATTAATCAGGTCAGCAGTTTTGTCGTAAAACCGTAATAAACAAACAATCGCATTTGTATTAATAGTTTGGATTTCCGCAGTCTGTCGGGCGGGTCTCCATGATAACTTTGCCGTTTTCTTATGCTTACTTGTATTAGATACTTTTGTTATGAATATTGCAGAAATCATACATCTTAATGTATATCTGTTGTTCAGTATAACTTTCACAGGATCTACCATTAACTTGTAATAATGTAAATAGTGTTTTCAAACACATACACGATGTTTCTGGCTGGTCTTTTTTTCTGATGGGAGATCATCAAATGACCCCTCCTGCCGTGGGTGGGGTGGGAGGGAGTGTCAGACTCTTACTGACTCTTCAAGCGTTTCATCAAGAATAACTGTTTTCAAACCCACTACCAAATTAATTACAACATCTATAACATTATTTGACCTTCGCCGTGTAAAAACGGTGTATATAGGTACTACACCGATTATTTTTTTTACCAGAGTACTGTAAATGAAATACTTAGACTTGGTGGAAAGCAAATCTATACTAATATAATAAAGCTGAAGAGTTTGTTTGTTTGAACGCGCTAATCTCAGGAACTACTGGTACGATTTGAAAAAATCTTTCAGTGTTAGATAGCCCATTTATTGAGGAAGGCTATAGGCTATATATCATCACACTTATACCAATAGGAGCGGAGCACCACTATTCCACGCGGACGAAGTCGCGCGCAGGAGCTAGTCTATACTAATATAATAAAGCTGAAGAGTTTGTTTGTTTGAACGCGCTAATCTCAGGAACTACTGGACTGATTTAAAAAAAACTTTCAGTGTTAGATAGCCCATTTATCGAGGAAGGCTATAAGCTATATATCATCACGCTAAAATCAATAGGAGCGGAGCATCAATGAAGAATGTTTCAAAATCGGGGGTTAAAGTTAGCGATAGCCCAAAGTTACTATTCCACGCGGGCAGAAGCTAGTAATGAATATTCATGGTACCCAAGCGGAGAACTAATATGTTAATAGGTCCACAGACAACATCCTTTTCTTAATAAGTTCCCATCCTGAAGTAAAGGGGCCACTAGACGGTATTTAGGGCTCGTCAGACGGTCAAGGACGGCACGGATGCGGGTTGAATATTAGTACAATATTGTCTCACACAGATTTCAACAATGATTTTTAAAAAGTGCCTCTCAATTCCGCGCTTAGGGACAGAAAGGAATATTTGAAAACATGCTTGTTTTGTTTTAGTTGTTAGGGTTTGTTGTATTGTTTAAATGAATGGACTTACATAATTTAAATGTGTATTGTTTTGTACAATAATTATGATGGTTTCATGTCCCGTATTAATTTTGCTAAGTATATTGTATTCTTCTACATAAGCTTATTATTGCATTGGGATTTTATATACCTACAAGCTTCTGCCCGCGACTTCGTCCGCGTGGATTAGTGGTGCTCCGCTCCTATTGGTTTTAGCGTGATGATATATAACCCTATAACCTTCCTCAATAAATGGGCTAACTAACTTTGAAAGATTTTTTCAAATCGTACCAGTAGTTCCTGAGATTAGCGCGTTCAAACAAACTCTTCAGCTTTATTATATTAGTATAGATAGGATAATCCTATTCTAAAAGCATTGGGCGAATGATTGCCATAAAAGTCTGCCGACTCACTGTTCTGACTGACTGAGTATCTGCAATTATATTGAGCACTAGCTTTACGCATGCGACTTCGCCCGCGTGGAAATTTTTTACACCTTGGGTTACATTATTCAAGTTTTAGTAGAGATCCTTAATTATTTCTGGAAATAAATATAGCCTTCGTAAAAAAATAGCTTTCTAACGGTGAAAGAATTTTTAAAATCGGTCCAGTAGCTGTTGAGTTAAACAAACAAACAAACAAATCTTTCCTCTTTATAATATTAGTATAGATTAGTAAGTATATTTAGACTATGCCTATAATCATATTAGCGCCCATACTCTTAAAACCGAAACGTTGCTTGGCGGTATAAGTATGCTGGTACTACATCCCTGGACGAGCTTCTTCACAAAAGGGGTAGATTAATAGCAGTCGCACAGGATAACCTTTCCACCTAAGTTAACGTTAGGCTGCCTAGCGCATAAATCACCGATAAGCTTTGAACCTGTGACCTTTAGACTGGTCGTGTGCACCTGTGCCTTGGGTATTCACGTTAAACAACTCGTTAACCATCAAATATATTTATGGGTTTATAATATAACTATTAACTATGTATGTATATACAGTCGTGGTGGCCTAGTGGTTAAGGCACCTGCCTCTCGTGTACGAGTGTGCAGGTTCGAAACCTGGCAAGTACCAATGTGACTTTTCTAAAGTCATATGTACTTTCTAAGTGTATCTGACTCCACTGACTTACGGTGAAGGCAAACAACGTGAGGAAACCTGGACCTAAAAACTCTGAAATCGCCAATCCGCCTTGAGCAAGCGTGGTGATCAATGCTCATGCCTTCTCTGTATGAGAAGAGGCCTGTGCCCAGCAGTGAGACGAAATATAGGCTGATGACGATGATGTATGTATACAGTGTTTAACTGAAGCCTGAAATAATAGTCTCAATCATAAACAACATAATTTGGCAGTTCCAACACTTATGCCCAAGTATCTACTCCAATCTAGCCTATCTAGCAATACTCCACTACTATTATAGGAGGGGTGAGGTTGCAACATGCTTTGCCGATAGGTTTCCAATAAAAAAAACAGGAAAGGTATTAAAAAACGCGATTGAATAGGATGGATAGAAAGGGCATTTAATTTTGACTTAACACATAGAGATGAAAAATAACATAAAAAAATATGTATAATATAACATAAAGGTTAGGCCAATTAACCTTTTTCCCTAATTGATACCACAAAATGAGACTGGGCAGCAATCCTAGGATTCGCGCTCACGACTGTGCTAATACACATATACCTACAATCATTATTTTTATCAGTCGCCTCATCAGCAGCTGCATTACTGAGCCGTTTGGGTTAGAAGTTAAAACTCTCGAGTCGTGGGGTCCGAGAACTAACCTTATTTTTAAAGAATTAGGCAAGCGGCAGAGTAAAATATTACATTATTCTACTGTGCCCAAAGGCTGGCTTTTCGTTTTCGCATTGCTATCCAATGTGACAATGCTGCCAGCCTCTTGCGTACAGTTGACGGCGATGAGGATGAATTTTTTACGCCATATTTTTGGATTTTCATTTTATTTTACATACATACTATGTATATTAAATAGATTTTCATATCTCTTCGAAGACATAACAAAATATGTTTCTATCTTCATCATTCTATCCACTTCATTCCTAGATCCTGTAACCAATCCATTCCACACTCCCCAAAACACCACGCCTCACTATCTAAAAACTTTGATAATATATTACATCTCAAAATTCTCTCACGAATGCTCTCTATGATTCCAAACACGTTTCTAGATGGGTCAGATGTTTCAAAAAGAGGGCCCGCCCTCAGGGCATTGCCCCTAAGATCCTCTTTTTATTATTTTTTAGAGTCAAGAGTACCAGCCCTTAGAGTCCTTTTGAAATGAGTTAAAAAAGGACAATTTGGATCTAATGTGGCTATGTAAGGTGAGGTTTGACTATTTCTAAGCGGAGCGTGACTAAAGAGTCCTTACTTAGTTTTTCTTTTTATTTTGTATGGACGGCAAAAGGGGTAATAATTAAGTGTAAAGAAATAAAGAACCTAATAATAGAATGGCTCTTACAAGGACTTAGTTCATCAAAATTGCCCCGAAAAGAGAAAAACTAACAAATTATTTTTTACCTCTAACTTATATTTATTTAAAAATACTAGTTGTTTTCTACAGGTTCACATGCATCTTGACTATTTTACGCACCCTGATAAAAACTCTTTAATGTTCTTATCCAGGTTTTAATCTATCTCCAAACAAATTAAATCTAAGTCAGTTAAGCCGTCTAACAGACAGACAGATAGACAGAGTAACTTTTGCATTTATTAAACGCGGTATCGTTTGCATCCCATTTGAAATTATTTCACGAACTCTGATGAAAAGTATCCTGTCCTATTTCAAACTACAATCTGTCTCCATTCCTTTCATCAGAAAGGTTCAACCGGGTTCTTGCGTAAACGTAACATACAGACAGAATTACTTTCGATTCGTCGATCTTCGAGTATTTTCTTATTATTTCATGTTCATAATATTCGTAACTACAGCTATATTATATCTATCTAATAGTATCTTGAAATGACTAGGTCGGCAAATAACTATTAATAGAAAATTGCTAATTCTTACGTTTATAGTAGGTAGACAATATAAACTCATGTTACGATGACATACATAAGGTTCAGTTCTCGTGTTTGTAAATAATGTGTTTGTTTATGAATTACTCAGTTTTTAACGTAGTTGCATGATAGGAAATTTTAGACTAACCGTATTCTAACTTGACCAATTAACCCTGGATTGGACTGGCTCTAAGACTGAACTTTAAAGCTGGGCATTTAACCGACGCGTCGGTTGCGACGTGACTAATCTTTTTGCCACAATGGCCTAAATAAACGGCTTGTTTGGCTATTCTACCTTTGCTTTTTACTTAAGACAACCTCTCTAAAGTCTGCTAAATATTACCCATATAATAATCTCTCCAAACCGATTTCAGTCTTCAGTCAATTTCATTGAAGACTAGCCAGGTATGCAGAAGATATTACATTGCACAAGTGCCCGCGCAGACACTGGCGCACTATCTATTCCCTCACTCTCATAGTCCGATGGGTCGGCAATCCGACACAACCGGGGAGAGATCAGGCATAGAACCGACAGTGCTACGTGCTTTCCGAGGCACCGAGGTCTCACTATATATTAAGGAAACGGTTATCTCAGATTGACCACGGCAAGCGCAGCTTAACCTTGCTTATCTCTCGATCCGCATGACTGTTACTTAGTTACGAGCCCCTTAAAATAGTATAAGGTGTCTATAATACACCACAGCATAATGGTTTTATCTCAGAGAATAATTCCCATAATCATAAAGTTTTGATGTGCCGTCATGGTGGTCTCATTAAGACCGCGGAGGCGTTGGGGTGCCTCCAATAAAAATGATTTAAGTGTTAGTAATTAATTAATTGTTTGAAGTGATTAACGTTTTTTGTGTATTCCTCTAAAATGTGGGTGATTTATAATTCCTTTTAAATTCGAGTGTAGTATTTTGGAACTTAAATTCTAAAGGTATGTCAGTAAGGTATGAAGCAGTATTATATTTTTTTTGACTAAAAATGACTTAAAAAAAGGACCTCGCCTAAAAAGAAGGAGTTTTGAGTTGTCCTATGAATGTACATATTTACAATCATTATGTTTTTCTTTTATAAAACTACTTTGACTGACTCTGAAGATTTTTTTGTATTGTAACTTGGATACTAGAAGATCACCCCAAAATTCGTGCGGGAATCGAACCATCGAACCCACGATACGTAGCGACTGATTCGTGACTACCCACCACTACGCTATCTGCACACGTTGCTAACTGTACCTTGATTTAGTGTGGGCATAAAAAAAGTACCCGATTTTATTAACATCAATGTATTGAACTCGACCCTTCATCACTAAGTGCGATAGTGGAGACCAGTGAACCGACCTGACGGGGTCAACGCCCTCTTATCTCAAGCATTTCTCTGCTAAACAGTACATCTCGGAATACTGCAGTGGAATTTGTGAATCACTGCCATTCAATTGTTCTTTATTTTAGTATCATGGAAAGAAATGTCGTTGTGTTATTTTTTGAGAAATAAGATTCGATTGCACTTTTTTGCATTCGAGTTATTTTTGGCGTTGTTGTGCGGAATTGTGAGGTTTATTTAGAACTAAATAAATTTTAATGAAATGACAGAGAAAGGATGAGAAAAGGCCGCAATGTAGGTGTTTCCTTTGAAATATTACTCAATACTTTATTGCATTCCATAATGTGTAGGTACATATAACAGTTGGTATGTTAGAACATAGAGTCAATTATGGACCCTGTCGGGCACAGCAAAGTAATTATTTAATAATAGGAGAGAGGATGAAGGCGCTTCTTGTTAAGAAAAAAAAACTACGTTTAAAAAAACCGACTTCAAAAAAAAAACTAAAAAGTATTAAAAAAGTATAAAATAACTTAATAAAGATTTAACACAAACCTAATACCTTTAATATTAATAAAACACCATTATTTGTATGTGCTACCTATTGACAGGTTTAAAGTCGGTGCCAAGCCAAATGTAATAGTGTTACTCATTCAGGTATTAAAAAGTTTTCATCTGTTTCACATTAATTCACATTGTTCTTTAAGTTTATTTACGTAGGTTAATCTTTAGGAATTTCATTTTGTTTAGGACTTGGCACCGACTTCAAACCTGTCAATAGGTAACACATACAAATAATGGTGTTTTATTAATATTAAAGGTATTAGGTTTGTGTTAAATCTTTATTAAGTTATTTTATACTTTTTTAATACTTTTTAGTTTTTTTTTTGAAGTCGGTTTTTTTAAACGTAGTTTTTTTTAATTTATTTTTTACTTTTTAGTGTCTGTAATAATTTGCTCTGTAAACTACAGTATTTTTTACAGGATTTTTATAGATTACATAAGGAAGGCTATAACATTTCGTTGTTTTTATTGTCATAATTATATGTTAAATAGTTTTTTTTTAAGTAGCTATGGGTAGGCCTACGAAAGGTGCAGCTTTAAACAATATAGATCAAGAAACGGGAACGGAAAATATAAATCGACTCCGAAACAATTACGTCATCGATGTAAACAAAAATGTAAAAAATGTTCACAAAATGAAAACTACTGGGCCAAACCATGTGAAATTTTTATGGGACCAAATGGCATCTATTCCGCATCAAACTAAAAAAGAATCACGTAAATCGGATCATAAATCTCAGCGTAATCGGTGTACATACATAGAAAAAAAAAAAAAAAAAAAAAAATACCGATCGAATTGAGAACCTCCTCCTTTTTTTGAAGTCGGTTAAAAATAATAAAACTTATCACTAACCTTAAATGAAAATTAACAGAAATAATAACAACAAATAAAAGTCTTCAGAAATCTTCAGAAATATTAACCTACATTAAGAGACTATGTCCATTTCATTATTAACATAATAATTTTAAGCTTGTAAATTATACAATTTAAACGACAGTCGGTGATGAGGGTAATGACGATTCGGAAACCAAACAGCAAAAAACTTAGGATCCACCCGATAGCGGTCGACGTGTCAGGCCTAAGTCGCGTGATGATCTGGAAGCTAGATACTTTTGGAATAGCACCCTGTTCCTAACTAAAGTTATAAATGCGAAAGAGTGATTTGGAGATGAATGGACCCTGGAAATGGTTATAGACTTTACCATCATCATCTGCCTAGCCTTTTCCCATCTATGTTGGTGTCGGCTTCCAGTCTAAACCGGATGCAGCTGAGTACCAGTGTTTTACATGGAGCGACTGCCTATCTGACCTCCACAACCCAATTACCGGGTAACACGATACCCCTTGGTAAGACTTGTTGTCAGACTTTCTGGCTTCTGACTACCCGTAATGATTCTCAAAGATCTACATATGACAACCGGGACCAACAGCTTAACGTGCTTTCCGAGGCTCGGAGGGGTCTCGCTATGACATAGATGGTCACCCATCCACGGACCGACCGCGCCAAGCGCAGCTTGATCGGACCTTTTTTCGGATCTTGACCTTTGATCGGATCGGTAAAAATATTAGCTTTAGCTTATCATCAAGCTACCTGTAGGTACAGTATGAACAGTTGGCCTAGCACGAATCAATTTCGAAAAATTATTCGTTTTGGTTGTTGATGACCCCCCACCCCCAATATTTGGCTGCGACCGCGCCTGAACGACACAAAGTATTGATCAATGTGGATAATATAAAGGAACCAAATCTGACCATCACAACTTCCCGCAGCTGCAAGAAAACAAAACAAACTCAATTTAAGACTTCATTGAATCTCCCTCGTTTTAGGTAATGAGCCCATATTGTTTATAGCGGGTCACTGACCTCTATGCCCACGTGTGGACACACGTGTGAACCTCTTTGTCCGAATCTTTGTCCGATCAACTCCTTTCTTGAGTTTCTAAGCTCTGAATTTAGTGAGGAGGGCTTCTAAATCCGTGGACTAAAAAATACAGAGGAGTCGCTGTAAGAATTTATATTTTTTCTTTACCATAAAAATATTATGATTATTTTCAAAATCTGTGTGCTGGCTGGAAAAAAACTTCACGACAGATCTTATCAGAAAGAGGTTTTTTATGCAAATAATTTGTAAAAAATATTAGTTAAAAAGAATATATTGAAAATAAACTGTTGTCATCAACAACATCTATATTTTAAGATAGCTCACTCATATCTCCTAACATTTATATCAGTAGTTTGTATTGTTCTCATTATAAATGAACTGTATTTGTTCTTTTTGAGGAAATAAATGTCTTTTAAAATAACCGAAAAACTTTCAGCTTTTATATTGTCAAAATGACTCAAAATATTTTTACTGTTTACCTTAGAAAAGCGACTCCACTACTTTCCTAATCACGCGTGACCCTTCGTGAATGAAGACTGCACTTGTTTATGTTCACTATGGAACAATGCGACCCCGCCATTCGTTCCGAACGACAGCAACATTCAGTTCGGTCTCATTGATCATTTGTACGCGTTTGAGCTTCGGACGACCGAATTTGACAAAGGGTTCAGTATTGTCGTGTTTGAAAGAAGTGTGGCAACTAACAGATTTATGTTTATGTTTAGGAAGTTGAAGGGAATGGAAAATTCTCTAAAATATATCCGAGAAAGATCGTGACGATGTTTCATAATTTATAGAACGAATTTGATCGAAACTTGGCATACCGATAGACCATATTTTATGATATAGGCAGGATACTTTTACACGACTTCCCACAAAAAGGAGTGTTATGTTTTCAGTGATAAATGTGATGTATGTATGGGCGTTTCTTTATATCACCATAACTTTTGAATAACTAAACAAACCAATTTCCACCTTTCCTGGATGTAGTCCCAAGGGTAGCCTTGTAATGTCAATATTTCCCTTCTAGCTATTTTCCGCATCGTTGTGTATGCGAGCCCCTGGATAAAAAATATCCTATATACTAATCCAGGTTATAAACTATGCTTGTACCAAATTTCATCCAACCGTTCAGTAGTTTTTGCGTGAAAGAGAAAAAACATACATACAGGCATACTGCCATCCTCACACATTTTCGCATTTATTAAATTAGTAGAATTAACATTATCGCATATTCACGTACAAAAGCACTTACATATATCTAAATAGGCTCTAACAACAACATCACCAAATAAACTCGTACAATATGGTTTTATACGAAAATAACTTAAATATAACCCAATTTTTAAATCACAGCCCCATTATGGTGTCTCAGCCACATCACTCTGATGCGGTAATTTCTCATGGTTATGACAGCTTGATGACATCTCATCAACTTAGCATGATAAGTTGTAATTATTTAAGTGCGTAAGGCTTTTGTTTAGTTTCCATTCCACGACATTTTGAGGGGAAATTACTTTCGATAAGTAATTCTTGGACTTTCTATGTTTTTGTTTTGGAAGTGGTCAAAAAACCGGCTAAGTGCGAACCGGACTCGTGTATCGAGACTTCCGAACTTAGCAAGGAAATTATACGTGCAAATTATCTTGTTTTTATTTAAGTAACGCAAGGAAAAGTGCTGATTACTTCAAAACAGCTGTGATAGGCACTTAAAATCAAAGTTTATTTTTACCTGTAGATAATGTAATGTAAGTAAACGTTTAACAACCCTTATTATTTCAGATTTTCGCTTCTCAAACTTCGGAGATAAAGGGAGGCGACTTTTTTTTTTTCAATTCTATTCAATTCATTTATTTCAATTAGGCCTAATAACAAGCACTTTTGAAAGTCAAAAAAGAAAGAATTTAGTTGCCCATTCCAAAAAGTAGTTTTGTTCAATTTACCGCAATTTCCCCTAATTTTGCCATAAAAGCAATATTATTTTTCAACTGTTTATATTTGCAATACGTATGGACAATCATTTTATATAAGTGTTCCAAATTTCAAGTAGATAGCATTAGTCATCATTGGTTTCAAAAATAATCAACTGTGACAGTCAGACAAACAGACGAAGTGAAACCCTAACCGCCTTACTTATAAAGTCGGAATAATTTTTACACTGCTGTTACTCAACGAATTAGCAAAAATCTCACTCATAAATGCTATATAGCGTTGTTCCGAAGTTAACACAGGTATAAATAACTGTCAAAATTAAACCCCACCGCGAGGTGGTACAACCTCCGATTTGAGACAAAATGGCGTATTTCATTTGAATCAGCTGATTGATTTAAGTGTAAAAGAATACAATACTACGTATGACTGTTTTCAATTAAAAATAACTTCTCTAACATCAAGATAAAACCCCAGAGACGATCCTCCGATCGATTTATGTTTTTCAAAGCGATGTTATTTTTCTGTCCATGGAACTAAATATTAACTGGAATAGAACTACGACACAAAGTTAATATAAATATTTTTATTTATTATTTATTCAAGTGCAAGTTTGTAACGTATTTGATTTACAAAGTTTTTGCTGTCCCGCAAGGAGCGGTACTCTCCTTTAGAATTGCTTCTTTTTGTTTTTAATATTCAGAGTCTCGAAAATTCTTGATTAGATTTTTTTGACATTTATTTTAAAGATTGAATCAGCCAGTTGGCCCTTGATATCATGTATTAGAAAGGGATGGTTATGATTTTCAATTCACTTTAGTTTCAAACGAGCGTACCCAGAAGATGCCTCATCCAGTTGTATACTAGATCTTTTTATTTGTCAAATTTACAACAGATGAAAAATTGAACTTTTTACGTCTTCATTCGTTCTTTAGTCGATTTTTTGGATTCTAGTCTGTGGCGACAAAGTTTTTACGTACCATAAACACGCAACTGTTAAATAATGTTTATGAGTGAAAAAAAAGTTAAACCTCGATTTTGACTTAAAATTGGGTTTACGAAACCCGTGGTTAAACTTCAAATTACAGATTTTTTATAAGTAAGGCGGTAAGGGTTCCTTATACCATTTTGGTACGGAATCCTATTACGATGCAGCCTAGCGTTTCTGTTTCAATATTTTTCAGTTTATTGTAAAGATAGTAAGATGTATTGACGATAAAATATTCATATATGTAGATCAACAGTGCCGGATGAATTCAAGATAATATTATTTTATCTTGATAAAATTAATGTCAGCTGCTTTCTTTTCTATTTATTTATCTTAAAAAACTGTCTGAAATGACTTTTCTTTCCTCAAATGACTTGATTAACGTGTTATTCTTGTTTTTAGATATTAAAGATATGTAAGTCATAGTTATGCTTTCAGTCAAAGTCAATAAAGAATATTTGTGATTACAGAGCGCGTGGCTAAGTATCAGCCGCACTGGTCGATCGATCAAAGGTTAAGCTACGCTTGGCGCGGTCGGTCCGTGGATGGGTGAAGAATATTAACAGGATTCAAATTTCCTTTACAGCCTTTTGAAAGTAACTTCGCTATAACTTGGGTTATTTTAAATTAACACAATAAAAGCTAGGTACCTACCTAAGTATATATATTTTTTTAGCAACAGCACGAGAGGAATGACGACTAGGCGAATAGGTCTCAAAAGTTGATACATCAATGTCAACGTTTGAGAAATAAGTATATTCGCAATAAATGATATACTTCTTCTTCTCTGTCGTCACATTCTTGGCAGAGTGGTCGTGGTCATCATGACACCCCGTGGTGGCAGCCTTCACAATTCGTCGCATTCCATATTAAGGTAAATAAGAACTCAAATAATAATAAATATATTTGATGAAGTGTCTTGACATGACACACGAGAATATCGTCCTGTGGAGTGCCGATTCGGCTATCATCGTGTTAATTGTTTTGACGGCCAATAGCCTGATAGCCAAGAGCCTCGATCAACATCTCAGAATGAAATGATTTAGAAACAGATTGCCCTTGATACGACACGTATTGTGAAGAGGTTTCTGTCTCTGGAGCCCTTACCACCGTTAGCTTGGACTTGGACTAGCTTCTGCCCGCGACTTCGTCCGCGTGGAATGGCGGTGCTCCACTCATATTGGTATTAGCGTGATGATATAGCCTATAGCCTTCCTCGATAAATAGGCAATCTAAATTAAATAAGAAATTTTCAAATCGGACCAGTATAATAGATTAGCGCGTTCAAGCAAACAAACAAACAAACTCTTCAGCTTTATATATTGGTTTAAATTAATATTCAAAAATATATTGGAATGTGATACCATATATATTTGACATCCATACATGCAAATTTGCTTGATAAGTAGGACAAACCGATAATGTCAACCTTGAGACAACTCCAGGAAGTTTGATATCGAGCAATGTTCTAATTAATTTTATCCGGCTATATTTTATACTACTAGCTGTTTCTCGCGGTGTCACCCACAACCCGAGGACTTAACAAACCAAACCGACGTACTTTTAAAAAACAAAATTTTTTTTTAAACGTTGCCCCACACTACTACTACAAACTAATTACTCCTGTATCTGTGGTTTTAAAAAAAAAACCCTCAATGCGATTTTGGCCCGACCCTGGATTCGAACCCGAAACCCCGTTGACAACAGTTGCATTATGCTACCACTAGACCGATAAGGCAGTTATTATCTGATTATCATAATAATATTACAAGCTATCAATAATAATTCGAACCTAACCAAAACATTAAACGTATCCTTTTACACAACCACTTCGCCGGCGTGCTGCACTGGTGGCGGTTACAACTAACTCTCAATTTTAAAGTACATCGTTAGTTTTATTAAAAGTCGTTTCAATATGACGAAAGGAAGCGTTCGTTGAACAGCATAACTTGGCAATAACATTACAGCAATGAGATACGGTAACGCCATAATGTAAGAATTAACAGAAGACCAACTCCTGTTTGAAGCAGTATTTCAAGATTTTGAATTGTTGCTATATTTTACTCATCTTCCTAGCCTTTTCCAACTATGTTGAGGTCGACTTCCAGTCTAAAACGGATGCCGCTGATTACCAGTGTTTTACATGGAGGGACTGCCTATCTGACCTCCACAACCTAGTTACCGGGTAACACGATACCCCATGGTAAGACTAGTTATCAGACTTTCAGGCTTCTGACTACCCGTAACGACTGTGAGATTTACAAATAGGCGGGACCAACAGCTTAACGAGTCACCCATCCACGGAACGACCGCGCCAAGCGCAACTAAACCTTTGATCGATCGACTCTTGCAGCTGTTATTTAGCCACGAGCTCCTCAGTTATCTCATACTAACACATAGAAAGTAAAAGAGATCGACGACAATGACAGCTGTCAAACTTAGTGAGCCTTGAATGACGTAGAACTGGTGTCATCGACCGATTTATTATCAAAATGCTAAGTGTAAGGATTTATCCTTCATCTATCAACTTTATCTATTTCTGACAAGATGAACTGCATTCACAGCATTGATAAGATGAAAAGAAAATGGCAAAATAATTTAAGAGTAAACTACTGGTCCGAAATAACGCAGCAGCCGCCAAAAAAAGAAAGACATGCCATAGATTTCGGCTTTCTTACAACCGGTTGCACTAAACTTTTATCATTTATAGGTACTTTATACTTTTACGAATATCACAAAATATGATATTAACAATTAGCATATTAAATATTTTTTATGATATCAATACATAGATATGATAATTAAGTAAACATTATATCATAAATATTTACTTAGATGAAAAACATAAAATAATATCAAAATTATTCAATTTTATCCTCCATTTTGACAGATCTTGAATGACTTCTGTTTCACGTACAACCGCATATTTTTTTATACAACCGGCTGTACGATAATATTTTGTTTATTTCTGGTACTGTGTTTTTTCCTGAACACCTGCAAGTGTACAATACAAGATTTTAACTCTAGAATTTGTTTCAGTGTGTACTTTACTGATTATTCTCCCCAATATACCCAACTGATAGTGGAAGCTTCCAATTTTAAAAGACCTAGACCGTTATTATGAAAACTTAAAGAAACTTTCCTTTTTCTTTCAGACTGGTACTTCTGATATAATTTGATAGTCATACAGTATGCAGGGTATGTGGTGAGGGGTCCTGTAATAGACCTCATCCTCCTACAATCACTGCGCAGGCGACTGTGACGAGTGAACTGATTTGTTGGGGCCGGTACACACGGTAGGAGGGCAGATGTCCTTGGACGGTGGTAATGACATTAATTTTGCCATCGCCTTATTGTTCCGCATACGGTCAGTAGATAACAATAAATTTAAATATTGATCGTCAATTTTATATGTAGGCATGGGTTTATAATAATAGTATCATCATCATCAGCCTATATATTTGCCCCACTGCTGGGCACAGGCCTCTTAAACAGAAAAGGCATGAGCATTGATCACCACGCTTGCTCATGGCGGATTGGCGATTTCAGACTTTTTAAGTCCAGGTTTCCTCATGATGTTTTTCCTTCACCGGTAGCCAGTGTCTAAGATATACTTACAAAGTACATAATATGACTTTAGAAAAGTCACATTGGCACTTGTCAGGTTTCGAGCCCGCACACTTGTATTCCTAGAGGCTACTTTTGAAGTATCAGTATACGTCAAAATGTAATTACCTCAAATCTTATGATTAAAACCGAAAGTTCTAAATCTCATCCTTTAATTCCAGTTCTGTTTAGTTGGAAGATTCATTTCAAAGAAGACACGCTTTCAAACAACACATACTCGTACACTAAGTATAAAAGTAATTTCACAGGAAAACAGTACACTTTTCATTTAGGAATTATTTTCGATTCACTCGCAAAACTTCGCCCCGTGCGAGCCGACACGCGACACCGCGTATGCTCCTGCGCACGTCCAAGATTGGCACCTGTCAACCTCGCCACGCTCGGCGGCCACGATCTACATTATTGCCTCGTTGTATATAACGTGCCTATATAATCACACAAATCATTACCTGTCTGTCTACCTATGTGCAGAGCAGAGACCTTTGCGAATTATCGAGTTTAGATTCCATGACTGTTAGCATCATTTTGCGACAAATTATACCCGGTGATATTCGCATATCGCATTTGCCTTTCGGAATTTTTAAAGTCAAATGTTCTAGATGTAGATTTTCTAAAAAAAAAAAGAACTTACGTAAGTTCTTTTTTATTAAGTACCTAAGGTCAAATGTTGAAATGTTTTCACTTTTCACTGTTTTTTTAAGGTCAAAGTGCATTTTAGATTTTCCCTCCCTCGTTAATTTAGAAATTAACAGAAGAAGTCACTATGCAATTGAAAAGAACCAATTTTCACTGTGTCTATTTAAAAACTAGAAAGAAAGAAAGAAACATATTTTATTGGCACAAAACAAAATTGAAGTATGAATTACTGATTTTGATTAAAATTTGTCTTAAACATCCATATATACCATTAGATACTTTATATCGTGGTTAGATGAAATAAGCCTGTCTTAGATACAAATGAAACCACAAAATTCAGCTAGTTTACGACATAACTTTGACTGCAGTATACCACACACAAGTATTTCTTATCGGAACGAAACGTCTCATTTATCTGTAAGGAAATGATGACCATATAGTTTCTTAACCACGAAATCTATACTAATGCGATCACATTATGCTAGGGTTGCACTTGTGCGGGACTAAAGCATTTTTTAGTATTCTATGTGATTCTTTTACCCTTTCCGCTCAAATCGATCTAGCGTGAACACATCTCTAGTCCTGGAGTACAGTCGCGGATAGAAATGTTCAAAGATGTTTTATTTTATGTCGAAGTATTTTGTTTAGATTTTATTTTTTTACTAGCTGTTTCCCGCGGTTTCACCCGCATCCCGAGGGAACTACTTAGCGCACCCGGGTAAAAAGTAGCCTATGTTGTTCCTCAGGGTCTATTCTATCTCTGTACCAAATTTCATTTATATCGGTCCAGTAGTTTTGGCGTGAAAGCGTAACAGACAGACAGACAGACAGACAGACAGACAGAGTTACTTTCGCATTTATAATATTAGTAAGGATAAGGATGTTGATGATATTCCAAGTCTAGATTAATATTTTACGATTATTTTTTTTGTCATTTTGTAATATTTATACAATTATTTTTCTTTACTTATATTTCTATTGAATGGATAAAAAAAAAATTCAATAAAATTTGATTACTTTAAATGTCCAAATAGCGTCCCTTATATTTGTTATGAACAACATTTTGTCCAACGTTTTCAACAGTACAACAAACCGTGCTGATCTATTATTATCGCCGCAAAAAAATTGGCCAAGGCTAAGACGGCGCCAAATACATCTCCATCTTACACTCAAAACTAGAGCAAATATCGTGTCCTTGACCAAAAGGTCTATACGCTACAACCAAAACGCGTAGCACATAAAAATTTAAATAATAAAAACTAATTAGACTCATTAACAGAGATACCAACAGTATCATCATAGCCGGAAGCAGAGATGGAATTGAAACACATTTCCTCAGTAATTAGGTCGTGGCTGGGGTCAACGACATTGTGTGATAATAAACAATTATGTTTATTATTGTTACGGACGGTGATATAACTTTCGTAAGACGATTTCGAAATGTGTGAGGCAAATGTCGATATGACATGAACGCTCATTATTACGAGTTTTTTTACATAATCAGTAAGATTGCTCAATTTTTAGTGATAAATGGGTCCAATAGTGTGTGTATTAAAGAATACTCTGATAGAATAAGTTTTTTTTACGTAATACCGGTCTTTAGACATAAATAATGCCAGTTTCACTTATAATAAAAATATAAGTAAAGAAATCATCTGTGTCTCTAATTTGACAGGCCATTTTTGACGGGAACGACAATAGTTTATGTCTAGTCAATCAAATAGGATTTTACAAAATAACAATAAAAACACAGTCAACTATAATTTTTTCAACTTACAGGCGAAAATAAAACTCCATAAATCCTTCACCAATCACTTTTGTCCGCGACTATCCTGCGACCGAGTCACGAGGTAATTACACGGTGATTTGGCGTGGCCGCACGTCACTAATAGAGGTTCCTCCGAAAGGATCCGACAGGACGAATTGATTGTCCGGAGTCCTCGCTACCCCTCACTACTTCTACCACACTAAACAATAAACATTCGATTTTTTCCCGTTTGCGGTCTTACGATGTAATCAACGGGGTAATGGAGCACTTTTTGCCATGACTGCCCTTCCAAATCCTGGATTTTTCCGGTTCAATGGACATGGTGGTTGTGGGTTGAAATAAATGTAAAAATAAAACCTCAAAAATATATTTTATAAAATCTTTTTTAAGTCAATCTTGCTGCTGTTACTAGGATTAACTTTTTACCATTGAGGCACGTAGAAAATCAATAAATGAAAAGAAAGTTGTGTGTATTTTGCGATTTTAATGAAATTTAAGAAGAAGCACAGCATAAATTTCTTCAGCATTTTTTTCTTCAGCAGCATTTCTTGTTATAAGGATAAAATTCTGGCAAAAACGTAATTATGCTATAAACGGGGTGTCGAGTTCGACTCCCGTGTCTTGCGGAAAAGGCTTGTGGGTTTTTAAATTTTTAAAAAATTCACAAAGCAGCCCGGAGACTGGTAGTTAGCAGTGTTACCCTTGTGCCTGGGAGGGCATCCCGGCTACTACTTTGAGAGCTGTTATAATTCCACGTTAGTAGCCGTCAGGCCGATTTGAGAGAATCTGACATTAGGGTTTGCTAGGTAAGTACGAACCCACAGCCCACACGATAAGGAGAAGAAACAAAAGCCATTTGTATGTCCATATACATATATATATTTACAAACATTACGCATATTAAGTTAATAAACACATCACGTACTAAAAGAATGCCATGATTGACATAACACTATTGATAGTAGGTAGGTGAAACAATTGAAGGTTAATATAAAGGAGTTGAATTCCACACGAATATTTAAACAAGTAGACTGGACTGGCATTACATTTAGAATAACTAATAATTATAGTATGCTATATCACCCCTTTTATTTTATTTATTTATTTAATTGGTTGTTAATTACAATATTACTTATATTAAATAGAAAACAAGTGTCACAATTTTTATAGGTAAGCAAGTTGTGTTAACAATGTTTATGAAGGGCTACTTCTAAATGCTACTTCTAACTACATAGTACAAATCGGAAAATAAGTTCGTGTGTTTGTTACGGTATTGCAGTAAAATGGCTGAACCGATTTAGATGAAATTTATTATAGAGATAGTTCAAGCCCGAAGGAAGGTCACATTTCATGGTGTGTCAAATACTGCCATCAAGACACGGGTGAGACTCTGTGAAACAGCTGTTATGGTAAAATAAAATATACCAAAACCATATTTTCTTTTTTTTTTTTTAAACGTTTCCCCTCACTAGGAATTACTCCTGTGTCATGGGTGCGTTTACAAACATTCATTACACATGCACAAACACCCAGACCCGGAACAATTTTAGTTGTCCCGTGCGGGAATCGAACCTGCGACACGCGGCGCAGCAGCCAATTGCTCAGCCACTACGCCAAACGTGCCGTCAAACTACGAACTATATTTGGAGAAAAAGCAACAAAACTAAATCCACAATTCGGATATGCGTAAAATCTGCGGTTGTAAACCAGGTGGCGTTATTTTTTTGTGGTACTAGCCCAAATGTGGTTGACATCAGTCAACCGCGCTGGTTCACGGACTTTGAGTAATCGTGTGTCGCAGCAACACGTGTGGTTACCGACAGAGAGGAAGGATGTTCCAATCTGTGCAATATGGGTTCGAAATTGGAATAAAAGGTGATTAGCGGTTCTCTATCTTTGCACACTTAATGCCACTTTTCGTTGTAATTTTATAACTCAAGAACGGGCTCACCTATCCAAACCAAATGTTTAGGCTTTGTTTGGACTATTCAGTAGATGGTTTATGTGAAGTTTGCACAAAATCGGTCGAGCGGTTCATCTTTAATTTTAATTTATATAGCGCACGCGGGCGAAGCCGCTGCGGCGGACAGCTAGTATAATATATAGCATATAGCTCATAGCACAACAATATCGCGCCCCATACATAGCCAATAATATATAGTACAGTACAGTGGGAACGTGTCCATAGCAATGTATGGTGCGCGATATTGTTGTGCTATGAGCTATACACTATATGCTATTATATTATAGCGTAGTCTGAAAGCAGCTTAATTTACTAAGTATTTATTGATTCCAAAGCAGCTAAAAATCTAATTTTATATTGAATTGAAAATGAGTTATATCATGGCTGAAA
Organism: Pyrrhia umbra; assembly: GCA_963891755.1. NCBI lineage: Eukaryota > Metazoa > Arthropoda > Insecta > Lepidoptera > Noctuidae > Pyrrhia > Pyrrhia umbra. The sequence goes on from OY982935.1 coordinate 4,476,918, forward strand.
TAAGGTGCTTTTTTAGGAATGTATAAAAAGTATATAGAGTAGTATAAAAACAAAAATCAATGTAATGTAACTTTGGTAAAGGTACCTATGTCAATTACATAGGCAGATATACCCGTTTTCTACGTATTAGAGATGTTTTTTTCTTTACGTGCAACTAACTTAAACTTCACAATACATCATAAAATATGGGAAAAACAGAATCAAACTTTTTCATTTATCGTTCGACATTATATTAAAGAATCAATATTATTAAATTAAACACTTCCTTCGCAATGATATCTATAAGTTATCTCACAATAACAATAAGTATCAATAAACACTTTCGAATCAACACTCGGACCGTATCGATACGCATTCTCGATTTCAAAACATCGATTAAAAATCTCTTATGCTCTTCAAGGCTTTTTATAATATTCACACCTAATTTCATATCGATGTAATCGCATTCGATACATCTGGACGATCGGTGTTTTTTATATTTGATAAAGGATGTTTTTATACGGTAAAATATGTAAATTCATATAAATAAAATGCTTTATCCTGAATGACTGACGGATCAACGCACAACCTAAACCGCTGATCGTAGGACCTGAAACTTGGATAGTGTGTTCTTTGTATGACGTAGGCATCCGATAAGAAAGGATTTTCCGAAATTCTACCCCTAAGGGGGTGAAAAATGGGGCGGAAGGTTTGCGAGCGATGCCGCTAGTAAAGATTATAACATTGATTTAAGTATTAATAAAGGTAGATACATAACTTTCTTGTTTCTTATACACAAAAAAATGTTTTTATCAAAAATTACAATAAGTAAGTAATCTATGGAGAACAGCCACTAGATAATTCATGACGACTCTTTAAAATAACTATCTATTGTATTTTAGTAAATACATTGGTGTATATTAAATGTATTTTCAAATTTCAAGCCTGCCCAATGTTTTGGTTCCTTCCCCTCAAAAAAAGGAACACATTCTCAATTCGACGCGATTTTTTTTTTCATAGACAGGAACTTTTTTCTATGTAGGTTAATATAACTATGGCAAATAGTTTTTATCAAATACCTATTGTATTATTTAATTGCTTGATCATCGTAGCATGAAGATGACCTTGCGACGAGAAAAGTGAAACTGAAATTACCTAACATTTTATTTTTATCACTGAGTGAAATAGCTAGCAATTACCCACATATTTTGTAGTGGAGACCAGTTTTGGTGTAATCTTTTGAAAATATAACTACCTCACTAGCTGTTTCCCGCGGTTTCAACCGCATCCTGAGGTAACGACTTCACGCACCCGGATAAAAACTCTCATAAGTAGTTCCCCAGATTTCAATCTATCTCCATACCAAATTTCAAGTAAATCGATTCAGCCGTCTTCCGTGAAAACGTAATAGACAGACAGGGTTACTTTCGGATTTATAATATTAAGTTAGTTAGTATAAAAATAATAATAATTTTCCAAAAGTAAGTAAGTGACATTTTTTATTAAAAATCCTTAAAGTTTCAAAAATGGAATTCACTAATTCAAACCGCATTCTTAATTTAAATTGCTGTGTCAATATTTGGAGTTGTCAAAATCACTCATGTAACAAATGAATAAAATTCAAATATCATACATTATTGTGTGAATTAAATAACGAAGAAAACAATAATTAAAAAAATGTACTAAATTTAAAAACTGTTCTATTTTTAAATCATAAACAAAAGTGAAAGAAACAACGGACCTACCGGCACTGACGGCCCCAATTGGTACACAGCTTCCTAAATTGAGTCATGGAGTGTCCCACCATATGGCATACCTCACTTTTTTTCACATAGGAGTCTTTTTGACATAGGAGCCTTGGCAGCCAGGAGCTTCCTTACCGAATTATCTGTTCCCTTCGAGGACCCAAGTGGTATAGCCACGTGCACTTTATGTATTTTAATTAGTTAAGCAAGTTTTTTGGTGCTTCAAAAGAGTAATAGCCGGTTGCACCAAAAATTTTATTATTTATACTCTATACTTTTACGAATTTCACAAAACATGATATCAATAAATTAAAACACTCTTAATATTTTTTTATGTTAACAATACATAGATATAATAAGTAAGTGACGAAAAACATAACAGCAAAATTCTTCAATTTGAATGACAGTTCTTCCGTTACACGTACTCGTATAGGCTGTAAATATTTATGCAATTTATATAGATTTATATCTAATATAACATTACGTACGTTACAGGAGAAATTAACTACTGATTTGAGCTGTTTTTCAAAATTACTATAACATAACATTCCTATCGTATAACATTATTTTAATAATACAATTCAACGTAAATGGTAATTGCTGCTCACGATAAATGAGACAGAACTGAGTGGAACAGCGCACGCGCAACCGGCGCAACCGTACCCGACCTCAAACCAATCGTACAAATCAGAGCACAACTTGATACCTTCTTATAACTTTATCTGAGTAATATTAAACCTAGACTTTAATGAATTTTAGGTCTTAGACTTACCTGATTAGCATCTCCTCTATGGATCCTCCTAGGGCACATCATTAAACCAGGCAAAAATGGCGTCGGACAATCGAATCTTAATTAAAGCCAACAAAATGAATCAGCTGCAGATGTCTGTGTGGACATAGAATCGTAAGACGGGGATAAAAAGTATACTATGTGTTACGTGTTACGATAAAATGGCTGAACCGATTTTGATGAAATTTGGTGCATGAAGAAGTTCCCTCAGGATGTGGCCCCGTGGAAACCGCCAGTATAATCGGTACCAATTGATTTTAAGAAAAATTTAAACAAAGTCGTAACGTATTTTGTTCTCATTTTCCCACAGAAATTAACAAAATGACGTAAGGATGGCGCATTTGTGTCAAGTTCATGCTCTAAACATCATCTATTCATCATTTAAAGCTGTTTTATTTATCTATGTGGCAAAATTAGAACAAAATAGGTTATGATTTTATTTTTATTTTTCTTAAAATCGATTGCTACAGATTATAGCAATAGGTACCTATAAAAACTAAACAAACATTTCTACGTCACTTCATTGTCCGGTTAAGCAGGTCGAATGCTGTTAGAAGCACCCGGCAAGAGGTCATGTAAAAAAAAAAAAAAAAAACTACGTCACTTCCTGAAAATGGCCGCTCCTTCGTACAATCGCAAACACAGATGGTGAAACACTAACATTATTATGTAGTCTGAAGGTTATGATTATATAAGCATTCACACGTTTTATTTACCCTCACACAAGTGTAGAGATAGCGACATTTAAATTTATATTTGCTGTTGGTTATATTGACCTTTATAATACAAAGTAAAAAATCTCACATAAAAACCTTTTTACAAAAAAATAAAACCGACTTCCAAAAAAAAACTGAAAAGTAAAAATAATTTTTATTTAAACGCTTTACGACCAAAAAATCGCTCTAAAAGTCGGTGTCTTGTAAGTTACTTTTGTTAGTATTTCGCCACCGACTTCGAAAGCGACTTTTTGGTCGTAAAGCGTTTAAAAAAAAATATTTATTACTTTTCAGATTTTTTTGGAAGTCAGTTTTATTTTTTTGTAAAAAGTTTTTTTATTTTTTCGCTTTTCAGTGTCTCGGTCTTGCTATCTTAACAAAATAAACACACCACTTTTTTAGGTTGTAATAAGCGTAAATAACCAAATCATCTAAGTATTTGGCATATCAGCAAGTAGAAATAAATCGTTATTTTTGATATATTTATAAAACGGCTGAACCGGCAGTGATAAAAATTATATGGGACCACTTCGGAAGTATCTCCTTTCGAACAAAAAAAGTTAAAAAAGAAATAAAAACAATTATTAAATGTGGTAACCCTGGTTTCCTAAGCTGACAGGCAGTCAAATTACAAATTATTACGAGACCTTAGTAAAAGTAGACAAACAAAAGTAGACCTAAAAACGTTCAGGCTGTTAAGTGACTTAAATTAATATTAATAAATTCTGATCAATAAATCAACGGGAATTTATTAATTAATATATAAATTAATTCATTAATTGGGTAATTCTACTACTGAAATAATGAAATCATTTTACAATTGCGTGCTGACATCCCACAAAATAAAATTTAATGGTAAGTCACCCAAATAAAGTGTGTATTTAAAATCATTGTCATCATCCAATAAGATTACAGTAAGAAAGAAAATTTTACATGTTATTTGAACACGATAAGCCCCATATTCACAGTTTAGAAAGATTTGAAACACTCCCTTGTATTCTATTTTTAAATGCACCTGCAGGGAAAGTAGACCTTTTTGTGTTTATTAGAAAAACATTAAGCGAACATCTGTTTCGAACGGAAACACTTTTTGTGTTCACCGCAAACGAACGCCACTGATTTCCGTTATAAATAGGTCAATAAGTCACTAACGTTCCTCCGAAGAAAAGTTTTTGTTCAAATACGTAAAAAAAACATCCATAGTCGAATTTTACCGTAATAGATAAACAAAACTCATTTAAACTTTATTTTTTACAACTTAGAATTCACAAAACAAAGATTCACAATAAAAATAAACATTCATCAATCAATTAAAAAGTATTTACCAAATTTTTCAAATTCATTTATTTGCATACAATAAGGTAAGTAAAACACGTTTATTAATACGCCGCTGAAAATGACGTACCTACTCAATACCCCAAATATATATTTATTACATGTTATCATCATTAATTAATATCAAAAATAATTGTAACAAGACCTTTTATTTTAAATATAATATCTAAAAAAATACCATTCAACGTTTTGGTAAATTTTCTAGCATCAAAACAAAGCACATTTACGTAAACAAAACATTGAGTCGAAGAAAATTCGTCGCTCTTTTAATGTCCGCATAAAACAGACGGAAGCTAAACGCGGCAAACACAATTTTCCGTAACAAAACTCATGCGCACCGGAAAGTGCTTCGTTTATTTCCCGCCATCCGGCGTCTCGACCAACCGAAATTTGGCGCCTAAAATTCTCCAAGCCAATGAGACAAATGGCCGCCATTTTCAACCAATCACCGCCGAGCCCGCGCTCTCGCCATCGCGTCATTGTCATATCTCGAAAATTAGTACGGCGGCAGTGCAGTGAATGAATCCCGTCCGCAAATCGAAGAATTTTCCGTGAAACAATAAATAAATACTCATAGGTGAGTACTTTATCATAATTTTGATTCACACATGTGAATTTTTCAAAATTATTCGTTATGTCACTTGGTTTTTAACGATACGTCAAAATTATTTCGCAATTTATTGCCATTATTTAGTTGTGAAAGCGAATATTACTAATCATTCACATTCCGACTCATGTTATTACATAATATAAGTAATCTTCATTTATTTTGTTTCATTTAATTGCTTATTTATTAGTAAACTGGTTTTAGTTATATTGTCTAGATATACCGTACCAACAGACCAGCATAAAAATCTAGTCAGTCGTGTTTCGGCAAAATGGCGGCGATGCTCTGTGCTATTAATACATTTTCTGTCCTTTTTATGATGGGCGGATACGATGCGTGTGCGACAGAGACGGCTATATTTTTGATAAGCAGTATGAATTTATGCTGCACACGTAGGTAACTAGACACGTCTTCGTTCTTCGTAAACAAGTCAGTTTACAGTGTTGCCATAACAGTATTACTTGTACCCTAAATTCAGGGACTTATTTTACAACTTAGGTTAATATAAAAAATAAATTGTATCAACATTTTAATAATTGTGGAATGAAATAGGTACGGTAAGTAAGAAAATACAAGAACTCAGATGATAATTGACTTGCATTATAGACAATGTTTAAGTTGTACAGCTTATACGATTTTTACAAAACATATTCTTACGACAATAATTAGAAAGCACTTGTATAACGGCAGATAAACTTTGCAGGTGTTATTTATCCAATTATTTTATTTTCTTTAATAAAAAAGGTACATTGAAATAATATTATTATGTAACCTACATATCATATACCAAGTAACAACACAATAAAGTTACAAAATAAATCATCATTTCATCATTTAAAAAATAACAACTATATTTTTTTTTCCCAAAAACATTTTTATTGCCTAGCTAAAATTCATTCGGGGTAAACAATTTATAGCACCACTTTTTAAATGTGGTACATTTCTGAAAATAAGTATTATTTTGAAGGATATTAAAAGTTAAGATAAAACATTAATACTGGTTGAAGTTCCTACGGTATTATTCTCACAATATATTATTAGTACCTGCGAAGGGGTAAATGAAGTGGGAGACGCGCACAACATAATCACATCACTTGACCAAACACGCTGCTAGCGCCACGCGGTGACGGAAAGTTGAAACAAAAAGAGTCGCTTGCGCCGAGGTTGCTCGAGTCCGCCGTAGCGTTGCGCCACGCCGTCGCCAGCCGCCATTCGCCGCCAGTCGGCGTACGTACTTTTACCGTGCGGACGTATTGCGTCACGTGTCTCGCCGCGTTACTCACGACTTGTTTACTCACAGTAAACTAACAATACGAATTCTTATTGGTGCGTGATGAGCCAAACACTTATAGTTGTACCCTTGTTAAATCAATACGATTCTATCGCGTGCTGTTACTGAAACTGACCTTGTTTGCGCTAGGTGGATACGGCGCGGATGCTATCTGTGAAGTGCGCTGTGTTTCGCTGTTCGGACTCTGTTGGAGAGATGTCGACGTTGAGTGTGAGGGCGCCCGGCCTGCAGGCCACCACTGTGCTGGACACGAGGTCGCTACGCGTGCACGGCGTCACAGCCCTAGAAGGCGTCAGAAGAAACTTGTTCGGATGTACGGACCGAGAGGAAAACAGAAGATTTGTTGAGAGAGAGTTGGCTCGCCAATTGGAACTGGACAGCCAGAGATGGGGTTTTGATTTTGCCAATGAGAAACCACTGCCTACTTCGCAGAGATTTGCTTGGCAGCTTGTTCCCGCGTCCACTATTCCTGCTGCTTTGAGAAGGTCGCCGATCACTATCACAACAACTCCTGCAGCGAGTGCACCAACACAGGAGGCTAAAGTTTCCAGTCCTGAGAACAGCAAGACACAGAAGAGAATAACAGGTGAGTTTTGTACATTATATTACATCGTAAAAGCGAACTTATTCGCTAAGTTGAGTGTTGACACTGTTGACAGATGAGACAAGGTTATAATTTGCGTTGCGTTCTATTTCACGTTGCGGAAACAATGCGTAATATTTACGCTAAAAATGTCAACATTGAATGTTTTTAATCTATGAAACGCAAGTTGTTGAACGTGTTCGTGCCTCATTCAGGATCTAGTCACGCGCACATTCATAGAAGTTCTCGTATTACAAATGTAAAGCAAACTCTGGAGTGATCACCTACTTAGGTATTTGTATAAGACCCTAGAATTATAATCGTTATCGAATGGCTCAAGTATCGAGTGAACTCTGAACTGTGCTGCAATTAATCGTTTGTAAGTAAAGTAATTACACAGTAAACAAGCTATTATCAGTGCAGCTGCAATTGGATGCGGTTCGGGGAGAATATTCGTGTACCTACCCTAAAGTTTGTTTATCTTGTAGTGACGTAGCGATAACAAACCTAGGTCACTTTGATTTGACACTGCTATTTTTAGGCAATCAAGAGCTTGTTTCGAAGCACGATGTACATTTCAAAATGTTTATGTCGCGGGCGTGTGTTGTTTACGGCGAATTCAAAAATGTCTAGGTACATAGGTACCTGACCTGTGACTTTTAATAATTCGAGTATAATCTTTATTTCAATTGTGTGATTAAAAAAAACAATAAATTTATTGTAAGGTGTCTTTACACACAAAACATTAGAAGTGTCTTATTTAAAAATTGGAACATACTTTTAATTAATTGTATTTGCCGCTAATTATGTTACCAAACATAAGTCGTTTACAATCTTCATTAGTACTCAATTTCAACCTTGTAATTTACGTAATAGACACAATAAAATAATTAGTATATATATATATATATAGGTACTTCATATTATACAAGTTAGTACTACATACATCGTCAATATTGAATCTACAGCTAGGAACATAATGTGTTAAGTAAATATACATGACTCTGTCTGTGCTTCAATGCAGTCATATTAAAAAAAAACAATATCATAAACATAATAGACAATCATCAATTACTGAGCGGTCGTTTATTTACAGTCGGCGTCAGTATCTACCTATAAAAATATTCATGTTTTACTTAATCGGTTGTAGGACAACATTGTTATGAAATACGTAACTATTTATTATTTAAATGTATTCATAATATTCGCGTTTCCAATAAGACCAATAGGAACATTGATACAAAAAAAGATGTAAATCCTTTTTTAAATGGCACCTAATTTAAAACCACATATTACAACTTAAAAAATATTCAATAACTTAAAATAAAACGAACTTGAAAATGAAATTGAAATGCAAAAAAAAAAAATTCTATCAGCAAAAGTACACTTGTCAAGTTGCCTTTGCCATGTTACAACTCCAGTTTTAATAATGTCTAGTCTATATTATACCGTATAAAGAACTGCGGAATAATAAAGCCACTCCGTATGGCATCGTGTTCATTGTGTAACTGAATATGTATCACAATTTGCAATAGGACACTAATTGAGCGCTCATAACACCTGGAACAAAATACAAGTATCATTTTACTCTTATTAAAAAGGACCACTTCAGTACCACCTACTAAGTGCTAGTTAGTATTATTATTTTATTGATAAGACGCTAATGATGCTAAAATAGCGATCTTTGACTTCAGATATTATTGTAAAATGTTTATTTAATATACTTTATTTAGGTATTGGTAATTATAATTGTGTAGTGGAGGCAATAACTACGCCGAAATTTTACGACTTCTAAGCGGGAGATGAATCAAACGTGTAACCCAGTAACATTATACAATAAAACTAAAATAAGCATTTACGCTTTGAGTCGATCTTAATACGATATCTCAGAAATCTTTTGTGTTGCCACCCTTATAATTGGACATCAAAAGATTTCTAAAGAGACTTGCAAAAACTTATCCGTCGAAGGTGCGAATAACTTCATAAAGGGTCCGGCTAAGCTTTCATTAAATAATTTGCAGCATCATAATTAAAAATTAAGAAGTCTTAGTGTATTTCTAATGGGCTTACCTCTTAATTGAAGGGGACGTGTTGATAAAAAATCTGTTTGAGTACTTATTAAATTGTTTTTCGCCTCTTGTTAGTTGTTACATGAGACCGCGGCTTCGTTTTGTACGTTATCAAAAGAAGAAAAAAACAAAGCCGTAACGGCACGTCCAAATTACCGGGCAAGCACGAATACTGACCTAGATTCATTTGTTTTGATACAATGCTCAGCGTTAATACGGAGTGGCGAGCCTCCCACACTTGTCCCATTTTAGATTACACATGTGTGGTTACAAATTGTAAACAATAGTTTGAGGTTACAATCATAACTACAGCTATATCACAAACAAAACCGAAATAAAAATTGCAATTCTTCGAGAATTCCTAGAACTTACGGATAACTTATAAAAATAAATGGTCCACGAATACTTTAAAAAGATTTATCGATTATACTATTTTGACTGAATCGCCGTTATCTCATTTCATTCTGAGTTTTTTACGTTTATATTTTTGGTAATTCAGGGTTACAGTGACGAAAATAGCTATTCACCTTGAGTGAAAGTCCTAAAATAGGTCGCTTAACTACCATGAGCGCTAATAAATACGAAAGTAAAAAAAAAAAGTTTGAAATGTTTTGCCACGGACTGTCTATAATCTCATGATATACAATTAAATTATATAGGTATCTATAATATCCCTTGTAACGAAAATTTAAAAAAAAATAAGGTTTGCCATTTTGCTATTCAACATCAATACTAGCCACATACATAATTCATATTATCAATTAGGTCACTAAACACATGTAATATGTCTGATAAATACTAAGTACTTGAAAACAATACTACTACAATTATTTCCACAATAAATTAAAACCGGTTAGCTAACAATACAATAACCATGCTGTGCTCAATTGTAAAACGCGAAAATGTTACGGTGAAAGTAGGAATTCAGTCATTACAATGTTGGCTATTTTCTTTATCATCTATGAAGGGAAAGTTTCCTGGACTGACGTTCAAGATTTTCTCGTTCATACCGAGCGAGCGTAGCGACATGCAATACAATACACATAATCTGCAGCTTACGTTTGTAAGTATAGTAAACGGTATCCTTGTCGCACCCACACGCGGTGACGCGCTCGCGCGACGCGTCACCTCACTATCCATCCACGCATGCGCACACACGCTCACTCACTGATTGCAAAATGGCGGCCTTTATATTCGATTGAAATGAACATCTTATTTTGTCATCACTTAATTTAAATACTGCTCCAGCCTGTGATATTCTCAAGTGTCAATTTATTTTTTACCGTCTTATTAAATCCAATGGTTGATGTAAAAGTTATCCTTTATTTTTTTCGGTGGCAATTTCGAAATAAGACGTTTAGGTGGCCAAAGTAAAAATAAATCTCGGCCGCTTAGTTCAATCGTACGCTGAGAGTATTGTATTTTGGTGCATCATAATGCTAAACATTACTTCTCGTTTATGCGTATTTCATGCCTGTTACCCATTCATTGTTTGATTCGAATCTTATGCTGTTTTTTTTCTTAGACAACAATACAAACTTAAACCTCAACACAAAAGAGCCTGAATAGGCAATCGCTTGTATTTTTTGTTCCTCTAGTAGCTTAACAATGTACCTGTTACTCGGTAATCGGTAGCTCACTCAAACTTTTATGCATATAAAAACTCTTATTCTTACTTCTAGTGAATAGTCATACAAATATGTATTTATAGGTCAAATATTTTTTTTTCCATAGGTAAATAGATTTATTTTATTCAAACGAATACTAATTTAAAACCTTCCGCGTCCCGGTTTCCCGCGTCTAATATTTGACAACTTGCGTAAACATTCCCGACCCGATTTGTAGTACACTATTAGATTTCTCCAGATGTGCATCTAAGCGCTTTCTAAGAGTTCTCTAACGATCAATCGTTATGATTTTTTATTGTCTAAAACTGACCAACCGTACCAACTACGTAGGGGGCCTAGGGGACCGGGTCACCCAATTTCTTACTTCCCTTTCATAATTACAACTTGGTTGTGTCGTTGAACTCTGATATGTTTTGGTTTATGGGAAAGTAAGTGGACGTAGCTGCAGGGATCCCATAATAATTGTATACTTCGCCATGCAATGTTAGAAATAGTTGCAACTGTATAGGGTTTCTTCAAATGTTGCATCCGGTCAAGACATTCTTTTCATAGAAGTATTATATTAATTTCCGTTAAATCTTAACCCTTCTACTAAAACATTAAATAATATTAATTCAATTTCTTATATTAACAGTTAGTATTTTTTAATTTGTATTTTCATTGTTTTACTGCAGCATGCGTATTATTATTTAAGCATTTTTTTTCTTATGCAATGCCTCTGTTTAAAACACATTCCTCATGCTTGGGCAGGCTATGTATTTGAAGTTCACTGCACAAAAACAGACAACCAGTTGATAATAAACCAATGATTAATGGTTCATTTCTCCTAACCAAAGACTGCCGGTAAATTAAATTGAAAATTCAATTAATGAGTTATAACAAATCGCAGTGTCACCCCTGCAAACGGCACAGAATAAATCTGCATTGTGTTGTGATTGTCATAATGGCGGCGCTATAACGTCGGCGCGTGCGCAGCGCACCGCCCTTTGTGTTGCACCCTCGCGGACACTGATTCTGTAACGGTTATATTGATTTTTTAACTGACACTTTCCCTTGGTGTTTGATGTTATTAGTATTACCATGGACAAATAATAATTTGATGGCAGCAATATTATCAGATTCGTGTTGTTAGGTCGACTACTCTGCTGTTCGCTTCGTAATAACAGTTTAGATAAGTTTAACAAGCGTTTTGTCTATCAGTCCAACGCAACGTATTTGTGATTAAATGCGTTACTAAACTATCAAATTACCTTGCATTATCTTAATTGTCCTACTTCGAATTGTACAAAAAAAAAAAACTAAATTTCGGAACTAAAAGCGATTGCGAAAACTATACCATGCGGGTGATAAAAACAGTTGTCAACACACGTGTTCAAATTTCAAAATTTCAACAGATAGGGGGAATAACGGTCGCGGATAGTTCACGGCATCTGCGCTACCCCCGCGTTCGCACCCCCTGCGCCAGCGCATATCCCCGTCCAATGATCAGAGGCATCATCTGGTGAAACAGATCGTTACGGGATAACGTTACTGCATGCAATTTTGTTTTTGTAAATTGAGAAGCGTTGTTACCAATTAACATATGTTAGGGAGATCGTTATTACATTTATTGGGAGCAGTCGTTTTAATTGAGGACATGCCGTATTCGATCACGCGATAAAATGCTGTTCTCCGGTGTAGCATGGTAACTGCAGATTAAATAGCTTGCAGCATAGTATTTTAACAATTTTGTTCTGAGTAAATTGTACAACGAAGGCTGACCACTTATGTCTTAATAGCGTGGCAACACTGTTAAACACCTCTGGCCTACAATCAAATAAACTTGTACACTTGACCATACCTGTGGGTCGCGCCCATTCCTTGCACTTGTTAATGCAGAAATGTAATTGGTCAAGTCAGCGACACGAGACTAATGCGCAGGAGTACGTTATAGTTCTCACGTTGCGCGTGCGCAGCGACCCTAAGGAAACGCCATGTAAGATATGGTTCAATGCGCGTAACGACTGTTCTGCACTGGAGATAAAAAACTACTTTTCACAGGTTTTTTTTGTGGTGTCAGTCATCCAGAAAACCCAGTCTGGTGGTTACCACAGACGACTTTTTTCTTAACTCTCGTTTGTCTTTACACTTGTAATGTTAAATTAAATCATAACAGGCACCTATATCTATCATTAAACTATACATAGCTTGGATTGTTTGGCCTTATTCGCCTGGTTCTCTGTTTCATAATACGATTCTGTACACACATGGCTAATTAAGCAAATAAAGAATTTGGATCAAGGACAGTACTATAGTTGTCATATAAGTAACGTGGTTTTATATTTACTGTTATAATCTTAACGAGTTACGAAGCAATTTTCGGTATAGTTTTTTTGTGTTAGTCTTAATTTGGCTCAGTGCCGTTATAATGATTCTGCGCCTACTATTCATTAAATTGCCTAAAGCCAGCTAGGCAAAGATAAAGATTTATAGAGTGAATATTTTTTTTTATTCTGTAATTCTTGTTAGAAAAATTACAAAGATTACTAAGAATTTTAGATAAATTGAATTAATACGAACGACATTAAAATGTTCAAACGTCTAGTGACTGTGAAAGGTCTTCAAGCGAAAAAAAGTACAGTTAAACGAAATAACTTCTCGGCATACTTTCTAATTGCAGTGTGGCACGATAGCATCACAATTCGCCAGCTAACCGCCATTTTTTGTTGCAGTCGAAAACGTAAAATTTTTACACATGGCAACACTTGTGATGTCGACTCATCTCATTATGATAAGATTTATTGCATGTGCAAAATAAGCGCGTGTTAGGAGGATTTAATGTGAAAACGCCGGTAATAATATTATCCCTTTATAAAAAAAACTATTGAAACAAAAAATAGTGATAACTATTTGTTTTATAATAATAATGTTTTATTTCGTGCTTGTAGGAAGAGAACGTTAAAAGGAAAATATTACTTTAATAGCTGTTTATGTATCATACATTAGTTCAGGGATGTCCTGTTTAAATCACGTAATGTGCAACCGCATGCGAACATTTTCCGTAAATCAGGGGTAATTTCAACTAATATGTCATCATTCATTTCCTTATAACATTGTTGATAGCTGATTAAACGCCGTTTTTCCTCCTATTTGGTACATCATTTGTTACACTATAATATTATTCATAAAATATGAGATATATTTTAGTAAAAAAAAAACAATTCTCTTTTTTATTTTGTATAAAATTTACTAGTAATTTGAAAAAATACCCGAAAAGCTTTTTTTACTACAACAAAACGATGTCATTCCTTTAACGAAAAGTCACCTTCTCACGTTAGCCATTATCGTCCCTGCAATTACGTGATTAAAAAGTGACTGCAACATAAAAAAACAGCTGATAGTAAATCTGGCCAGTTCCGCTCGACGAACTTCGAGGATTCCACCATGGGAATCCCGCTTGACCGTAAAATCTGAGAATCATTCCTGTTCCCTATAAGTGAAAGTGGCATTGGACTTTTCCTTTCTAAAGTATTTTGTACTTTAATGAGAGAGGGACAGTGATATTATTTTTAATTTTACAAAGAGACGTGGTCTAGTGTACATGGCGCAGAACGCATAAAACCTAGGTTTTATTGAACGTGTGAAACCACTGTCTCTGAGCTAGTGTTCTTAGTATTATCTTGCAACTTGCAACAACTTTGTAGAATGCAATTCGTTATGCAATGGGACTGTTTTCTATTGTGATGCAAGACTGATTTACTTTTTAGATGAGCCATTGTTGTTACATACTAAAATTACTATGAAGATTTACAGTATGTTTTTCAACTGAAATCGCACATTACGTTGAGAACTTTTAATTAGTCAAGTCAAAGGTTTTTACTAGATGTAGACCAATTACAGGTTCTTTTAAAACGTCTAAGGTAGAAACTAGGTTCAAGGTTTCGAAAAGTGGGTCCTATAGAGAAAAACCGACAAGAAACTCCATGGATTAAAAATAACAGTCAATATTTATGTAGTTAAATGAAACAGACTAGCCCTTGATGCTCTACGGTCAATCAACCTTCATTCCCATGAAGCTTTTAGTCACTATCATAGAGGGTACCAATATTACAGGGTAGATAATTGATACTATCGATATATCACCCTCAATAAACGGTTTCCCATACAGCTATGGGAAACATATCGATGGCTACTTACACCGTTTATCGATAATAATTACGATTGTCCGTTAGTCCGTGACTTATGCACTTTATGGGATCCCATACATATGTATATGTAATTACATTCTTGTTGTTATTTCTAATTATAAAATAATCATTGAGATGAAACATGGCATTTTTAATTTAAATACATTAAAAAAACAACTTTTGTGATTTATTGTGTGAATTGCATTGAAAACACTGGTAGATCTTTTTGTGATAATTGTTTCATTGTAATGTTTAAAATTATGATACTTATGACTGTTTAATAAAAATATTTTCCTTTCGATTATCAAGGTGAAACATTGCAAAACTAAAATTAATATTTCTGACATCATTAATCGTTTCTTCAATTATCGTAACTACAATAAATTCTCTTGCACTCCTGTCTCTATTAATTAATTAATATCAAGCAATGCATGTGAACGGAGTACCCTTCACAGATGTACAGGAATACGTTGAAACAATATGAAGGGGGGATTTTTTCATAACACAAGTTTCCATTTTGCACCGGATCAATAAATAATTATGCCTTTTAACCCCGTGTGAATATGACTTTAGCGTGTCCTATAAATACTTTTTGCTGAGTACCTTTACGGCCTTATGAATATTCTGACAAATTGCACTTTACTATCCAGATTGTTAAAAAAAGTTTTACCAATCGCAATTTTACTATCGAACAATAAAAGCTTCTCAATTGATTTCATTATTTTCAATTTCGTGGCGCGTTTCATTATTGTTTTAAATGGAACGCGTCAATTTCAATTTAGGAATGTTCGATTTTTTCCGTCTGACAGCTGTCTCGGAAGAATAATGCAGCGCGATTAAAAATACTCGTGACTTTTTATTTAAAAAGTCGAACACGAACATATTCGTACTTTTGGATTCACGAAAATAAAATCTTTTTTATTTTACTTCGCGTTCTTTTGTTTTTGGACACTCCAAAGGCCGTTGTTTTGTGTCCGAAATTTAAATAAAAACAGTAATGTTCCGCACCGTGCGCCCGCGCAGATAACAGCTGCAGGGTTACCAATGCATATTTTGATTAAATGTAACGGTTTTTGTTCTTTCAAGCCCATATGTTACGGTTCACTAAGTTAACTACTAATTAAGAAGCACATAAAATTAAGATATTGTAAACTGCCATCTTGACTAGGTATGTCGTTACTCCTGCATAAGTTAACCACAACTTAACGTTTCCTACTACATATTTACTGTACAAATACTCGTAGTCCCTTAAGTGACACGTTGTGTAAACTTAAGGACACTTGTGGCTACATGCAACTTACGGAAGTGTAGTAACCGTCTGTTCGTGGGAAACTAGCAATGCAAGGACGAAAAACATGAGTGGAACGCATTAAGGGATGTCCTAATGACGTCGCCCGAACTGTTCTCCCATAAACAAGTGTCACTTTCTTTTGTTTTTAATAATTATGTCTCGTATGAATGGTTTGGTAGTAACAGATGACTGATGTCGTTTTTAAAATTATCGGATGTACAACAAAAAAATCGTGAAGCATGTAGCTTCTAAATCTAAATGAAAACATATTGGTAGAGAGGAAGGCATTCTACTAGAATATTTCGTAATTTGCCTCAGTTTATTCAAAGATTTTTCATTCATCGAAACAACTCCTCATTACACATTTACAAATTCCCGTATGATTATGAAATTAGTATGTAATCTAATATCAAATCAGGAAACATTATACGGCACAAGTGGGCAGATAAGCGATGCGGCCTTGGACCAATTCGATAACATTCATACTCGCAGGCTAGACGAGCTGGCATCATAACTTTGTATATTATGTGGGAAACTGTATGGGAACTTTACCTTGAAATTATGTTATGGGAGCGTGGATTATGCATAGAGTCTTATAACAATTACTACATCAATTTCTTTGCACACTGGATCAAAGGGCCAAACTGTCATGGCGTCAATGCCCAAAGAGGCGATATGTTATTCTGATTTAAACAAAACTTACTGGCAAGAATAAAAAAAGTTAAGTTTAAAAATAGAATCATCACTATGCACCTACAGATCACTATCAAAACAAATTCGAAATCCGAACACCGATCTGTCACGCCGTCCAGGTGGTTACAAATCATTATGCAAATCTCCAATATGGACGATTGTCGAAGTGTACAAGGGAATAATCACGCCTTGATGACAATGACCCAGGGAATATAAATCAACGGACATCAACACATTTATTTTCACTCATTTGAAAAGGGCACTCGAAACGCGGTTGGATTAGACAGCTCGATTCGTCTTACATTGTAATGTTTTTTAGAAATAAATGAAGGGGAAGTATTGTTGTGAGGCGTGATCTTTTTGATAATGAAAACTTCAAGTACTAGGGTTAACATTGACACGTGATAAACCCTAAAAGAGTCCGTTTATCTTTCTGTAGATCTTTAAATAAATAAAATAGAGTCGACTGCATAATTTTATTTGCTGTTAAAGCAGTGTCCGTGCAGCCATTACACATAAAGGTTATCGACCTTCTTACAAGTGCATTGACAATTTCTCCTACACGTTTGTGTAAAACAAACAAGCAAATGAGATGCACTGTCAGCCCTATGCCACGGGCCCACACTACTAATTCCCGAAACTGAGCAAACAGCTCTTCAGTATCGACAAGCTCTTGAATTTCAAAATGTTTGCTCCTCACTATTTGTATAAGAACTTAAGGCGACGTGTCTACGAATAGAAAACGATTTCACTAAGCGTAGGAGGGTAAATCTTTACAAACGACTAAAATATCGGAGGTCTGAGAATGAACTTGGGGTTATAACCCCTCTGTTGACGTCAGTAAAGGGACACGTGTGAACTTTAACTCCTCACACAATTCGATTTCATTAATTCTATTCACAATCCAAGACTTTATTCTTCACAACAATTCGAGTGTCACAAATGTCCCTTAAGAAGGACATCCATCAGTTACCCCCGAAGTGATGGATGGCGCATGAAAAGAATCTATGTTAATTTCAAATTGAAATGTTAATTCGTCATAATTATTTCTTCGAGTGAAGTACATCTGAATAAATAGAAATGCATTTCAAGTGTTCACACCTTTTCACAGTTATTTTTATGTTCGAGTTCTCTTACAAGAACGTTATTCAATACATAAAATGCATTTGTTGACAAAACATTTGCCTTTTGCGCATTTACGTCTAAACATAAAAGCTGTTATAATTGATAACAACCGAAAAATAGTTAATTTCGCAAACACAGAAAACTACACGATAATAATTTCCGTGTTTTTATTAACTTTATTATGAAAACTAAAAATATTATTTAAAACACCTTCAATGGGACCAGTTAAATCTGTGAGCTGTCCGTAGATTTTTTTCTTAATACTCCGACACTTGATTGATAACGCCCCTCAAAGAAGTTTCAAAGGCCTTAAGAATCAGATTAAAAAAAATCCCACTGCAATCTGGAAGCCACGACAATGATAATACAGTATTGTCGAAATAAACATTCATATTTCATGCCATTGTAAGATAAGAATTACTGATATAGTGTTACAATCTGAATTTTAGATTTGTTTGTATTTAGATGGTGCGCGTGAGTTGAATTGAATAATGTAGCTAATTGTGTGTGAACGCGCATTCACTAGTAAATATGAATATTTATGATAATTAGGAGATATGATTGGGTTTCATAAAGGATTTGATTGACGGACAATGTGGATGATACAGTTTGACCGTTGAAGTTTTGATGACAGATGCAAATAAGCTTGGAAAATGTCTTTGTATAATTCATTTAATAATAAAGAAAACGCCTTCGAATTTAAAGGTATGTCATAATTACAACAATATCGCTTTAATTTTTTTCTTCGGTAACATTTTATGAGAACTTTTGTATTGATTTTGCACACAGATATTGCTGATAGTAAGCAGGTTAATTTAACCTGTATTATCTGTTATTTAATACTATTATGTATAAATCTGTTATCTTTTATAAAATAAATAATATGTAGATACAATGCATCATAAGTTTAGTTAATAATAAAAAAAAAACAATAAATATAGTAATCACGATAGCTGATCACAAGAACTCGAATCATTCAATTTACAAGTCAAATATTATATTAACATAATCGCAAGTAAGATTAGTGGTAATTAAGCTTCGTATAGATTCATCACGACACTCATTGTGTTCACCTAGTGTCACGATTATTGTTACTAAGAACAATTATTTGTAAACAAAAATATACCAGGGATATTACAAAAAAACTTATTTTTAATGAAACCACAAAAAGGCCCGTATCTAGCGTTCTAGAATACGCAGTCGAAAGTCAAACATGGATGTCCACTTAATTAGATTCAATCAATTAAATGGTTAAACCCTTTATGATAAGACCTATCCTAGAGTATCTTTCTAGAATATAACCCATTCATGTTCCTTCGCGTTGCAGGGCAGCTAGCATTGCCTTTAACAACATGTGAAGAAAATAAATAGTATATATATATTTAAAAATGAATTGATAAATATAAAAATCTAGATCGGCTGGGTTGATTAAGCTAATTTTGATTTCGAAATGTTGGTCGTAGTCCATGAAAGGTTTAAACGGTGAGAAAAAGTTTAGATAGATGTAGGTAGGTGATGAGTTTACCCGGATCATCTAGTGTCAAATAAAAGCTGTTTTATATTTGACGTCTCGGAAACTTTAAGTAAGTTCGCCCAATTTTAGGATCACAAGTTCAAATCTCACTTTGCAACAAAAAGTCGCACTAAGTACTTACAAACTAGATTACGCGAGTCGAGGCAAGGTGCCGTTAGGGGGCCATAAAGGGTTCTCGGCTCGACCTTACACCATTAATAACGGTAGTACCATTGACCATGACAAACCAAGCCATGATTGTACTACCCACTTGAAATATTGATTTATTTCGGAAATTTGTTATTACAATTCTCAGTTTTAAATAACTCTTCTGAAGAAATTTCTAAGCACTTAATGTTCCTTTTTTACAAAAAACCAAGGTAAGATAATTTATTGCATTTTCGATAAATCCTTCGATTCTCGGCAAAATCATAAATAATCATGTCGTGCAAAGCGGCTTAGCTTCAAAATGTTAGGTTTGCCAAACTGGTTTTCATAATCTTATGCATTGTCTGAGTCAACGCAAAAAAGATGCTTACGTTAATAATATATCATAAATAAATAATGCTTTAAAGACTAGGTATAATAAAAAAAACAATGTCATCAAACACAGGAGCCAACAAAAAGCAAATAAACATTAATTAAATAGAGTTCTAGCTACTGGAAGCTATTCCGTCCTAAATTGGGGGCGTTGACAGCACTTCTAATTAAACATGCGTTTTTTTTGTTAAATAATGCAAACAATAAAGCCTGCGTTAGATTCGCGAAACACCAACTTTCCGCATCCCCGTGTCTGAAGCGGCGCCGGCGCATTGAGGTCGTCGACCCGACGCCACGGTGTTATTGAACGTACCATAACAACACGCACACATGCACACCCTGGTACGTACGGGGCACATTTCGGTGTGGTGAATAATTATTAAGTGACTACTGAACTTGCTAAGACAGGCCCCGTTTTCACTAGGCGATTACGATTTAACTTCTCAAAAAAAAAAACGTAAAAAAACAACCCCAACAGCACCTACACAAAAATGCAAGTAATAAGGTTGCACCATCAAATGTAGGTAATTAAACGCAACTTTCCCTGATATATAACAACGTCATAAAGTAATCACAATCTCTTCAGATTTCAATTAAAATAAAAAATAATGAGTACACTGCACATAATTCGTACATTTATTTAGGTGTAAGTAATAAACAAAGAGAAAGTTGGTAAACACCAGCTCATTGATATGTAAGTATAGGTACAATAGAAGTATCTAACACAACAATCATAACCAAAATAAATAACACGATCCACGTTTAGTTACGAAACTCCACCTTATGACGACATTTCTCCGGATTGCGTACGCGACGGTACAAACGCATTGTGTGACCGCTGCCTAAAGCCCACGACCGCGGTAGCTCAAATTAACGGTACCCATGACAGCAACTCCTTTCGCGAAGCCTCATTCTAAATTCAAATAGTGCGCGTACGCACACTGTCAACAAACAAAAGTGTTTTGATCAACAATTTGTTACGATTTTATTTGTTGCTTGTTCAATTGTCTCGTGTGTCGTTTTAAATAAATTACGACAATTGTGTTGCACAAAAAAAATTACAACACATTGTATTCTTTTCGTTCTGTTTTTCCAACAGACGTCGGTATATAAAAGATTTATTTACACTATTCAAATTATCTTTATTTTTTTCGTAATCAATGATGATAAAATTCAAACAAAGCAATGCTTTTTGAATTACTTTTCTAAGTTTCCATAGACGAGAATGTAAGCAATTTGCAAGCGCAAGCGCAGCTCTACAAGACCGGAACCTCGGAAAACAATTTGGAACGCTAGTTACACCCTAAAACTGTAGGCGGGAGTTGAACGAACTAACATTTTCACAGTATACGCGTATTGCAACAGTTCACAAATTATCATTTAATTAATTTGGCGTGTAATTACAGTGTAGTATCTAAAATGTAGTATGAATTTTCAATTTATTCTGCTGTGAACATACCACTCATACGCACGTGTTATTTGTCGGATTCCGATAACGATATCGGATTGTGCCATTTTTTTATGTGCAGGAATATGGTACAGTAAATAATGTTAGATATTTTCGCATGTTTTTCGTCTTCAAAAGGACTGCGTAATTTATGCTAAGTAGATATTTTATTTTTCTGAAGAAAATTCTATTCAAAATAGTAATGAGTCAATTTTATTTTTAGCACAATATCGGAAATAGAAACCAGTTATTTTCGTGTACTGATCTTTGTAACGCTAAATCTCTCCCAAACTATATGGAAATGTGTACAATGGATGAGTTTACAAACAAATAGAGTTCGTCGCACTCTGCCGTAGTAAGAGTGAAGGAGATAGATATAAAACCGAGCTTTTGAGGACGCGGCCAGAAAAGGTTATTCAACCTCTTTATAAATTCGCCGTGAAAAAATACGGCACTGCAATTTTCTTAGATAATTTTGCGCGAAATCACTGTATAATATCAAAATATACCCAGTGGTCATTGTGAGGAGATTGTAGACAAAAATAATTTATTTTGTTGGATGACTAAAATAACACACATATGTTTAAAACGATAGGGAAACGAGGTGTCAAATAAATTTATTGATGTTGTGACCGATACGAATAATGTTTGTTTTATTTTTTATCCATTGAAATGTTTCAATGCTTTATTTTGGCTCGCGTCAATGAATTGCTATCGAATCCGTAAAAAGACTGTGTTGATGTATAAATTATTGGACAAAGAATATGATAATTCAGGCTACGCTAGTATATTATTTACTATCAGTGTGCTAGCGGTTTGTTTATATACTAAACTATCGGACGTGCATAAGTAATTGTTTACGCCGGTAAGGTTAATGATAGTATGACTAACAGTGTACCGTTCAGTTGCTGAATATATTCTGTTCCTAGCAATCATCTAGCAATTTATTATGCGTACGCCAAGCTATTTTATCGCCATATTAAGTATTTAAATAAATAGATGTTAAGAGAACAAAATTGTAATAAAAATAAATAATTTATTTTTATTGAAATTATTTACAGCTGGTATCCATAAAAAATTATGGAAGCTGTTCTGAGTATAATCGTACTGTATTTTTAACTGCAAATATGAAATACGGAAGCATTAGTCGCGCATTAATGTGACAGATGCCATCTCCAATTACGTGACTATTCTGAGTTTAATGCACAGTGGTACGATTAACAATCCCAAACATAAACTTTCAAATAATTTTAAAAAAACTTATTACTCACTTTTTTACTGAAAATAATTTTCGTAACGTGCAATAAACGTTTATTTATTTCAAGCGTGGTATTAAACTTGCAATATGAATATTACATATTTTTAATCAATACGAATTGACCAAATTATCATCGTGCATTTTTTTTACTGAACATGCATTTTAATTTCATAAACTTTACTGCGTGTAAATGGAAACCGATAAAGATACGAATTATGATTCTGTAATTCTGATTCAACCTACATTCATATAAACCAGTTACAAAAAACAAAAAAATCCTTAAACTATAAAAAAAATCTAGTCATTAAACACTCGACGTTTGATAGATGAGGATGGACAATAAAAACCAAAGACATGATTATGTTTTTTCTTAATCCTTGGCTCTGGTCCTGACATTGTCTTAACAGCCTTTTTGCTGTAATAAACAACCCGTGCCGAAACTGTAAAAACGTCAACGTAAATTATTATTATAGCATCCTTATTACTAGCGATGCATCATAAAACCTCTTTTGTTTTGTCCTACAAATTGATCTTGGAGTACTTTGATAGTGTGACTAACTGAGTGTAGTGTTAAAAAATGCACTGGCTAACATTGGCAATTGTCTTAAGAGCCTTTTTTGTTCTAAAGAGATTGAAGCTGTTTTTGTTTAGTTTGATTCTTTATTGACTGGATTTCGGAATTCCATTTAAACACACAAGCTCTAATGCAATCTATAAACGAAATAATCCGGAATTCTCAATTGACTTGCGAATTTATATTCAACAAACACCTCGCCCGCTCATAAATTATGTTAGAAACTAATTATTTAGCTAGCCAGCAACAAATCTATTTGCCAATAAAACAGTAGAAATAAATAGTCTTACTCTAAGAAACATTACGCCATTTAACTATTCTGTCCCCACCACGCGCCCACACAAACTGGATTAGAAATCAACCTAGTCTTGATTGCGTCCAGTCCGTCCTACACCAACCACTGGACTATTATTTTAATAAGCGCTCATTCTGTCGTTAGTATAATTGCTCAAACGCCAAGTAAAAATCAATTAAATATATTTCATAAAAATAATAGCCTTTACGATCGTTACAATTTATGATATGGTCACTATTTATAAGTTTTTAATAAATGGACATTTTATTTTCAGGTAAGCGTCTCGAATTTATGGTAATGATACTATTCCTGATTGGTATGTATGTTCATTATATTATTATGAGGTAGACGCTATTAAAATAGTTACGGCGGGAGACATCGCGGGAGGCCCAAAAACCTGGAATAAAGGACCAAATGAGAGGTCGCCGAAACAAACCTCAAATTAGATCATTCCAAACTATTAGGACAAAAAATGCTGCATTCCAACTATTTTCTCTTATAAGAAAATCTAATAGTAAAGTCACATAGACCGTAATATTCTAATTTTACTGCCAACCCCTCTATAATTTCTTTAAATCGATCTAAACCACTACAATCTCTGGTGGTCGTAGATTCCACAGTAATTTGATCAATTTGAATAAATGACGGGCAATAATCGTGACTATCGCTAGGATTCCATTTCAGGACGTAGAAATCTTGTAATTTAGATAGAAAGTTAATGCGTATTAATACAGTCCACTTTAATTCCGATATTTAGAAGAATTATAGGGTATGCCTACGTACTAGAATGTAATGGGAAAGGGAACTAAAATTCTATCAATAAGGCGTATCCTTGTATTCCTTACATCTATACGGCAGCGGCGCATAACCAAAAAGACGTCAAAAATGGATCATTTAGAGCTTTCGGTATTTGTTCAACTACATCTTTTTTTCACTGTAAACCTACTAAGTATTTCTCAGTTAACACAACCTATTTAACGTGTAACCTATGTTTAATATCCACATTATGACTACCACTTTTTCTATCGGTCTACTTAGTGGGTTTTTGTTTCTTTCGGCTGTCCAAACACAGGAGTGTGTGAAAGGAGAAGTCGTGAAGAGCTGGTTTGAAAAGCATAATTTTAGGTCAAGTGCGCTCCTAATGTGATTTAATTAGTTTCGAGCCTCTTAAATGGCAACACATGCACAAAAAATATTGTACTGAACTTTTTTGACTCTCCACACTACTAAGTGCCAATCTTTGAAACGATAAAGTGTCACTTACGGGACTTTTTTTCCCATAACCCTGTTCTATTTCAGTTCAAAGTAGCCTGATAAATAAGTTCAAGGGCTATCGCATTCCCAGACAAGTGGGTTACCATTACTATGAAGGGCATTTATGATTATTTTTTGTTCCACTAACCTCATTTTAAAACCCCATGACATGATAAGAATTTCTCCTTGTGGTAACTGCTATTATGTAATCTTTTATACATTATGACCAGGAGCACGAAAAAATGTTTTAATGACTCCAAACGACTTTTTGGAAATATTTTGTGTGCCTTGTAACAGAATATCTTTAATTAGAGATCGAAAACTTTTGTCCAGAACCTGACCTTCCCCAACATTGTGTCTTCCACAAAACATCTTTTTTTTATAAAAACTTGCGCAAGATTCAATTATAACAAGTGAAAGCGAATGGACCAATTTCTGCGCGCCTTATGTTTTTATTAAGTAGTTAATGTTTGCTCATATGTTTTGTTTTTATTGCTGCAGTAATGTAATTTAAATTGAATGATTCAGGAATGATGTCGAATGGCATCGTCATACGAACAGTCGTGTGTGGAGTTCATGACAGTCTTGCAATATCATTGACTATTACGACAAGCCGTTTCGAGTCATCTAATAGACATTACATTATTTAATTTGCCGCGATAATACGTCTTTTTTTTGTGTATGGCATCTCGCAGGTCAACCTAGAAGGTTGTCGACTGCTTAACCGGGCTTGCCTATGAAGTGCCTTAAATAAATTTAGGGCCTCCAGCCAGGGCTTAACTTACAAAACTAAGCGACTACACGCTAAGGGCACCCCCTAGTGGGGTACGGGCCTCGGCTTAGGGCGTCGCTGGGGGAGGACAGCAAGGGACAGGCTGGATCAGAATAAATTATGATTATTATAATCGGGATGATAATACGTCTGTTGCCTCATACACCGTAGCGAGAACAAACGCGCTGATATTTCAGTATCCATTGCCTTCTCTGCTAAGCGAAGATCATCGATCGATAAAATGTTATTGAGTAATGAATCGTTATCAATTGTCTTTTCCATTTCGTTAGAGCGTCTACAGTCAATTAACGATCAAAAGTCAACTGCGCTTACTTTGTCTTGCTTCCACGAACCGCAATTACGACTGTCTTTATCGAGGTGTCTTATTAGATGGGGAGCGATCACGCCAACGCAACGTGTTCTTAGAAACCTTACAAAAGAAGTATTAACCAAAGTGTCAGTTTCTTTCCACTCCGGAGCAGGAGAGAGATGGACCGTATCCCTGTCCCACTCGCTTACTATTCGAGGGCGCTCGTAAAACGATTTTGGATTCGACAAAAAATTGTTTTGGTTTTTTCATCACGGGTTCGGTGGTATACAAAAAACTACGCTTGGCTTGTTGGAGATTTTGTACTATGTCATAAATAAACTACTACACGACTTGTAGTTTTTGTTGGGCCGCATTCAAATTTTGTTTGATACGAGCCAACGGTCAACGTAGCCACGCTTCACCGTTTCCAGGATACCAACATAGCTGCGTATGCGCCGCTAGAAAAATTGCGTTCAATTTTTTTCTTATCTGAAATACAGTGCAAGTAACTGGGTCAAACTTAATCTAATGTTTCGCAAGCGGCT
Organism: Pyrrhia umbra; assembly: GCA_963891755.1. Taxonomy (NCBI): domain Eukaryota; kingdom Metazoa; phylum Arthropoda; class Insecta; order Lepidoptera; family Noctuidae; genus Pyrrhia; species Pyrrhia umbra. The sequence goes on from OY982935.1 coordinate 4,503,444, forward strand.
TTAGAAGTAAAACATTGTTAAACAATAAAAAAAATAGTAAATCTGACTCAATACAGCAGCCATACTAAAATTTATCTTTTAATTGGCCAGAAATTGTGCTGCGTCTATCTGGGGGAAGCTGTATGGCCACTAGATGCAATCTCGTCGGAGATGTGAGGTCAATGACCGGGGTGAGCGAGTGGGATAGCACTATATGCACGAGTGCAACAGATAGGATGCGCGTACGCACAGAAAAGGAATGAAAATTATTGTATTACTGTTTGTTATCCTTTTTTTTATGCGTGTGGGTGTGTGCGTCTAATCCTGAATCTTGATGCGTTTTGTTATTGTTTAGTTTAGTGTGCGCTACATACTTGATGTGACGCATATGGAATATCAAAAGAAGTTTATTTTACACTGATGCGTTGTATCCATAACAAAGTATACATACCTGTGCGTTTATATGTCGTCATTCAACAGTTAACACGGCCGATTTTACGTCGTCGTTTTTGCCTCGCGTCTTTTCAAACGACACACAATGCAGCCAGACCTTCCTAAAAAGGATTAGCCATCACTCGAGGATTAAACTCGCTCTTTTATTCTGATTCCCAACGTCGCGACACGTTTTCGTCATTGTGAGTCTAAAAAATGGACTAACCTTTTACTTGTCATAAAGTTCTAAAAGATTAATGAGCTTAAAAAATGCAACGCTATTAATATTCGGCAAAAATAACAACAGGCACTATAACTTTATTCATTGATATCATAAATTAAAAAGTTGCAACTGTCATTGTCATCCGTCACCTGTCACTCGCAAACGTCACTTTCCCGCCAAGCGCGATTGGCGCGTAATTCCCATGCAATAGTCGAGAGCAAAGCTAACTTACTCTCGCTCAGCTCGATAATTTCTAATGATTATGCATCAACGGTACCTGCGCACTGCAGTCCACGAGCTCACGCAACGGACAATGTGCATTCAGCCATTCTGATTTAAATAAAAAAAACAGCTCACAATCGCATAAAATGCACTGTTTATTGCTTAAAATACACAAATAATGCCTTTCTCATCCATTGAGGGTCAAACGTTGCTTTGTCGCTAAGTTGTCCCATTTGAATAGGAGTAGGTTACCACCGAACAAAGGTGGTGACATCTCTAAGACGAGAGAATAGGGAGCGTCTAGTCCGGCAAAGGTTATGCAAATGAGATTTAATTGAGTTTATAATGGGCAGAATGATGGATCGCCTTGGTCTAAATTAGGGTGTGGAATAAGGCGCGAAAATTACAATGACTAGGCTTTTTCTGTAACTTGTTTTTTATCAACAGAAAAGGTTAATCTGAAAATAATTGGCTTATGGCCTTTGGACGTAATTATAGAGTTGTTTCTATCAAACCATCCGGGCACCTTACTAGGAACGCAAATGACACGGCCTAACAGTTCGGTAAAATTTAATTGTTATAGTAAACAAAACAGACAATTAGGTTATCTATAAAACCAAGCAAACACATCAAATTTTATAGCTCGCTAATAGGTTTACAAACGGAGAACAGTGAATACACTGTCCAGCATATCTAAAAGCAAATGTACCACCTTTTCTAAATATTCTATCCTTGCGGTAGGTCGACATTTATGAGATACATACATACAGACAGGAACACAGTACACAACACGTGCTATTTAACGATATACCGACAAAAGGTTTTTATAACGTACACATCTTTTGTCTTAAAGTTCGTCACGGCCATGTGGGAAACGACCTCTGGCAGAACTTACGCCCTTGGATCTTATTAGAAACTGGATGAACTGAAATATGTATTTTTTGTCAATAGTTTTAGTTAGATGTTAGAGCTCAAAACTTTTTAGAAGAATTCCTTGCCAAAACTACTGAAGATTACTGAAAATATCTACTTTCACGGTCAGTAATAGTCGTGATTCATCTATCATTGCAGAAACATTGGAGCTCTGTTTACCTACGTATGGCAACAGATATGATTACTAAAATTAGAATACGTATGAAACAATACTGTGTTATCTAAGTGAACTTTCGTGTGTCCAAGATTAGGTGACAAATTGAAATTGTGTTTACAAAACAATGTGATTTTACAATATTAATGCCTACATTCAAGCATTATCTAAATATTTTAATGAGGTGATTGATTTCATTTTGTGCTAACATTGTTGAATTACAATTAATATCTCTGACAACACCAAAATAAACATTACTAATTTCTGCGAAGACAACAATCTCATACACAAATCATCTATATCAATTATACTACACACGTATGTTGATTCGCTAAATCAACATTACGCAGCCACACAGTCTAGATGCCTCACGCATTATTTACTACGCTATCAACTGATATACTATCAACTTGCGCAAGAGTCGAGCACGTAATTGGGGCAAGGGGTCAAAGACCAGCCCTTTGTGAAGACCCCTCGCACAATAGCGAACAATGTACAAAGACCATGTCTTATATTGTAATTCGACTTGAAAACATACTAAAAAGGCTCGGTCCTAATCTTCGCGTATAGAATTAGCGACTGCTTTGTTCACATGCCGATTTGAATTATGAATTTCGTTTAAAATTTCGCCTTTTATGTTACAATGGTCTTTAGGATCACAAAGATATGCATTGTTGACGAATCCACGTGCATATCTGGGCTAAGTAATATGCTATGCAAGTTGCTTCAGTAAACTTTGATGTAAGTCAACGGTCGTTGAAGTGCATACCATCGAAGTCGTTTTAAAATAAATAAAAGATAAATGAATTGACAACACCAATATTGATACAGATGCTACGAATCTAATGGACTTTTGTTAAGTGAAAAAGTATGCATATATGCATCGGTTATCAGTATCAAGCAACGTTTGAGTTGCACAAAGTGGCGTTTGTTGACTTCTATACACCCTGTGTAAGGAACAGGGCTGAACATTTCCTTATCATCTGCTTAATATGCAATTTTTGTGTAACTAGCACGGAACTCGAGCAGCGTGTGGAATAGATAGGAAAATAACAAGGTCTCTTTATCAAACGATAATTTCTAAAAAAAATACAATACTATCACAAAAACTGAGAAGAGTTGAAGTACACTGAGGTGAACAGCTCAAAATTTCCTTAAGAGAAAAGTAAACTAAACTCTCCTAGTAACAATTTATAAAGATACTTTTCTAAAAAAATGTGGGAATCATGACAAAACATAATACATGGCACGCAGCCCTGATTTACACGGATCATGTCTCGTCGGTGCGTACGCGCAGGTGAGCATGCGAACATATGCTAATAGCGTTTTGTTTGCTTCTTTGTCTAGAGAAATTCATGCGTTTTCTTAAAGGGAAATTGTAGTGACAGTTTCAGTAAGCATGCATGACTCTATTTGTTTCTCGTGTCAGAATTGTAAACATACATTTGAACCGACAGTCGGTTTAGAATTTGTATATCCAAGTATTTGTTTGTGTGTTTACTACTAAGTTACTAGCGGCCCGTCCCAGCTTCGCACGAGTAGCCTATGTTACCCAGGGTGAATGTAGCTTTCCAATGGTGAAAGAATTTTTGAAATCGGCACAGTAGTTTTTGAGTTTATTAATTACAAACATACACACGAAAATACAAATCTTTCCTCTTTATAATAGTAGTGTAGATATGACAGTCCTTGTCCTACAGTGAGTACATTTTTTGGAAACGATCCACAAAGTTCAAAACGCTTTTGGCCGGGCTCCCCCAAAATTTTAACGAACGCTTTACGAAAATAACCGGCAATTTGAATAAACAAAACACTGTCATTGAGACCAAAATCGTTTCCCATACACATTTGTATACGTTTGCCTATTCTAATTAAACGTTCCTCCCCCCATTTGGGGTTGAGAGATTTTTCGGTGATTTAATTCGTGTGAACCACTACAGGTTACGGTACGGCGACTCTCGATTTTGTCTTTGTTTGAATTATATTGTGTTTTGTTTTATTTCACTGGTGCGTATCAAAATGGACAGCCATATTGTTCAAATAGAATGTGCTACTCATTTATTATAAAAACAAATTTCATTTACTTTTAATTAATTTTCAAATTAAAAGCAAAACAACCGATGAATCGGAGCGAAAAATTATTACTATCGATTTTTTTACCGATCCCTAACATTACCTATTTATATTAAGCGTTCAGTTAATTATTCAATAAGTACATAACCACTTTAAAATGTTGGTACACCTATCTGAAAGCGATAAGATGATTAATGTTGTTTTACACGCAGTTGTTAGCGATAAGGCCAGCCTTGGATTCCATGCATTGTTATAATATTGCATTGCTATTGTATGTAGCTAAGTGCATTTGTTCTGCAAGATATTTCAACTCATTTCATAAACTTTTAAGCGAAATCAACAATAAAGTTTCAATTTTACATATAGACTTGCAACCCCCTTTTAAATTAAAGACTTATATTTTAAATAAAGGGTCCAAAAATCGTTACAAAAACGTATCTTATGCAAATTCCATAAAACAATAATGTACCCTTTAATTATGTTAAATTGTTGACACGTATCGAGGCGTAATGATTCCTTGCGTCATTATTCGGTATCCATTGTTTTGATTGTTACAAGTGCACCGCGTTGTTTATATGAATACGCATTAATGTATGCAAATCTAAACGAAACACCCGTTATGTTGGAGCTGCATGTGGTTACTTGTGGGAACGCTGTTTGGTTGCTAAATGTGTTTTGAAAGAATGAACAGGAATAATTTATAATTAGACTTTTTAAAATTATGTCAAAAATAATTACCCACAAATGATTTTTTGGATAAAAAATAACTTTATCGATTAAGGTGTCTGCAGGTTTTATAAAGAGGAGAACCAAGGCACTATAATAATTTAAGCCAAGAAAATTAACTATTAAAAAAATAGAAACTTATTTTCTTTTTACGAAAAAAAGAAATGTTTTTGGCGATAAGTTCGATCGAAAAACAATCCCTTCAACAGAACAAAAAACTACTATAAATTCCCTCCAATATCCCTCAAACCGCCACAGACAATAAAATCACCACAGACTATGTATAATTTATAAAAATCCAGTTTTATCGGTCCAGTGCGATACGAATCCACGAAATTTGCATAGATGTTTGTCGATAAACAGGTAAGTTCGGTTCACGTGCACTGCGCATTCCCACGGCGAATATGCATTATATTTTTAATATCGGCAAGTCAATTATATCGGGTACTTGCATTTAATAAGGGAAAACAAAAATTTTAAACTGGCCACATTATAATGGGAACAATATGGTTTGGACTGGACTAGCTAATTTTCATTGATATTGAATTTAAAATAAATAATAAATAGCTATAAGATTTTATAAGTTTTTTTGAATCTAGAAAAAAAGTATACATTTTAAATCGGATCGTTTACCTTAGTTTTTTTTTTAACAGCAAATCCTTGTTGTATTAAAAGAAACAGTTTTTCTTATTGTGAAAACGTGATTAAACTATCACGTTTTCACAATAAGAAAAACTGTTGATTTACAGTATTTGCATGCAATATTTGGTAGCATTTCATTAAGATGCATTACATTATTGTGTCAATCGCGTGCACCGTTATGTATTACTGTGCAATCCACGTTCCGATTGCTTATTGGCCTACTGCTAACTGTTCGTGACTAAGTAACCACGATTTACTCAATTTGTTCACAACAAAAACTAACTTCGCCGTGTGAACAATAACATCTATTTTATTACATAGCATCAGTGATACTTTGTCACCGTTTTATGTATTTTTTTTAACATCTCTCTTAAATTAAAAGCTATAAAAATTAACCGGCGTTGCTTGCATTTTGCATTTCCTTTCCCAAGCCCTCCAGTGACCCATATTCACTGTTTTCTTAGAACATAATTATTACGTTTGATCTGTCAATGCTTGACCAATCGTTTTTACGACGTGACCCGGACGGTCATTATAATACACCTTTATAGCTAGTGTCAAACGGCCACCCTTTCAATGTTTTACTTTCACACGTTTTAAAACGTGGAATTTGTCGATCTCGAACGACCGGTCAGCTCGTAAAAGCTCGTTAAGAAAAAAATATATAATATTTACGCACCCAACTTCGTATAATAATGTCGTAAAAATTATATTTATGTAGAAAATTATATTTCGTGGTAGTCCTTTTATTTTCTTCCATTTTTAATTTTTATCGACGGCTTAAAAATTATTTACGACCCCCATTCTCCACTTACGCGCTCATTTAATAGTATCGTTAAAAGCGTTACAAATCAGCCGCATTAATGACTCACTGTAATTAGAATGTCGTGACGTTTAAAAAACTGTGTTTGATTAGATTACTCAGTTTAAAAAAACTTTGGAGTAAAATAGATCATCGGGTCGGCTTGGGTGGTCCGTCGCGCCCCGACACACGATTGTATCAACGCACATTATTTTTTTGTAACATCCCGGCTTCAACGTGACCAAATACTAATAGAAACATTATACGACAACCTTCGCTCCCGCCCCCACACATCAGCGGCTCACGATCAAGCAATAGCTAATCACGCACTCTACACTTACAGAGTCATGTCAAGCGACCATTCGACGGGAAGGTCCGACTTTCCATTCTAGTTAGAAACTCTAGCATTTCAAGGAAACTAGTAATTCGAGTGCGTAACGCGAGACCGCAACCCAATAGGTCGAGTGAGAGCCTCCGCTAATCCAGGCCAGATGTGGCCCGCTCGCCCGCCAGCCTGCCCCGGACTTCTAAGCCACTACACCGATTATGATTGCCCAAATAGTCTGTCATCTGCCAAATGACGCGCAATTTCCAACTCTTTGTTCCCAAAAACATGTCGGAAGCCAAAAACGTTAATTCCTGCCTCACTGAACTCACGAAAACGGACAAAACTTTTGTTTTATTAATTAACCGACAAATTACCTTTTGTTTATTGTGTCTGGCCGAACGACCGTAACGTGGTACACGATAAACTTTCTAAATCACAACGAAAATGTTAATTACATTAATTTACTTAACAATACAGCTATTACAGTTAGCAGAAACATCTAAATAGTGCGTTTAAAAAACGGGATTACACCGGCCCGTCCCCAAATATGCACGATTTAACATGAAACGCGAATTCGTTATACATGTATGCTTATCTTGAGAAAATACGCTGTTAACCTGTTGTTTGCATCTTATTATAGTACTGGCTATTGTGCATTATACTCCACATATTCATGGGTAAACACACACCAGTCTTTGTGTCTATTGTTAGAGTAATACTTAGCAGCATCACCCCTCGGTAATCTCATCCTTTCTATGCATTGTCCCACACAATGTGAGATGCCGAGTCTGGTCCAGAGGTCGCACATCTTAGTGCGACCTTAGGTCATAGCTGACAATGCGAGGTATCGTGTTTACCTTTGTGCAACCGATGTTTAGGCTGCGCGAGTAGACGCGTACTTGTCTCTGATTGTTGTCCACAATAGGTCTCATCTCGGGACAATGAGTTCGGACAATGGCGTCATTGTTCTTTTACGATATTTAGCTACCGTTCCAGCCGTTATGTGTCTTTATTGGAGGTATTATCGATCTCATTGTGTTACCGATTTATAGAGCGGCTCCTGTTATGTGAACATTTGAATATTAACGTTCGTGAGAACCGTTTTGGAGATGGTAACTGTGAGATTTAGGAATCCCAAAATCTGTGAGTCACGTCATAGTTTGCAAGAGAATATGAAACGTAAAATACTTTCATAGTACGATACGTAATACAGGAAGGCAACTGGAATTTCGTGATAATAAATCGCGAACTTTATTCAGAGCTTTTGTCTTGCACGCCGCGTGTTTCGGTAGCTGCGCCTGCGCGACCCAGTATGATTTACGTTTATGTTCGCATAAAATCTGAGAATGCGGTTTGTGCATCCATTTCAGTGGCTGCAGCAAAAATAGTGTTGAGAACTTCGAAACTTTTATTTGTGTTAGTTTGAAAATATTGTTGAAACTCATTTTTGTTGTTGTGCTCACAATATTTTCTTTACGATCCCTCTGAAAAAAAAATATATTTTAACTAATTTCTTACACAGTATTACAGCACCAAGTCGTAGAAAAAAAAAAGCTCTTTATGCGACAGGCACACTTATGGCACTTCAGGTCGACTTCCTACAGTAAAACAGTTAATGCATTTAAAACTCTCAAAACGGTGCCATGCAAAGATTATCTGAGATAATCGAGAAGCGTATCCCAGTAGCGATGTTCTGTAAATGAGCGGTATCTGTCGATAGCTCGAATGCTCGATAACGGCAGCTTTGATCCCCGACGACGTGCGCCCGCGCATCCTTTGAACTCGCCGCCCCCGCGGGGCGCGCTTTATTAAACATTCATTAGGAGCCATCGCTTAGCTCATACCTGCACAGTAGTCAGGATGAAGTTACAGCTTTGGAATCGACAGATAAATAAAATATTTTTTAACATTCCCAATACCAATGAGGCTGTAAAGATTTTTTGATTAACATCCCTTTATTTAACTTTGAAAGGCGAATTGCTTTGCATTTTAAACCACTTCAACCGACATTATTTTTAAAAAATAGGTCCGTCTTTGATAGGATTTTCAATACTGAAATATTTTTAGGTAATATTTTTAGTCGTGATTATCAAATTATGTTAACCTTGACAATGATGCAATTTGCATGTTTACAATTTGATTGCACTCTTTATCTAGCATGTTAACACACTGCATCAACATTAACAGATATTTTTCCATTCTTTTAAAGACAAACTTCATTTCTGTATCAAGTAATACAGGTGCACACAAAGTAGTCATAGTGCATCCCTTCCCATCCCATCAATCATAGAACTCACTATAATCCCATATCTCAATAATCAATACCTCTACATCCATATAAAAAAAAACCGACATAATGACACATAGTGAAGCAATATCTCCGGTAACTGGCGACTCCCTGCAATTTACTCGGCCTTACCTAACGACACCTGGGCACAAACTGGGCAACTGGGCACGTCTGGGCATAAGTCAACGCTCCCGGGTTAACCACCCGTTCCCGATAGAATATGTTGCAAAAAACGTAATGGCCGCGAGGAGAAATTTCAATGAATTGGAATTTATTTTACTTTTTTTTTATCTCGGGATTGCTAGTGCAATAATATTGTTGAGAAAGTAGACGTTCTATAGAAAACTTGATAAAATTAAGCGATTTAAATTCGAAATTGTATGTTATGTTGTATGTGTATCTATGAAAAAAATGTTGTTTGACTAACAAGAAAGCTATGTGAATATCTGTACGCGTTCTTATGACTTCGTTTGTACAAACTAACGCTCTGAACGTTGACAGGCCGTAATTTGAAGTGGTTGTTAATTATAGAACGCATCATAAATAATTATGGCTTCGCTACCGGAGTACATCATCGGTAAATACCAGCTCTCTGCTTAACGGTCGTTATGAATTGTTAATTTTTAGTTCTAAACGAGACTATTATTACAACAGATATTTAAACAATGTCCAAAAATTTCAGCAGATTTCCACAATGCATTTGGGGGTCGGATGAATAATTTTAAAATGTTGCCGGAGCGATGACCTTCGCCCGTGCACCGCAATGGCGCAAGTGTTTGCAATATTTGTCATGATTTATCTCATAATTTTACGCTTTGAGAGCACCACTGCGAATTCTCGTCTAAAATAATTACATACCCAGTGCGGTCATTAGTATTTTTAATGATCATGTTTTTTGTTGCAACTCTGATGGGTGATGAGTAAATGCGTTTGACCCTAATGACAAATGCAATTTATATGTATAGACAAACTATCAACTAACACCTTCAAATAGAATGCGTCCTCACGTTATTTTAAGACTAAGGTTAAACAACCATAATCTGATCTAAACCCTAAACAAACAATAAAATAATTTTCTCAATTTCACTGGGAACGCGGCGCACTATCAAACAAGTTTGACAAACAAGCGGTCAAAACATTCTAACGTCAAACAGCCCTGTTTGAGGGCGGGCCGTCATTTCGTATTCAGACACCAAGTTTGTTTGACAAATAAACAAACGGACGCACAAAGAATTTTTTATTGTCTGTTAATTTTAATCAAGGATCTTTTGTTATTTATTTTTTTATTCAAAAATGTCTACAAAAAGCGTGAAAACCCTGTTGAATGCGAGATGTTAATATAGAATACGAAGGAACCTGCGTCATTAGAATAGTTCGAGGGAAATGAACAATCTCGCTTGGTCCAACCCACAGTATTACCATCAGCAATTCCTGGTATATTTACTTCAATTTATGGATAGTTTACTATATAAATAATACATGCGTAAAAGCAATGATTACGGTGGAACTGACGCAACACGTGCAATTTTCCCTACGACTAGAGCGGAGTGTGCTATTATCTCTGCCGGGTACCGATTGGACACGCAACAATGGCATTTCGTTTAGTTCTCTTACTTTCACAAGCACGCGTAGCTCGCCCACTGACGATTTCTATTGTACAACTTCAACAAGTCCTGGTCAAATCGTTTAAGAGACATGTAATAGATTAATTATGAAAATGCATGTTGAATATGTTACTCAATTAATAGCACAATGTCTTTAGAATCCAGATCTACTTTAATGTTTATTTAAATTCCAACAAAAACATGTACCTATTGAGTTTGTTAGTAAACATTTCTCTTACGTTTATCATGCAGTAGGCGATTGGCTTGTTATTACTCTAACGCTATCATTACCGTCGTCAATCATTTCCGTGCATACATTAATACGCTTCACCGCTATTTTCTATGAAAACGCGCGCCGTGTTGTCATTTCACTGCTAAGTTTCACACGTCATCCAATTAAGACTTATTGCTTATAACTGTATAGGAATACCAACTCTATCTCCAAAGCCATAAAGGTGAAAAACTTCGCGGCATAGTGCTAAAACACTTCTGTTAACAAGCTTGCATGTTGGTATAACCAATGCACATATTTTCAAAACAATGTGCACGCAAGTAAATTGTTTAACAAACACTTTCGAAGGATACATCTCTATACCATAGACATTTAATTTGCTAGATAACTTTAATTGCTTCTGATCTATAGAATTTGTCAGCAAATTACTTGTCTATGGTTCTCTAAACGGTCAATAGACCGATTGTCTGCAGTCTAAACCAATGTTTATTTTCACGTGCAGACGGACAAAAAAATCCCTAATTCTTCGTACCACGAACATATAGTTACGACATCCTGTTTTATAGATCGAATCTGGATAATTGCAACTTACAGCTGAGAAACAGGCCAGTCTAGTGTTTGTAGCTGAGAGTTATAACTACATATTTTAAGCTGCAATCATTTTAGGTGTAATAAAATGTAGTTGAAATAGATTATAGATATTTTATGACAAGTTAAACTTACTATTTGTTTACATGTTGCGATATTTCAAAAGTAAATTACTGTAGCTGTAAGCCCTTATAAACCTAGACTTGACATTACGAAATTATATTTTTTTAAATAACACCCAAAAGATAGTTTTTTGTGTTAATCATATTATGTATAAAATTGCATAATTTATAAAACTTCTGATTCACACGATGAGTCAAAATTAAGTATAACATCATCCGATTAAATACTCCTTAAGTGCTCAACTGTATAATTGAAAGACTTACTAGTCCTATTTCTTTTTCAGTCACCCATTAAAAGTAGGGTATTCAATTAACCTGTAAACGTTTATGACTAATGTCCATGAGTAACCGACAGAGTCGTTTCCTGTTTAGACACAGCTATGCATTGCAAAATACTTGCGTGGCACTTGATGAAAATATCAGTTGCCTAATATTCCTTTTGCTATTGGCAGGCTTATACTTAGCTTAATTTCAACGTAAATCCTACTATCCTACTAATATTATAAACGCGAAATATACGCGAAAATTTGTAAGAATGTATAGATGTTTGTTTGTTACTCTTTCACGCAAAAACTACTGAACGGTTTTGGATGAAATTTGGTACACACTTAGTTTATAACCTGGATTAACATATAGGATACTTTTTACCCGGGTGCACGAAGTAGTTCTTTCGGGATGTGGGATTTTTTAATGTTCATTTAAATTAACGTTAATTAATTGAAACCCATTATACATATAAAAACCTTGTATAATTAAACTTTTGTAAAATAAGTAAGCAATCGGCGATCATTAATGTTATATTAATTCACACATAATAACGTAGGTACTTAGGTCCCAGCAATTAATTCTCATTCATTAGCGCTTTCAAAGTTAGCAATTAATTTAATATGCAGCCTTTTAATACTATAATGCGCGATATACTGTTGTATTATTTTTCCTATTTTCATACTTATCTGATACTAAAATCTTATCAGTTTCAAAAGGAAAACGGGTTAAGTGTTTACTGTAAATAATGTTTTAGCTCTTCACATTAAAGTGTTAAATTAAAAGTTGTTTTAAAAAACTTCTTTTTCAGAATAAAATAAAGGTACTTTTTCAACACTACTTGAGCCGATAAGGATATTTAAATAAAAACTAACAAAACAATAATAAAGTATAAATCAGATAATATAAGACAAGTGTTTGGAGGTAGATACCATGCTACCTGGTTTTGTCACTTATTTGTTTAGGAGTTGGCTCAAAACCAGTAGCGACCAAACGTATACACATATATATTGAGGGTTCGTTTTTGTTGCCTTTTTTATGCCACGTCCAGTTGTAATAGAACTGCCTAGGGCTGTGCGATGGGTTTGTACGCATACGATCTTAAATATTGATAAATACTAACAAAAACAAAACGAAAACGATTTATTACGGTTTGAAAAATATCGTTTTATTTTAAAATTGTTAAACATTTTTTGTCTTTTTTTTCGAAAAGCTACTAAGTTTAATATAAACTGTTCTTGAATACAACTAGAGTGTAATGAAATTAAATAATAATTTACAAAAAAAAAAACGAAAATAAGAATATTTTTTCTCATTTGTATAATTACAAAAACGCGTCGTATGCGCAACGAGGTACGCCATTTTGACATCGAATCGCCTTTCACTTGGCCTAGATATTTCGGAACTGGTTCGTAATCACAATGCAAACTCGCCGGCTCCCAACAAACGACTCGCCATTGCTGTAACAATGTATTTCCTGTGCAGCTGTGAAAAATCTAACGAAAGGATACCAGTTTTCGGGTTCAACAGCCCTAAATAGATTTTGGCTTGAAAATATTATATGATTCTTTCGTATTTTGATTGTAATCTAAATTGAATAAGTGTGACTTCAAACATGTTCTAATAATAAATAATGCCGTGTAGAAAATTTACAATCTATAAACTTCCTTAGGAATAAAATATTGCCTATTTGCTACCACATCAATTTATCAATGACATTTATCAAGTAAAAATATTTACCAAGATTGCTACAAGAAAACTAATCAACAACCCTAAGGCGTAAATGAATAAAATAAGATGGCGGGAGCGTGCTAGCGCGGCAACCTGTTCTGAGCGGGACGCGCCGCCCACGCCTGACAAATCGGCGCGCGCGCAGCATACACCGATTACACCACGAACATGTCCGATCAAGTCCAGACTTGTACCTAATAACGTCACCAATAGGAAAAGTCAGGGTTAAAGTTCAGGTAAGGTTTCTAGGAGATTGAATCAAAAGCTGCGCCAGAAATTCTGTGTGAACAAAAACTAGCTCCTACTCGGTTGCGATGCGGAAACACAACTGAAAACGTTCCAAATTATGCGTTGCATAATGTCGTTCAACTGAAATGCAAGCAAGAAAAAAAAAACAGCATTCTGCTTTTGCTGAGTTACTGAAAACACTATTTTGAATTTTTTGACGCAATTTATGTGTCGTAGCCACGATGCGTAGGCACCGTCTATCGTTGCGTCTGGATCACGTAAGATTACGCTCACTATAATAGTATTTACCTCACTATCCTTCACAAAAAGACGAAAGCACCTGAACAAGCCACGACCCTGTAATTACGAGTACGCGGACAAAAGGAGGTTCGAGTCCTTTTCTCTGGCTGTAATGACTGAAACGTTCTCTCGACGCCAGGATCGTGACCGGAGGCCCTTGCGTCATTCCCACGAACAAGTAACATTTGGACAACATTTGTGTAGCAGTAATACTCTCCTTTGTGGCACGTTCTCCAACAATAAACATAATAACGCAATTTAAATTTTGCCAGATGTAATTTTTGGAGATTTCGGTAATAGTGGTTAACCGAATGCAAATTAAGTGAACGCGTTTTATCATTGTGTGTCTCACAAAAGACACTCCTCAATTACTTATTCCTGGTGTGTGCCATGTTTCCTGCGGCGCCGTCAAAGGGTAGTGACAACCCCGACAACGTGCGACCAACATCACTGTAAAAAGCTAATTTGACGCATCTCAGGAAGGATCACATTTTTTTCTCACTTTCCAATTTCGTCCTTATGTTTTTATTCCCATGCGATCAGTGATTCTAGTGGTGTTGGCAGACGGATGCAAGCCCGGCCGCTGCGGCCTTCGATGCACGTGGAATGCATTACTGCGCTGTTGCTAGCCCGAACAAACTTGGCACACTTACAGTATAAGAAAACATATGCATCTCCTTAGCAACGACTTAATATCGGAATCAGTAAACAAGATTTAAAACAAATCCAAACGCTTCATTTAACGGCTTTGGAAATATGCAAATTGGCAGTTCTACTAACACACTGAATACTTAATGGCGACCAGCGATGCCAGTTACTCGGAATTGCGTCGAATTATGCTTGTATATGTTATGATTCGTATTTGCGCGGTAAACACGTAAATTATAGCGGCATCAAAAGAGGTAGAGTTGTGCGCCCGCGCCGATATTTAGGTCGACCAAAATAACCTCAGCACTTGGACGCCGGTTAAAGCTGCAGCTCAAACCCAGAGCTACGTTGTATTGGATTATAAAACAATCAATGTACCTATGTATCAATCATCTTTTTACTACATGATTAATTACCGACTTCTAAAACTTATTAGAATCACGCACACTTGTTATCAATTGTAGTGCGCCTTATCATTTCAAGGTTAAAAATAATAACTTCATGGATTACATTGAACACACGCATTATTTTAATGAGTTATCAAAATTTAACTCAGTATTCCACAGTTAGCTAGTGTACGATAAAAGATTGATAATGCCTGCGATAACCGTGTGAGTTGTTTGTGCCCTGTGCGCACGCGCACACCTTCCAAGGCCATTTTGTTTACGCATACACCCGCATGTTTACGCGTGCCCAATATAATACACGACCGGCACACATAGGCCACACTAGTAAACATACTAATACTACACGAATCACATTGCGAATTAGTCAGGTTATCATGATGAAAATGGCGCGAAACGCTCCATTGAGCGTTTGGCGGGAAACGTTGCGTAACCACGTGAAAGTATTTTCTCGTGTTTGTATGGAGTGCAGTTCATTGGGATTTGTTATTTTTAGATTACTTACATTTATAGTCACCCAAATAAGATTTATTGATTATATAATCATTCAACTTAAATAATACACGTGCTATCAATCTTGATAGTGCAATAAAAATAAACGCAAACACTGGTAACTTACATATCAAATGACTCCTAATCAGCCTGATAAGCAGTTAGTTACGTAAGCAAAAGTTTATAGGTTATACTACATTGTTATGATGAACATAACCTATAAATCCACGTGTTTATGAATTTGGCGGGAACGTCCGGGCGTCCACCAGTCGACCTTGGCTCCATGACGTCACTGACATAGTTCCCGCCTGCACAGCGAGGGTTTTTTACCATGCTTCAGACAAATTTTATTATTACAAACGAGAATTTTACGTCGAACGTTTTAACGTCTTTATTTGTTGCTAAGTAAGTCTAGACCTCACCTTGAACTTTTCACCTTGATTTTATTAATACGCAGCGTAGAAACGACTTTACATACTTGTACATATATTAACAAACACGTTACCTTACGAACTTAGTTAATTTTCTTTGTTCTGTGACGATGATTTCGTAGTAACTTTACAAGATTTTTTATTTTTATACCCAGTGATAATGCCAGTCTCTTTAATTTTTCCACCAAATCTTGAAGATAACCTCTGACATTATAATTTTTAAAGTCTACGAGAACCAGTTTTGAATAATACTCTTGAACCAATTAAAATTCTAAAGATTATGAAGCAGTCTAAAAACATTTACTTCAGAAACTCTTAACGCCAATGATGTTTGTTGTATTTAAAACGTATAGGTGCCGCAAACACTAGTTTTGATAAAAAAATAACTAAAGATACCCTGAACAGATAACTCTTTAGCATTCATAATATAAAACGTTGCTTCATACAATATAGTTTTAGGAAACTGGTACGATAGTAACTGGTGGCTACTTGTATATCAAAACAGGAATAACATTTATTTATTACTGACTCACTGAAAACCCCCTTTATGTTTACTTGCCAAAAAGCTATATTTAAAAGTCACCAACTTTAACCAATTGCAGACATTCGTTAAGAGTTTAAGATCACGCATCACAAGGATAAAACGCAATTCATTGGAGCAAGTTTCATTCGACCTTGATGCCAACGGTTACCAAGCTGTTTTTTGTACGTTCCGATAATTTAGACTCTCATAGCGTACGATTGTTCCCCGCTACTGTTTGCACCCGTTTCTTCTGCAATCCAATTATCTTTTTAGATTTTTTCTCTACCTAGTTTGCAGACATTATCGGTTCAATTCTTCGAATTCATCTCTTTTTCGCCAATTATTAAATTCAAAAATTCATTTTGTGCGCTTTGCTAACTCAGTCACTTTTTTTTGTTTTATATTTGGTTTATTAATTTAAGTGTTCCTTCATCATGGTAATTTTTATGTATACAACGATTATATCCACTATCAATGTCTGCAGATTCAAAAAAATGCATCATTGTGTGCCTATCATCAGTTTCTTCTTCACACTCCAAATACCTTTACATTTTGTTAACGAGTACTAATTTCGTATTCAACCAGAGTTATAGATGTGATAATAAAAACTCTACGGGCTCTATGGCAACCTTCGCACCAGTAACTCACAAACTATCTATTATGAACGCAGATTAAACAGTAGTAAAAAGATCGTAAACTTTTATAGTTATTAAGGCCATATTTTTTTCGAAATTAGAAATGGTCACAAAGAACGTCGCCGCCCTAAGATTTGTTTAGAAAAAAGGATTCCGTCGCTTTAAGTACTCTAAAACTACTTTTTTACAATCCGCTCATGGATGAAGTCGTAAAATATGGTGAGGTCCCGTAGGACGCAGGCGCTGCATCCGGGGCTCCGGGCGTCTTAACGAACCTTTCAGTTTGAGACTCGTAAAATTTTTCCCAATTCACAATGGTGCCGGCCACGCCCTCTGTAATAATGTTTTACGACTGATTTTATGCATCGTAGCGGCTGCGTACGTCACCCTTCTCAGAGAAATGTTAACAAGAGTCGTAAACCGCTTTCACCTTGCATTTTATCGCGACGTAGTCGTCACTGTAAGTCAATAACCGATGTATGAACACAACACAAACGATATTAATTTGAATTGAATTTTTATTGTCGAATTGGAGACCGTCTGGAACTTTTTTTCTCAGCAATGAATCAGAATTGCCATTGTTATGGCTAAAGTTATGCTCATTATTTTATGCCGCATGCAGTGGAAACTAATTTTGCTTTTTCTTATCTTTCCAGATTTCCTGAAGCCGCGCAAGCGGTTATCGACGAGCGGCAAGAAGTCCCCCGCGCACGGCCACAAGCACGAGTGCGGGCACGGCGCGCACATCCGCCCGCCGAAAGTAGCGCGACTTGCGCCCGCGCATCTTAAGCGCACCAGCTAGGCCCTGCCCACACCGGTGACAACACAAAATTGAACAAACCGCTTCGGCAGCTACAAACAGATTATTCGGGACAGGCTCCCGACACACGAGGATCTCCCAAGAGCCCCACGTGACTCTTAAACTCAAGATCCCTAGTGCTCACATCTGTTACCAAGGACTTGACTGACCTGGACGCCTACCGAACCGTTTTCGAAACTGTTCAATTTTGCAACACTAGTTGTCATACTGTGCATATTTTTGTTTTATTAATTTATTGTAATACCGTTTCCAAATACTAATAATGTTAAGTAATGCGTAAGTTAGCTTAAGGAATATCTTTAGTTCAACTATTAATATATCATACAATATGTCACTCAACATCACAGCCCAAGTTTTGCTCAATGCTTCCGCAAATGTAGATTTTATATCGTTCCGTTTACATGCCATAGTTGTGTCAGTATTTTACATTGTCAAGCCCAAAATAAACCGGCGCCTTTAATGGATACATTAACTCAGAGAGAGTCATTCAAACAATGTCCATCTCTTTTGTAAAAACAATTTGCAAAATGATGGAACTTATTTTTTAATTACAAACTACTGATTTAATGATGGTCTTCTAGAAAGTGAAATCTGACACGAGCGTGGCGAAGTACGGCGCTCACCACCGGCCTCACCACACACATTCACAAAACTTGACAATACCGTGACAATTTGATATAAGTTATGATTATATTATATGAATTATGATCTCTTTGAATTAAGTTATTTTTAGATGAAGCTTCGGTTTAATTATAAGAATATTTACAATTTCGACGTAATATTAAGGTAACACAGTCACAAGGACAATGTCTCGCGAATGCTAAGACGCTCCAATGGAAATAAAATTTTCGTTGCAAGCGTCGGAGCATTTTTGACGCATTATTTTCATGAGATCACTTTCTAATGCCCCATCGCTCTCCGCGAGGAACATGCGAAAGTCATCACAAACTGATAGAGGTTTTAGTATGAAACAACACAAATACTCAATAATAAAAGACATTGTTACCCTAAAAGTAACAGTTTTTTGCAATTTTAAAGTTTAAGTAGTACAATACAGTTGAGTTTGAGTATTTGTGTTCCACAGTAATAACTACTCGTATTGCAAATTTAGAATATTTGTTTTGTTGTTGTATTTTAATGGTTTATAATATAATTATATTGATGATTGTTTTTTTTTTCGAAATATTGGTATTCTAAATTTTGTTCACAGTTAGTAACAGTTGTTCGGATTTATCTAACCGTGGCCCTTTGTGAAAGTACAAATTTTCTCATCAGGTTTAGGTCGAGGGCTCACGGTCGCAGCAAAAAGACATTCATACCATTTATCATTATACCCATCCTATGTTTAATTTACTAACATTTATAATTAGTTTCGGATATACCATACATCGTGTATGTTTATTTTTTTCTATACAACGACAGTTGTAAAGCCTTTTTAAAGCTAACCAAAGCCGTTGTTATGATCGCGACGATTCACACAAATGAAATTAAGCAAATGAACTTTTATGACTTGACAGAGAAATAATGAATAATTTTTATATTGTTGTAAAGGTGTATTGTGACTACAGATGTAGTTTATTGCCTGTTTAAAATTGACGTTCGTAATTTATGAATTTTTGTGTTTGACTGTGGTCTCTAAAACCAATGTATCTTTGACAAGTTGCTCATAAGTTTGATACAGCATAAAACTGCAATGGTATTCTAGCTTTAACTATAACCGTTGTCAGTGTATAATTTTTCCGTGACAATCTTGGGATAGAAACTTTATTGAGTGATTCGTCATAGACTCCTCAGTTTGTGAGACCACATGAGATATGGTATAATTATGTTGTTCGATTCGGACGAGATCGTGCCCCCGGGCCACGACTGTCTGCAATATATAGAAGCTAAGTGTCCTCCACATGTTTCACAAAAAATATACTTCAGAAATTAAATGCATATCCTAAAACATCGTTATAAATAACGCTTGTATATAAAGGCATAACTCTATGTCATTAGCATTATCAGCTTCTGTTTGCTCAGCAATTCTATTATTATACAATTTATGCAACACAAACAATAATAATAATCACAACATCACCTTACAATTCACATACCTAGTTCGCACTAATCTGTACGAAGTAAACAAAACATTTGGAGGACACTTACATTAATAATTTTTAATATTTTTTTTCTCTTTAACACCTGTGATGTATTAAATATGATCTCGAAACATAATTTTACTACCTTCATATTTAATTATTTTAATAGAGTTAGTTCCGATGCCTGGTGGGAGGAAAGCCTTGTGTCCCTGGAGTGTTTGTATTGAGAGATAATTTAATACATCAGTTGATTAACGACTAGCGTGACGTATATTGTGCATGGGTCGGCGGACAGGTTACTGGTTAATGTAAAATGTGCTACGTTCTCGCTGCACTGTACATAAAGTGCACTTAGTATGTATTTATTAACGGCGGAACGTATTCGTAGGTTAAAAGGAAATTATAGGGATACTACAAATATTTAACGTAATATATTACTACGATTAATTATTTTATTGGAAAGTTGAGAGGCAAATTATTAATTATGTGCCAAATATTCCACTCTTGTGTATAAATGTTGTTTGGTTTGTGAGCACGGACATGTTATGGAGTGGTCGATAAATAAATTCATGTGCAAGAAGCAATCTACCCTTACTTTAAAGTTAGAAACTGTGTTTTGAGTGGCACCAACCGAATTTCATTTTCCCTTGATGCCATTCAAAGTACACATAACTTTAATGGGTGAAAAGTGCAAAAAATAAAGCAATAATCTATAACTCGCAAATTGTTTATGTATGAATATAAATTTATTTATCGTTCTCAATGACACATTGTTGATCACAACACAATGCAAGCATTTCTTGAAACAAATGTAAATATGAAACAGAAAACAATTGATAATTTTTATACTATGTGAACTCTTAGACATTGTGTATTGTAAATTAAGTTGAAAAAAGCTTCTTTCGCTCTATATCTTGTGTTTTTATTTTATTATTACCCATTCCTGGTAGAATACGAAAGTAATAAATGCAATACCATAACTAATGACATTAGCGCTGCGCTACTTATATTAAAAAATATCATTCACTCCTTCACTCATTCAATCACTTTACAAAATCGCATCACTATTATAGTTCATTCAAATATGCGAGATCGCTTCCTTATTCCCGCTCACCCCCTTCCTAACCTAAGTTCTAGTACTTCTAGTTGTCAAAAAGTGACAGTGCATCTGAGAACGCGCGCACGCGCTATTGCGCCGTTTAAAAAAATATTTAAATAGTATAAAATAATCTTGTGTCGTGTCGTGTGTCCCAAATGACTGCTGTGGCTTCACCAGCTAGAAACAGAAAGAGGAACTCCGTTGCTGTGTAGCCGCACTATTGAAGGACATTTCTCATCTATCTCCCGCCGTAAGTACCTGCACATTTTTTCTATTGTACCCACAATTTATTAGTATAGATTGGAACTTCTTCACGCTCCAAGATAGAAAGCCTACTCCCTCCAGACTCCCATCTATCTCCATACCAAATTTCATCTAAAATGATGCACCCGTTTTACGAAGAAATCGTAACAAAAATCTTAATTACCTTCAGCAAGCCTAGTCGTCAATGGTCGAGACTTCGGCTTATATGTGTAGGTAGTTAGTTAATATATGTATAGTTCAATTGTTGAAACTAAATCTTAGCTTATTTATATTAGGTACCTACTAAAACTATAATTGAAACAACCCAGAATAGCGAAGTTTGGAAGGAAAAATTAACAACCTTTTCCCAGTAGCAAGGCACAATTAAGGCATAAAAAAAAATACCCACCTACATTCGGTTATAAAAAGACAAATATTTTCTCCATAAAATAAAAGTATCGTCAACTGATAAGGAGGTGCGTGATTGTTTTCAATAGATAAGTAGTTTACCGATAACGGCTTAATATTCTCGCTGAGAAGTAAACAGTGGCAGGTAGGTAGTTAAGTCATACTCGTTCAAATGAAACAACACACTTGATGCTCGTATGAAAATGTTTATTGATATCACAATCAAGTCTACAACACTACCCAATTAATTACCCATCATATTCGTGTACACGGCGAGTATGGATGATTTACACAAAGATACACTTTACCAATTAGTACATTCAAACGCCGTTACAATGCCGACGTCGCTACCATAAAATGTTATAAATCTATTATACAATTTCGTAATACCCAATGAAACAGTGATTAACCTGGATTAAATGCAAAAAGGTCGTTTTGGCGTGCTATAAAAACTTTAACAACTATCTTCTAGTGTACCACGACAGTTGATACTAAAGTGTTCACAATATTTTGTTAGTGACGAGAAAAGAAAAATCTACCGATAGAAAATTACTCGCTAGTCAGTACAACACTATTTTGATTTGTGACAAATATTCGGGAAATTCTCACAATAAAATTGGAATTACAATTTAAATTCAAGCGATAATTAAATATGGTAAAGTTAAAGTTCAATTTACTTTGAATCTAAAAGTGCTTTCAATATGACAATTTTATGCAAAAGAATTATTGTCTCAATATACGATTTTTGGAGTTATGCAGCGTTTCCATAAACACGAAATACAATGGTTGGTTAATTTTGAACAATACCTGCACGGTGTGCAAGCACCATGCGACGCGTTCCAGAGACTTTAAAGTACGATAACTATTCATTAATATATACAATTACAATAATAGAGTATTACACTTAGGCACATCAATTGTTATAAAATACAATTTTTTGTTAATTCGAAAATGTGATCCTGTCGTCGATATTTAGCTATACTACCACAAATCTAGTACACGTAATGTGATTATAAAGTACGTCGGATTTAGATTATCATAAGAAAAAAACGTACGTACAAGGATTTTATAATAATTAAAAAATGAAATAATTGATAATACGAGTTAACTACGACAACATTCATTTAATTTTTGAAATATTCTTTAAACAATAAATGCAACTTCTTTCTCTCGTAGAATGCTAAGTATACAAGGAAAGAGTTAAAGCCTTCGCGACGGTCGGGGGTTTAGTGATAAATTTGTACTTTATTTGTCCCCCCGCCACGGGATTAGTCAGTAGCATTATTATATATTATATAAGGTACCTATATTTGTGTTTTAGGATATATTAAAGTTACGTTTCTAATTTGGTCGTAATCCTACGTTACTGAAACTATTCTAGCATAAAATAGTGTTAGGTCGTAACAATAACACGTATCTAATGCGCAACATCGACACACTCAATATGTATTTGCTGGACATACATTAAACATTAATCGTAATGAAATGTAGTATAAGAAGACAGTAAATCTCGAATAAATTTGGACATCGAAACAATAATATTAGATCTAGAAAATGGCGCTCATCTAAGTTATCAACTTGTGTGAGCTCGACGACAACGGATACCGACATGGGATCGCCTAACCGCTTGATTATCATAATATGCTCCTATAACATATAGATAAATCTTAGCGACATGGTGACTTGAATAAAATAATGATAGAGACCTAATAATATCTGGCGACTCCTAAGAAGTGATTCGTTATTAGCGTAATTAATTAATACTCAGTCATAAATTACTATGTGTATATAATGCGTCGTGCGTGGACCACTCGCAAGTTCTCAACGACTGAAATAACATGAACTTTTATAAGCTACAGTAGACTTGCTTTAGATTCAGGTACGTTTAGCTGAGGTATGTCCTATTATTATTATTTGTTTGTATCCTTCAGTAAACACATAAAATATTTGGTCAGCCTTCGTTGTCATCGAGTCAATCACAGATATAATGCAGACATATACCTAACCCTACGCAGATACTACACCCATAGCTTGTATAAATCTTTGATAAAGTTTCTCTAAGTTAAAAAGCTGTCGCTACCGCTATACATCCCTGATATTCTTTGGGGACAGCGGCCGGCGAGCCGCACTCTGTCGAGCGGCACGCCGGCCGCTGCCGCTTAATACTACTACAGCCCTAATCACTCTATAAGCTCTAGATAAATATAAAATATTTTAGACATCTATAATATAGTCGGTTTGGTGTCGAAATATGCGATTATAGTTAACGAAATACATCGAAGAGCAGTCCAGCTGCCGGCATGTACTCGCGAACGTACTGTTATCATTGGACGGCAAAATATTTTGGTAAACGGTGCACTATCTGACCAACTACTGTATCTGAAGCTGATCATAATAATATCTTGTACAATTGACTTACGATATACACGACACACCTAAGCGTAAAGTAGAAAAAGTTAAATCTCCGAGAGTTCAGGTGAGGAGTCTTGTTACTAAGCGAACTTGACACTGGACTGCGATATCTAAAACTTTACTCACTACAGACAAAATCACATTCATTTTAATAGACAGTGTAAAAATAATGTTTATAAACATTGGCCTATGAGTTAGTCATTAGAATTCATTGTACTCCATCTAGTTGAAAAGCTTATTGTTATTATCACACATATAGTTTACCTATTAGGTAGATATAGAATGAATATACAAAAGTTAATACTATAGAGTAGAGCCTAACCAGCAGCATTCACTATACACTAGTAACAACAAACTTGTGACGTCAGACTTGTCAAATTAGAGTTTATAATCTTAAATGTTATGCCAAATACAAATAGCGACTTGATCCCTTTCCACCCTATGAGGATTGCCGCGCGCCGGCGGCAGGCGCCGCGAGCGCGGCCGTCGCGCACTTGCCTACTACATTAAACAACGCGGTGCTCAACATCGAAACATTAAAATCGTAATAACAGTATGACTCCATTGAAGTTACGTACGTAGCGAAGTGCACTACTACCATCGGATACAAATTGCGGTCTAAGCACGAATAACGATTTATTATAATCTAAATGGTTAACAGTCAGTCGATTTGGAAAATCTATTTAAGTATTATACAATTAGATTTGTGTAAAAATTCATAACGAATAATTTGAAAAAGTAATTTTATGAACAAGAAAGTTTGTAATAATACACTCTAGAATCGTGTTTATATTTAGTAGACATTTTTCATTTGAACTCAAAACTATCATTCAATATTGGCCTCGGAAGAGCCATATGAGGAATATATATTATAATATATATTAATTAATAAGGAATACATTTTTCAAAGATATTTGCTGTATCATTTTAATAATTATAAATTATTTAGATAAGTGCTAGCTGTAGAAAATGGGTGATACGATCACTTCATATAAAAAGAGTATTCTATGCATTTAATATAGTAATGTAAAGTACACATCACATTTAAAAACCTTCGACAAACGACTACAAGTGTATCGACAGGTGACGCCCACGCCTTCAATATAATATTAAATGGATTTCTAAAATGCACATCAAATACACGTCACTATTTATAGGATATGCTATGGAAAAGACTTCGTACATGTTAAAAACTTCACGATCTGTTGACGTAATTGTGCTAAAACTTGTCACTCGCTACTTCCTAAATGCTATGTTATCGTACACACGTAGATACTATGGTCACTAATAAGGGGCCAAACAAAAAAGTCTACTAATTGGCAAATAATAAGAATGATTATTGTCTGACACTGGGTTATTGTCGAGACAGCAGCTCAGGCGTCTTTCGCCACGCTATTGACTATAGAGCGCGCCACCGTCGCCTCCCGCCGGCCGACACAACTACACTGCCGTCAATATAATGTATAGCAATACTCGATTCCACTAATATATTATTATGATTAAAATTATTTAATAAATGTTACAAAGTATCGCGGCGTGAGGCGACGACCGCGCGCGAGTATACTAGTTGCGATGCACGAAGACAGGCCCACAGATACGCCAAAAAACAAAAACAAAGGAACTAAGGTACGGGAAAAAAATAAAAATAAAATAAAAAGGGATATTTGGATGTTTATTTACAATTTTTCATCTAATAATAAACTATTTGATTATTATTGAAGAGAAACTTAAGCAACATCAGTGCTATATCCCCTGATCACCCACATATCGAATTTAAAACATGTTAATAGTATCAGCTTGTTTACACAAGCCCCTATAAGCTAAATTAAAACATAAAAATACCCATTATTGTAGAGTTAGTTCTCAGCTAGTACCGACAGGTACGTAGTTAAAAGTTACATGAATTAAACCAAACGTAAGCCTACCATAACAGTTTCACCGATACAGGTAATTGAACGTAACGTAATCACAGTGGAATATAATCTGTCCGCACTTACGACGAAACACAAGATATCGATATCGACAGCGGTAGCTGGTGCAGGTCATTGCCGTCTTGTAAGGAGTATTTTGTACATTTAATTGTTACCATATAGAACAATAAATTATTGTCGACACTCGAATTAGCTAATCGCGACTTTTTTCGTATAATTCCTCTATAAATATAATCGGTATCGTGATTTGGTGAAACCATACACAACTAAACTAAATATACATATACACGGGGCATTTCATACAGCTGCTTCGCAAATGCAATTTTATACACACAAAAGAATTTACTTATTGCAACAACCCAACATTTACAGTTTTTCGAACTAATATTATAATGAGTAATAATCACAGAATCACGTCGACAAACAGTCAGTTATTTTGTGTATTATATGCATCGACTTATCGATTGAGCCCACTGCTGGGCAAGGAGCCGATTGTCCAAACTCCAGCGAGAGTGGAGTCAACCCCAAGCCGATACAAATAAATTGTATGCGCTATAATGGGTGGAATGCGCCGCGACAACATGCCCCATATACACATCACTAAAACATAATAAGGCAATTTCAAACGATACCGTAAGCAGACGTAAATGAACTAGGACAAAATTATTATAGAAAATGTGTTAACATTCCATATGTTAATACTCTTAAAAATAAACCCCAAAACTCCAATAAAAGCTTAGAAATAATAAAATCACTAAAACAAAAGATTGAGACGAACTAACGCCGTGCTACATAGCGATACGTAGGGGGTAATAGTTATAATATGTGCACGTTTCAACAGAGATCATTGACTAAAGCCTCGCTAGAGGGGCAATCTCGCTTTCTACAGCGCGGCCGAGCGAGCGGGCGGGCCTTTGTGCCGACACCGTACTTCACCTTCGTATACTATATATTATCATACCAAGCTCTTAAAACAAAACACGATTCCCATACACAAATACTGAATTAAATATTACAAACATTTGAATTATAAAAATCAATGGTTATAGCATCCAATTTATTTATGCATCATCCATATAATTAAAGTTAAAAGCGAAGAAAAAGTAAATAATAAATTAATCAGTATATTGACTGAGAATCACATATAAATGTAATACATTATGTAATTATATTGTAGATAGCTATATATATAAACAAAGGCCCGGCCAGTCACAAGCGCACGTACACCGGGCATCGTAATGAGTAGATCTGACTGAAGGAAGAAAGTGAATGCACTTTTAAGAAAAATATATATAACATTTTGAAGTCTTAAAAGCGAAAAAAATATATACGTATATTTAAACTATGTTATTAATAATTCTAATCAAGAGTGAACTAGGTACTTAGTACTAAAACTGTTTCCGAACAAAATTTGAGAGGTAGGTTGACAATTTAGAAAGAAAAATGTGAATCATAAAGATGACGTATTCATTACGATGCTCGATATCAACCAGCCAGTTGACAATAAAACAAAATAAAGTAACATACATATAGTTATAACTACAACCGTTAGAAATACAAAAACTAAACATAATAATTATTGTCGGGCAGCAAAACTAATGTACTAACTTTATGATAAAAACTAATAATATTACATAGTAGTCTTGTCATATAAAACATTTTTAATATGAATTTAAAATAATGCAGTGGTTTATAGAATCTTGCGATTAAATGGTGGATATTTATAAATTAAACACTTAATACTAAATGATAAACCAAATAATATATTAATTAAAAAAACTTACTTAGTATACGCTACGGTAAGCATACGATACAGCGATATTAAAGTTAATAATGATTGCTAGATTTGATAAAAAGTTTAAAGCCCTGAATGGGACAATTTCGTAATAATCAATAGGATATAGACACATAAGCACATTATCCGTCGATATTTGCGTCGCATGACATCAAAAGCTCTATAAAAACACGCTACATTTAAGTTATATTTATTAAGAATATATAATTAGGCATTTCTAAAGAGTTCGTCGTTTGTCCAAAGAAGCGTTACATTTAAAGTTCTAATTAAATTCGCTGTAATTAATTTACTGTTATATAGTAAATAGTGGTGCATCTTACAATACAAAAGATATTTATGGAATATAATGATTGTAGTTATCGATGCTGTCATAAAGTGTGCCGCGTTCCGTAGCGTATGCTAAGTATAAGTCGTACCGCGCGCTATACGCCGGCCGCGACACAGAACCGGCATCTATCGATCTATTCTTTATATGACTACGAAAGTTGTACGATATGACTTATTTATTTAATACTTATGTAGAAGGCGAGCGGCGCACATCGCGCGGTCAGCACGGGCAGGCTCGCGAGCGACGAGCCCACATGGTATACTCGGGCCTGTCGTACCGGACGATAACATGTTACAATTAGGTTTAAACACTGCAAAACTAAAATACCCAGTCGTATATCGACGCGTATCAAGTCAGCAAATAATAGTAGCTCTAGTGTCACTAAACACTTATCAAAATATTTAACTAAAAATCAATTGCAGTCGTAAAAATAATTGCATATAACATATTTTTTTTCCATCTTCTATAAAGGACATTATTATTTTTTTAAACAATTTCGTTCTATCTAAAGTGATTATACATGCATTATTACAATCTTAGTTAATCATTAGTGTGTACTAAATGTTTATAAAATATCTTAGATAGTTTTTTTTTATTTCGTTTAATATACTCGAATCTACATCTATACAAGTAGTCCATCACCGCGCCCTACACATTTAATTATCTCTACGTAATATAAAACCCTTTAATTTTGAATATACGATAGTAAACACAGCGATAAATGTTTGTGGTGTTGTGTGAGGCGGCACTGCGGCACTGCGGCACTGCGGCTCCCGCGCTACTTGATATGGAACGTAACAAACGTATCAACAAATCTCGATATACCTAAAGCTCACTCACTACGTACAAGTAAAATCAAACTTTATAATAATTGACAAAATCAGGGCGACGTAAAACTAAAACTAACTCGCGCACGCCGCGCGTCAGGAGCGACGCACGCATCGGTACAAACAAACGCGTCGGTTATTATTATTACATAATATTATATTCGCTATATCAATAAATTCCCCATTAAAATGATTTGGTACAAACACTAAACTATGATAAAATATTAGTAAATGCAACCTACTCGCTTTATCAGCAAAATATAACGCGAAATTTACAATCCATATAATACATGTGAATAAATCGCGCCCGCATACGTAGCCGTGCGGGCGACATCAAATGATACAAATTAATGCAACACTAACCTATTATACATACAGTTATAAGCGCTCACATAACGCTATCATGTAATAAATTACACATATCTAAACAAATAATGATTAAACACTTTATACTCGATCAAGTATAACTCGAATAGCAGCGACTACTGCCGTAGGTCGCTTTGAAAAATATAAAACCCATCTTTATATTAAGAAATAAAAATCACAATTTGTACAAGAAAGTGTCGTTTCAACCGTCGTATAGCGTTGAACTCATAGTTGCGTTATAAAGGAACTGTTAGGCGCACACTAGTCATGGATTTATTTAAAAATTGCAGTGTGATAGTCGAGCGGGTTCCTTCAGTGACTCGAGCGCCCTTACCGCCGGGCGGGCGGGCCGGCCAACCGCGCGGCGGCCCGGCCGGCCGTAAGCGGCGCGGAGTGTCTCGGGCTGCTGTGCGGCGCTCAGTCCGTGTACCACAGGTGCTGCTGGTGGTGCTGCGGCACGAGGTAGGTGGGCGAGTAGGGCTGCAGGTAGCCGGGCAGGCGCGCTCCGCTGGCGTGGTGGGCCGGCGGCGGCCCGCCCACTCCCGTCACTCCGCTCACGCCGCCGCTGGAACATAACCACGCTCATTTTACCCACTGCGATACTCAACTTGATCACACGTCTAATGTCTCCAAGGTCTAGTCAGATTGCCGTCCTATCAGACTACGAGAGCGATGTGCTGGCATGTATGTGACGATAATTATTACAAACTGAGAAAAAATGGCCGACGAATCTTGGCCACTCTGAAGTTAACCATTTGGCTGAAGGAAGAGCCTTCAGCCAACGACCGTACTGTAATATTTATGGTGTATCATTTAGGAATGTACTAATTTGGAATGCATCAAAACCATAACCATAGGATCATGGAAAATATTGAGCGAACAGAGCAGTTGCAATAACTTACGTGTGATAATGATAGGTGGGCACGTATAGCGGGGGCGGCAGGTACCCCGCGGGCGACACCCCGCCCCCTGGAGACAACACGCCACCGCTGCCGGTCCTGGAACAAACGTACGTAAATCATCTTTACTGTCATTACAGATTTTTTGTACTAACTATACTATACTCGGCCACGACTCGGTTTTTTTACACCTCGTGTAATATACTTCTTATTTCCAATTTCCGTGTACAAAATATATACCAAAAACATCCCTATATAAACACAACACTGTGTAAAAATCAATCCATTGACTAGTTTGTCGAGTTTTGCGAACATCGCTCGCAACTCTGCGTCTCTTCCCATACGGTTCGGCGATCTCACATCGCGCTTCCTTTCAAAATAATGTCGATATTTCACATCTGATCTGCCAGGCGATAAGCATATTTTATACATTAAAAAATACAGCACAGAGAGTATCTATTCACTGTCAATCGCCCAAGCAAATCGCGATCGCAGCTTAATTATTAAAAAAGTAATTAAAAAACTGACTCAAATAACTTTCTCGACAGTATTATCTTACAATGTATGGTTCCTGTAATCGGCGATGCTGTTCCCTTCGGCGTTCAATGGTCTATTGCCGATCAATTGATCCATCATAAATGTTTGTATGCCGTCCAGAGACGAGTTGTGTGCAACGTCGGGTGCTCTGTATGGAAGGTATCAGGAATCATATAGTTGTTGCATTTTGAACTTTAATGAGTTGCAATAAGTCGTAGGTTGATAAATGCAATAACTATAGCATGTAGCAGAGAGATGCATGCATTTTACGAATAACTATAAATATTTATAATAGAGCTACATGGAGCATTTTCTACGATTTGCAGATAGATATTTAGATTATATATTATAATAGATTATTATTTAGTTTGTCACTAAATATTTCTTATTTAACACTTTGTTTTTAGCCTGCCAAAGAGAAGTCCCTGATTTTACGTTTTAAAAATGTCAAGTTACTACGGCGAATGAAAAGCCAACTGTTTTCATTATATTTCATGCGGTTTACAATAATAATGAGAACATCATCATTGGCCTATATACACTGACGGACTAATAAACTGCATCAATGTTCAACACGCACCTATCTTTAAAAAAACATTTTAACCAAGTATTCCAACTTTTTATACAAATTTAATTTGAAACCTATAGTTTGGTTCGTTAATTTCATAACAGCGTAGTATCATTATCCCTAAGTGTATGTTTGTATACTAGGCCAGTGCTTTTAGCCTCTAAAAACGGTAAAAAGTGAATTAAATAATAGTAGGATGAAACCCATTGGAAAAGGAGGAGAATACAATAAAAATGATAGGAAAAATAAATTACGGGCGATCTGAGGTCGGGAAGTGGGGGGAGTGGGGGTTAAAGTTAAAATAACGGTTTATCTCAATTTCCGGAAAAACTACAAGTCCTATGAAAAAAAGTTAAATCGCAAAGTTGTAGGTAATAAAAAGATCTACAACTTTTGGATTGACACTTTTTCACATAACCTCAAAATTTATGTGAAAAATTCAAAAAACCAAGTTTTTGGTTTTTTATTTTTATCTTTTACACAAATTATTATTTTTTTTTTCACGAAATTTGGTGAAAACTTACCTTTTTATGTCCCAAACACACTGTAATTTATTTGATTTAAAATAATTATTTTTTCACCCTTATTTTGACTTAATATCGAAAAAACACCCTAATTTTCAATCGAAAATTCTCGTGTCAAAATATCACTTTTTTTTTAAAACTAGGCAGTCTTTTTGTTCTTTGAAATCTCTACTTTCAGATGGTATAAAAAAATATTTACATTGCTATGGTAAATGTTCTCAGAAAATATAAAGAAATACTACGAAATAACAGGTAGTAAGGCCTAGACCGGCTTAATTTTTTTGCGTAGATGCCTATTTATTGCTATTTTAAGATAACTTATGTATCTGAGTGACCTACGGAACCTCGGACCTCTCTATGAAATACCTTTTAGCTCATCAAAAGGTATTTCATAGAGAAGTGGGGAGTTGCTAGAAGGATCTAGGCCTTGCTAACTGTTATTTATACATAAATTTTGAGGTTATGTGAAAAAAGTGTCAATCCAAAAGTTGTAGATCTTTTTATTACCTACAACTTTGCCATTTAACTTTTTTTCACAGGACTTGTAGTTTTGCCGGAAATTGAGATAAACCGTTTTTTTTAACTTTAACCCTCCCCACTTCCCAACATCAGATCGCCCGTAATTTATTTCTCCTATCATTTTTATTATATTCTCCTCCTTTTCCAATGGGTTTCATCCTACTATTATTTTTTTTGTTTTCAAAAGTTATTGGCACTGGTCTATACTGGAAAGGGCCATTAATTTTTTTTTAAACAAAAACTTTGATGCAGTTTCTTTGTCTGGGGGTATATATATTGTCCCACTGCTAGGCACAGGCCTCTTCTCATACAGAGAACGCATGAGCATTGATAACCAGACTTGCTCACGGATTGGCGATTTCACTTTTTACTCCAGGTTCCCTAACGATGTTTTCCTTTTCCGTTAGTCAGTGGTGTCTGCACGTGTATCTTATACATAGAAAGTACTAGAGGATTTCAGAGATAATATTATGGGTTATGTATTAATTAACAAGTGTGTACTAACTTGTAGTGCGGGTGCGGGTGGTGGTGCCAGGCGTGCGGCGCGGCGTGCTTGTGCGCGGCGGGCGGGCCGCTCACGCTGACGCTGACGCCGCTCACCGCGCTCACGCCGCTCACCCCGCTCACGCCGCTCACCCCGCTCACTCCGCCGTTCGTCAGGTACTCGCGACAACCGCCGCTCTGTAACAATGACAATACAAACATGTTTAATATGTAGTGGATTATTTCCAAGATAAGCAGTTTAAAATTGACAAAATTTTATGAGCATCATGTTATATTATTATATCGATGAGATGTATCAGAGCATGCGTATTGCGACTTTACTTTTGAAATGTACAGAATTTGACTTGGGGGTTATTAAAATTTATACTTTCACGTATACTCTAGCTACTGGTATTGTTTTTTTTTTCATAAATTAATTTGCGTTCATAAATGGTGTAGCAAAAAAACACGCTGAGTGTGGACGCTTGTATGACATGTTTGTGTCTGGGATGGGAATAAAAACGCGAAGTAAATATAGAATACAAATAGATCTGTTATTTACACTTACGCTATCTCGCTTATTATGTTGCGCAGGAACATACTGGTTGCATTGATAGTCGTTCGTTTGACGTACTGTTGATCCGCTCTGCGAATAAACACAAATTTATGTTTTAAAAATAAAATAATTACTGATTTATTTTATTAAAATTAAAGACAAAATTTTACAATGAAATTTTACATCATTGTACAATTTTAAAACCTAATTACAGTAGGTCGTCGATTGGTTCCTTCAATACCTGACGTCGGCTTGCAGTAGGGGGTAGAAAGGCCTCTTTAGCTCAGTGGTAGAGCACTGGTCTCGTAAACCAGTAGGGGGTAGACAAACGTGTTTCTCCACCTGCACCGCACCCGTGTTATCGTAATACATATTAAGTAAAAACACAAAGAATGGAGATAACGCGTTGTTCCCGTACTGCTAGAGACGATAGTTAAACCGTAAATCTAGACAAGATAGAGATGCAATTCCGAACATTACGTGGTAAAAAAAACGTAATCATTTTTAGAATGCAGACGTAGCTTTGAAACTAGTAATCATTTTGATATAAAATTATATCTCTTTCACACTAGCCGAAACATAATGTTCATGACATCTGTATGATAAGGATGGCAATAGTACCTACTCCCAGGAAAATACGGTGGCGTAAAAATTGCATGAATTATGTCTGTGGGCTCAACCTTTATGGCTCGCATTTTGTTCTTTGATTGCAGATCTAGTTAGTTTAGTAAGATATATATGTATGTAGACTAGTGTTACTGAGCGATCAGGAATAAAGTGCGCTACTCACAGGCGGCAGGTGGTGCTCGTGGTCGCGCTTGGCCTGCGCCTCCTGCTGCGCGAGCGCGAGCAGGCGCTTCTTCTGGCTCTGCGGCGTCGCGCCCGCCGCGCCCGCCCGCGCCTGCTGCGGCGCTGCCTGCGTAGGCGCCGCCTGCTGCTGCTGCTGCTGGATACATAAGGTACGGCTTCAATATTAAATGTATATTTATTAAAAAATATATAGCGCGTGGCTCAGTAACAGCCGCGCAGATCAATTGGTCGGTTATGGTCTGAGAATGAGTGTCACACCGAGACTTACTCCTGTGTCTTTCTTGTGTAGATCTTTGACATTAACCAGAAACTAAAAAGTCTAACAACCAATATTACCAAGGAGTATTACCTGACAACTGGATTGTGGCAGTCAGACAAGACTTTACGTAAAACACATTGCATACGATTAAACTGAATTGGAAATGACTATGCGATGATGTCGAGTCACAGAATATTTTCGACACCATGATTTTGAATCCATCCTTAAGAACCTGTTACCACATTATTAGGTCACGAAGCTGGGTATGGTATGTTACCTGGTGGTGGTGGTGGCAGTTCTGGTGCGGCTCGTGCTTGACGTGCTTGTCGTCCTTGGGCGAGCGAGCGCTGCAGATGACGCCCGTCGCGCCGCCGCCCGTCCCGCCCACGCACTCGCCACTGCCGCCTGACGGACACCATACCGTTAGTGATGTAATTTTACAATGGTTTTGGACAGGGTTGACAAAATATTAAGAAAAACCAAATACGAGTTTCATTATTACAATTAAGCACATTTATGGTGATCTAAAGCTAAAGAGATTTGAAACCCTTTAACACTAACTGCATTAAAATTTAAAATCATATTCTCATACTCTCTGACACTTCAAACGGGTTAGCAAAAAATATATTTGCCTTTTATGGTGTATACTTACATCCTATGCAAGCTGCCGCCATTGCCACTATGTCATTGGACTTTTGAACTTATACATATTGGTATTGTAGACTTACTTATTTATTACTTAGTGAAAGTTTTTTTTTATTGGTCAATCCATAGACATAATAAATAGTAATCCTTACTAATATTATAAATGCGAAAGTAACTCTGTCTGTCTGTTACGCTTTCACGCCAAAACTACTGGACCGATATAAATGAAATTTGGTACAGAGATAGAGTAGACCCTGAGGAACAACATAGGCTACTTTTTACCCGGGTGCGCTAAGTAGTTCCCTCGGGATGCGGGTGAAACCGCGGGAAACAGCTAGTATACTATAAACAAAAATAATAAATAATCTAATATTAGAAGTGTGTTGTACCAGTATTGTTGTGCGGCTGCGTGGCGTGCGGCTGGCGGTTGCGGCGCGGCTGCTCGGCGTCGTCGTCGGAGTCGGAGATGGTGATGACGGAGACGGCGGGCGACGGCGTGTCGCGGATCGTGATCGTGTGCGCCGGCGCCGCGCCCTCCCACGCGCCCGCGCCGCGCCCGCTGCTGCAGGGGGGAGGTTAGCGTGCTTATTTATATCGGGATAAGGTCGAAAATTAAACCTTCATTTAAACATAAACCGAATCCATACATTGACTGCGCCTATTGAAAGTTCCCATGTAGAAAACTACATAGTAAACACACTTTGCAAGTGACGTGCAGTTCCTATACAGAATATTTGTTTGGAACCTTAGAAATACATTTAAGACTCACATTGCCCTGCCAAAATGACACACAGGGCTAACAAATCGGAACTAGCTAACGTCAACTATACGTGCGGACAGAACGTCGATCGTTGCGGTTGCTCAGCAATACAAACACCATTCGCTTTGAGTTCAATAACAAAGAGGCCACAACACAAATGTTTAAATGTCTTCCTCCTAGCTTTGGTCTGATGCAAAGCCGTGAACGCTGGCAACAGCTCAAAAAAACCTACTGGGGTCACAATCCTTAACATTTGAGGAACCAACTCACGACAGAGATTGGAACGTAGTGTCTTCTACAGGTACTCAAAGCGACTCCTATAATTTTCCGTCTGAAGTGCAGTCTTTGGTTTTAAGCATGTAATATTTATGGTATACATTCGTATGGTCTGTACCAATTGATTTTAAGAAAAATGTAAACAAAATCATAACCTATTTTGTTCTAATTTTCCCGAATAGATAAATAAAATGGCATTAAATGATAAATGATGATGTTTAGAGCATGAAATTGACATAAATGCGCCATCCTTACGCCATTTTGTTATTTTCTGTGGCAGAATTAGAACAAAATATGTTACGACTTTGTTTATATTTTTCTTAAAATCAATCGGTACAGACTATCGTTACTGATTTCCATATCCTTACTTGTGATCGTGATGATGGTGCCTGTGCCTGGAGGGCGGCGTGCCTTCCTTCACTCGCTTCTTGACCGGCGACAGCTGAGTCGGCTCCTTCTTACCGCCGCTGCTTGCCATACTGCACATCACGCAAATGTATTTATTACACAAATTATACGAATAACTATCCCTGGCATACAGGTTGAGGTTTAAATTTTTCCATCCAAATTAATAATAAATTTGTAAACAAAACTTTTTTTTTTCAAATATGTGGTGAAAGGTCCTTTAAATTTTTATTCTTGTAGTCCACTTAAACCTTAACCTGTATTTTTTTGGCCAGAGTTTAATAGGCTATAGAATCTAAGATTTAAAAAATGAATGTTGTCCCAATGTTGAAGTGCTTTTGAGTGTTATCTGTTAGGCTAGGAAATCATAAAATGAAACCCTCTCACTGTAGGTGGAGCGGGAGGGAGTGTCTGACTCTTACTGACTCAAACACATCGATTTTCCTTCCTTCGCTCTTGCGTTCCAGGGGCCGCGGAGATATTCCGCAGCCCCGAGGCTGCGGAATATTCGAAAGAGAGGATACTCTTTACCCTTGTTTTTGATTGACGATTATAATTAACCATATTACTGTAGATGTCTATCTACCTACAAGCTCAAAACTAAAAAATGTATATTATAAAAGTGCAATTTTTACCCAACTACTATCGAGAGGAAGGTTTAATATTAGTTCGTAAACTTTACAACCTACATGTGTTGTTATGGTGGAATTAAAAAATATATTTAAATTAGAATATCAAGCAAGAAGTGGAAAGAAACTACAAAGAATAGTACATGTATTACTTTTTATATTAATCGTGTAAAACTATTACGTATGTTTTAGTTTTAGATACATGTGGCTACTAAAAACAGGTTTAATATTGTGCAGTATTCGTTATCATCGACAGAAGGACGAGTCGAAGAAAATAGGGGTGGTAAATGAGGACATCTACGTAAAGGTATGTATAGGCACCTGTATTGATGCGTTTGGTGGTGCGGTTGGTAGTGCGGCACCGACGTCTGCTGCTTTGTGGATCTGTCGACAACCCTAGCTTTTAGTATTACACCTATTCTCTTACAAGTTATCCTAAAACTACAAGACTTTCCCATTCCAAATTTTTTATCTTCACTGACACAATTATTTTTTTTATTATTTATCACGTCGTTGTTTTCTACTTAGATTAGATGGGTTTTTATAGAATGAATGCTAGTTAATACTGTTCAGAATCTGGCTACATTATCCTAAGACCTACTAAAATAGCTCCTATAATAGAATATGTTTTTTGTACACCATAAGAAATTTTTGCATATATAATTGTTATGTAGTACCATTGAAATTATATTTGTGTGTACTTATTCCAGCCAGCTGCTTCGTGGTCATGACTGTGCTTACTTCAGACAATATTGATAAATGCCTACCCACAGTACAACCATCCCCATAAATAAAAAACAGAACAAACCTCTTGTGCGAAGAATGAAGATGCTGCGGATGGTGCGGATGGAAGGCATCCCATACATCTGGTTCGGGCATGGGTGCGGGCTCCACAATGAGCGGCGCACGCCATTCACCTACGCCCGCTACGCCGCCGACGTCACCGACGCCGCCTACGCCGGCCACGCCAGCGACCCCGGCTACGCCTGCTACGCCCGCTACACCGGCCACGCCGTGCTGGTGGTGAGCGGCAGCGGCGGCGGCTGCGGCGGCAGCTAGCTGCTGTACCTGGTGAATGTCATACTTTATGTAATGTTATTAGGGTCGATTTTTTCAGTGAATTATCTTACTAAAGGTGAGCTTAATAGGTTTTTTTGTGAAATAGTTATCGTATGCAAAAAAATATATATGACTACCAATAGATAAACGGATTATACATATTTGAATGAACACATATTAAAATCTCATCCAATATTATATATCACGAACATTTACATTAACGCTACTTTTCCGTAAAACTTACATAGAAAATCTCAGGTCATAGAAATTTCAAAGTTAAAGAAGGTGGATCAAAAAGGTATTTTTATGAATCAGTTGTTATTTATAATAATTTCAGTATATTTAAGTTAGTTAAATACAATAATATTTACCTGATAGGCGGGCTGGCACAGTATCGAGGACACGAATTGGTGCGGGAACGGTTCCGCAGCCCGCGTCGCGTACTGTCGCGCTCCGCCCACTGCCACGCGGCCGCCTTGGTACAGCTGGTACTGTGGAACAAACCAAACCAATTATTTCAGCTGTTTTAAAAGTAACGAATAAAAACCATTCAAGAACATGACAATCGATTAGATTTTCAGTTAATCAGTTCAACTCGGTTTACAAACCGCTCACAATCACCATTCTTCGTGATCAATTTTATACTGTTTTGTATGAGAAACAAGATTTAAGTAGTATTCTTTGTTATGTTTATTTTGATGGTGATTTTTTTTAATAACTAGCTGACCCGGAGAACTTCGGACTGCCATTTTTTTTTCGATTGTATTTTTATTTTTAAATACAAATCTTGTTCTGACAATAAAGAACAAAAAAAATATTCAATTTGGTGGAATCGTTCGGAAGTAATGCGCGTTCATTATTTATATAGGAGATCTACTGTTTCAACTCCTAGATCCGGAAAAAAGATCCCCCTGCGATAACGCAACACATGTATTTTCCTGTTTTTAGTTCCCTGCGAAAGATGAACCAGCGACGCGCAGTACCGCAGCATTTGGCTGGTCTTCCCTGGGCCAATCGCGTCATGCTACATGGTGTGACACTGACCAGGTTGTCGTAAGGCGCGGCGCGCAGGCGCTGCTGGTTGATGGTGAGCGCCAGGTGGTGTGCGGGCGCGGCGGCCGGCACCACGCCCGGCACGTACTCGCCCGCGCCGCCCACGCCGCCCACCCCGCCCACTCCGCCCACGCCGCCCACGCCGCCGCCTGAACGACGGCAAACCTGACGAAAAGTTACACGTTACTTCAACTCCTCAACTTCCAACATCAAAATGACATTTAAAAACTAATTTTCGTAGGTCATAACCAAAGATTATAACTTTGCAAGCAGATAATACAATTTCATACACCATGTCACATTTTTTTAACATGACTTTTGCTTCAGTATAGTTTTTGAAAATGTCTCTTCCTAAAAGATCATATTGCTTAGTTTTACATTTACGTACATTCAAGCAATCTACACAAACTCATAAAGATTTTGCCCTATTGTAACCCTTTCCATGCGGGGCTATATTTTTTATACCGACGCCTTTTAAAAGGTCTCTTAAATAATACGCCCACTGTATGGTAAACGGATTTAGGTTGCACGTAATATCACGCACGCTAGCCGCATTTAAAGAGTTAAGTAAAAATAGTGTTACAAGCCCTCTTTTTCTAAAGTTTAAACCAACTTTTTAATCAAAACACGATGAAAATGGCTGATAAAAGATTCTAAGGATCCAAGATTAGTAAAAAAAAAAGCATTTACCTCCATCATTTGAACGGAGGCCTTGACGTTGTTACAGTGCGCGTAGTCGACGAGGTGGGCTAGAGTTACGAACGCGTGGTTTAACGCTTCGCCCGGAGTTATTCGTCTTTCCTGTAACAAAAGAACATATTTAACCTCTATATTATAAAGGCAATAGTTTGAGGGGGGATAGATAGGCCGATGATTGCTACATTTTCGCTGAAAAGTGAGAACTACTGATTAGATCTGGGCACACAGAGCATGGTCCAGAATTCTGGACTAAAACATGAGATACGTTTTACCTCAAAAATGTGCACGCACCATACAGGCGGGTGAATCGGCGAGGAAACGCTAATATAATGTTATCACAACTTAAATATTCGTAATGTTAATAGCAGTGACAACCATCAATTTATTTATATCCATCTAACACTGAAAATTTTTCAAATCAAACCAGTAGTTCCTGAGATTAGCGCGGTAAACTCTTTAGCTTTATATATTAGTATGGATATAGCAACACTCACAAAATTAAGACAGATAGAGTTATTATTATCATTGTTCAGGGCGAGAAATGGCCGTTGACAGGCTGTTTTCTTATCAGTTTTATATTTATATCATCTATCTATAGCTACTAACCTGGTCCATAGTGAGCATCCTCTTGAGTAAATCGATGAACTCCCTTCTGTCCGCTTTCTCTGCCAACAGTTGGCCGCCTTCAAGATCCGTTGGTACATTGACCTGTGCAACAAACATACAAATTATAATCTCTTTAAAAACATAGACTGTGTAAGACAAGATCACAGGCCCTATTCTTCTTGCTTCCAAAAGCCTTCAGTTTCCAAACAATATATAAATTCCCTAAAATTGTGTTGTGGAGGTCAGATAGGCAGTCGCTCCATGTAAAACACTGGTACTCAGCTGCATCCAGCTAGACTGGAACCCAACATAGTTGAGATAAGGCTAGGTAGATGATGAAGATATAAACGCGATAGAATCTTTTTGTCTGTTACGTCGTCACACTAAAACCGCTGAACTGATTTAAATGAAATTTAGTATACAGATAGATTGAAAACTGGGAAAGAACGCAGGATGATTTTTATCCGCTGCGGGACGTTCGAAAGAGATACCGCGCCCCCGGAATACAAAGGGCTGAGGAAGGAACATGGATGGGTTTTAGTCAGTAAGAGTCTGACACTCCCACCCGCCCCACCCAATCTCACTATTTGATGATTTCCAAGCAAAAAAAAAAAATATTTTAAATGATGGTTTTTATCCAGGTACGTAAAGTACGAGTGTGAAATCGTGGGCTACAGCTAGTATGTATAATAAAAATACGTGATATTGTTCATACAAATAGTTACCTGTCCAATGTCGTCGAGGCAGTTGAAGATGTACTTCCTGGCCTCCTTGCTCTTGATGCCGGTCTCCAGCTCGTGCTCCTCGGGGGTCTTCAGGCGCCAGAACGGGTACGTGCTGTCCACGTCGCGGTAGAAGAACTTCGCCGTTTTACTTGCGCTGTGGTGACCAATTATGTTTTATTTATTCATTT
The DNA here is from genome assembly GCA_963891755.1 of Pyrrhia umbra. Classification (NCBI taxonomy): domain Eukaryota; kingdom Metazoa; phylum Arthropoda; class Insecta; order Lepidoptera; family Noctuidae; genus Pyrrhia; species Pyrrhia umbra. Next base: position 4,544,957 of record OY982935.1, read on the forward strand.
ATTAGGACAACCAACATGTTTGAGTAACTAGGTAATTTTGCTTTGTATTTTTTTTTTTGTAGAAAAACGTTGCCTCACACTAGGAATTACTCCTGTGTTGTGGTTGCGTTTAGAAACATTGATTACACATGCACAAACACCCATACCCGGAACGATTTTAGTAGTCCCGTGCGGGAATCGAACCCGCGACACGCAGCGCAGCAGCCAATTGTTCAGCCACTACGCCAAACGTGCCGCGGTATTCTATAATATCTCGTATCGTAACAGGCACAAACATGTGAGGGTTTTTAAAGCACTATAATTTTTAGAAATTCTATTTTTTTTTTGTATGTACAAATTATTATATTTATTACTATTTTTTTATTTATGTTTGTGATTTTAATTTAATATCTAGATTGATCTACTGACCTGTTGAGCATGTGTTCGGTGGGCAAGCCTTGTGTCTGCGAGATGTACCGGATCTGGTCGTACTCCGAGGAGCCGGGGTACAGCGGCCAGCCCAGGAACAGCTCTGCGACCACGCAGCCGAGCGACCACATGTCGATAGCCTCGCAGAACGCCAGGCCCAGGATTATCTCTGGTGCTCTGTGGAACAGCACATATACATGAGTATTCAAATTGTTGTTGTAGATTTACATTGTGTAAAATATTATTTTTATTAAAATAACACATTTTTTGTGTAATAATTTCTAAAATACTTATTTTTGGATTTTTTATAAACCTAAAAATATTTGTGAAGTTGCTTGCTAAGACTGTTAGATATAAGTTTGAATTATTATTTTGCCTATTCGATTATATTCTCTATTCTGAGCAACTTTCAATTAATCCACTTTTCCGTGATGCTTTATGGCTATATTCTCGTCTACGCAATGGACCACCAACCTGGTAGATTTGAGTATTTTGAAGTAATTATCCTCCATCATTTCGCCGTGTACCGCCAAGTAGTGTGGACGTGTGTCAGTTGTGCTGTCTAATATTGTAACTTAAAATTTCTGATTGGATAATATTGTGATATTCGATTCTCGTTCTATCCTGTGTTGTTTAATAGTGAGAACCCCGCCCAGTGGGCGTTCATAGACAGAGACAGGTATTTTTAAGTTGGTGCCATACCGAAAAGTTAACACCTTTAGAAAACAACTGGTCCGGCATTCAAGTGATTTGAACTCGCAACCTAGTGCTCAGTGACCGCGGTTGCAGCCGCTCAACCAACTAAACAGTGAAGTGAGCGTGCGAAACAGGCTACTAAGCTACGGCTCCATTGATCGGCTGCGCCACGACTACGAGCAGGGAGTGGGGGTCCGACCGCGCCTGCGACGCTACACTGCCGTCTGTGAGTCATCGCCACTACTGTGCTACGAGTGCTACGTTACCGGCTGCAACCGCGCCGCCCGCATTTTAACAAAGCCGAGGCGACTTATGCGCTACGTGTATTACTCTGTATAATAATATAAATATGTCGTTGCAACGTACGCCGCCGAGAACTCCGTCTACGCAAGTCTTGTCACAGTCCGACTCTGACATACCAAAGGCAATGGAAGAGGAAGTTGTTAATATAACGACTCGCTCTAAAAGACCTCGTACGGAATCTTTGTCGCCAAGGAATGAGTTCGCTGCTTTCCAAAACGAAATGAGACATATGTTTGAATCTTTGAAGTCGGGCCAACTAGCATTACTGAATAAGTTGGTTGAAGATGTTAATGAGATTAAATTACAAAATCTAAACATTCAAAAAAGTAATACTGAGATTGAAAAATCAATAGAGACTATCAAAAACAACTACGACGATATGAAAGCAAAACTGGGGAAGCTTGAAAAAGAACGCCTAGAATGCTATAGCTATGTGGAAAAGCTACAAAACCGAATTGAGGATTTAGAATTTGGCTCCAGGTCATCATGTATAGAATTACGCAATGTCCCATCAAAAGAAAACGAGACCGCAGAAGATATTGTGAAACATGTACTCAACATCGGTAAGACATTAAGCTTGGACATAAACTGTTCACATATAAGAGATGCGTACCGTCTTCCCGCCAAACCGGGCAGAAATAAGACGATCGTGGCGGACTTTAGTACGGTGCTAATTAAAAACAAAATTCTTATCTCGACGCGAGACTTTAACAGGAACAAAGAGCCAGCGCAGAAGCTTAACTCTAGTCTGATCGGTATAGAGGGACCGCCACATCCAATATATGTATCCGAATACTTGCCGGGGAATGGCAGAAAGCTTTTCTACCAAGCCAGGGAATTCGCCAATAGCAACAACTTCAAATTCTGTTGGACCTCGAACCAAAAGATCTTTATACGTAAGGAGGAAGCTGGCAAACGCATACAGATTCGGTCGGAAGAAGATTTTGTTACCTTAAGGTCAATATGACTAAGTTTGTTTTTTCACCGTATAACAATCATTCTTACATTAACGCTATGTCAATTACTGAATTTATATTTGTACTTTTTTCCATATTCTTTTAGCATGATATATTTTTATTTGCCACACATTTACGACTTACACACAAATCACCCAGTCACATATCTCCCATCAAACACACCTATCCATTTACCTACAAATCACTCACTAAGTAAGTTTAACTCTCTCCTTTATGATAAAAAAAAGTGTAAAATTATCCCCACTTCTGTCTCATTGGTGCTTTATACGAAAGCGGTGGAGTGCTCACTGTTCCGTACATTTAACTATTTGTATTTGAATCATATAACATGATTACAATTGATAGTAATATGGATAGAATATCGTCGGAACTTGAAGCGCTCCTTACAATGCAATCGTATATCTGCGCATCTGATAAATGTGAGATTTTTGCACGCAAAATTAATAGTCCTTTTTCAATATTTCATATGAACATTCGCAGTATTAATAAAAACATTAATCAACTACAAGCGTTACTCACCTCAATTCATGTGTGCTGCGACATAATAGTACTTTCAGAATGTTGGCTCTCTAAAGTTTCAAAGGTTCCTCCTATAGATGGTTATGTATCGCACTTTACCTATTGTACAACAAACCAAAACGAAGGCATCGTAGTATACATTAGGACTGGACTTGACTACACTGTAGGCGAGCCTGAATATGTCAAAGATTTCAACTGTCTAATATGTAGAATTGGTAACGACTTAGCTCTTGTTACAGTCTATAGATCACCCTCGATGCATAGTATCGATAGCTTTCTAAACGGGCTAAATGATGTGTTGGCAACGCTTAATACGTATGCTAATGTTTGTATTCTGGGAGACATGAATATTGATATAAAAGCCAACAGCTGCGACCGTAGAGCTGGGGACTATTTAAATCTGCTAGCGTCTCACGGTCTTTTGCCCACGCACCAATTTCCAACCAGAGGGGAAAACTGTTTGGATCATGTTTTGTTGAAGTCTCAGCTTGATTCTGTGACATTAGTCCTTGAGTGTTTTATCACTGATCACTGCCCAACGCTGTTTACAATATCTTTAAAGAAAAAGCTAATTTCACCAATTGTTTACCGCAATAGGATTAACTACAGCGCAATACGTGACGTCTTAGTTCAAGTAGATTTTACGCCTGCGTTAAATTCATTTGACGCAAACTTTGCTGCAAGCTTTTTGGTTAGTGTAGTGTCGGAAATAATTAAACAAAACACAAGTAGTTATAAAGTACCGCGAAATAAAAGGAATCTTAAACCGTGGATCACGCCGGGTCTGATACGCTGTATTCGAAATCGAGATAGAATGCACAAAGCAGTTAAAAAGGACTCCACTAATATTACACTTAAACTGTCATACATTAGATATAGAAATTTCATTAATAAACTACTAAAAAAACTCAAAAGACAATTTGAGAAAAACCTACTCCAAGACGCAAAAAATAATTCAAAGGCTACCTGGGACGCTATTAAAACTATTACGAACTCCAATACAAAATCTTCATCAGCTGTAGCGCTTCTTAAAATTAAGGAAAATCCGACGTTATCAGTACATGCGGTTAACCATTTCTTCACTAACATAGGCAGGGAGCTAGCTACGAAAATTCACCAGAAACCATCTTCTTCCCCTTCATCTTCAATTAACATACCAGTCGCTTCTCAGTGTGACTCTCTGGTCCTGATCCCAACCGATGCTGAAGAGGTAGAGCTTATCATAAGAAATCTACGTAGAAATTGTGCTGTCGGTTTTGACAATATTTCTGCATTTATTTTACAGTCGTCACTTGATGTATTTGTCCCTATTTTGACGCACATCTGCCAATTATCTCTTTCAACTGGAGTCTTTCCTGATGTCTTTAAGAGAGCCATCGTTCACCCAATCCATAAGAGTGGAGATAGAGATGTTGTCAACAATTACAGGCCTATATCGGTATTGTCAGCTGTGTCCAAGGTCCTTGAAAAACTGCTAAAAAATCGACTGACAAACTATCTTGAAGCCAAAGGTATTATCTCACCTAACCAATTTGGATTTCGGAAAAACAAATCGACAGAAGATGCTGTTTTATCATTAGTTAACAGAATAGTGGACAGTCTGGACAGGAAGGAAAAGTGCTTGGGATTGTTTTTGGACCTCACAAAGGCGTTCGACACCGTCTCTATCCCGATTCTTATCTCTAAGTTGGAGAAAATTGGCGTAAGAGGAGTGGCTCTCAAATTATTTAAGGACTACTTGACTGACAGGACACAAGCGGTAAAGATTGGGGATTGCATCAGTGGGGACGAGGCGTTGGGTTTTGGAGTCCCGCAGGGGAGCATTTTGGGGCCTCTGTTGTTTACAATCTATATAAATGACCTCTGTGAACTAAAATCTCCTAATTGCGAAGTATTTGCCTACGCAGACGACACTGCACTTTTCATTCACGGTCCCACATGGGCAGATGTGAAAGCTTATGCAGAAGCTGCTTTCAGTAAAGCCACGTGGTGGTTGTCACATAACCTACTAACGCTCAACATTAAAAAAACCAACTACATTACATTCGCATTAAAAACCGCTTCTCTCCCACCTCTAAATACTTTCTTTATTAAATCCCATACTTGTCAGGAGCTGTCTTCTAACTGTGATTGTGTAGCAATATCCCGAGCCACCATTATTAAATATCTGGGAATCAATATTGATCAATCTCTGAAGTGGCAATGTCATATTGCTGCCCTAACCTCACGTGTAAGAAAGCTAATCTGCGTGTTCAAATTGCTCCGTAATGCCGCTGATTTGGAAACCCTTATGTTGGCCTACCTTGCGCTATGCCAATCAATACTATCTTACTGCATCACGGCATGGGGTGGGGCAGCGAAGACTATAATCTTACCTTTAGAAAGGGCACAAAGGGCTGTTCTCAAGGTTATGACTAAAAAGGCTTTTCGATACCCAACCGTTCAACTTTATGAGGACACAGCTGCTCTGACCGTGAGACAGCTCTTTATTCAGCAAACAATAATTAGGAAACACACAACGCTAACTTTTGACTCCACAGTCTACAAATGCAAACGTCGGTCAGATATAGTCTGCCCCCCAGTCAAACACAGAACGACAATGGCTAAACGGCATTACAAAGTTATGAGTGGTATCCTATACAATAAAATTAACAAAATTTTGAACCTGTACCCCTTAAGAAAAATGGAGTCAAAAAGAAAATTAAAACTTTGGCTTCAAAAACTAAATTACGCAGCTACTGAGAACCTTCTTAATCAACACAAATAAAAAAGGATAAAGCAATAAAATTAATTTAATTTTACAAAACAAAAACAGAAACACGCCCTTTACTTTAAATAATAGCCTAATTTGATAAATAGTCGTCTATCATACATAACGTAACACAAACACACTCATATCACCACACCCCCACCAGCACCCACCATCTCATAGACAAAAACACACCCTTGCAAGTCGTGAATGTGGCACACTGGCACACTCATCCTTTTTTTACTTCTTTTTTTTTTTTTTGTATTTTAGTATTTAATTTTAACTGGATTCCCTATATACAGGCATGCCTAAATTTGGGAATTCAGCAACTCAATAATTTTTTTACTACGGACGTCTGAAGCAATGTTTTCTAGTGAGGTAGTGGAGCGGTCCCCAGTGTCCGTAACACAGGTTTATTCCTAGCATGGAACTGGGTTCTGCTCCGCCATCCACAATGATATTGTTATCTATTACTTATGCCGTAGTATTTAAGTTAACATGTACTCATACTTTTGAAAATAAATTATTTATTATTTATTTATTTATTTATGTATAATAAGATGCGACATTTAAACGCACAAATCGTTTGCTCAAACGATTTTAAGCTCTATCAATAAAGTAACATAACAAAAACATATGCAGAATATATTTGTTATAAACAATATTTTGCTTTTAACACCATCTTTATCAGTACGGAATAAGACTCAAATCGATTGAATAAGCTGCAAAAAGGGTTTGGAACTTTTTCTAATGTTATTGTAAATGAAGTACAGGTGAGTACTTAAATATCCAATGACACCATCGGGTACCTATGCCCAACAGTGGGCCAATATAAAGTAGTTAGTGTACCTGTAGTATCTGCTCTGCAGGTAGGTGTTGCAGACGGCCTTGCTGACGTGTGACGCGCTGCCGAAGTCGATCACCTTGACGCGGTACGGCTGCCGCGCCGGTTCCACCAGCATTATGTTCTCGGGCTTCAGATCCGCGTGGATTAGACCCAGTTGCTGGAAATAATACAATGTTATGTTAGACATATGGTACTTCCGTTGTAGAAAAATCTTAAGGTCGAGGACTAAAAGAAGGGCTCGGTAAAGCCGTACGAGTATTTTATCCATGTATAACTCAACTGTATCAATTAAGAAGTAATCAAGCACCATCCAAGTGGATTTACACTATCATAACTGCCAGAATGAAGATATGCTGTAACTACACTTCTGCGTTCCCTTTCAACGAATATAGGCGTAAAAAATACTTCTTAAAGTACTTCGGTAGCTACTACGAGGGCAGATAGGCTTATTTAGAAAGCCGGAACAAATTGTTTAAATAATTGTATATTTAAGTTGTGTTGCGTGTGTCCCCAGTTCATACAATTTCTGTCCATCCAAAGGTTGTCAGGAAGAAATCCCTGATTGCGATAAGACCACCCTTTACATCAGTCTTACTTAATGATCCATTTTTTTTTGTCACCTTTTATTAATTTGGTATGCAATAAAGAGAAATCTATCTATTCGTCAGCGCTGAAAATCAGCGCTGTTGTCTCGCGCTTTCGAGCGCGAACACAGCATTAATGCTGAGCGCTGACCTTTTCGCGCAAATAATGACGCATTAGTCTGTAGTTTTTATTTATTTTTTATGTTATGTTAGTGTAATTTAAGTTTCTTTTGTATATTTTTCTCTTTTGTACTTTTTCTGTTCTAGCGTCTTTTTTGTGTTAATAAATGTTTTTTCTTTCTTTCTTTCTTTCTATTAATTTAAAATCTCTATGAACAAAGGTACTTACTTTAAGTTTAAGCAACGCCGTGAGAACCTGCTGCAGTATCGGTCTAATATACTTGAGTGGCAGCGGCGAGAACTTGTTCTGTTTGAGGAAGTCGTACAGGTTCTGCTCCAGCATCTCAAACACGAGGCACGTGTGCGACCGATGCTGGAAGCACTCGTACGCTCGCACGAAGTTGAACTCGTCCGCCGACTCTTGGGAGAGGCGGGAGAGGATGGACACCTGGAATGGAAATAGCAGATAATATACTATAATAGCAGATATATTACTAACAGCTGGAGAATTATGCTTATCTCAGCTTCTTCTTTCAAACGTAAGATTAAATAATCGCGGATCCGGAATAATCGGTATAACCGCAGATCAGGTTGAGCATATGCAGTTAATTTTTTTTGCCTTTGATAACCATGAAAATGTAAATGAAGCATGTCAGAGAAGATATTATTAAACCAAGTACCCCTTAAAAGTGAACAATCTTTTCATTTACATTGCTTAAACAGCTACTTGAACTTTAACCTGATAATTATGTCGTTAATGATCGTGTTTTAGGAATTTTAAAAATAAAATCAATAGTAGAAATTTTCATAAATATTTGCAACTGGACAGCAAAAATAATTAATTCCAATGCTATATTCCAACAAATAATTTGAAAAGTGAAGAATCATCTTAGAATTTTTGTCGTAGCCACTAGCTAAACCTACTAAAATCAAATCGAAAATCGGTCAGGGAAAAAACGACTGTATTAACGCTTCAAAGATTCGATATTCCTATAACAAAAAGACAACTTTTCACCTGTCATAATATGAAATGGAGGTCGCCGTCCAGTGACACGTCACGGCGTCTATATCAAGCATTTTATATAGAAGATGGGAACCACTCGGGTGGGCAAACACAAACAACCGGCCGCTGGAGTTGCGCCAAACTTACTATAGTCAAGTATAGTGAATCGAGAAGTGCTAGCATTCCATCGAACGTAAATAATGTCACTAGCAGCCTCTATTTAATTTTTCAACGGGAATATATATTTTTATGAAGTTATTTTCATAGATAAAATTTTCTACAATAGGATTATTACATTAAAATAGACTTTATGATTGGTGGTTTTTTTTTTGCTACCGCTACCACTATTATCAACGACCTATTTACTATCCGACTGTTGAGTTAAGGCCTCTTCTCATGTAGAGAAAGCATAAACATTGTACACTACGCTTGCTCAAGGCGGATTGGCGATTTTAGACTACTGAAAACACTATAATGACTACACTGACTGGCTAATATTTTAACCGCATCAATAACTAGAGATTTTTGCCCCGTGAGAAATCTTTTCGGTGCTGAAGTAAATCACTTCACACGGTTTTAAAAGTACATTAAGTAAGTTGCTAGACAATTTAAAACCTTTTGTTCTAAACTTGGAATACAACCAAAACAATAGCGTCTTTGTCTTTTGTTTATCTTTGAGTTTTGGATGAAAATTGGTAAATACATAGTTTATAACCTGGATTATCCCATAGAATACTTTTACCCAGGTATTTGGACCAAATTCTTAGTACACGCAAACAGAAGCGTGTTTTAAATATTCTATTTAAACATGACCTACATAAAGGGTAGTCCGAAACGCACAACTTCATTTCAATGACAAAGTTGGCTACATTTCAAAACACCAAATTAGTAGTGGGACAAAAAATTCAATTTTCTGTCATTTGCATAAAAGTATATAGCAGAATGCTTTTTGTTGTAAAAGTGATAGTTACTTAGTGTGAAATGACATACAACAATGTTCATAACAGACAAGCTGGCGACCACAAGATATTGGATACGATTCAAAGTATATTTTTAACTTTCTATGTCTACGTTTTATAACTAGCCGAGCAAAATATTCACGGTCGTGTGTATATTGCATATGCTAACTCTAACAACGGAAACACTACCATTGTCTGATAATTGCCACGAGACTCTATGACTATATAATATAGATTTGCGTTTGCATTACTACGTTTGTGTTATTATGACTCTTAGGTGCCGAGTTTAAAGGATTTTGGCTTCAGTCACTTTGAATGATCTAGATTTTTATTAGCTTTTCGAGGCATGTGTATTAAGTCCTTAGTAACTCAGTCAATATGTAACCAATAGAAAAATACAGTAATTTAGTTTCAAAATGTCATACAAGCAGTCATTTTTACCATCAAATGATGCAACCGACGCTTACATCCAATTGTACCAAAAAAAAACAGGTTACTTGAACGTGAAACGGAAGAACTGTCATTCAAGATCTGTCAAAATGGAGGATAAACTTTAATAATTTTGCTACTATTTTATGTTTTTCTTCACAATATTCATGATGAATGTTTACTTCATTATTATATCTATATATAGATGTCATAAAAAATATAAACGTATATGCTAATTATTTGTATCATGTTTTTTTAAATATTCGTAAAAGACGTATGAAGATAAAAAGTTTTGTGCAACCGGCTGTTAGACTTTTGTAACTAAACGCGCCAACAATATAGGTGACAGAGGATTTTCAAAAGTTCAAAAAATTACCTCAATCTGTCCTTGACGAGCATAGCTGGGATGGTTCTTGAGGATCTTGATGGCGACTATCTCGTTGGTGCCTTTCTTCCAGCACTTCACCACCTGCCCGAACGTACCTCGCCCGAGGAACTCCAACACCTCGTACCTGTAATAGGACATAACAAATCATTGAGTACAACGAACTGATAGGAAATTTCTCAATCATCATCAGCATAGACCACCGTGTAAAATAATCAAGATCTTTTACAATCATTTTCTACCAAGTTTGGAAACAACATCGCCCAAATATTAAAAGTAATTTCGAAAAGGAATATTTCTGTTAATAATCATGTTTGAAAATCTAGTTCCAATCCAATCTCAAAAACAGTTTGTTTTAAATTTCAATGTCATTACAATATGAGTTTTCTTTCTCTATTCTTGTTTTAGAAACTGGGCCGATGTTCAATTAGAATTGACAGAATTGGCCTTCTACTTTTTAAGACATGTTGTGTTAAAAATGAAACTAAATCTAGTGACAAGTTGACATAAAAAAAGTAAAAATAGTTTTGGCAATTAGTCATTAAAAATGCGAAACTATTTAAAATAAATTTCAAAAGCTAGTTACGGGGTATATTTATGAATAATGTATTTGGAAGACTAGAAAGAATGCGAGGACTCGTGATAATTTAAACGAGCGCAAGGATATCTACTGAGAACTGCGTATGACTGCAATGTATAAACTGCGAACTTTATAAAAAGCCATTTTGTAAATATGGTCACCGCATTTGACGTTATGCCTACTTCAACTAGTAAAAAAAACGATCTTGTAACGTATTACAAGCAATTCTTGTACACATTTTGGGTTAAATGTGTTTATTCCTAAATAAACGAAGTTTGGTCACCCTACCCAGGTACTAACTCCATAGAAGTGTTTTTCTGGATGCATTGATGTCATATTTACTTGCCAATACACTTGTTGAACATTTGTAGCCTGTAGCCTAACAAATAAATGAGTGTACAATAGTCTTAGTATAAGAAAAATAACTTTTGCATACGTAATGTTCTGACTTATATACGAAAACCATCACAGTTTCTTGGTGTTTAAACTTGAAATAAAAAGCGTTCTAATAAAGAGATGTGAAATCCTTTAATTTGTATAGTTCTAGTGAAAATGGAAACGTACAGTAATATTAACATAAACCAACTTAGTCAATAGTGCATTGCGAAAGTAATGTTGAAATAAAATAATCTTAGCTAGAATAAAACAATAACATTTATACTTTGAGCGAATGGAAACCATAACATACTATATCGTACTTATGTATGGTTAATGGTTAATCAAGATCAATCTGTGTAATCAACAGTCCAGGCTTGTTCGTCGTGCGATCTTATCGGGGGACTCGCCTGTACCTACCGCCAATTACTGAGGACTGAGACGAACGCACAACGTTGTAATCGTACGATATTATGGCGACTTTATTACTTTATAAGCGAAAGCAAAGGTAACTGCCGGGACGAAAAACAATTTTTATCCTGAGAGTCACAGTAGCTAAATATTTAACGAAGTTTTTCGAAGGATCTCGTGGTAGAATGTGCGGGCTCCAATCCTGGCAAGTACCAATGTGACTTTTCTAAAGTCGCATGTACTTTCTAAGTATATCTTAGACGTCACTGACTAACGTGAAGGAAAACATTGTAAGGAAACCTAGATGTAAAAAGTCTGAAATTGCCAATACGCCATAAGCAAGCGTGGTGATCAATGCTCATGCCTTCTCTGTATAAGAAGAGGCCTGAGCCCAGCAGTGGGACAATATATAGGCTGACGATAAAATATTGAACAGGGTCGAAGCCAATTTTTAATTAGGGCTTCTCAACAAGTGCTATAGAGAAGGACCAGGCAGGAACCAGGAGAAACTAGGCTGAAGTTACTGACCTATTGGACGAGGAGTAGAGCACCTCATGCTGCACCAGCTGGTAGTCGCCATCGCCACCGCAGCCGGAGCCTGTTCAGTCGCAACGGTCGCGTCGTGTCGCAGTCGCAGCGTCAATCGCGCCAGCCGCATCCGCATGCACAGATATTGGAAAACGACATATTAGCTACATGCGTCTAATACTTATAATACACTTGACACCCAAACATAATATTATTCGAAACTGTCCGATTCATATTTAAAAGGCTAATAAATTTTTCGATAAAAAATAAATTTTGCTTTTAAGATATGAATAGATACAGTTTCGTTTATTAGCTTAATGATTAAAGGCCTATACGCGATATTCGCTATCATCCTGGCCAGCGAGAAATATCAAGAGGTATTCTACTAGATTTGAAGGTTTTGAAGCAGCTTTTCGCTCTTGATTTTGCTGAAGTTTGAACAGTGAGAATTCCAAATACCCAGTCCGTTCAGCGAATATCGCGTATATCCGAAAAGGCCTTATTGATACTTATGATAGGTTCGTTTGGACTTCTAAAAGGTTATATTATAAAATATGTGTGTCTATATCTCACGTTTTGTTCGTGCTGTAGGTCTTCTAGAATTATCATATTTTTTGTTTCCATGTTGATCTGGGGAAGAAAGAAAGACAGGGTTTTGTCAATTGATTGTCATTTCCCCCAGTTGTGCATGTCAACTGAGGGAAATGGGGTTATTTTTTTAAGTTATTTTTAAAGCGCTAAGCTTGTGACTCGTCGCTACTATGAGTGAGTCACTTTAAAAGCAATGCAGAATTGAGAAATTTTCTATTTAAATTCAAAGCAACAGCTTAATGGCCATCTTTGAATCGCTTTATAATTATGATTTATTCAAAATGACCTTCGGTGACTTAGTGCCGATAGAATTAGAATCATTAAAGTGTATAGGGCCCGTACTTGCAGACAGCTCAGGTTTAATGGAAGCAGACTAGCTATTAGAGACATAACGACTATGATTAAAACGTCTACCGTCTTACATATTGCGTATCTATTAACACTTGGAAATACATACATTAATTCCAGTGACCATGATTTAACAATTGTGATGTTTTAGTACACCGACCGATAAAAACAGTCGTGTTAAGAAAAACCTTTTAGAAGTCCAAAGAATTGTGGAGAGTTCTAAAAGTGTGAATCTATTAAAAATAAGAAAGAAACAAAACAAATTATGTAAAGTTAAATACTAGTACACATAAGAATGCGCTCAAGCAATAAATTAATTTGTGTTAAGAAAATGTTTAGTCTATCTATGTTAAGATAAGTTAGAAAACACAAAATGTTCTATGCTTGAGCCTACTCAATGTGTACAAAGGTACTGTTTGCTGTGTAAACACTTATACTAAGTGCAGTTGTCAAAGGATAGTGCATGAAAGTTTGTACAAAGTACATGTTGGTTCCCATCATTCCTACGGGACCATTGGGATTGTTATTTCCATGTAGGGTGGTCAGTCCTATACAATAATGTTCATATGACAAGTCAGAATATGCACTTCATTTAAAATGTATGACTATTATCAACTTAATGCGCAATGACGATATTGCCCGGTCAATATGGTAGGTATGTTTAATTAAACATATTTGGGTAAACTTTTTTACCAGTAAAATCAAAGTTTAATTACCTATAATTAAAATGAAGTAAAACCACAGAAACATGGACTTTCCAATTATGTCATTGCAAACATATAAAGTGAATTCGTCATTTAAGCCTCGTGCCAATTATAATGTATATTGCCTTGTATGAAGTAAAAGTTATTTATTAATGTAACTCTGTATACGACTTCTTCATAAAGAGTATTAATTACCATGAATGACTTTGTAAGGTTTATAAACCTTTGTAGATATAGTTAATATACCTCTAATTTTCAAGTTCAAAGCTAATACCGTCCGGTCGATTATAGATGTATGTTGCCAGATAATATTATTTACGCTTCGTGTTCCTATTATTTTGATCACAAGCAGTAACTCTAAAATATCTGCCAAAAGGTTAAAGCCAATCCGTAGGTTTAATATGAATCTGCTGAAACGAGACACCAGCCTCAGTAAATAGTACGCCCACTCATTACATAAGATTCCTTTTATAAATGAACCATGTGACTGCGTTGGCGAATTAAATCAGTTCAGTGAATTTGTAAATACTTAACCACTTGTTTGAATTAAAAAATTAGGTTCATTAGAAGTGTCAATGAACCTAATTTTACCTATTGGTTAATTAGTCATTATCCAAGAATTTATTAGACAATATACTACTTTGTCCTGACATTTTAAGTAATAACCCTTGCAAAATCGTGTGTTAGTGTGCATGTGTGAGTGCTCATGTATAAGGTAACAACAAGGACATTACGTTTGTGGTTACCTTGCGGCTGGGGCGGGTGGTTGGCCCCGCCCGCCGCCAGCTGCTTGCTGTGTGCCGTCGTCGTTGCGGCCTGCGGAGCCGTCTTGTGCCGCGCGCCGCCCGCGCCCGCGCCGCCGCCGCTCCCGACTTGTTCAACGACGCGACGTTGTTCGATGCTATCTCCGACACTGTTGATAACAAAATAAAACATTATAAGTAAATCTACACTTTCCAAGTCATCTTTAGAGATATTTGTTCCTGGTATAGTTTCAATAGTGTTGACAAGATGGTCAAGTAAATTGATCAGACCCACTTTACGCAATAGCATTCAAACTAGACAATTAGTATCATCTGACAGTATCATTGTGGCCTAGTTGCAGCTATACTGTAATAATGATCATATGCCTTGACGTAGACTGCGGGATGTTCCGGAGTTACCGCGCCCCCGGAATAAAAAGGGCTGAGGATGGAACATGGATGGGTTTTAATCAGTAAGAGTCTGACACTTCCCCTCGCCCCACCCGGAGCGGGAAGAGTCATTTGAGGAATTCCCATCCGAAAAAAAAAGGCCCTGACGTAGAAGAAAATTAACAAAAGCAATTAACAAAGCAAGCAAGACTTTCTTAAGATAAAAGAAAAACATTACATACTGGAAAACTTCCAGTCGTATTGACGATAATTCTGATTATGAACAAAGTTATTTTGGAAGTAACCAAAAACCAGGTGGACGGAAGCATTCAGCTACAAGTGCAACTCAAACATTCCCAAAACATTTTTTATTAATACACCTTCATTTCACTTTACTTGCGGCTTAAAGCTTTTTGCTAAACCCAAAAATAATTTGTACACAAAAAATGCAACCCACGCAGAAGTTCCCGTTATAAAAAATCCCTTCGGCGTTTGCGCATGTCTACAAACGAGCCAAACTCGGGGCCAATTCTGATAAATCAAATGTTGTTTTAAAGTATTTTAGACCTTATTTCGTCAGTGGTAGACTTGGAAATTCCAAAACTGCTTTTAATAACATTGAAAATAGCGTTGAAAGTAAGGGACAAGTTATTATTGTTATTTACGTACACTAGTGCAAGTAGATTTTTTGTTAGGTTAAAAGAAAGTACGGTTTATATGAATTTTTAAAATCTATTTTGTTGGTTAAAAAGGGCATTATTGAAGTTTTTAAATTAAAAATCATAATTCTTTCAAATATTCTAAAATTCAATATTGTGTAAAATCTTATAAAGTTTCTTAGAATTGCGAATAATTAACTCTATAATGGGATTATTATTTCTAAAGCTCTTCAGAGTTCTAAACTTTACAGAAACTTGTGTTTTGAATTATGTAGTTTCTTCATGTATGGCATTGATGTATGGATATCAAAATGAGTAATTTACTTTGCAATTAGATGCAGTGAACCGGACGTAGTTAAAATTCTTGGTATCATAATAAATATAAAAAAACTGCAATTTACAAGTAAAAAGATACAATAAACCGGTCGCCTGAAGGCGACCGAAGGTATGGAACCTATTTATATCATTAGTTATGTATTACTTTTAATAACAGCAAAGAAATACAATCAGATTTTTCAACTTACACCGCGCTGAGATCAAAATCCTCGTATCCATCGTCTTCACACTCAAATTTCAGTCTAGGTATCGACAGATCCATTATAACTAAAATATCTACACTTTCACTATATTACACTGTACACAATTTCACTAATATCATAACCAGTCCAGTAAAAATGATAGTTTTGAAAATTTTGTTAATATTGCAGGTCGTGGAAGTACGGTGCGTGCGCGCATCGTAGGGGTTGGGAGCGAGAATGACGCGAAGGGACGAGGGTAGCACAGGGTAGTGGGGGGTTCAGGTAGCGAGGGGACGAACCACCCAAATTCCCCGTATTGTGTGCCCCATTCAATAACAAGGGTACCGATAACCTGCGCTTGAGCAGTGTACGAGCGCGGTGGGAACGCAACACCGATTGTATGAAATGTTTGCTTGTTTTTAAATTAAATGTTGATGCTATGAATTGTTCAGATGTTTTCTAACTGCGACATAGATACTATGTCGTAGTTCCAGTCTATTGAAAGTAAACTATCGCTGTGAGCTAGCCAAAACAGACCTCTATAAACATTCCAAAATATGAGTTTATTGAAGTTAAATCTGGCACTGCCACTGCAGTTCCTCCCAAAATTATGTAAAACGCCGCCGGCAATTAGTTACTAGTTTTATTTCGCAAAAATAGAACCTAGGAAAAGTTCCCCTGGCATGCTTCATGACAAATGACTGCTAGCATACCTATTTGGCTATCTCTAGTCAAAGTTAAATGCCGGATTTAAAAAAAGTACGCTGCATTGGAGGGCATTCAAAATTACCAATTGTAGAATAGTCCATTGAAATGTTACATTTTTTAGGCCTAACCTTGCGTTTTTTAGAGGACGCAATTTTATTTTTTTGATGTGTAGGGGGGGTCAGTGTAAAGCTAAAACCAAGTTTGTGGGGTCGCCACCCTTGTCCCCCGGCCGCCATCTTGAAAATAGGGGTTGAAATGGTTTTCACGATATATCTCCTAAACTGTTTATCCGATTTAAAAAAATCTTGACATTTTTGTTGCAAATTAAATTCTCTACAACTTTGATCCGCAACTTTTTGTCATAGAACTATAAATAAAAAAGTTATAAGTGAAAATGTTCAAAACCTTCAGGCCTTACTACCTGTTATTTCGTAGCGTTTCTTTATATTTTCTGAGAACATTTACCATAGAAATGTAAATATTTTTTATACCATCAGAAAGTAGAGTTTTCAACAAACAAAAAGACCACCAACTTTAAAAAATATATATATTTTGACGCGAGAATTTTCGATTGAAAATTAGGGTGTTTTTTCGATATTAAGTCAAAATAAGGGTGAAAAAATAATTATTTTAAATGAAATAAATTACAGTGTGTTTGGGACATAAAAAGGCAAGTTTTCACCAAATTTCGTGGAAAAAAAATAATGATTGTAAAAGATAAAAATAAAAAACCAAAAACTTGGTTTTTTGAATTTTTCACATAAATTTTGAGGTTATGTGAAAAAAGTGTCAATACAAAAGTTGTAGGTCTTTTTATTACCTACAATTTTGCCATTTAACTTTTTTCATAGGACTTGTAGTTTAGCCGGAAATTGAGATAAACCGTGTTTTTAACTTTAACCCCCCCCTCCCCCCACTTCCCGACCTCAGATCGCCCGTAATTTATTTTTCCTATCATTTTTATAATATTCTCCTCCTTTTCGAATGGGTTTCATCCTACTATTATTTTATTCACTTTTTACCGTTTTTAGAGGCTAAAAGCACTGGCCTATTACTTCGGAGCGCTGTAAAACCTTAGCTATTGACTTAATGAAAAATGTTTTACATAAAAGTTGTTCCTCGTAAAACGATCTACAAAAATGGTCTGATATCATTTTTTCGTAAAATGATAAAAAAAAAGTTATATCGAAAGATATAATTTTTTTTCTGGAATTCTGAACATTTTCGCTTATAACTTTTTTATTTATAGTTCTATGACAAAAAGTTGCAGATCAAAGTTGTAGAGAATTTAATTTGCAACAAAAATGTCAAGATTTTTTTTAAATCGGATAAACAGTTTAGGAGATATATCGTGAAAACCATTTCAACCCCTATTTTCAAGATGGCGGCCGGGGGACAAGGGTGGCGACCCCACAAACTTGGTTTTAGCTTTACACTGACCCCCCCTACACATCAAAAAAATAAAATTGCGTCCTCTAAAAAACGCAACCCCAAATGTAACTTTTCAATGGACTAGAAAGTTCCCCCGACATTCGCATACCAAGTCCGAGCATAATTAAAATTTTCGAGTTGACCATCCTTCTCATTCTTTATAACGATTACAATAATTTCACAGGCTGAACCCTTTGGCCATTCGGAGAATATTAAATAAGGGTGACCATTATTTGTATTTCAAAGAAAATTTTAATTAGCCCTTTAGCTTTGTGTGAAAAATATCAACATGTTCAGCATCACGTGTCACGCAGTTTATAATGGATAGGTCGTGGAAATTCAGTTTAGGCTAAATGATAAGGAGCATTTATACAAAAATCTACTTGACAAGGCACCGATGATTTAAAAAATAAAACTATTTTGGCAAAGCCTTTCCTAGGGGTAGCGCTTATTTTAAAGTAAGCTAGAATGTATACTGACGTAGCGTCGCGACAGCAGGGTCTGGCGCAAAGCACAGGCGGAGCGGGAGGCGGCGCGGGCGGCGGGGACCGCTCCGCATCGCACGCGCGACTCGGCACGGCGGGCGCGGTGCAGCAGCCCGGCCCGACGCCTGACCACCACTTGTTCTGCAAGCACAAATATATATTTTATAAAAATGTCTGATTGAGTCTCACAGGAAAGTTAACGAGGAACAGCACAGAAATAGAAGATATGTTTTAGGCACTATTTAGTGGTTGTATAGATTTTCGTTTACATTTAACCAATGATTCATTTCGTTGCTAATTATTGTCACCCTTACTATAGGTACGTATTCAACTTTAAGTAATAATAAAGTCAATTGCACACATAATGGGCGTCTAGCTAGCCTAACCAAATAGAAACAGCAATTTTATTGCAAATGGGTAATTTGCTAATACCAGTCATTAAAGTAACGCCGTTAGTGGTAATTTGCTGTTCAACCCAAACAGTAATTCAATAATGACTGCTGTAATTACTGCGTATGTCTAATTGTATTCGTGTAATTAAACGTTGTTGTTTAAATGAACGAATTTAACTTCATTTTGTGTTTAAATAACTGAAATACATAGCTTCATACTTGTGTGGTTAGCACCCAACTCTTAATAAAAGTCTTAAAAATAGGAGTATTTATTAGTCCGATAACTTATTGTCATTAGGCTTTCAAATTTTCGCTAATGGCTTCACTTCTAATTACTTAAAGTGCAAATAAATGGATCGCTTAAGCTTACACATTAAACGGCGCCTATAATTATGTTAGTCGGTGTTAATATTCAAACATGAACGTCAAATTAATGTTTCAATATAAATCTAAATTCAGCTAAGTGTGGAAAACGAGACTTTTAATAAATGTTACGCCAATGTTGAATAAATTAACTGAAATTATGTTCGCTATTTAGTTGGTGTTATGATAAAAATGAAAACTACAGGATTTTAAGAGAAAGTATAAAGCAAGGTTTATTTATTAATGCCCCATTTTGGGATATTTAGTGGCTGAGACAGAGGTAAATGTTTCAAGTAAAATATATTTATCAAAATATGGCTTGAAGCCAGCTAGCTATTAGTTTAGTTAGGTTAACTCCATATGCGTAAATCACTTTGTATAAAATATTATTGACTATTATGATATTGTTATTGGAATTTATTTTCTACTAGCTGCTCCCTGTGGCGTCGCCCGCATTGTTCAACTAGAAGTGTTTTTTTATTAGCAGAAATTATTTTTCCAAAAACCAAGTAACCTGTATACATTTACAATTATGCATTTAGTGAATAACTGCATGTATGCTAGATGTGTGGATATCTGTTGAAAATTGGTATTATGAAGAGCTGACCTGCAGAAGCTGAGCATGACGAAAAACAAAAATAAATATTCTCCAACATTTTATGTATCCACCTGTTATATCTATATTAATTTCAATTGACATCTACCATATCTATTACATGTAGTGGACCTTGCAATAACGCAAGCGAGTGTGGTCCGGTTGCGAACCATTCTAGGCGACATCAAGCTAGATAGCCGGCCTTATCTGAGTGCCAACCAACATTTTATACCAGAATTTGTGCTAAACTTACACCAAGGAGAATAGTTATTACTTCTCGTAGTGATCAAATCTAAAGTTTTAAGACTTAAACAGGCTTATCTGGAAAAATTGCCAGCGACGACGGCATGTAAGGAGCGTTAACCCTCAGTTTCTTGACAAAAATGACGAAGGATTTTTGAATACAGGATTTCGAAGTTACTCAGCCAAGCTCAACTTTAATCGAGATAAGATTTATTAAAAGTTTTGTTGTAGCTTATAGTCCAAAGTTATTACTTTCTAAATCTCAGTTTCAGGTTAGATTTCCTCTTGCAAAAACCAACAAATTATTTGAACAAGTAACTGACAAAATAAAATATAAATTTCCCAACCTTCCAATAAACACAACCTTTCTTTCGACCCCAAGTCGTTTAAAAGTATATACTCGATACTCACTTGACCAAATCATCTTACACATAAAATAGTGGTTAATATGGCCAGTTTAGTCAGGCATAGCATAAACATGAGCAAGCAAGGCAAAGCTTGTGAAGGCAACAGTAGGTGTTTCCAGCAATTTTAGAAGGTACGGGATTGTTTGTAGCATAACAATGCAGTAATGGTGACAGGTTGACAACCTTCATGTGATACAGCTGACTATTGTTCTTAAGACTGCGTAGATAGATAAGTATCTGAAAGTACCATAAAGTGTATATGCCATTACTGTTCCAGCAAGAAAGTAAGACAGTGCTACACGTGAGGAATCCCATCCCCTTTTCAAGCCACAGGCAGTATTGGTTTGAACACTTTTTCATATTCCTTAACTTGAATTATTGAAATTATTTTAGAAGATATGACTATCAAATGGTCCATTGTTATTCGCATTCGTGCGGAAGTATCTACTATTGGCTGTTTATTGCCGATTAACGCCGAAGATAAACGACCAGAGCCGAAGATGGCCGATCTAATGTGTCTTGCGCACGCGACGTATTTTAGAAATTTGCAGGAAATTCGTCACTGTTGTGTAAGTGTTATTACATTTTTAAGGCAATGTTATTTAATGTCTTTTTATATACCTTCACGTTTTCTCAGACTTCAAATTCGTTGATACTGTTATGTGATATTTCTACTATTAGGTACTAGTAAGATTTTCAAAGTATTCCGTCAAACTAAACATATGTTAAACTGCGTGTTTAGCACATTCTTGCATCCCTGGGATAACAAGAACTGGCGAAAAAGGATTGCTAATGAAATGCAATAATTACCAGTCTTAATTTCTGTCCCACAAATGTTAATTATTGAATGAATACCTCAATAATTGTTGAGACGCATTCACCATCAATCAATATAGTCGTTGGGCGACTCTTGCGCACGCTAACCGAGTCACGTTTTAATAAATGAGAGGCGGATACAATTACGATTACCACGCGCGGGCTGTAGCTTGATTTGCAGTTAACAATGTAAGAAGGGAAAATCTATTCAGAAGACTTCTGCGTGGGTCAGAAGGCTTATCTATCTATGATAACTTTTTAATTTCGGTTAATGTTAAACATATGGCTGTTAATCAAAAGGTAAATCAGCTGTGACACGTCTGCAGTTTTTGATATATGTACTAAGAGTCAAGTCTTCAAGTCTTCAAACCCACATACAGTCGGAACACAAAATGAAGGTGCTTTTCAAAGAACGAGCACATGAAACCCACTTTAGCAACGTCTTGCCTCTAGTTTATATAAACTACCAAAAATATAAGTAAATAACCGCGCTTCGTTTGTCACCGATGGGCGTATGTTTATGTATGTGTGTGTGTGTGTTATTGTTATCAAACGAGACAGTATACAATCACGATCCTACACACACATAAGCAGGACATACAGTAGATTGGGTGTGAACGACCCGTGAAGGACAGTTCGCTTCCAAGTATTTATTCTTTTTGTTTTGTTCTATAATTCTATGATGTGTTTTTGGGCACACAAAATGGTTAACCTGTGTTCAAAATCAAGCAAAAATTAGAGATTTAGGACCTCAATTCCTGGCAGAGAAGCAAGAAGGCTGTCCTTTTGGAGATCTTCCAAAGATAAAAAATTAGGTACTTGTTTCAGACCTTTTAATCCATCTTACACAAAATACTAATGATGGAAATTAAGCGCTATGGTAGGTAACGAAATAAAATAATTAGTCTAACTAAAACTAATTTGCGCCTCATACCAATTTAAAGTTGCAAACAACCACAATTGAAAATTACACAGAATAAACTAATCTGTTTTTCTTTCATATAAGAGCAAAGATTCACACAATCATTTCGCCAGTTCTATTTAAAATCCTGATAGGAGACAATTATTTGTATCATACTGCCATGAACCGGGAAAAAGAAAAGACTCCTGGCTACTACTTGAAATTAAAATTCTTGGTGGAAAATTCTGGTTTAATTTTGCCCTTTCTGCAAGCCTAGCAGGGGTAAAAGGGTGGTAAAACGCATTTTCTCAACTTTTTGAATCCTTGTTGAATACAAAACCCTTTATCAACGGGTTTAGAAAACGCGTTTCCCCACCAGCATGATGGGCCATTAGGAAATTGAAAGCAGTACTATTTTTAAGGCTTGACCAACAAGTATATACTGAATAACATTACAAACTCTGAAATTACAGTCAACGTCTTCTAAGTAGCTACGGTACAGTGAATAGACTTATAATGTAAAACTATGATGAAATGACCACTGGACGTAAACGACCGACCTATGCTAATGAGCGTTGCGTTAGAGCAACTAATTAACGCATTACACACTTTCAATACCTGTCTTTTGGAGTAAAAAATGGGAGAGAGGTTACTTGTTAGTCATTTCTTTGTATGGGATGAGGAAGTTCTAAGAGGAGTCTTATTTTCCTAGTTATGTAAGTGTCAACCGAATGGTATGATGATTGCAGACGTGCAACTTGGTGCTGCTTATGCAATATTGTAATCTTGGAAACTAGTCATTTTGTTGGTTATAGCATTATCTTACAATTTGTAGAGTTTTTTGTACCACAAGTAATTGAGTCGTCACATCTGACTCATAGGTTTTAAGATTTAAAACTCAACCTTTATGTCATCATATATGCAGAACTCACAATTTTACTCTCTTTCATTAGTTATAACCCACAAACAGTTTTATGCATCGCACATAATATTGGCGGTTAATTAATTAAGAACAACGCAATTAGCTTTTCTGAAACATCACTTTACTAATCACAATAGACATTCATCACTCATTACAAACGATAACCTTTCAAAATCCGCAAGTTTCCCTGACTCAATAAAGTCATTATTTACGAGCTCAATCATTGGCATTCCACAAACCGATTTCCTGCCACAAATAGCTTCATCCAACAAGCTGTCATAGCACATCGTTGCATGTTCTAAGGTCAGGCGGGAACAATTGACGTCATACGCGAAACAAACAGCCTTACACGTGGGAACACAGCTCATGGCAGCCGGCGAGACAAGCCGTGCATTACCATAAGATTATGGAAATGCATTAAACATAGTTACGAAATATGTTTTGGTTGCGATCTGCATAATATTTACAGTCTATGTTTGACTTTAATATTATGTATCATTCGTTTGGTAGTCTGACCGATTTAACTGATGGATTGAATTGAATTTTAAGCGGTTGTTCTGAAAACATTAGCCATTTGGTAGTAAAAATAGGAGCTACAATTTCGAACATATTTTCCATAACCTATTTAGTTTAGATAACAAATCCACAGCTACTTATCCGATTTGCGATTCAGTTTATGTTTCTACATCAGTTTTCAAAACATCATACTATGTAGGTACACAATATCTCTGTAGACCGAGGCACTTAAACTTAGTCAAGTTTAACGCAATCCACCTACCTAATATCTGAAAGCAATTTCGCTCCGATGCGAGTACTAGCATGATGTACGAGGGTTGCGCAGGATCTGGAAGTGAATCAATCATATTTTCACGCCATTGGTCTTGACGTTCCTTCGCTATCTGTGCGGCACAGGCCTAGTTTTCTGCCTTAAGGTTTATTTAAGGCGTAGTAATTTATAACTATCCATGCGAAAAGTGAGTAAATAAATAAACAGATTGTATTTTCCTGAACCGTAATGTGGGTCTTTATACCTACCTAATTTTCTGGCTAAAAACTGCGCGAAGATTAATTATATTGAACGAGTTTGCGTTGAGTAAACTTTTGGGACTAAATCTAACACATGTCATTCAAGAACAGTATAGCTTACATCGCTGAAAGATTTCCAGAGATTACCGCTTACGAACAAACAATAATAACATCTTTATATAAAGTACCTACATTCCTTCAGACCAAAGTAATGTGTATAGTAAGGAAAACATTTTCAGTGTAACATGTCTAAAGTCCAAGAATTTCACTGTCCTTCCTAACAGTTCCTACTAAAACAACGATCGAAAGGATTGCATTTGAATTATAAATCGAGCGACGAAGCACGCAAACTACACCATGTGTCGCGAGAATACAATAGTCGTTTGCATCCATTGCTGTTTACGGGAACTTTTGGCCTATGACTAGCAATCGTGAAAACGTAATGGATTCTCCGGAATCGAACTTCGTGTTACGATGTAGTGGTTGTGAACATCTGGCAGCCATTCGATGTAAGTGGTGAAGCTAGGTTCGCTTTATTTAATTTTAATTCAATACTAACTGCTTAGTGTTGCGTGGATATTTTCGTCTTAACGTCATGCCAACGTCGCTGAATTATCGCCTGATAGTATTTTCTTATCAAAATAATTATAATGGATAGCTAGCCCGTTTGTGGATTATGAGGCGCGTGGCATTTACTGACATGCATTTGCAGTAGACAAGATCCGACACAGTTGACTACAGAAATTCTCAAGGCATGCTAATTAAAACCAAAGCATGTACACACAGTACTGATAAAATCAACACTAATTAATTACACATTCATAGCACTTTCTTCGAAACATGCTCTAAGCAAAAACTACTGTTATAATGAGCATGCAACTACGTGTGTCCTGAAAATCACAAATGCATACAGTACGCACTGATGCACAACAATGACTTTCAGTTTTATTCTGGCGCCTTGGAATCTGAACGCAGCGATTGGCACTGGAACAGCTAGTATTGACGCATATAGCAATCAAATAAGCTAGCAATCAAATATACAGTGACAAACGCATTCTAAAGTCTAAAAACTAATTCTAATAATACCACACAAAAACACAAAACTCTAAATGTGCTAAAGGTGCAAAAATACATGCTAAGTTAAAAGGTCCTTTAAATAATATTGCAAACACTAAACTACCTATTGCATATGATATGTTAGAACATATTACGGTGATAGCAATGCCAGATAATACCTTAGAGCTGTTGATTACAAAACAGCCGTTCTATCAAACTGAACAATAAATTGCGATACCACTGATGTAATTCCTAGAACTTCTTCTGTACATGTATCGTTAGATAGGAGGACAGAACATGGTAGTTAGGACAATACGTGATTTTGCTAACTAGACTAGACGCAACAAAGAAAGTTGCATCACTTTGTAGCGTATACAAAACTTTCTAATCTACTTATACTGGCGAAAATCTGTGTAATGAAACCGATGACGTATATATCGCAGATGCTGACTTAGTAGACGAACATAGTATTAAGTTAATGTTGCAAGTTAACTAATCAAGTCAGATTATAATCCCATAACTTCGAAGTTTAATCAGAAAAGTAAAAAATACATACTTGCAAAGAATGTTCTCATCACTCAAGTTTAAAATTTTCTAGAAAAACGTGAACTATTTAAAGTTTTATCGATGGATAAGTCTGGGAGCTTTGAAAATTTTACACGTCCTTCATATCGTTCGAAATGTGGGACACATCCGTTGGGAATCCGGACGTATGGGTGCACTAAGACTAAGTACGTGGGCTAGATCCGTCGGATGGTCTCGAGTGTCGCCCACGGCTCTGGCACATATTTTGAATAGAGCGGGATGATAATTGGATAGAGGTCTACTTGAAAAGTGGTTTGAGATCTATGAAAATTGATTACTTAGTCATAGAAGAAGCTTTGAGAATTGAGGCTGAGGTGTAGGCGTGTAAGCGATTAGTTGTATTGATGACGTCCGTTCCTTTATTTGGTTGGACAGAATGGACGGGTCTAATTTTTGTTTTAGTATGTAATGTTTTGGATTCGATATTGGGCAAATTTATTAGTTTTTTCCAAGAATCAAATTTTTTTATTGCTAAGCGTTTTGATAGACCAATTAGACTTAGATAAAATCAATTGATAACATCGGAAGATTGTTAAATTAGAGAACATCTACTTACTTACTACATTAGACAAAGGCAAATTAAAGTTCGCAATCATATTGATTCAATGGAACTAGATTAAATTCCGATTGTGATTATGATTGAGTTATATCATTTGGCAAATAATAATGAAAACTGAAGTGATCAAATAACGATTACCGATTGACTGTAACTCGCTTAGCTGACACTAATGCAATCAATGATCATAGTAGCTAACTACACAATTTCAAAAAGAATCTATAAAAGGTTGATTTTTTAGAGTTCAAAATGTATGACAGTTTTTTGTCATCCTAATTTTGACAGGTTTCACAATAATGAGTAGGGTAACGAATTTGATCTTAATTTTATTTTTAACATAAGCTTTTCTAGTGTCATTAGATCCGCTTGAAGGGGTTACGGAGATCATTTATGGACTGTTAACACCAATAGCTTAGTGAAATAATTAAAATAAACAACAAAGCAAAATTGCACGCTCAAAAAAATCAAGGAAAACAAAGTATGAATTTTATAACTGATCTTTGATATTTAACGCTATGCCTTTGGCTAGATTTCTCAATCAAAAGTTGTACTATGTTCTAAAAAGTAATTGCTCCGAACATCGCCGTGTAGTGTGTCTGACTGAAGGCTGTGACGAACCGTGTCAAGGATCCCTGTACGCTGCCGTGCATCCATCTCAACAATCCGTGTTTAGAAAGACTTGACTCTAGCCACCTGACCTCATAACTGCTTTAGATACGACGCGATCTCCGTTTTCTCCAACGAAACCGCCATATTCTGTCTACCTATATGGTGATGGAGGTACTTTCTTTAGCTATATCACTAAAACCTTAAGAAGTGTTTCGCTACACTGCCATATTAGGGTTTATTCCTAGTGCTTTAGCTCGCTTAGTCGCAATCTCTCAACGACAGTATCATAGAAGGGTTATGATAAAATGGTATGTTTGGTACAACGTTGCTAAGTTACACCTATCTCTAAAACCCTGAGGTATGCTATGCGATAAGCAGTCAATAACTGTGTTGAGTTCGATAATAATATGGTAAATAGCGGATATATACTTGTTTTTTTATCAGAGGTGATGCATTCTATACCAAGCATTTTAAATTCTACGAAATATTTAGATGGCAGAAAAATAACACATATTCATAATCCCGAATTATAATTTTGTTTAATTTAAAATGTATAAACTTCTTCTAATACTTGTTTTACTTAAGGTAATTCAAAAGATGCTGTTTCGAAACGATCACAATAACATTTTCAATATAGAACCTTATTTATTTCGTTTCAACTAAACTGTGACGGAATAAACTTAACTATAGTAGTGGCATGTACATTTTATACGAATCGAGATCAAGACGTAGTATGCACAACGCATTTTGTTTATTTCGCTCATTTTCTGCGCATCGAGGGCCGGATGCGAAGGCACCGGCGACGACAAATCCTCGCTGAGATAACGCAATGGCAACCGCCTGACGGAAATAAGAACCCTGACTGTATTGAACGACTGCCTTCGCTACATGATACATTGCCAAACAATTTTCTATCTTATTGCTGGGGAATAGATTCTATTTATGGTAAAATGCTGTTCGTTTTTGTAGCAATTTCCCATGGATTTGAAGGAGAAAATACTGAAATAGTGAGGTAACTCCGACACGATATTAGTCTACTGCCTATGTAGGTGGGTCATTTTCACAAAAAGTGTACTCTGTTTTAAATATATCGAAATATTTTTTTTTGTTTAGTTCGTTTTTTTGTCATTACATTCACAAGTGGTATTCTTTGCATTATATGAAAATAATAATAGAACATCTTATTCTTTAGTATTTAATTAAATATAAGTAATTTAGTGCCCTTGGGAAACAAAAATTCTTCCATTCCGCAACTATAAGCTTGCGGTTATAGAAATAAAATAAAACACGCTTGGATTTAAGCAACTGGTATTATTTATTAGTAATGGTTTGTACTTCAATATAAAATAAAGAAAGAATAAAATCACCAATAAAAAACATATATTTTTATCAATTTATTTTCCATTACGTTACTCTTTGGACGAAATCAGTTAAATTCTTTTTGGTAATTTACTTAATTAGGAAACAATATAGGAACTCTTTTTTAATTTATATTCATCATATTATTACCCTCTATAATATCAAAATTTGATGACAATCAGATGGGATTTCGCTCTAAAAATTATATTTAAATCAAAATTTAAAATAGGACAGTCACGGAATTGACTGTTCCAGTAACGGAATAGAATTATTAAGATGATTGTACATTAACAAAAAGATTTGAAAATATTGCTTATTCAAAATATTGCAAATTGTGTACAATATGATCAATTTTTGCTACTAAAAAAAATATATGAAAAAAATATTATTACCTACTCCAAAGCTATAAATTTTGCACATCGTCAAATGTAATCAAATTATTAAAATAAGTATAAAAACATTTTTGACTAAAAAAAAAGCAATATTATTATTACTTTCACTGCACCTTATACAAAAACATTGGCTTAAGAGCGTTTACCTACGCCTTACGGTTTTATACAAACTTTCAAGTTCTTTTTTTTCGAAGTGACTGAACCGATTTTAATGAAACTTCATACACATAAGCAGGCTACATAGGTGTAACAAGTTATAAGAGAAAATTTAGGAAATGTCTTTTAAAAAAAATACTTGAAAATGTCTGTTTGTATCAAAATTTTAAAATTGGTCTAATATTGCTGTAATACACTATTTTGCGAAAATATTCTCTGATAAGTTTTTAAACCTATGTATTCCGTTTATTATGCGTACGAAATTTCTTTAAAATCGGTTCATTCGATGCGAAAAAAAGGTCTTTATATTTTATATGATATGTCGTTATTATTATTACACCTATATTCAAATCAACATAATTATATGAATGAAAACAACATTATTAGATTACCTATTCTAAAACTATAATTGCACATTGTCAAGAAAATGAGATCAAATTATTACCACTTTATTATGTTCTTCACCAAAACATTTTTGACATTTACGACTTACATTTCATACAAACTAATAAGCCCTTTTTTCGAAAAGACTGAACTGTTTTTTTAATGAAATCTTATGAAACATAAGCAGGATACATAGTTCTAAAAAGTTGTCAGAGAACATTTTCAAAATAGATTTAAAAAAGAAAATTGGAAATTATGTTTGAAAATTTAATATCGATATAATTTAAATCTAACACTATTTTTCGGAAATGTTCTCTGATAAATTTATAGACCTATATAGTATTTTGCTTATACACGACGTACGAAGTTATATTAAAATCGGTTTATTAATTTAGAATAAAAAAAGACTTGAAATTTTGCATGAAATGGCGGAGTCGTAAAAGCTCTTAATTAAGAGGTTTTTGTTTATTTTAACTACACTTATAAATAAATCAACATATAAAAACAACATTATTGTTACCTATTCTAAAGCTATAATTGCACATAGTCAATAAAATGAGATCAAATTATTACAAAATATATTCTTCACCAAAACATTTACGACATATAAAATCAATATTATTATTACCTTCACTGCAATTGATACAAAACCATTTTATACACGATATACATTTTGTAACATCTACCGACGGGAATTTTGTAATTTTTTTACATGCGTAACACTCCAAACTTCGAGATATTACTGTCTTAATAGAAGGGTTTTTATTTTGAGGACTGTTTTCTTTAGTATCAGAACGATTTTTTTTTGCAACAATTTTTGTAGACATAGTAGAATAAGCCGGTCTCTTGAAATAATTATGTGAAGAAATACCTGTATGGTACATGTTATTATGACATGCTCTCTTCGAATTATTTTGACTGTCATGCATATTTATTTTGTTAATATTTTGTGTTTCATTTAAAGGTATTGTTGTTACAGGAACATGTATCTCTTCAAATTTTTGTTCTTTGCCATCTGTAGGTTGTGAACTAGACTCTTCGTGTGTACTATCGTCCCTGTCTTCATTAGGAACGATAGATTCATTCCAACTGTAATTTTCAGTTATGTCTGGACTGGAGTCATTTAAATACAGAATTGGTAGGTTTTGTGGCATTGCCTCAGCTATTAAATAATTATCTAAATCTAAATTTTCATTATCTAAGTTTTGTACCGGATCAAGGCAAATTAATAAAGGATTAGTCAGTGTACTAGCGATCTTGCTGGTTGATGGTAAAATCGTGTTGGAAGGTCCTATGTTTACTGGGCTATTTTGAATTAAATGTTTTTTCAATTCATAACAATTGCATGTCTCAGACTCTTTTTCAATTTGGCAAAAGCAGCTTAACACTCTGTTTAATAAATAAGTAGAATTTGCAAAACATAGCACTTGATGTATTTGCATCGTCCCCGGTACTGGTTTGAGACCAATGGGAACGTGTTCTTCAACTATTTGTATATCTGACTCTTCAATGAAAAAGAACTGTATGGATTTTGATATCGACTTTAGCATTTCGAAGGCTTCTTTGCCGTTTGTGATATCCCGGCTGTAAGCAACTTGTTTATCTAGAGTTCTTTTAACAGACCCGCCTATTCCGTCCGCTATGCCCTTTCCGTGCCCGCTTTCCGAAAAGTTCCAGGTACACATATCAAAGCCTAATTTTGTAGTATAAAAATTCAAAAGGAAAAAGTTTTTTTTTTGTCTGTATTGTGAGCTGGGTCCGTCGGAAAAAAAATGAATCCGTTTAATATCAGGACATTTTGACTTTAATAATTGAATAACAGGTAAGAGGTGAGCCCAAATAGCGTGTGGTTCATGACACTTATTGTCCGAAACTGAACAGAACGATTGCGATCCGGAAGCCCAGTAAATTATACCACAATGTAACGTGATTTGATTTTTCGACGCTCCAAAATGAGTAGCTTGCACTTCTTGATGCAACTTGCATTCATAATTTTCGCTAAAATCGCAAAGAATCAATGCCTCATGTGGACCTAATGTTTGTATTTTTTCTCTATATTTACTTTGTTGATGTTTGAAATTATAAATATGAATTTTATACAAAGGAATATTTTTTTCAAAAATTTGTTTTAGTTCTGCTAGTTTTCCAAGTTTCTGATTTTTTATAGTCTTTTTCGTTACATATTTTTTTATAACTCCTTTTTCCATCTTCTCATAGCAATGATCAACACGTTCCCATTGTTCCCAATGAACGGTTTTAAGTAGAGCTTCTCCTACTAAATCTGAATATCCTAATTTAAAATATTCACAAATTGTACATTGACCATACATACAAATGTAAGAATTGTGATCGCAAGACAATTTAGAAATTACGTCAGAAAGGGATTTAATATTTTCAGGAAAGGCACCGTTTCTTAGTAAACTCAAAAACATCATTTCCATATTGCTATGTTTTACGCATAAACAAGTATTACGGTTGTGTATGTTAGGTGATAGTACATATGCTGGTTTATGTCTAAAAAAAGTTGCAAAACTAAATCGTCCACCCTCGTTTTTATAAATTTTGAACAAATTGAAAAGTTTATCAGTTAGATATCGAATTTGATGCTTCTCTTTATGAACTGTTTTACATTCTTTCTTCCCACTTGTGCTACGACTTATATCATCACGTATAAAAAATAATTTCAATTCTTCTGAAATCTTACCTCTTCGCAATTTTAGAGCCGGTTGTAGAACTCTTATACGCCCACGTAATCCTAATAACTTTGCAACGTATGACTTACATTTGTTCTTCTTCACTACAACGGTATTAGCAACACTCTTTAGTACACGTTTATCTGCTTGGCTTTTTGTTTTATTATATGCTGAGCGTAGAGCACTTTCCATAACTTCTTCTCTTGCTTTCATTTTTATCATTTTATCATTCAAATTGTCGATCGCTTTTCTATTTGCAACTTTTAAACGATATATTTGTTTCCTTGTTTTTTGAATAGTTTTACACAGCTCTTTATTATTATTGATAGCAGTTTCATACATACGCCGCAACCTCCTAATAGTTATTATATGCTTTTTGTTCATACATATATTAGTAGGTGTTTCAGAGGATGTAGGTTCATTATTCTTAGTTTTGTTCTTTTCACGGTCAGTCTTTTTCACTTTCTGTCTTTTTTTCTGTTCTCTCCATTTTTGCCTCTGGTTTACCTTCTCATTTTCTGATAACTCTGTTATTTTTTTATTCTTTAATTTAATTCTATTTAAATCTTTCTTTTTATACTCTTCATACCTTTCGGGGTCTTTTTTTAATTTTTCTCGGTATCTTCGCATTTTTTCGGCTGGCGTAAGTGGCATCTTTAAAGTAAAAAATATTATATATATTTGAATATTGTATGATTCAACAAAAACACAAATACGCCGTGAATTTCTGAATAATGAGCCTACATCCTAGCAAAATGACGGGCACGTTATTGGAATATTACCATAGGTACTCTTAACAGTACGTTTTTAAGAATTATTCACAATAATCGCATTCATCTTCACAATAATGGTCATATATTGCATAAAATGTACAGTTCTGGCACCAAAAAAAGTCAACACTTATTAAATTCTTCACTTTAATGTTATCGTGTATAATAAAGTGGTATGGTTTATGGATCAAAGTGGTAGGAAATCCACAACCGAAACATTTTTCTGCAAGTCGGAAATGAGTGATTAACCACGGCCATACTGAATCTTGCAATAATATAAAATCATTTTTATTTAGGAATTTATCAATGTTCGCAAGAACAACCATTTTTGTTACGTACCTGAAAAAGAAATATTGGGTAGGTAGTCATGTCAATATTATTAAAATGCATACATTTTCTTCGAACTTGTCATTTGAGCATATGAACATACATAATAAATAATTTCTGAACATTAAAATTCTTATTCACAGTCACAAAGTGACATGAATATAATGTACCATCTTCCTAATAATTCCATTCCGAAACTTTTTAGTTCCAATTCTACGTTACCTGCGTTTTGGTAATGGAACGGAAGTATCGGAAGTCTACCTTTAAATATTTTTGTTTAATTTATTTTTAAATAACACATCAGACCAACAAGCTTGGTATTAAATTGGGTTCACTGAAAGTTTATAAAGATTTCAAAATAATTTACAAGGAATAAAATTGTAGTACTTACTTCGAAATTGGTTGCGGTTGTGGAATATCGAAAACGGACCGTTACTAAAGTGCGTGTTTCATCGTCCGCTGGTCGCCGTCAAAATGGACGAATCATTGTGGTACAGCCAATGACAGCCTTACAAATGTTGCCAATCGACAAAAAATATATATAAGTGGAAGTTTTAATTGCGACCTTTTGTAAAAAAATGGGGTTTCGGAAGGGAATTTTCCACCTTAGCTAATTTATGTCCTCACTTAGATACAATTATTTAAATATTTTGTGTAATGTTACACTGTTTCTGCAATTATGAAAACAATCGTAAACAAATCTACTTTCCGAAAAATCAATCACATTAGTATAAATAAGTCAACACTATATATAAAAGTTATGTTATTTTACTGTAATTGGTAGTGGGACATCGTTAAAATAGGTACCTTCAGCTAGTATTTTTTAAATTACGGTAATATGACTGTATTTTTATGTAGCAACAACATATAATATTGTTAAAAGCTAACCATAGATCCATATTTTTAGTGTTGTTTTTCTTAAATGTGGAAATTATTCGTTAAATATTTATCAAAAGTTGTGGGACACCCCCAAAACCCGAATGTACACTTTTTGTGAAAATGACCCAGGTACGGATGTGTGTGGGTTAGATAGGAGGCGCTCAGTGCTTAAATTGGTAAAAGGTGACCTGGAAGAATATAATTACTATAATGGCTACAAAAGCACCGGATAAATAGTTGAAGCCTTCTATTACAATTTCCAATAACATTGAAGAACTTTGTCAAAACCTTTGCAGCATGGCTTGTTAAATAAAGTGCTGTAACGATTTCAAACGATTTTTGGATGAAAGCAGGGTGATGATGACTGTTTAAGTAAGGCTGTTTATAGACTTGACTGCATACCTATAATTATCAGTCCTCGTACCACGTAATGTTAAGCTGTGGCTTAATAAAGTAGAGCCATTGGCCTCCAACGTGTATGTATAGCCGGGCGACGTCATTTGAATTCAAATTCAAACTCATTCAGATACGTGGGCCGTCCGTCTCAGTGCGACGAATCAGGTAAAGTGAGATACTCAAAATAGATGTGCTGATATGCGTATATTGACAGATATATTCAATTCATTTGAATTCAGACGATGGTTTTGTGTTTAAATTGATCCAGGCCAAAACTCGCCCACGAATGTGACCGTTCAATTTTCAATAGTGTATATTTAATTGCATCATTCGTTCATCGCTTTCATCTCGTGTAATCATTCTCCTGTCACACAACTGTGTCTGGCAACTAATTGTCTAGACGGCCCTTAAAGCCAATATCAATAAAACATTGCAAATGTTCAATTTGCATTTTTATGACTCAGTTAATTCTTTAATTAAAATCTCTTTGTAACTTTAGATTAATTTAAATATATTACAATCTGAGAGGAAGACGTCGTGATTTACCATACTCGAATTCTAGTGGAAATTCAAACCTAATTTTGCTTTTCTGATATTCTCATTATTTTGATACGTAGATAATGTTACCAATTTATGAAATTAATATTAGTTGAAAAACAATCTCGATAACTTTTACTAAAAGTTTTGGCCTTACGTAAGCCAAACAATAAAATACCTGCAACATATTCTAAAAGTTCTTTTCGTTCTCCAACAAGAACAATAATGGAATAAGGCAGGTCCTGTGACACGCTGTCACTATGTCGCCGGCACGGCACTGTCCCCGGCACTCCGGCCTCCTGTATACAATTGTTGGGACACGACCTATTTCAATGACATTGATTGAGGTCCAGTATTACATATTATTGCTATTATTGAGGGAAGTATTGTTTACTCCATGTTTGACTAAATTTGATTTGTCATTTTATAAGCACCTGCTGCAGATTTATGTTCAGACAGACAAAAGACACAGAAAAGAGAATCCAATCGTACCTATGTAGGTGATGGTGACGGAGTGTAGTAAATAGAAGGTGATCTTTACTCTAAATGTTCTAAAGAAATCTTAAGTTTGCGATTTCGTATGAAACGGATAAACCCTTTCAGAATCTACGGAACCTATTTCAAAAAATCTTCCTCTAATGACTAATTACTAATAGATAGGTACAATATCCCTGAGGGCTATTTTTAGTGCATGCAGTTGTTTTTGGCAACTTACTCGGAATTCGAATCGAAGGTCTGCTTACCTGGAAAAATAGAATAAAAGTTTGTTAATTAAAATAATAATAAAAACACATATTTTATTAATTTAACCTGCAATATTTTTTTATATTATGATTATCTCTCTCAAGACTTGAATGTTAAATTTGAACCAACTTAATTCATTTCAAGTTCACTTCGCTAGACGCAATAAAACGTAAGTGCATTTGTAACCCATAAAACCATACCACAACATAATGAAAACGGCCATATAACACAAAGAGCACCTTGAAATGTAGATTAACACCAATATGATAGTATAAAACCGTACAATTTACACTGATGTAATGTAAACTTTAAGATTTATTACACTAAGTTGAATTTGGAGTGACAAAATAGGTAACAAAGGTCAAAAAATTACCCTTCCTAAAGTAGGGTAATAAAGTAGATACATTCTAATGAAAACTGAATTATTTGTAATGGGAATAAGGTTTTTAATTCAAAGTGATAAGTTTCTTAAATGTTGATGTAAAGTTTAAAGTTACATGTCAAGGGCATATTGCAGCACATGCTATTATTATATTTTTATATCGTTTTGTACAAATCGCGGACCGCGGCGATACAATACTGCGACGCTATGACTGAGCTGTGAGAACGTACAAATCCTTGTGTTCAATTGATTACTTTTCGAAATTGAATAGCACAAAGAACCGTGTTTGGTTTCATTTGTGGTTTCAATTTAGGTTTTATTTGTCGATGCATTTTATATTATTGAATTTCTGGACTCTGGTCTGTTGATATAAAATTAATACTTGGAAATTGTTGCCAAATAAGTCAGTATTATGTGTGTTAGAAATTAATGTAAAGACAACTCATGCGGTTAAAATTAAACCTCAAAGTAATAAACATGTCAAACAAACCCAGCTTTAAACGATAAATGTATTTATACCTCGATCGCATTTTCCTGACGCCTCTCACCTTTCCTTACACAAGCACTTAAGAATACATTACGCCCTCAATTACCCAACATACTAAATTTACCGCTTATAAAGGCTACTTCCGAAGTATCGTATGCCGTATCTTAGTCACGCTCACGAACATAAGGGCGTCTGGGCCAATCCAAAGTGAACAATTTATATTTAAACCAGGAATCATATTGTACCATTCACGGCTGCTGACTCACTTTGGAAACCGAAATGTTCCTGTCAGTTGTAACTGAAACTTGATACATAGTCTGTTCAAATTAATTTTACGAAAAATGTAAACAAAATCAAAACCTATTTTGTTTTAATTTTACCACATAGATAAATAAAATTGCATTAAATGATGAATGATAATGTTTAGAACATGAAATTGACATAAATGCGCCATCCTTACGCCATTTTGTAAATTTCTGTGATAGAATTAGAACAAAATAGGTTATGATTTTGTTTACATTTTTCTTAAAATAAATTTGTACAGACTATAAATGATCGTATGTAGGTAGTCTAGACCGATGCACTTTGGTAAGACTTGTGGGTAGATACGAGTCATTACTAGACGCCACCACTATTGTGCAAGGCTGAAATGATTTGTTAGTCACATATCAATATAAAAAACCTTGATACAATAATTTTCAATATCGATAAACATGTTATTTGTTAGAATTATACGACAGTCACGAACACGAGGCGATTTCAGGCAGGACTGATATTTTTATTGTATTGTGCTTTTAATAAAACTCTAGCTAAATTACTAATCGATAGTTTTGAGTAAGATAATTTGTAAAAAAATATGTAGTTCACTTCACTAGTGTTAATTTATCACAATGTCACGCCTTGAAAACTATCGGATGCTTATAAATATGGCGTCACAAATATCCGCTCATATTATTAGAATCGTGATTATTTAGATGTTTGTTCGCTCTGATTGCGTTGGATTATAATTTAGAATATTTTTATTGCTACTGCTTGCAATTAGAGAAACTATTATGACTAGGAATGACTAAAAAAATCTCTGATCTCAGATATCAAAAGTAGTTTGCAATTATTCTAAAAATAAACAGTATTGCCAACACGTGACGTGACAGCAAAGTTGAGGCGGTGCTGTAGTCGCCCCTCTATGAATCACACGAGGAAAGCCCACAGAACGATGACGTCATCGCACTTAACCATTTTAGCGCTGTAATAAGCTTTGCGAGCTCATATCTTATGTAAGAGATGTACAATTATGCTATGATGTAGCTTACATTGTTAGTACTGATCACTAACCTAGAAACGTGTTTTTTTTTATGATATAACAGATTAAATTTCACGTCAGCCATTGGTTGTTTTTCCCCTGTCTGATTCTCATATCCGTCTAGTCGAATGAATTTCTCAAGGAAATCATGTTCGTCGGTGCCAATTTCCTTGCCTAAAGTTGTTTTTTAAAACTGTTTTTATAGAGGAAAATTTAGCTTACTTCCTATGCGGAACTTAAGTCATATTTATTTAAGAAATCGTTAAGTATATAATTAATTAGGTGTGCAGGGGGTTGTGAATCTTCAAAATCAAAAATGACGAAATCATTGCAAAACTTTCATATCGAGTCAATGTCAAGAGCATTTACACAACTATTATTTAATATGATGCAACGTAATAAATATTAGAAAATCAAAGTATTTCTAGCTCTCCATAATACATTATAGTAAATTGATTTCTTGAACGTTGGTTAAAATGTTATCTATACTCAGTTCTACGAGATAAGCAATTTTATACAGGAAAACGTAGACCGATAAGAAGATAAAACATTATATTCGTAAATTCTAGTTATCTCAAAGATGGATGACAATAGTCTGCCAGATTATCAAACAGATTTCGTAATCGCCATACATAGTGTTGTTTATCTATGAATATCAAAAGTCTCTTGAAAACATACTTATTATGGAGTCACCAATGTCCAGTACTCATGCAGTATTTGAATTGCAATAGCAGCAGAGTTAGACGCAATGAGTAAGTCCACTACCTACCTAACTTTTACACCTACAGATTTTACAAAGTTGGACTTACCTGCGTAGGTAGACATCATAATATTTTTCTGTATAATCCTTTCTTTTCAGTCCCACGTAGAAATGAGTCTCGCACAACCATTTTATAAGTTGTTTTTGTTTGGTTTAGTTGATTTCTAAATTCAAAATTAAATTAATATTTGCGTATGCTACAGTTTCACGCTGCAAATCATCGTAAATACATCAGACGGAGGCTTGCGAAGCGTCGCGATTTTCCGGGAAGCATTCGCTTCACGCCGAATACCTATCGACTGTATGCGGAGCCGCGAGATTAGCTCGATACCGTGTTTAATTACCATGAATTTTAGACAGCATTTGTGGGTAGACGACAACGTGACAAAGCCGTTGTTTACACTACATGCCTGACGGGCCCCAAATAGGGTGTTAGTGGCAGATTTACGGGTGCCATTCGGTATATCGGACATGACATGACGTTTTGCAGAACAATGATCATGATACGAATCAGATTTTGTAAGTCGTTTTGACACTTTGTGTTTTGGCTTAGCAAATGAATAGTCGTAAACAAAACTATACTTTGTACGTGAGAGCAGAGAAAATAAGTTTTACTATTTTTGGAGATCAGCCAGTGACAACTATGTACATATAAATCAAAGACCCGAACTGTGCGATACGCACACATCCTCCAAGCTGTTTTGCTGGTTATGGCGGTAGGTTTATGGGTCGGCCGAGTTGCTCGTATAATTCGCAGGCGAGATACTTGAATGTCCAAATACAGCTGTCTATATTGCTTTATTTGTCCCCGTCCTTGTTGCTAACACCGTTACGAGTATGTGAGCTGGAGCGTCGCCGGCTCGTCTATCGGAGCGTGTGACGCACTCAAACTAAGTGGAGACAATAAGCAATTATTTGAAGATTCAATTTATTCACCTCTATATACCCCGCTTACGCAAGTATGCCCTATATTTTATCGGGATTATCTTTTGAGAATGTTTTCTAGACGCCAAAATATCAGATAGGAGGGAAATCTAATACATATAAAGTTAGCGAAGTTAGAAATCCAATCTTCTGCTACAGAAAACTGGCTACAGTTCAAATTAGAGAGCCTATTCGAGTAACGCATATTCTCTTTTATATGCAAACTGTCATTCCTAGCAGACGGGTGACTGGGTTGTACAAAAATACTGTTTCTGTGAATGATCACTCAAGACTTCTTTTTATAATTTGATGATCATAAAGGCCTCGATGACTAAGTAGTTTTCAGTGTACGTATGTTAAAGTAACAATAAAAGTATTGTTGAAGCCTTGTAGAGTGGACTCAAGAGTTGTTTACGAAGTCGACCATGTGGCCTCGCGGTCGTTTATACAAATTACTTTGATACGTCGCTGAGCTCTGAGGGTGGACGTGTGTTCAATGATAGTGTGATGCGGGTAGCAAATATCAATAAAAGCATTTCTAAAATTGTTTCCTTAAACAACAAAACAAACATTCAATTAACATTTGGTAAACTGAAAGCAATTACATGAAAAACGAAAATGTCCATCGAGTAAAATAGGCAATAAATTTAACGCACGAGTAACTTTTTTAGGTCTTAAAGAGACCAGCGAACCAATTGAGTATTTCAAGACCGTTAAAATTCCTTGTAAAGCAAGAGTCACAATTCTCGTGATCGCCGTTATTGTCAGTTTGTTTTCCAATTCCAATAGCGGCTGTTCCCTTGCGACATTCACTGCGGGCGCAACCACTAACAAGTTTTTTTCTCTGTGAGAAAGGCGTCCATTATCGTCGCTTGCGCTGCCTGGCTCGACCTCGGCATCAGCCGAGTTTCTACCGTTCCAGTTGTCGGTGGACTCAAATCTATTGTTATAACGAGTTTAATCACCATCTAGATATCAATTGCGCTATTTTTTCTTTTAATTAGAGACTTTGTTTATATTGTTCTTTATTTGAGGTTGCGATAATTTCATTGAGACGAAGTTGGAGTTTTGTTGTTCACTTTAGCATGATTCTGATATCTTTTATATTTATTTTTTATTAAACTGCGTTCTTGTTCAACAAGAGTAGGTATTTCAGCATTGATACCTACTCGTTTATGTGAAACACTTAAAATAATTGTGTCATTTTTATACACATCGATTATAATTTAAAAAAACGATAAACGTACTTATGATA
Source organism: Pyrrhia umbra (assembly GCA_963891755.1). Classification (NCBI taxonomy): domain Eukaryota; kingdom Metazoa; phylum Arthropoda; class Insecta; order Lepidoptera; family Noctuidae; genus Pyrrhia; species Pyrrhia umbra. Next base: position 4,585,623 of record OY982935.1, read on the forward strand.
ACATAACATATTATCGTTTATTTGTTAATACTGCGTTGGTTTGTTTTGGACGTAATTTAATGACGCAATTTAATATTATTGGGATCATTCAGATTCATTCAAGGTTTACAAACCAGAAAGTCAGATCATTATTTTGCCTGGAAGAGGACATGACAATCAACAATCCGAGCAAACAGGCCATTCTAAACCACAGGCAAAAACTAGGACCACAATTATTGATAAATTCGCCCGTCCGTTGGTATTGTGGTTAGGTCTATAAACAATATTTATCAAAGCCTATCAGTCATTCATACGACTGTGCTTATGATAAAACATAGGTAGGTACTCATTTATGTAATGTTTCATGTCTTATCGTTCGTTTTGAAGACTACAAATTTACCGACAATAATAGCAAAAAATTCAAAAGTAGTCTTTATTTACCAATGATACTGTTAATAATAGCGTAACGGAATTTTCCGTTAATAAAACGTAGTTGGGCATGAATTGTATTAATTGATGTGTAGTCTGTATGTATACGGTTGACTTTCGTCCTTAAAGTTAGAGGGCAGACAAAACATTTGCAGTCTGTGAGCCAAGCGGCCGAGCACACAGTAGCAGGCAATATATATTTCTCGGCAGTATCGTAAAACGTCTTGTTTACCTCCCCTAAATGCGTCATACAGCCTACCGAGTTTTACGTACTTTTTAGTATTCCAGCAATACCGCCAGTGTTAGTCACGGCCTCGGTTTAAAGAATTCGTAAAAATATTTGTACGGTATTATCAGTTTTTAACCTTGATTCGGTAAGTTAACTTGGTGAATGTAAATATTGTAGGTTAGGTTAACAAAACAATAGTTCTACAAACCGATTACTGATGTTATTGAGGCTTCAACTGGGGAATGTCGTTAAATTTTAACGGCGTTGGTCTTTAGGGATTCATTGAAGTGTAAGAATGTCTTGAAGGCGTCAGATGGCACGAGTGGCGGTCGTCGCCGGTTCGGTCGTGATCGGTATGAAGGGAAACGTGACCGCATCGATGCGGATGATCGCAGCCCCCACAGCTTTTAGCTATCGAACTAGGCAACTGCGGTATTATTACTTTACTAGCGACAGATATTTATCACGGATAACTTTTTGAAGTAATTGGGACCTGGGTCACAAGAAAAAATAAGAGCCAATGATCTAAACACAATTAGTGTTTCTGATTTGTTTGTGGAATAAAATTGAATGAGAAAACTTCCGCAATATCATAATAACAGTGATAATAAACTTTAGTGACCAAACTTTATGGTTCAATTAGAGCAGTTTTTGCGTTTGACCACGGCAGTGTAAAATGTGATCTTTGTGTCCTGTGGAAAGTAGAACCTTTATTTTTCTATGAGTGTGTTCAGATGTCTATCAGTACGAGATAGCCGTAAAATGAAGACTACAGAAAATTAAACAAAATTGGTTTATTTGTCACAAAGCATATCTCCTCCCACGTTTTAACCAGCAGATAGAGTAATATCAAGTTTTTATTAATATCACAAAAAATGGGAGATAGTTTAAGCTCTTTTTTGATGAACGTATCCGTCTACTAAGTCTTATATTTTTCATCTTCAACAAAGTTTCGCAGCACCTACTACGGTCGTTTTACTTGGCATTTAAAGCTCTAAAGACATTTTCCAGCGTATCCTCAACCCGCATTAATTAGTTCGTGATTGTACTAGTTCTAGAACTAGCAATGATGAACTAAAACGGAACGTGTTGTGAAAGTGGTCGGGCCGTGCGTCTGCATTACGATGTTGGCAACGCATATCAAAGTTTGGCAGGCGCCAGCGACTTTCGAAACGTCCCACATTGCTGGTACAAAGTTAAACCCGTCTAGCGCATGGTTGACTCATACGGAGTACGAGCGGCACATACGTGTTGGAATTATTACATGTTTATTTTTGGATCGGGATATCTATCCGGCCAAATAATTTAAAGATCTTTAATTAAGATAAATTAAGAACAGTCGTAGTTCTAATGTAGACACATACAAATGCGGTACAGAAGATGAACTAGGTATATACGAAAACCCAAATAAAAGGCCAAGGACTAGAGAAAGGCCTCTATAAATTCAGCATGACAACAGTTTAACCACCAGTAGTAGTAGTGTTGTTCCCAATACAATCTCAATAAAACAAAGTCCATGTGCGACAGCAGGACACACCCACCCTAGACAGACAAATGAACCCAAATGGGTGCATTGGCAATATTTTACCAGCCCCAGTAATAACACCCAGCGGCTAGTCGCACCCGGACTAAAAATATTGAAGCGTAATGAATCGCTACCCCGGGAACTGAATTACGGAAACATTTTACATTACCTACAGCGGGATTGCAATCTAACAACATTTGCTAGCAGATGGATGTGTGAACCGTATAATTCCAATTTCATTTGGTAAATGTTCAATCTGTTTATACGTATTTGTGTGTCCACGCAATTATGTAGATCCTAAAGTAAATTGAATTCATTAATATTAAGCAGTACGAAATATTGGATTTGCATCAGCTGTGGCTTGTTTCAGATTTTTTTTTAAATTCTACGTAAGGCGACGGAAAATTCTTATCCTTTTTCACGGAATAATACTGTTTAGCTTGCGTGTTTTATATTCTCTAGTAAAGATAAAAAGACAGATTAGTATTCAAACAATAGTCGGCCGTTAGAGAAAACTAAATTTACTTTAGCACAATGAGCAATTACATTATCAATTATTAGCATCGCGTGTCGCTAGTTTTTCTTTTCAAGTTTTTGTTGTCTGAGAAAGTCATCGAACTTTGTACACCGCAAAAAACTTACCCAACCAAAATAAGTACCTACAGAGAACAATCTTAAAGATTAAAAAAAATCATTATCTACAGAATATAAAAAAATAGATCTTATTTATACTAAGAGTTCAAACAAACGCGTACCCAATTTAATAAGGCTACAATAAATTCAAATCAAAAGCACGCCAGCTGATGGAATTATCTCATGCGTTTCATTAATCAATCGTTTTTATCAAACTTAATGAACAATTTCCGTGAAAGTTATTTTTAGTGCTACTGATACCGACAGGTTATTTATTGTAAGTTATCATAAACATTATGTATTTGAAAGTCCTCAATAATTAATTTGGCATAATTTTGAAGGATTCCAATTAAAGATGATGAAAAAATCTAACCTGAGATATGATAACATATTATTTATCTAGGTTTTGGGTAACAGAACTACAAACTGGTTTTTTCTACAATTTAAGATAGAAATTCTAAACGAAGACTACACTTTCACTACAGTAGATAAACAGACCATCAGTAAACAAACCAGCCTGCAGCTGTTTCATTAATAGCAATCTCATATCCACAGCTACTGAAAACGCATTTTTATCTGGCTGTAGAGTTGATGCGGTGTAATTAGAGGGGGGAACGGCGCCGCCGCCAGATTGCCTGCCAATTGAGTTATGTGCTGGCCGTCGGGGCAGGACGCATGGACTGAGGACGCCAATCGATAGCTACCGTACTGATAGATTCGCATCAATACGTGTTCGGTTGCATGTAGGTGTGGACAAATTAGCGTTGGAGGAGGATCTCGAACTGTTGGGACAGTAGAGCGTTGGACGATGTCTGGCAGTGTTTTGGTTTTGTCTTGTTTACCAGTCAACAATAGGTATATTATCATGGCTAGTGAGGACGAAGGATTTATCTTCGCTACGCAGCGGTCAGGACCGGTTTACGTCACTAAAAGTCTCAACACTCTAAGTAACAGACTTTGATAATTATATGTAAAAGATATCATTTTTAAACGTCACGATGCTTACAATGCATCATGGAAATCTTGACTTAAAACTATTACTACAACAAAATTTTAAATAGGGACATAATTAGTATACTTTAAATATAGTAGTAGTAATAAAGAATATATCGCAGCTACTTTCAATATAAAAAAGAAAAACAACAATACGTTGAACATTAAGACTCATTATTCAGTACATAAATCTTATCTAAATAACGAGCGTCTGGCAAAAAGAAATAAAGATACGGTGCTAGATTGGAACCCGGACCGAAGCAAACAAGCATCACGTGAGACTTTACGTAGCTAATAACGAAATGAGAAGCAAGTGAAGCAAGAAATATTGTTCAGCAAACGAAAACATATACCCACTTTCTTAAGCATTGCTTAATGTACACCGGCCTTAAAATTTAAGTTAGAAAAATATAACCAACAATCGTATCATTATCACTGCCATCAAGTCAGTCTTTAATTTACACAAGTTTAGTTGATCCATCATCAAAAATTCAATAATAAGCGGTAAGCCACATTCGTATTCCAAAAGTCGCTGAGATCAAACTGATCACAAATTGTATGGCCTATTGACAAATCAATTTCAACGAAGGTCTGTATCTCAGGATGAATAGCCAGCATATGACGAGATAATGTATGGAGGCATAGACTCATCGCGATGTATTGCCGGAAATTACAATGGCGTACAAACATGGCCGCCTATAGTGATTATAGTAACTATGAATTAATAATGCTATGTGCTGATTGTTTTTCATTGTCGATAATATAGTATCTATTTGCCTTTTATGTATAAATAGGTGTGACATCTTCGAGTCTAATCCTACGCTTGGCTTCAATAGGCAATAATAAAAAAATATATAAAAAAGAGAAAGAACAAAAGAAATGAACATGAGAAGAGACAAAACACAAATAGTGTGAGTATGAATGTAGATGGACGAAAGGGGAGAGGAAGACCAAAGAAGAGATGGATGGATTGTGTGAAAGTTGATATGAATGAGAAGGGAGTGATTGATAGTATGACAGCTAACAGAGAAGAATGGAAGCGAAAAACATTGCCCCGACCCCAAATAGATTGGAAACAGGGCAGGAAGAAGAAGAAATTATAGACATGTCTTGTCAGCGAATGGTAACAATTTATTAAATTACTACGAATTATTTGAATAAATTCAAAAGAATACATTGAAGTGGTACTATTTAAACGTATGTACTTGATAAACAATGTTTTGAAAACATTGCTCAAATTTTTCAAACAATATTTGATAAGTTCTAAGGGGACTATGTCCAGGACGTGCCAGTTTTTCAACTACGAGTAAAAGATGCTAAATTACTGGCAGACGAAAATAACATTAAAGGCCTAAACATAAAACAACCACAGTTAGATCCAGTTTTATATCAAAACTAGCCCGTTGTAGGACAAGTAACATTTAACCTACATGTGTTAACCTCTCAGTCATTTGATAACAAGAACATAATGCAGCGTTAATCAGATGTATGTGGAAGCTTGTTTATACATTAAAACACTGATACACATATTATATGTGCGTAGCGGTGGTTGAAACTATAAGAGGAGTGATCCGTGTAAACTTAACAGATTGATATACCTAGATACAACAAAAAAAATAAGGTTTTTATTTGAAATGGAAGAACAGTTATTCAAGATCTGTCAAAATGGAGGATAACATTGAATAATTTTGCTATATGTTTATCTTCTTTATATTTATGATACATGTTTACTTAATTACTATATCTATGTATTAATATCATAAAAAATATTAAAAATATGCTAATTATTGATAACATGTTTTCTGATATTCGTAAAAGTACAATAATAAAAAGCTTGGTGCAATCGGCTGTAACTCGCATTACGTACTACGGGAACGGGAATTGGTGTATGAATGCAATAAGACGATGACTATGATCATCAGCAATCATCTGTCAGATAAATTGGCTTCATGATACAAAACTGATAAGTCTGATAAGCTTGCAGATAATACCTACACGTATACCGTTAAAATTGAGACAATCAATGAAAATTCACACCTAGAATAATTGGTGTTTGATAAATCTAACGACTGGAACGTACCTGTTACACTACCTAGAAATTAGATTCTTGCGAATAGATCAAGTATTAGCAAAGCAGAAATATCTTCTAGTTTAGTTTCAATCTACCAAAGGTGTGCAAGTGCATTGCCCTATCCAAACTGTGGAAGACAGCCCTGTTCAGTTTGTATAGAGTTTGCGGACGCAATGGGAACGAGCAAACATGTTTATTTGTGTCAGCCCAAACGACGCCAGTACGCCACATAACCCGCTTGTAAATTGTAATTACCACAAAAAGCTTGATTAACTTCGCGTAACCATACATGACTTGTTAATTGTCAATTAGTCACTTGCGTAACTAGCATGCATAACTATGCGTAACCACAAGTAGATATTTAACTTTAGAAAAATGCTTTATTATTTGTCCAGTAATCGCCGACATAGTTTTGTTTGAACGCTGTGTGCTGTGGTCAAGTATAATTGTTCAAGTCATAAAGAACACACTACCGTTCTTTTCAATTATTTTTATAAATGGTTAATACTAACCAATCCGTATACAAAAAAAAACGAAGTAATTGTAAAATACTTCTTGTTGGTTATAGATCGATGAATATTATTATAGTATCCACCTGTAATGATATTGTGAAATATCAGTCAGTCTACGTAATGATGATTTATCAGTACAATCATAATATTAATTACAACAATAATTTAAAACATAATAGTTTTGTGAATACAGTAAAAACTAATGCATAGAGTAATACGCGAATTCATTACTGCTGTAATTAACACACATATCAATCAAAATTCCCATTATTAATCATTTGTATTGTATTTTCAATGGTTGTCGGAGTGTTTTATGTTATGGCTTTTTGAGTCATAAGATTATGTAAATGATATGAACGCCCACTGCTATGGGCCTAATAATTCCTTGTAATGGTAACATGGTTCTTTTCAATTAGTCTAGTGTCAAAACAGTCTGTAACATTTCTTTAATATACTAGCTGTGTGTTTCACTGGTTAAAAGAACTATCGAGCTCAAAGATACATATTCGAAATTTTTAAATTTCTAGTTCCAATAAGGGCAATCAATACTCTTCAGTTGAACAATTTGTATACAAGTATAAATAATTAATCTGTCAATAAATTTAGTATCTCTCGAAGAGACCATAATATGATTTTTGTGAAAAAAGTCATGCAAGTGAGTTTTGTTTTTTTGTTACGCTTTAACACTAAAACGGCTGAGCCGATTTGCCGGGTGCGTTGAGTAATTCCCTTGAGACGCAGTTGAACCCGCGGGAAACATCTAGTACATGCATAAAAAAGAGCCTCGACGAGTGGCGATGTAAAAGAAAGCTTCAGGCGTATTCAGAGCTCTAAAATTAACCTAATGACTGGCTAATCTTGTACCATGTACGCGACATAACCTACTTAAAAATAAGAAGTGCTCGTATATTAAGTAACCCGCACAATAAAACTAAATGTAACTGAAACATTTAAATGTAACACAGCCGTAACATTAACGCCAGATCTTACTCCTAAGTAGAATTGATGATGATTAATGTCGGACATATCTCAGTTATTATTACAAACTCGGTTCAAGATGAAAGTGGTACACACAAAATTAGAACCGGCTTACACATGGAGCTTTGCAAATACCAGTACTGGGAACAGCTTTGATGTTTTAAACTAATGATATAGAATCATTAGTATTGCTATTTCTTTTCTAATTAGGTAGGAGGTGGCTAATGATATCAGAACTCGCACGCTTGTGGGCGTAGGAAATTTACGATGGAAAGTTAGTTTGAAAATAACTGCATTTCTGTAATTTCAACTCTTGTTAAGGGTACTTTAATAACGCTCTGTTGATGCTCAACAGTTTTATAGTTCGCGATGAAATTATATACAAAACTATTCTTCCGCCAACGGCTTTTCCCACGTCAGCTATACGAATTCAAATTAAAAATGACAAGATCATACATACCCCCCTTTTTCACCCCCTTAGGGGTAGAATTTCGGAAAATTCTTTCTTATAGTATGTCTACATCATACAAAGAACACACCGTTTATGTTTCAGGTCTCTACGATTAGCAGTTTAGGCTGTTCCTTGATCCGTCAGTCATTCAGGATAAAGCATTTTATATGACTACGTATGAAATTATTTACACTGTATTTTACGTGCTATATATTGACAAATATAGCTACAGTAAAACTGACAACGAATGCATGTTATTAAAACGTGTCGATTATGTACCATAGCTTGATAACGACTTATGTAGGGACATCCATAAATTTATACTGATGTTAATTTCAGAATAACTTTATCGATCCATGAAAATATTTACACTCTTCACCGATCTAAATACTAGGCGTGTCCCGGAACTCTGCCATTGCGTATTTAGTACTATTTTTAATACGCTTTTATTAGCTTGGGTTGTATTATATACACGCTTTTTTTACAATAAAATCTTTTTTTCTTACACTATTTTTAATTCAAATTTATTAAATTTTATTTTCTATTTTTAGTTGGATTTTCTATAAAAGCGTATTTTTTTTAGTTTTTAGTAATTTATACTTTATACTAATATAATAAAGCTGAAAAGTTTGTTTGTTTGAACGCGCTAATCTCAGGAACTACTGGTAAGATTTGAAAAATTCTTTCAGTGTTGGATAGTCCATTTATTGAGGAAGGCTATAGGCTATTTATCATCACGCTAAAACGAATAGGAGCAGAGCACCACTATTCCACGCGGACGAAGTCGCGGGCAGAAGCTAGTAGAAAGTACTTGTACTTTTATTCTTCTTGTACTAATATTATAATGCGAATGTGAGTGTGTTCGTCAGGCTTTCACGGTGAAACGGCTGCACTGATTTGGATGAGTTTGATACGGAGATAGGACTCTGGAGACGGTTATGGGCTACTTTTTGACCGGGTGCGTTAATTAGTTCCTTCGGGACGCGGGAAAAACCGAGGAAAACAGCTAGTTTCAGAATAAAAAGCAGTTAATAGGTACTAATTTCCATGCTCACATGTCGGCCAGTGCGTACACCTAACCAAGGGTGACTGAAGGGCGCATTGGCAAGTATTTTTTTCAGTTATTTATTCCATAAATAACATACGTTTTGAATAAAACTCATTGGTTATAGCCGGGAGGAAGGGTAAACAAGGAAAACTTGTAAAAAGTAAAATTTCCATTTATTTAATGCGCCATCGTTCTTTCTAGGGCCATTGAGATGGGGAACAGTTATGCTTTTCTCCGCTGCAAGCTATATAAGATGATATGATAATAACACGGGACTGTCAAGCTTGGTATGGCAATATAAATGATGAAAGGATGAATGTTCGCAATTTCTAGACAATTGATTACAATGCACATCACGTTGTATGACGGTTTTACCTGAGTAAGTCACACGCAGTGACTTAAGTTTTACGTCAATCTAAATTGCACTTGTAATTACGATACATAATTTAAAATGAATCGATATTGGACTGCTTCAATTTTTTACACTTAAAACCAAACATGATATTAAAAAATCAGGAACAAATATGTTGATATTAAGTGAATTAGTTTCACAGAAAAATTTCTACCACCAAGAATTTACAGCAGAGTTAGAATTCCTCGAATATAAACAATAATGGCCACTTACAAGAACCTAAGATTCCTTTCTCTCTAGTTAGGAAAAGTTTACACAAAATGCACTTGAGAAACAAATAGTCGGGAGTTATAACTATAAAATGTTAGTGGCTTCGAAGCGGTTCGAGGTAAGCCAGACGCTAACAAAATAAAATCGTTCTGAAGCTGTAAAACGTAGTTTCGTACCAAAATAAACTTAACATTTTTACGAAATGAAAGCTCAAAAGTGTGCGATAACATTTGAAATGATGAAATAAAGCAAAAATTTCCCCACTTTTCTGAAGTAAAATTGTGTAATTTTTAGGGCAGTAATTGTAATGCCTTTTCTACTGAAAAAAGTTGTTGCATGTTACCTTTTAAAATAACTTTCTTTTTGTTTATTCTGATATTGAATTCTCTTAATGTATCTAAATAAAGACCAAACGGGTTTCGTACTTAGTTTGTTATTTACTAACTACATAATATATCGTGGTGTTATTTGATCCATAATTAGTGTAATTATAAATTTTACCTGGTTGAGAATGGTTATAACTGCGTGTTTTACATATCTATCAAATCAAGGGTATTCTGTATCTTGTTCAAAAACCCATCATGAAATTGAATTACTAATCAGCTTTGTTCCCAATTTCTCATCACATTTACTAAAACCCTAAATTACTGATAAAATAAATATAGTATAAATTGTAGAAAATCGAAAATAACGAGACATCTGTTTGGACATAGAACTTCATTAGTAAAACAAAACTTTAAAGCCAAAAACATTTATCTCGAATATTCATAAAACACTGACAAAAACAATTAATTTATAATCCTGAATATTAAAATTAATCTAGTTTATATTCATAGAAGTTTGAATTTCAATATTATTCGAATTCTGAAACCATGAGGCCGTTTCCAATTTATCAAGCGGTGGTGCTTTCAAAGTTGAACTTTTTATTTTACATCAATAGCCTGGATAATAATATAAAAAACATAACCCTTTCCTTGCAGTCGGGTAAAAATAGAAAACATAAACCTACGTACGGCGTTACACTTTTGAAACTCATATAGATAAGACCTGAAATTTATAAATAATATGAAAAAAAAAGAATGAAAATACCTACTTGGAAAAGAATTGCTGCAAAAAAAATATATATATACATACTTATATACATATACATACTTGTATATATATATAGGTGTAGGTAAGTAATGCTTCAAATAGAATAGACCCTGAGGAACAACATAGGCTACTTTTTACCCGGGTGCGCTAAGTAGTTCCCTCGGGATGCGGGTGAAACCGCGGGAAACAGCTAGTATGAAATGGAATGCGAATCAACCTAATCCAACTAATACGTCTGTTTCAATTTTCAGAAAAGTGTTTTTCTAACTACTTAAACTGCATGTGCTCTGGGGCTGTACCACCACGTGTTTTGGCAACCACTATTCAAGTTTGAGAGTGTGACACAGCTACTAACGTCGTTTAGCTCCGTCTCTTTTTCATAACGACAATAAAGAGGAGGAACCTTATTGACTAACATCAAAGATTTCAATGAGAATTCATTATTGAAATCGCCATCATTTTCTCTCTCATTACTTTTCTGTTATACAATAATTATTCTTGTAATAACGAAACGGTCATGCCACATATTTTGACTAAGGTGGAGTTTGTGAAGTTAGGACTTGTAGAGTTAGGGCGTGTAGAGTTAGAAGCTCGGCTCTACATAAGATCTGATCAACTTTTTGACAGTGCGAATAATATGGTCTCGTCTTGGCAATGTTTTAAAATTTTACATGAAAATGTTTTTAGTAGGATATTTTGTAGTGCTTACAGCTAACTACACACACACACACACACACAAGTACACTTAAAATCCTGCATGTCAGTCTGGAAAAACTTCATTCACAAGCAAAATTAGCTGTCATCTAACACATACACCTACTCTTCTCCTCTAAATAATTTTAATATCCTTGTCCATTAATCTAAGTAAATTCTTGACAGTAACTTCGAATCTCAACTTAAGTTATTAACAGATGGCCTCGGAGTTTCCGAAACCAATTTATGTGAGTTTCAAGTGGGGGTTTCAAGGGACTCTGAAAATACCCTATGGTATGTTCGGGTCACAAACATTACCCACATAATGCAGTGTGAGTGCTCCATGTTATCTGTGAGAGGGTAATAGAGGGCACAGCTATCGCTCAGGGCAGCTGTTAGTTTAAGAGATATAGACAGTTACGGCTGTGTAGCCGACGGCGGCTTCCGAAATGGTGTTATGACGAATTGACGACCGAATAATGTTCAACTTGATTCCGTCTAAGGAATTGTTGATGATGATTTTGATTTTATGGTAATAGTTTTCTTGGGTGGTCATGATTATTTAAGCTACTATTCAATAAGATCGTTTCCTCTATCAGACATCCACGCAGAAAACAATTTGGTTACATAAATATCTTGGAATATAACAGGAAAATGAGACTAGTAATTATTTATTGTTCCAAGTGTATTTACTTTCAAGATTTTCAAGCAGTTTTGCTTGAACAACGATGTTATTTAGTGGTATTTCTACGAACTTTGGCAATACTGATTTCACACAGATTCGGATGCAAAACTCAAGTTGCGGTTATTTTAAGTTATTTTACCAAGTAACATGATATTATAAATATTCAAGTATTCTTATGAAAACGTGTGTCCAGTTTTTAATAAAATAAGTATAATCGAAATCTGAAGAACCAACCTTTGACTGACTGACTGATAAGCTGTTTAAAAGAATCTTACCGTCGCGTTATGAATTTGGAAATACGTAGCCACACAAACGAGTTGTTATGCTAAAGTTTCCTTGAACTTTTCAATCGATTAGAGTAGATATTCCGTAAGTCGAATGTTGTCGAATGTTGAATGATTTTGTGTCATTAGTGACGATGGCAGTAATTTCCACACGTGTGCCATGCGCCCACGGGTGTCAAGAGTCTATCTATTTTGATTAATTATTCGGCCTCCAACTAATATTATATTAGGTAAGCAGCTCAACATTCACTTCTCATGTAGTTAGATATATAGGGTTGCCATAACTTCTAGAAATCAATACGGGACGTTTTCGTTTCCGATGCACAAAGTCCGACAAGCGGCTTTTCTACTACACCGTACATATCAGGCATTTGAACATTGTAATCTCAATCATATCAAAAGTATGAAATAAATTAAATAAAAAATCAAAATGATTGAATCAAACTTTTTATTTGTCGAAATACGGGACATGTAGTAATACGGGACGGGGTAGTACAATACGGTGACAGTCCCGTTTATACCGGACGTATGGCAACCCTATATATAGCTTATAACATATTTAACGCCACACTGACAGACAATGCAAAAACTATTGTTTTGGATACTTCAACACAATGTTATTAAACATATACCCCAGCCAAGCTTAACACAACAATTAAAATGAGGCTGGACACTTTTTTGTTAAATCAATTCTTGTATCGAAAATACTCAAAACACATCAAAAGCTTTGACTTTTGCTCAGTTATCAACTGAATATTCTAGCGAAACGAAATGTTTTGTTTCATTAGTTCTTTCAAGCTGAAAACCTTGATGTTTTATCGATCTCATTAAGCGTGGGCCGGTGGACCCGAAGGTCGATGGTCCCATACCACATTAAATAACATGCAGGCCAAAAGTAGCTCACATAACCTTTGAGCAATGCAGTAATATCATTAAAAACATTACAAAAAGGATACTGGAATATGATATAAATAAGATACATTCATATAAGGAAGTAGCTAATATAATCTAATACGCCTATAAACGAAGCAAACCATATTTCTTGAGCGCTCTATAAATGGAAAAAGACCAAGGCTTTAGTAACCGTTTAGGTACGGGCAGAAAATATATCTAACTTGAACTAAGTATTTCTAGGAAATGTTACTAACGATATTTTAGATACAAAAGCTGACTCTGTAGGAGACAAACAGATATGCAAAGTTCTTAATGAAGTGGCTTTTAAAAATACCAAATAAGAAGAAGCAAAAGTTAAATTAGATTCAGATAAGAATCAATCATCGCGGAGAGTCGGTTTTGTGGACTCGTCTCCGGATTAACTCGGGTAAGACAACAAAGGCGTAATTATAAAGTGGCCAGCAATTTGTTATTGGATCTAGTAATTAATCAGCATCTCCGCTATGTTGAGAGTAAGCTTGTGAATTTAATCGCCTACCATTCATTACCGCGAAGGCGTCCATCGATTTATCAACGTTAGTTTTACGGAAGGATAAGCCCTTTGCGCGAATACAGTTGCGCTGATTTTACTTGCCAAGAAATATCTGTAATTAATCTCAATTTTAGATTTGAGTTTTGCATATTTTAAAACAGCTACAAGGATTTTCTCTTCATTTTCTTACAGCGTGGTTGTTCATAAATATCCGGGCTTCCGAATCAATTTCCGAAATGTAGCTGTTCACAAAATGATATACAACCTGCGAGAGCATTTAGTTTGCTTTTTAATTATATCATTAACAGCACAACAATAATTGGATATAAAAGTAAGGACAATGGTAAATAAAGAACAGTATTATCGTCCCGGGCAAATGAGACCGATAAACTTATAATGACCACCTGAATAGTGGCGAGCATTGTTTTCACAACTCTTTGAACGAATGCCAATAGACAGTTACACCACTTGCCCTCAAAGTTCTCACTAATATCGACCTTATTGCTACTGCATAAGGAACACAAATAACAACACTCAGTAAATAATTGCGAGGCATGTACATTGTGTAGAGCGTTATCAATTTGTATCGATGTGGAAAATAACAATGTATAATAAACACGTGAAAAGATACTGTATATAAATATACCGCGCGAATCAGTAAAATACACCGTTTTAATTAAAAGGAAATAATTGATTTAAATACTACAGTTCTCTCTTTAGTCTCAGTCTTATACCTTCATGCAAGATAAAATATTGCGCTGTAATACGCCAGCAATAAACTACAAGAAACGTCAAATGTCCAACAATTTAAACTGTATAGACATGATTTACTGTATGACATACGTGTCACTGTATTTGTACCATTATCAACCGCTTGAAGTCAATAAACTGTCTACTTACTACAATAGTGTATTGATAACAAGGGCGTTAAATACATTTACTCGGTTTAGTGCACGACTACAGAACTCTTCCCTTTAAGAACGACGCTTTGACAATAACAATAAAAAATAAATAAAAAAACATATAGACGAAGTGAGAACCTCCTCCTTTTTTGAACTCAGTTAAAAATAGAGAACCTTTGTCAGTTCTCGTCAATATTTTTAATTTTATCACTAGAAGAATAAAGTAAGACTTAATTAAACAAAGTTATAATAACGCAGCATACCTTATAAACGAACTATTGTTAACGTTCCAATGTGTAGTTAATTAAATATAAAAGCATACAATAGGCTTAAGGATATGAGTAAGAAAAGCAACAGAGCTCGTAGACGGTGTTTGTAAAACAAAACAAGGACGAAGTGTACGCGACAGCGGCAACTGTGTTGAGAAATCTAATGGAACTGTTCATGAGAATTTATTGCACCAATCAATTATTGAATCGGACCTATGATATGCAATTGCAATACAACATCTTGATTGAGATGCAAAAATTTAATGTAAAATGCTTGAAAACCTCCATTCATCAGAAATCAGATCAATGTAATAAAGTCGATGAACTGATTCTAGAACTTTATAAACAACGAACATCTAAGGCATAAATATGTAGAGACATCTAATGTGAAGACGCCAAGACAGATAGCAATGAAACCAGAACAATACCCACACAAAGACAATGGAAGAAAATTTAACGTAACAGAGAACAGAACGGTGTTGACTAAAAAAGGAAATGCGGCTTTAATTGAAATAACAATAAAGTAAGTGACTCAACACAGGCAAGATACAATTTCTAGCCAGAATTTCGTCAGTGGTACACCGATATTGATTAACAAAGAAGTTTGGCGCCAGGAAATAATAAAATTAATACGATAGATGCAGTAAAATAGTAATAGTAATAGTGTTGTGTAGGTGCGGAAGTAAAACCTCATAGCGAAACCACAATTTCTGGTTTCTTTAGAAGTCGGCTTGTAAGTAGGAAACTTTATTTGCGATAATTGCTTATTTCAAGATGAACTTAGCTAGTTGGCGATAAAGCCAGAAAGAACTAAGATATAAATAATTGTAAGAATCATTAGCCTAAGAGTTGTCTTCCCGGATGAATCATAGACTGTATAAATGTCATGATATTTTGGTTAATAAAGTGATGTATGATAGCATTATATACGGGCGTGATTTTAAGCTTAAAACAATTGTTAGCACTTTAAACTAGTATATTTATTTGTCAGAAATTTACCTCTCATAAAATTCCCAGTTTCTTTTCAAAATACACGTTGAAGAGTCTTCATTACCTGGAAAAAATGAAATTTCTTTATAATAAATTACTCAAGTGTTTTTAACTTTCTTTCTGATACTACCGTCTGGTTTTTCGGTCAGACAAGGACATTTATATCGACTACAGTATTAAAGAGAATTTGAGACCCTTTTACATAATTTGTTTGGTTAACTTTCAACGTGACTTTCAGCAAATAAGTTAGAACAGTAGTAAACAATTGAATTTCTATCCTAAAACTTGTATAAACCAGTAATTGTTTTACGAAGAAAGGTCTACCCACTTGTTATACGTATGTTTTTACAGCAGAATAAATTTTCAGGTTTTGCTTTTTTGGTAACTCAATGTTTAATACGAGTGAAGTCACTAACATCTAGAATTCATGTTCATACATTTGTATCAATTATTCCTTGTGTAAAAACCGATTTAAACTCTTGAAATCTAAACATCATAAATTATGTTTTTGCTGTATCTGATTGAATCAATGATCTGTTCTCCGTGATCGACTATATCTATGATTTTAATGCCCACATTAATTTTTACTACACGAGACTATCAAACGATAACAATTTTAATAGAAGATTGATAAATGTTAGCCATATTAAATTGTATGCGGGTTATAATTCCTATTAAGCTAATGGACATTAGTTAACATTTATTGCAGCATGGGCGACTGTTTCCTAACAAGACCACTTTGCCTTATTACTGTTATCCACTATGATAATAGAATAACGTTTTACCTTTATGATTTTAGATAACCAGATTACAACGGCCTTTATTTTTTTGTCTGTCTGACCTACCTTTTAAAAAATCTTGACATTTGCGTATAACCTTTTAAGATGCTTGTGTTGTGAGTGGTTTTTGTTTTTTTATTATTATTTGTATCAGTAGAAGTTTTCTTGTTACGTTTAGTACCTACTAATTGAAATTATTTTGTTCACATATTCCGATTTGTCGATATCTTTGCAACCGTAGGTTTTTTTTTTTTCAAAATTTATCCATTTGTACTCATTTAGTGAACCTACTTTAACTTTACCCTTCAACCAAGCAATTACCAAAGGTGTTTTTGCATCGTGTGCCAAATAAGCACACCATACATTCAGTTTCGTAACTAATATCTCGAGTATAATTAAATTCAACCTTAAGTTTTCGTATACGCAAAGCTGTTGTGTAATTAGCTTAAATTTGAAATGTGAAAGCTGTTTGTTCAGCTTATTCTGTTAGCTTTAATGTTTCCTCGGTTATCTAGCTTAGACAAGATATAATTACCTTTTCCCTGCAAGTTTTATTTAAGTTTCGCTTTTCCATTTAGAATCAAGTGGGTGTTAGCATTTGTGGTGTTAGCAGACCAAAATTATATCTCGCAGACTTCTCATCCAATGCAATCTTAGTAACAGATCAATTTATGTAACCATCTACGAAGTTTACTATATACGTGGAATATAAAGAAAAATAATCAGTTTCTATACAAGATTGCTTTGAATTCAAATGTAATTACTACAGTAGCAATAGCATTATTATCACAAAGTCTACGGCCTTGCCTAGTAATTGCTAGGAATTGTGATGCTAATATATTCCAGTTGTCCTGGATAAACAGTCATTGCATTTTATTGAAACAGTTCGTGACTATATTAAATTAATTTACGTGAAAGAAGTCCAGTGATTGGTTTTCCCATTAATTTGTAAGCTAGTGTAATTACTATAGTCAGTTCATAGATATCTTCTGATAGGTAGTGGTCAGCAAACGGAGTGTCAATTAAATTTTAATGTTAAGAGTAAAGTTAGATATCTTATTAATGATTTTTCTAGTGCAGTGGTTCTCAAACTTTTTAAATGACGGAACCCTTTTGGGAAGCAAAATACTTGATGGAACCCTACAATAAAACAATTGTTTTTATAAGTGTATTTTTTATTAATCAGCATAATAAAAGTACAATCTAACAGTTACTAATTATTATTTACTTCACCACTTGGCAACGACAACAATAGAAAACATTAAAAAAGAAAAAATCTAACTAGTGGGAGGTATGAAACTGTTTTTTATTTTTCATCAATTGGTTGATATCAGGTTTGATGGAAGAAAGTTGGAGTCTCATATCAGCTTCGGCGTCCAGTCTATTGCGATATTTTGTTTTCGTGGCTGCGTAGGTAGAGAATCCTGTTTCGCACAAATATGTAGTTGGGAACGGGAGCAGAATATCCAGAGCCATTTGGCCAAGCATTGCATATTCATCTTGGATTCTGCACCAAAAATCATTGAGAGGCGTCGTTTTGAACAGTGACTCCATACTTGTGTCTGATGACATTTCTAAAAGAGATTCATATATCTCGTTTGACATGTTTTCAGGCTTTTCCAAGTTGGGTAAAAAAGGATTATGAATCCATGAATTCACTTTAATTTTTGTATTGTGTTCTTCGGGAAAATACTTTTCAAAAGATGCGCGCATCGAACTGAGATATTGGACCAATTCAAATACATCATCTTCAAACATTACTGAGTCGTTTTCGCTAACAAACTCACTGAGTAACGTAAAGCTTTCTATTTCTTTCTTACCAATGCAAATGATCCAAAAATCTAATTTTCTTTTAAAAGCAGTTATTTTATTATAGGCCTGAAACAC
Organism: Pyrrhia umbra; assembly: GCA_963891755.1. Lineage (NCBI taxonomy): Eukaryota > Metazoa > Arthropoda > Insecta > Lepidoptera > Noctuidae > Pyrrhia > Pyrrhia umbra. Next base: position 4,604,100 of record OY982935.1, read on the forward strand.
TGTTGTCTGTTTACCTTGCAACGATAAATTCAATTCGTTAAGTTTTTGAAAGATATCCGCCATAAAAGACAATCGGAACAACCAAGTTTTATCATACAAACGGTCCTTCAAATTAAAAGAAGTATCTGCTGAAAGAAACATTTGTAACTCGGCTCTAAGTTCAAATAGCCTTGTTAAAGTTTTACCCCGAGACAGCCATCGCACTTCTGTATGGAGCAGCAGTGTTTTATGTTTGCTGCCATAATCTTCACACAATAATGAGAACAATCGGGATTGTAGTGGTCGTGATTTGATAAAATTAATTATTTTTACCGCTTCATCCATAACTAATTTTAGATTAGACGGCATTTGCTTCATCGCAAGTGCTTGTCTATGCAGAATACAATGACTGGAACTACAATTACGCGCTTTATTTTTAATTCGTGACACTGCTCCTGCTGTTTTACCTGTCATCGCCTTGGCCCCATCTGTACAAATGTCAATGCAATTGTTCCAACTGAGATTATTTTCTTCAAAAAATATATTTATTTTATTAAAAATTTCTTCCCCGGTAGTGTTTGTAAGCAGCGATGAACACATAAGCATGTCTTCTTCAAAAGAACTTTTATATGGATATCTCACAATAACCAGCAGGATAGCCAAACCAGCGACATCAGTCGACTCGTCCATTTGCAAGGCGAATCGTGTATTTTGTAGACGTGTAACTAGTTCTTGTTTGACGTAGCTTGCCAGATCATGGATTCGTCGTGAAACAGTATCGTTTGATAGCGGAACATTAGAAAGATGTTTTGCAGATTTTTCATCGAGCATACATTTTGTTATGTCTAATACACATGGTTTTATTAATTTCTCAGCGATAGTATGCGCTTCACCTGCTTGTGCAATGCGATAGCTAACTAAATATGATGCCTCCGTGGCCTTTTCGTTGATAGTTTGTGTTACATGCATAATATTTTTTTGACTTTCTAATAACTGATCTTTTTTGCGAACAAAAAATTCTTTATTCTTGTCTTTAGACTCGGGGTGTACAGTTTCTAAATGTCGGCGCAATTTGGCAGGTGCCATGGAACTATTAGGAAGCAGTTTACTACAGAGCATGCAGAGAGGTGAGCCGTTGGAATCAACAAATCCGAAACTGATATAAGATTCATCATACTTCCTTCTTTTCGTCTTTGAAACCGTCGAGCTTGACGTCGTGGCATCATCTTCTGAATCGGTGGTTGCTATATTCTCCGCGCGCACTGCTTTTGAACATTCAGCGTCATTAGAAGATGTTGTTGCAACACGTTTAACACCTTTAAGCCAACGTTCCATTCTTCTTTATTTATAATGTTACACGTCAGGATAGTGGGGTTTAAATAATCCACAATCGTTACTGCGTATAAGAGACTAAATTTAGTACCTACGGTGAAGAAATGTACAAAACTGAGACAACAGAATACAGCAGGCAGTAAAACAATGAACACTAGTTTCTCGCTAGCGAGCTTGTAAGTAGGCAGTAACTTATCGCTCCGAACGCTAATCGTCAACTGACGACGGGCGACGCTTTTATACTTAGTCCTAGGCCCGTATTAATAAACCGATATCAGCGTAAGAGTCAGATCTTAAGAGCTGGTTTGAGATCCCGGCATATTAATAAACAAAAGTTAAGATGCGGTTTAATACTCTGTCATCACCTGAGATCGTGTTGTTTAATAAACGATACTCGAGTTTCAAGAGCGGTATTAAGATGCGTCTCAAGATCATAATAGTTGAGTCCAGTCGATCCATGACTTAAGATCGTGAACTTGTAGTGGCGGGAACTATGGAAGTCGAAAATATTACTTCCGAAATCAATATTACGATGAATAAGACTATTATGATAATATTTTATGGCCTTTTCAATTTCGATTACCTATAGTTTATTCAAGGGACGCGACAAAACCCTTCGAATTACCTCCGCAAAACTTAAAATAAACGATTTCTATTTAACCAAGAATCAGTACTATATACTCATATTCTTTATTGCGTTCCACAATGTACAGATAAGATGTAAATATATAAAATAATATAAAATAGTAACAATCATGGACCCTGATGGGCACACCAAATAGTAGGAGAGAGGAAGACGTGGTAGATATATACCTAAATATTTTTAGGTAGTATGCTTTCTTACGAGGAATATCATAGTTTATTTATTTTATTTTATTATTGAAGTTTTATTAAGTATATTTTATAAATTATTATATAGGTACATTTATCATTAATATTTTTATTTATATACGTATAATGTATCATTGATAAGAACTAATTTGGTGAAAAGTAATATGATAACAAAGGGGCTGATATTTGATTCCATTTTTTTCAAATATTTATGTCGGAGCGCAGAGCGGGTAAGGTAGTGGTTGGTTGGCTCAGGGGCTCACAATCATCGTCAGAAGGGTAATTATCAATTAGATCGTTCATTATGTAACTGTCTGTCTACTCTGTGAATGAACTGTCTGTACACGTTGTGGGCAAAGGAAACGCGCGAGGCAAGTACAAATCACTATAATCACAATCACTTGTTACTTAAACTTATTTAACAATATTGTTCACTAATTATAAGAGTCCACATATAACTAATAATCTAGGTTTCTTTGTTAAATGAATTAGAAGGGCGAAACGAGTCCACAGGTCGCGCTCAGTCTATCTCGTGGTCTGAATGCAACTCACTGACCAACTGAATGATTAACTCAATTGCACTGAATCAACTTTATGAGCCAACTGCCTCGAATCAACTGAATAATACGAATGAATCCTGATCCAGGCTGCTCTGGTATTAAATACCTTATCGTCTCAAAACATTCTCACGGGAAAGCTAAACCGACCCCCGGCCACGTTCGACGCAATTAAGATCACGTCGTCGCCTTTCTTATCCAAAACAATTATTCATTACTAAATTTAAACAATATCAATAAGTTATGGGCGCTTAACTATCGAGGACCACCATGATCTTGAGAGCTTGACGAGGTGCGACTAACACCTGCGTCGCACGCTGATAAGGACTGGGCGAGGTGTGAGCTGACACCATCGTCTCGCGCCGACACGGCGATCCTGACTTTCACACGTCCTCGTGTGCTGCAGAATTATCACCTGCAAAAATTACAACCTTCCTTGTAGGAACCGTTCGGCTATCCTGCCGACTACTTAAATCACAGAATGCCGCATCTCTACAGTTCAGAGACTTACAAAACAAACTCAACAAAGAACAGTTCAGTCGTGTCTAAAAACACAAAATTCAAATTCAATCAATATTGATAACGTGATAAATTTTTCAACATGTTCCGTTACGGCTTCCATAAGCCACGGCAACACCACAGTGACAATGACTAGGAACACAATCCATACGTCACAGCACCAACAAAACCAAGCTCACCACGGAGCGTACCGTCCACGCACCCTCAACCCAATACCGCCGCACAGTCTCCGACCAGCTAAACTGGGTTAGGAATATGACCTACGACCGGATAAAGGGAATAGGTCGTGAAAACGGAGCACGACATCACAGTCTGCACCCTCAACCCATTACCGCCGCACAGTCTCCGACCAGCTAAACTGGGTTAGGAATATGACCTACGACCGGATAACAGGCGTAAACAAATAAATCACGTTACACATTTTCATAATTATTGCTTGCCACAGTAGTTAAACCTGACTGTTCCTCGTTATCGTCCTAATTATCTGAACTAATCTAGAGTTCTGTGGGGACGTCACATTCTAAGATCGCTCGTAAACGTTAATTATTTAACGTAAACGTTAACACTATCCAATGATTTTAAAACAATTACGACGTCACCGTTTTGGGTTCATAAAAATGATAAATGTGACTCGAAAATTTAAATAGAACCAATATGTCATTGTGTCATCAGGCACTACATGAAAGAGCAACTCAATTAAATAATTGTTAATAGAAACTTAACTCAAAATCTGATTAATACTCTGTACATCAGTATTTACAATACCACATAAGGTACCACACGGGTAGCCACAGGCATTTTACGTTGGCCTGATATTTAAATAGCTATACTTTCTTTAATAAGAGAGCAATCAGCACCAGAATCAAAATAAAAATAATACAACCGTTATGGATGAGATGAGACGCGCCGATAAAGCAGAGATCAACACGATGCTGTCGCTCTGCAGCCGATGACTCCACCAGCAGCCGATGACTTTCCACCAGCAGCCGATGACTTTCCACCAGCAGCCGATGACTTTCCACCAGCAGCCGATGACTCTGTAATCACAGGCATTTTACGTTGGCCTGATATTTTAATAGCGATACTTTCTTTAATAAGAGAGCAATCAGCATCAGCATAAAAATAAAATAATACAACCGTTATGGATAAGATGACACGCGCCAATAGAGCAGAGATGAACACGATGCCGTCGCTCTGCAGCCGATGACTCTCCACAAGCAGCCGAAGAATCTCCATCAGCAGCCGATGACTCTCCATCAGCAGGCGTCTTCACTGGATACACTGGAGAAATGCTGCTCGCTCACATTTATGACTTCGCTTCTTGTTCTTCATTCTTATTTTCTTGTGTTTTGAATACGTTGTAATAGCAGCGCACGCAAATGTTCGTTCTATGCCCCAAATAATTTCTTCCATTGCAAATGTTTCTCATAACTTGAAAAATATCGCGGATGCACTCGCGGCGCGTATCCCACTTCTGATGTCGGAGCGCAGAGCGGGTTAGGGGTGGTTGGTTGGCTCAGGGGCTCACAATCATCGTCAGAAGGGTAATTATCAATTAGATCGTTCATTATGTAACTGTCTGTCTACTCTGTGAATGAACTGTCTGTACACGTTGTGGGCAAAGGAAACGCGCGAGGCAAGTACAAATCACTATAATCACAATCACTTGTTACTTAAACTTATTTAACAATATTGTTCACTAATTATAAGAGTCCACATATAACTAATAATCTAGGTTTCTTTGTTAAATGAATTAGAAGGGCGAAACGAGTCCACAGGTCGCGCTCAGTCTATCTCGTGGTCTGAATGCAACTCACTGACCAACTGAATGATTAACTCAATTGCACTGAATCAACTTTATGAGCCAACTGCCTCGAATCAACTGAATAATACGAATGAAATCCTGATCCAGGCTGCTCTGGTATTAAATACCTTATCGTCTCAAAACATTCTCACGGGAAAGCTAAACCGACCCCCGGCCATGTTCGACGCAATTAAGATCACGTCGTCGCCTTTCTTATCCAAAACAATTATTCATTACTAAATTTAAACAATATCAATAAGTTATGGGCGCTTAACTATCGAGGACCACCATGATCTTGAGAGCTTGACGAGGTGCGACTAACACCTGCGTCGCACGCTGATAAGGACTGGGCGAGGTGTGAGCTGACACCATCGTCTCGCGCCGACAAAGTTTAAATATTATGTAAACAAAGACCAAACACCGTTGACTTGTATTAAGTACAATCACAGATTATAATGCTGTGACGCCTAATCGCAGGCGTAGGTACCTATGCGTTTTGCTGACTTGTAAAATTCAATACTTTTTGAAAATAATATGCTTTTTCTGTAGTGAATAAAGATTAAATGTATGAATTATAAACATGCGATTAAATTTTCTAAAAATGTAATCGATATAAACTGAAAAAGAAATTTAATTCGTGCACACGCAGAGTTAAACATTATACTTCTACTAAGAAAGTACGAAAAGTAATGAACAAAAGATGAAATAGTTCGTTCATTGTGACGTAGAAAGTCTCAAGACCAGGGTTTCATTGAGTGTCGAATTACGAATCTTACGATCGTGGTCTTAAGCTCGGTATCACCTGAGATGCTGTTGATATGGGTTTATTAATTAGCGTCGACATTAAGATGCTGGTTCCATCTTGAGAACGTATCAACTGATGCCGGTCTTGAGATCGCGATTGAGACCTATCTATTAATACGGGCCCTAGACTCGATCTCAAATATTCTCGAAAATACTCGAGTCGGCACCTTTGATAAACAAAAAGGGAGGGTACGCGCATTCCACAGAACGGCAAACTTAGAGCGAACGGGTTGTACAAGTATAAAATTGTTGATACCAAACTTATGATATATTGTACCAGCTATTGTAACACATGTTTCTACAAATACAAATAAATAAATAAGTAACGTTCATAGCGTTTTGTCTCCGCGCGGCCGCGGAGTCCGCGCAGCCGCGGAGCGACCAGAGAGAGGTGTTTTGATTTTTTTTTCTAAATTCTTACGGAACCCCGACAGAGGTATCACGGAACCCTAGGGTTCCGCGGAACACACTTAGAGTATAGCTGTTCTAGTGGCTCAACAATACAGATAATGTAGGACTGAAATGAATTCCCAAATTAAAATTATAATCTCGACAACAATAGATCTTACTGTGGCGTATTATCAAATACAATAATAAAAAATATCTGAACAAAACCAACCAACACAGTCTACCTGGTCGTACAGTAAATTTAGTACACCTCAACGGGGAGGCTAGTCAATACAGTTCATAAATAACGTAATAGCATGCCGTGATATGTAAAATTTAACTCAAAGCATTGGAAAACACCGAGTCCATTTATGATATTGTTGGCACTACGCCTACGGAAGGAGTGCCAAATGATGGCTGAGTTTAGTATCAGGACGGCACGCAACCGTTGCGACATTATTTGTACTACAGTATGGTAATTTGCTTTTGTTATTTGTGTAAAGGGTTCAGACAAAATACAGTTTAGCTTACAACTATTGAAATTTAGAATTTATGTGTCTGGGACTCCGGGTAGGTGAAGGTTTTGCGTACAATCGGTGGCGACTTCAACATTTCTTTGAAATATTCCATAAGTAAAAGCAACCGGGAATAAATTATGACTGCGAACAAAATGCCGAGGTGGAAAATGACGTCAAATGCTGTCAAACCATCATACATTTTATAGAACTAATTCTCGGTAACGGTACCAGCTTGTGCCTCAAACTATCGTTAACAATTTACCAGTGAACGTGACTTGCCCTTACCAACAAACAATGCCTACAAGGGCCTTACAAAAAACGTGTCCGTCACTATTTGAACCTTGAACTTATCATATCATATACATTAGTGGAGTCGCCCAAGGCCACTACGCCACAACCGAGCCTATCGATCAAATCAAACGTCACATGGTATACCACTTTCTAGTGGCCTAGTATGTCGCAAATAGGTCGAAGTAAACTCAACTTTTAATCCACTACTAGATTGTATAAATGAAATTGTTCCCTTAAGACCACTATTTGTTTAACCGTATACATATAAAATTCCGTGTTTTCAATTTTCGTTTTTCATTCACACTTTTCGGTGCGGTTATACATTTAACTAATTGGGTTTTTAATAAAACAGGTTTCCGTGAGATGTTGTTTATCGAAAATAGACTTGGCAGAATATCGATGGAACGAAAAAAAATAACAATTTTGCCGCTGAGGATTCTATTTTCTCGTTGGAAGAGCTGTAAAAACATTTTCCAAAGGTATTCTGAACAATACGGATTACCAGAAAAAATACGCTACATTTCTTTTCCCAATAAATATATAATACTTAGTTATTACTGTCTGGCTCAGTATAAATTTTGAAGTAGCTTCTACAACGTGCTTCTATTGGACTGCGTCTACATTTTTAGGGAAGTTTATTACTGACATTGAAAGGTCATACCAAATATAAACCCCCACAAATTAAGTCGTAAACTACGTATCAGACTGTTTACGGGAGTTCAAAATAATTTTAGCCTTGCGTTAAGAAGTTTTAGCTGGGTTCATAAATATAGCAATCAATCATTCGCGGAATGTAATACCTATTTCAGACGAATATTGCCAAGGGCGCGAGAGAATTTGACAAATGATCTCGTTCTGCAATATATATGTTATAGCTAAGTTACTGCTTAGATTAGCACCTCATATAGTGTTTCTAGGCACATGAATCTAGAGCATCTCTTACTTACTTAGTACACGAACACGATCGATGATTTCAAGCCGTATAAACTTTCTGAATTTACATAATCCTTCACTTGAACCCAATGAGTACGTCACAAGTACCTTGCTTTACGTACTACGTTAGCGAGGACGCCTACTGTAGCACTGACCAATCAAACAACTCGGTCTACTGAGTCATCAGCGTCAGTACTTCACCGTGTGGTATCCGTAGCCACTAATGGTGTTTGTCCTCGTACGATTGCCGATACTATTTTCGTGAGGAGCCTCATTTTAAGTACCACGGTTAGACATGGATGACGTGTCGTTGCTGCAATTAGTGTGGGATAACTGATTTCAAATAACATTTCATTTGAGAACGATATTTACGAGGTGCTACCCGTTTTATGAGCGACAATTGTTATGATAATGCCCGCCTTTTCAAAGTATTTTATGTTTTGAAATAAGGTCTTCCAAAAATACAAGCAGAACATAGTTTGACTGCCATCGTAACAACTCCAGACAATAAGTTAAATAATGTAACTATTTTTTTTTTCAAGTTTGTTACCAAACTATACTACTAACAATTACATGTCACAGTCATTACATAATGAGCAAGAACTAAGATACTGTATTAACGCTCATGTAGTTAGCCTAGGCATATTTCCCATCCTGAATCATACCGTATTGCTCAAAAGATCATAGACTTATACATAATGGAGTGAAGTCACAACAATCAACATAGTGGAACCAGTTGGTTCCACTCCTAGTGTGCATGTGCCTACAATGCACACGCGGATTACATGCAGCCATATCATGTTTCTAGCTCACATACATATTCGATACTGGTCAGAGACGCCTTTGAATTAATTTTGCATAACAATATCGTAATCTTTTTAAGATAAGTATTACTAAACAGATCCAGCTCTACGCTAATGTTAATACACACGGCCGGTCTGTCCTAGATGATCTCGCCATCAATGCATTAAACATTTGCAACGGTCTTTTATCAAGTCCAGCCATGAATCGAGCAGAGCTACTTATCGGAATTTGCTCAACATATTTTTCATATCCAGCAGAATAATATTTCTATCAGCAATTCGGTGAATACGTGCACAGCGTCAGGGAGTCGACCTATCGAAAATAGACCGGGAAGCCAAATAAGCGACTATAACTGAGCACTAGAATGCAGACGCGAATACCTATACGAGCGCACGTGTCATATTGCATGATCTCATATTAGACCTGATGGTACCTTCACCTCATATCGAACGAGACGATTACTATAGGCAACTTTGATAGGCGAACTGCTTGAATCTGAGGATTGTTACTTGTTCACAATAAGTAAAGGTAATTTCTGTTCCAACAAACTCTTCAAAAGCTAATAAGAAGGAGAATTAGCAAGAGTCAATGTTACATAACCTTAAGCACTGCAACAACAATAAATTCTAGTATCAATAACAACATTGACACAGATGATGAAGATTGGCTGCAATTCTGTACAATTGCACTGATGGCTCAATCTTAGCACTCGGCTAGACGATGCTTGTTACAGTGTTAACGAGGTAACTCGTCATTCTTCGATGAAATCTTGGCTTAACGCCTGTCTGCGTCATCGGCGGTCAGACAGCGATAGGACGCGAAGGTTGGTGCTGAGGTATCAGTTACACCTCGGTGAACAGCTCTTCGGGCATTTAAAAGCCATGTAATTATGAAGGAACAATGAAGTGTATAATGGAGACCCTTAACATGATGACATCATTAAGTTCTTCAGCCTTACGGTAATGGAAGTGAATGTAAGAATGACCTACCTTTTGTTGTAAATTGTAAGGTCAACTAAGTAAAAATTCATGTGTTCTTGGTCGAGTCGAGAAAGCTTCAATAAAACATTCAGGACTTAAAGGCTAAGGCATACTTAATCCTAAAATGAAATCGGACAATCGTCACTCTACATAATATGGAAAAAAGAGAACATACGTTTTAGTGTTGAACGAGTAAAAAGATTAGGTAAGTGTGTGCGTTCCGTCCGTTACTACTTCCTAATTTTTCCAATTACCAAGTTTTTCCCAAAATTGTTATGTATTCGGCTCGACAGCAACGCACAAGGGGTATCACAGTAATAAAATATTTAGAATATAATATCGTTCGAAACACTGCCGTATTATGTAACGTAAATTTGAAAGTTCCTAATGAGCGATTCGCCTGACTGAATTGTATTGATATTTTTGGTTCAAGGTTATAATTAAAACTTTATCTTAGAGTTTTATAAAGTGTAAGGTCAAATATACATTATAATATAACGTTCTTTCGTTAATCTGGTAAATCGACTTGTCCTTTCGGAGTTGCATTTGATGTTAATGTGAGTAAAATATCAAAATGTGATACTGGCAGAAATTAAGAAACGCAATTTTAAAAATAATACTCGTAAATTAAATTTTCAATAAAAATGAGCACGTAAAAAGAACACTACAGTATCTTTACTTAAAATACTTACGCCGACGATTGTACAGAATTCTTAAAAAACCCATCAGGCGACCTCAGGAACCTTCCCACACGTTTTCAAAAAGCATTCGTTAAAAAGTTTAAAAACTTGAGATTTGTTCCTCAAGCGCTGTGAGTTCGCCCGCATGCACGCATATGCGTGTTCGGCGGCCCGTCATGTGAAGAAACGGCCACTTTAAGAAGACCCGTCTGTCTACAGCAACTTTCTTCTGTTTGCCTGGTAAATTTTAACGATGTAGGAGGCGTGGCGGGTCAACTTATTCTAGTGTTGTGTCGATCAACCTCGGTGCAACCGGTTCCGAGTCGGTCCGGCCGAACAAGGCTACGATAAATGCGTGATAATAACATTATGTATCTAACCAATGGGGGGGAGACCAAACAGTGTTGAAGACGACGAACGGAAGCCCAGCAACTGTTTTTTTTTTTTCGATTTAGAAAGTAAATATTTAAACATTTAATTTACGGCTGGGGCTAATGAGGTGTCACCATTAATTTGATGTCACTCGGAACTGTGTTGAATTGATATTTATTGCCTGGGCAAGTTTTGGCCAAAAAACGTTTCTCGTATTTTGAAAAGAGGGGGAAATAATTGATAGCAGACGTGTTTGTAATAGAGATGTGTCATCGCAAACGCGTGTAACTTAATTTGTATGAAACAGTTACAGGTCACGCATTGCCCAAGTAAATTGAATTCGTGGAAGTGTACATGTGGACGTGTTGTGGACGTGCGTGATCATACCTCTATGAATATTATCGCTATCTATTGAATTTCTAGTTTATCGCACTCCATATTCATAAGGAAATTAAAAGGAGTTGTTATTAAGTCAATGAGGACATAAAACTAGTTGTAGCGGATTATTATTTTTCTAATAAATAAAATAGGCACTCGTTTCGATGGCTTTGAAGCTTTTGTAAGTAAGTAAATAAGTTTGGATCTAGGTCTACCAACTTTGTACCGTTTGATTTATATCCTACCAGTGAAGCTGATCCAATAACTTATCAAACCTCGAATGGCCAGACGTTATAAATGCATCACAATTTTGCTCACACATTTTTACTTTCGAGAATGCAGCTAATAACTTGCAGCCAAGTATTCGTGTCGACGTTATTTACTGAGAATTATCTCCTACATAGCATCAATGAAATACGAGATATGGCGAAACAATATCCGTTGGCTGCATACGAAACCACATCATGAGCAATAAAAAAGTTATTTATTTTGACGATAACTTTATCAAGAATATAATTCGGCAATATTTATTCGGTACCATAAACACAAAAAAAAAACCCACCACATTTCGAAATTCATGATAATGTAGGTTTAAATTAGTACCTCAGTAATTCTGTGAACATTTTTGGACTGTAAAAGGATCAAAATGAAATCGAATTTACCACCAACTGCCGCAAACTAGAAGTTGACGTGCCAACTTCCAAGTTTAACCCACAGGCCGTAACGAAAAGCATCCTAAATTTAAAACTTTCCAGACAGCCAGAGATGGTGGCACATGATAAGTGTACTCCAGCACCAAGTAGGAGCGAAGAGCCACTAGCCAGCCAGAAGACGCCATCCGCCTAATAATAGTAACAGAATTTATTCTTGTCGGCCTCCAACTAAGATACGGCTCTATCTATTTTAGTTTTGGCCACGTCGCGTGATACATTCGAAACACAAGCAATTTAGATAATGTAAAGGGTTCGGCGTAAAAATGTACGAGGAAACGTACGTATGCATGCGCAAACATTGTGTTTTAGATATGGTGACAACGTGGGCAAATTTAAGTGAATGAGTTTGCGTAATATTTGATAATGCATGATAAACGAGTCGAAACAATGAAAATATTAAGTAATTAAAAACAGTCTAGATTAACTACCATATTCTCGCTTTATGTGGCAAAATATCATAGTGTTTAATTTAATTACGTCGCCATCTTTGTAACACAAAGAAAGTGAACTTTAGCTGTAACACATAGGTAAATTGCCCAAGCAAGGAAGACGCTACCATGCAAAATTGTTGACAAGTGACATGGCTGTACTCTAGTCTCTCTAATGCATTACACTGGGGTCGAAGACTCTAGATTGTACCATGCCTTCTAGTTCCATGGTCCTACAGACAATCATCATCATAATTTCAACGGAGAAGACGCAATATACAATTGCGTACATGATAACAAAGAAAGAGGAGCTCGTGGCTAAGTCACAGCCGCACGGATCGACCGATCTTAGGTTAAGCTGCGCTTGGCGCGGTCGGTCCGTGGATGGGTGACCATCTATGTCATAGCGAGACTTCTCCGTGCCTCGGAAAGCACGTTAAGCTGTTGGTCCCGGTTGTCATTTGTACATCTTTGACAGTCGTTACGAGTAGTCAGAAGCCAGAAAAGTCTGACAACCAGTCTTTACCAAGGGGTACCGTGTTACCCGGTAACTGGGTTGTGGAGGTCAGATAGGCAGTCGCTCCATGTAAAACACTGGTACTCAGCTGCATCCGGTTAGACTGGAAGCCGACCCCAACGTAGTTGGGAAAAGGCTAGGCAGATGATGTACATGATAACAAACTGCTTCACAAGCAAAATAATTATCAACGACTGTATTGTTTTGACACAGATAATAGCATATACAACCAAACATTCTTAGTTAAAGCCAAAGTTAATTGGATCCAAAAATAATAACACACCGTGTAGATTGAGCGTCAACCATCAATCATTGTGATTGACACCAGATTGAGATCTTTAAACGAATGTCAATTATTTTTGGTCCTTACTGCTGAAGGGGAAACGTTATGGCATTACTCAATTATAAGCTGCATAGCTGCAATATTACATATAGGGTACACGCTATGGTTTCTATTTTAAATCAATCAATCAAGTCATGTTCTAACATAAAATTCAGATTTTGCTAGGTAGTTTGTGGCGCCACTTCTTCTATCAAGCTCAAACTCATAGGAAAGTGAAGGATGGTCGGTTATTTTCAAAATTCAAGCCTTTTTACTTTTAAGATTTTGTGAATTCCAATACTTGATTATTTCGATTCTCCTCCCGTTATTGAAGTCGGGTAAAAACATTATGTGGCCACTCAGTAAAGTCCGTAGATCCTCAGACGGCATAGGTATTTTAACATATTTAACATTGGGACATTTATTGTACTTATGTAATAGTATATAGGTACGTGATATATTTATCGATGGTCAGATTCACCTTTGTCTACATTTGTAAATGGGCCTTATAAGTAATATAATAATTACGACACAAACAATTCAATTACGATATAATAATATATGTGGTTCATTAAACAGCTAGCTAGAATAACTTGTTTTATTGCAGTAGAATTAATAGTTGAATGTACGTCTTGTCTTTTGTATCTGTAAGTAAATGCGCCATTTCCTTGTCAATAATTCGTAGCATCATTGATAACATCCAATACTGATCTAGCATTGCAAATTAAAATGTATGTATTTATAACAAGGAAAACATAGAAAACCACAAGTACTTGTGGTAAAGTAAGTGAAATGGAAGGCTGTGTTTTATAAAACCCAAATTCGTAAGCACATCAAATACATTACAAGTAATGGTTGTTGCCGCAGCAATAAAAGGTATCAGTACTGTTAGTAATTCTTAGTTTTACGACGTCTCTGGTCTAATGAAACTGAAAGATTAAATACGAATACCCAGTTGACGACAGTCACACAAGTAATAGCTAAAAAGTCACACAACCACGTAAAAGGAAAATAAAGAATTAATACACCAGAACAAAACGAACAGGCTTAGTCACAGCTTGATAGATTATCTACCCTACCAAAGTTTACACCTACGCGTGCCATGACGAATGGAGCCAGATATTTCTAACATTTCGGTCGTATCGATAAAAGCGACGAAGCACCTCGTACATATTTCAGTTAACCGAGAACAGCACAAAGGAATAGAATACCAGACGAAATTCGAAAATCAATTTGGGCTGGTGCGGGGCTCCTGTTCCCGGGGTGAGCCGGGAGAGTCACGGCCAAGGTCGGTCGCGCCATTACCCCCCCACCTTTCCCGAGCTGGCTACCCCTCCCCGCGGACGGGCGGCTGCGTCGATACCACGCCGCTCATTGAGCACGCACTCACACCAACATCTTGTATATAAAGAAATTTACACGTGCCTCGCTAATGTTTAGGTAGCAACATCGACTCGCTCCTCGCCCAGCCTTTACGGTTTAAGAAACAAACAACCCTGTAATCTCGCCTCGGTGATCGATTGAGCAACTCTATATTTAGTTTGTTCGTTTCAAGCCTCCATTGAACTGGAAAATACCATAGTTTATGTCAAGGGATGGCGTTTTATAACTCATACAAAGCTCTGGTTGCGGTTAGATAAAGTTATCAACTAGTATTATCATTAGAACGTATCAGGCAGATACCTCAGTGATAAGTGTTGGGTTATAACGTGCTAAAAAAAATTACGTTTACTGCACTGATTACCATACACAACGACTTTGAATGATCATATACATACATACGGTACACGCCCATTGTAAGATAGGTGTCAAATAGGTGTGACTCAGCAAAAAGTACGTCAAAACACAAATCGCAATACTCCATCACAATGAATATGGCATTGAAATGATTACTCCCCTTTTTTGCGACTTTCATCAAATGTATTTGGATCCGAGCCAGGACAAACTTAAAGATTTACATAAACAATATGCTCCAGGGTTTTTCAGGAGATAACGTCGGAATAAAAAGTGTTGTTCAAAACGAATACATGAAGGTTTCCAAGCTGTCTATAAATTATTGGACTGTAGCAAGTAAAGCAACCGGCGCGCTGTCCTCCAATGGAAGTAGGCGACGTTTCATTGGAAACGGAAGCACGAAATGTTACCCAATATACATCTAGACGAGGCCGTACAATCAGGTTTCACCTTTGCCTCAATGCCTTAACTTTACAGAATGTTCAATATCTTCAATTGCAAAATCGATACTAAGTTCTTGGCTACATTTTGTATGCTTGTGTGTGGAGACAATTTTCTCATACAATATGCACGAGCGTTTGAAAAAGGACATAAAACAAGATGAGGACAGGTGTTCGGACTCGTACTAGGCATGACATATGGAAATTCCTTGATTTATGAGCGTGTAGCATCGTCGGTACTGTCAAGGGTCGAATGGAGTGCGGCAATATTTTCTGCTTCGAAAGAAATATGTAGCTGTTCTTTGACCAATAAATCATTCATTTCAAATGTAGTTACAAGAAAACACTGCATAATAAAGTAATTATTTCTATATTATTTTTATATTATATTCGCGCTCATTAAAGTTTTTACCGAAGCTTTTTTGGACAATATAATATAGAAAAATCTCCATGCAGTCCAGCTGTTTGTTTTGGAAAACAAAAGAAGTCTACATTTTTGTTCCGCAGCTTAATTCCTGTGAATATTTTCAAATGCAAAGCCACTGTAATATTCCTGGGGTGGATACATGCAAGTCGTCGGACGTTTTTCATTGTTTCTAGAAAATAGCAGCAATAATGAGTCGCCGGGGTTGCGGCTCCCTGGGGCTCCGAAATATGCTGATGTAAACCCTTGCTGTCCCACGTAATACGATAATCCTCGGTTATTCCCAGACCTTTTCTGATGAAAATGTGTTTTATGTATTTCAGCGGCATGTGTTTTTGATTAAAATCAAAATTTAAAAATTATACTATTTCAATTTTTATATAGTCAACAACCGTTGGTTTAACCAAATCAATAATTATTTATTTAATACAACATTTTCCGAGTAGGTAGTACCAAGAAGCGGCTTTGTTTGTTCGGAAAAACCTGAACAAATACTTATAAATGGAGTTATTTCAAAAATATTATACAATACAAGCAACGTCAAAATGTCGAGAACACATAGTTCATAATTATTTTTTTGAGTAACGGGAGGAGATAGCGATAGTGTCCTGCCCATTAAACCGCGCTAATGAGCTTCTATTTTTATTTAACTCCCGCATTGCGTGATAGGAATACAATTGTCGTACTTATACGTAATCTATTCGCATTTGTTACAGAAGAATACTTATACCGAATAGACTAATCACAATATTGCTCGTAAAAGCAAGTTATTACCTCCCGGACTGGCGGGTTTTCGTCGTAACGTTTAAGATAAGAAGATAATATTCATCCTAGTGGAAATCACATCATAAATTGTTCTGTGTGTAAGCTCGATCTATCACTTATTCTCCACAAGTTCGCATGCAGAGTACGGAGCACATCTCAGAACTATGAATAAAATAAGAAAGCGAGCGCCCGAAATGCTTTGTTCGGACGTGTCTGAGAAAATGTACGCTTTATGTTTTCGCTGCTCTATTGAATGGAGAAAGTTTTCAGGAATAATAAAACTAAAATGGCCTTTTAAAAGAAATTCCGAATTTCATATTTATTTAATAAAATGATAGGTATACCGGTATCTATGTGTGGTGTTCATTTACGGTTGTTTAGGGCGCGAGGCCTCTCCCACGAGCCTCCATTGAGCGACTCCCGGGCTCAGGCATCTATTTTTAGGGGCCAGGGGTGGCCCAGCCGGGAGGTCTGACGTCACGCCCCGCCCCTTCCATCCACACAACCAAGACTTGGGAATAAACGCAATTTTCACTGAAATGATGACGGTAAAACATGTTGTTGAGGAGTATTTTGTCTCTCTCTCTGGTACTGATAATTTTATCAACTTCGTAATTGGTGCTTTGATTGGTTCTTTATCTTGTATGTAATAGCCGATATGTTGTATTGATAGATTATTGTAATCGCAGGCTTGTATGTAAACCTAACGAGAAGCTATGTATATTTTGTGTAATCATGATTTACATTCCGAGTGGTCTAAGGTACTATAATTATAGAATCTAAATAACCAACATAAAATTTCAACATCATAAAATTTAAAGTCGTTTAAGTCTTTACCAAAAACATTGAACGCTAATAAAAACAAAGCGTGGGCGGCAGACGAGTCAGTCGGGGAGATGGATTCACAGTCTCAGATGGAGATGCCAGTCTTTATACCAAGACGAGAGACGGGGTAATGACTGCATAGAGCTGGTACAAATTACAAAATAACGTGCTTCGTCTCCCAGCCATTCAAGTGTCAACGCCCGAATAAAACTCCAATATACAGAGAATCGGCTAAATAGTGTGGATTTTCTGGAATGAAAACTAGTAAGTGTAGCCCGAAGCAACAGAATGCGGAACATTGGCAAGAAAACCAAGGTAGTCTACGTCATTACGCGACTAGCGAATTGAAGAGAACAAAGATTTTTTTATTGTTATTTATAAAATCAACACAAGTAGGTACACTGCAATGCGTAATATTCTTAGGTAAACAGATTTTTCAGCTTGACGCTTACAGTTTGACGTCAATGAAGACGGAAGAAACTTACGTGAATCCAAGTATACCATACACTAAAGATCAACCAGTCTTAATTTAGAGGCCTTTACCAGCCATCACTGTTCCGATGAACGACGAATCAGGGGCCGTACCACCACGTGTTTTTGCAATCACTATTCCGTTTAGCGAATGAGACACAGTTACTACCATCGTATGTCTCTTTTTCACAACGAAACTGTTAGTTTTTGAGTCTTCATTATACTCTGGATTTTTAACCTTAAACATGACGATTTCAAATTAGCTCAGAGTGAAAGCAAAGCAAAGGAAATAGAAAGCAAATCTTCTAAATCAGAAAGTTAACAATTTTCTGAAATTATATGTATTTTTATTTCTTAAGGAGTGATTAACAGATTAGCCTCGAGTTTCCTCTGAACCAGCGTTCGTGTTTTATCGCGGCGCTGCTACTTCATATTCGCTTAAGAAAAAGAAACAGCGTTTGTAGCACATGGCGTATACTCCCACGGCTCACAAAGACTTCGTTGAGAATCTGCCGACACGGTTTAGAAACCGACGAAGACATGGCACTATAATATGGCAACATTAGTTTAAAATATCAACAAGAGAACGAAAAAGATCAATGACATTTATAATCTGTACCAATTGATTTTAAGAAAAATGTAAACAAAATTGTAACCTATTTTGTTCTAATTCTGCCACAGAAATTAACAAAATGGCGTAAAGGTGGCGCATTTATGTAAATTTCATGCTCTAAACATCATCATTAAATAACATTTTATTTGTCTATTCAAGAAAATTAGAACAAAATTGGTTATGATTTTGTTTACATTTTTCTTAAGATTAATGATACTTTCGTCTTTAAATATGTACAACCATAACATTTACATATTTCATTAAGAAAACGAACGAAACAATGTTGAGATTAGAATATTTAATTACATAGCCATTATGTTGCTAAAATGTACCAAGCTATGCTGATAAATAAAAAAAAACATAAAACCTATCGTCGCGATCCTAAATGTACTTTGATCATGTCTGGTCTAGATTCTGATTGATTCAGAAAAACTGACCACCTATAACTCTTGGCAGACCTTAATGACGAAACCAAATATGCTTGCGCAACATTCCATAAAGGAACTAGGCAGAGCGGTGGCCTCGTGTTACATAGACAAAGTGGCGGCCTTATAATAATGATTATCATACACAAGTTTAATTACGTTGAAAACACTTCGGCACAACATTTTCGTTTACTAACCTTATTCGAAGCTAATATTATTCTTAACTGCTGGTTTGTTTACCTGAAACAAGAGAATTATGTTTTTTTTTTATATGTACAATGGTAACATTAATTATGAATTTCAACCTTTACACAAATATGGCTACCACATACCCTAAATTTCAGAAATAAGGTTATAATTAACGAACATTTCTAAATTAGTGAGCCGTGTAAAAGAAACTGCAGCAGACAAGGCAATTTTTGAACTTTCCATTGTAAAGATTCTATCTACTAATAACGCCTGATGGGTTTGTGTCGTAAAAGAACGCTTACTACGTATGGTAATGTCTGCTTGTCACGTAGTACCAAAAACCTTTCACTAAACAAGACACGACAAATATATTTTTCTTATAAAAAGGAACAGTATTAAGTAGACTGTTTATCCAACGATCATGGTGATCTGTAACACAGGCTCAGCCTTCTTCAGACACGATTCTCTTACCAGTGTATCAGCATAATGTTTATTTTCTTGTAATTTGAACTTTGAGAAAAATAAAGACTTATTATGTTATTGATTAATTTTTTTATACGTTGGAAATGACTCTCAAAAATTGATAGAACCTAGTTCTATAGGAGTCTTGGTTCAACTAACAATTATTATTTTCCATTTGATTATTATGTCTCGGCAGGTTAGGTCCTTAGATGAAACAAAGCCAATAAGCATTGTCGTAATTCAATTATTCACTTCGCAAAACACCCAAGACCTGCCCATTCCTTCGACATAGCCATAACTAACATGTTAATGAGTTTACAATCCAGGGCCGAATAGATAACACGAAACTTGTTTCCATTTGGGTGGTTTCTTTACTTATAATGTGTTTTCCATTTGTAGCTTGAGTACTGATTTCTACAAATGCTTTTCCAGACAATGTTTATAAATATTTTGCTTGGATCAGGTGTGGTTACAGACAAGTTCAATAAGTATTGTAAATATGTCAGAACTGATAAAAAATCTATCGAAGTCTTAAAACCATGGTTCTGTATATTTTAGGATTTAAATTTAGGTGTATGTACTGATTCTAAGTGATGAATCATATCAATAAATATAAAATCAATAGTATAATATAATCAATACAATCTGCTTTATCAACATTTTTCACAGTCTCAAATCTCAAAGGCCAGTTTTGCATGAACCTTTGTACTCTTTGCCAATATAATAAACGCATAAAACAATTTTGCTTAACTACGAACTACGTAATGATGACATTAAATTCTACTTTAATTTGAACATTGCCCCCAATCGCGTGTTCCGTGTATAAAAATAGTTTAAGGAAGACAAATCATTCATAGAACTAATTTTATTCTAATGTGTGTGATAAAACTATTCTTTGAAGTACATCATTCATAGATAAACATTTATGGATGTTATAGACGTATGAGATACTATTATAATTATAATAATGTTCTCCAGGCCAAATTTCCGTCACGGCGACCAATCTCAAAGGGCCTGCGCAGGACATTATTATAGTGCACAAGTGTATGCGTGGACACAGGTGCATCTATTCCCTCACTCTTAAAATCCGATGGGTCATGGATGGGTTGGCAATCCCACACAACAAACAACTATTATACAGATTAGACTACTGGATTTATTGGAAAGAGCATAACCATTTACTACAAATGGTTGGATATTTTATCTTCCACTGATTTGTCCAAATAATGGCTTCAAAGGTCAAATTTTTATTTCGGTGAAATCATTCTAATGACAATGATTGAGTCCTATTTCCAATTCAACAAGATGTTAAGCGTGTCGTGCATGGAATAACGCCAACGTTTTGCCAATGGTGCGTTTAAAACATCGCATGTGAAGTCTTGCTATGAAATAATACATTTGTGAGCCTTGGAGTCGGCCGACGAACTCAGAAAATAGGAACGGTCACCGGCCATCACTGTTGGTACTCGAACGCGACTCGATCGTAAAGTGGCATTGGATGCTATACCTAGATGTGTTTGTACAAGCAATTGGGAGTGTGGTAAACTGTAAACACAACTAGAACGAGACGAAAAGCGTAAAAATAAGTGCGTTGATGCTATTTTTCGACCATTTTGTATAACTAATCTATCCTTAGATTTGTTTACTAGAGATAGGTGTTTGACATTAGTTGTATGGACCTTATGTCGAAATTTTATCTCTAGTAAGAAAATCTTCGGATAGACAGCTTTTTGCAAATAGCTGTTATGAACATGCTGTTTGTAATTTGTCAAGATTTCATTTCCAATATAGCTTATAAGACTAATACATTAGTTAGGGGTTAATGAAATAATTTGCGATACAAAAACACGAGGAATATTTAAATATAAATTTTTCATCAAGGTCGGCCGAAAATTCAAGTCTTTGACCTTGTGCAGGTGTTATTTTTTGTTATTATCGCAAACATAAAATATACACTCTACATTTATGGCCTAACTAAACCTACTTGATATGCTAATAACATAAATCCTTTCGACTACTATTTAGCAACATTGGTAGTGTACGAAATATGTCCAATGCATAATAATGTGCACGAACGAGTATGCGAAAGTACGTCTTACAAAGACGTATAAATCTGAAAGAAAATTGAGATTCTATGCTTTGAAAAGTATAACATTGGAAATGGAAAGAAGATACGGGTTGTTTATCCAACTTGTATTTTGCCTGAATTTATTAATCATTTAATCAAAAGTTAGTTCGTGAATTGGAAAACGGTTCCTTAAATGGAACTAAAGCCAACGCTGCAGTGGTTGTAAAACACTTAAGCCGATCAAATCAATTAAGTACTTGTTTATACAAAACGCCAATCACACGACGAATGACCTCAGACTGCTGCAATTAACTGACCTCTACTGCAACGACTTTAGGCTCAACTTTTTCCTATTTGAATATCCGCAATTTATTTCATTCAAGAAACTCGGCGCTGTTCCTGTTCGCTTTCTATCTTGGCATTAACATTTCAGGCCTTTAAAAGGAAAATACTAAGGTCGCCAAATAACAGCTGAGGCTTTGAACGGATCTTGAATTATTAATCGTTCCACAAAGTGAAGGAAGAACCATTAATATATTCAAGCCACTTCATCTCAATGAAAAGCCGTTTTGAATGCAAAGTGTTCTCGGTTCAGTTATAGGCCAGTCACATGGGTAAAGGAAAACACTCAGGTAAATATTGACTTTTCCTTAAGCCTGGATTTTTTTAAGCTACAGAATAGAAATGTGAATTCTGCGCCCGCGCAACTGGTTACAATGGACTAGTTGCGAGCGAGATCTAAACTGGTACGTATCGATGCTATCGCTCCCACGATGTGACAGTGTAGGAAACATCGATCACTGACTTTTACTCTAGCATAGTCATTAACAATCGAATTTCAACTTTATTGTTGGGTAAGCAAGAACAGTTATTGAACGTGTATTGCTTAACTGTAGCGTTTAACATTAAACGATGTTCTACACGATTTAATTGACGCATTGGCAAAAAGTTTTTAGAGCAAATGTGTTTGGTGAAAGTAAGCTAGAACGAACAATGGTGTTGTGTAATTTTGGTTGAATTTCGTGCCGGTCGAGTTAAACAGGCACTGGTTTGTGGAACAATGGTTGACGCCAACGTCAATTGTTATCTTAGGAGTGTGCAAATAGGCAAATACTAGCTGGCTAGAGTGCAATGCACTCCGTCAACGCAGCCGCATCGTCGACATGCGTCATCTAAGTACCGCCACAATACAGATAGAAATTGTCTTTAATAAGCACCTTGTTTGAATTTGAAACGTTCTGCGACATTATTGATGCTAAGGCCGGGATCTTCTATGGAGATGTAAATCTCACTTTGATTTCATTTTGTTTGTTTGTAAAATGTTGTCATGAATATTGATGCAGAAATTTAAATAAACGATGAAGTTTTATATAAAGTATGGCTTACGTTACAGTAGGCACTCGTAAATACGAGTATTTATATGAGTATATTAATTTGAAGAAAGTTAATGATTATAATATTTTTATTGTGATTATAATTGTAGTCTATTTGACTATGATCTCTAGTATTTTATTTCATTAAATTGATAAATGAAAATGGTAATCTTCAATGGTTATGTCGTTATAGAACCGTAAAATAACTTTTCTATCCAAAAATAGAATAGCTATGTGAAAGAGAAAAGAGAAAAAGAATACAAAAAAGCTAAATCAATAAACAATTACACAGTGTTTAAAAAGAAACTTGTACCGTTTATGAACGAAATTACTTTATCAATCAAGCGACCTAGAGAAATCGCTTTTTACGACCACTTAAAACTAAAGAGCCGTCGAATTAATTAAGGTTTTATTAGGGCCAACAGTAAATGTCAAATAAACTGACGTAATGAGACAGTGGGGGGCGAAATCTATGGGTGGTACATAGTTTATACACAGTGACATTTTATTTTGTACGAGGGAATTTTTCCAAGTACAAAATATTAGCAATTACAGACAGTTCAGTTTTAGACTTTAAGGAGCTAGAAACTATCGTGGGTCCAATATAAATTTCTTTTGAATGATGCAAACATCATGATTGATGATCACAATAAAAAAAACAATATACTTAGTACAATTTTAATGAGATGTTATCTTGTACTATATCAATACTGTTACCTTTTAATGAACGGTCTCTACAAGTGATGCCACATAATGCTTATCAGAAATCAAAACAATGGTAGAAATATTTATGATAGAATAACTAATTCAAGACTGAATTTCCACTAATTCCGCGCTTGCTTGAAATATGAAATTCTTTTTCTAGCTTATTAGAAAAATGATAATTGATATTTTTATTTTGCAAATAGGTTATAAAATAACACTTTTACACGTCAATTATTATTTTTTTAAATAGATGAGGTCGGTATTTCCTATCTGACTACCTTGAAAAGAAACACCGAAACAAACTCAAGGGCCAGTCTCTTTTAAGGTCCAGACCAGGCCATAGGTAGTCAGAATTAGTTCAAAAAAAACTTTCTCTACGTAACGACTGGGTACACCGCACATAGAACCTCCTTGTATATTGTTATTGACATTACGGTCCACATTTACACAATAGATAACACGGCACTGTCTAGCAATAGCATACAAATGAACGACAAACGGTCCCATACAGATGTGACGGCCGACATACATCCACACAATGCTATACTGAAACAGGGTTGCCAAGCTGGAAATATCAATAAACTAGCTTTTTCCCGCCGTTTCACCCGCGTCCCGAAGAAACTTCTTCGCGCACCCGGACAAAAAGTAATCCGGGTTATAAATTATCTGTGTATCAAATTATATCCAAATCCGTTAAGTAGTTTTTGCGTAAAAGAGTAACAAACATACATCCATACATTCTTACAAACCTTCGCGTTTATAATATTAGTAGGATAAACATGTATATTTCATTTCTTCTTCGTTCTTCCCTGTTCACTGTCTATTTGGATTCGGCACAATATATTTCTTCTGTTAGCCATCACGCTATCATTCACTCCGTTTTAATTCGTTTCAACCTTCACGCTATCCGTCCACAAATGCAAAGATTGAAAAAGAACGTAAATTCACCTTATCTAAAGCAATGGCTATAATTATAAAGATTGAATTTATCGGTGACAGTTCTTTGTAAAATTTCTAGCAAACATACCTACTATTTAGCTAATTACTTTGTAATTAGTTTACTTATCATCATAAGGGATTATGGGCATGATGAAACGCAGTTTATAAAGTATATAATATATAGCCAGTTTTACCACCTCCGGTAAAGTGTCGTTTAAACTCATATGTCAGATAATTTCAGGCAAATTACGTTCCAATTATGAATCTAGTAGACAATTATTCCTTATTATTTGGGATCGGCAGAGATGTCTTTTCTTCCATACATCTCATCTCTATCAGCAATCATGTCATCATTCACCTTTCTAGCCATGTCGTCTTTTACAGTCCATCCAACTTTTTTTGCCTTCCTCTAGTATTAAAACATTCCACATTCATGCAAATAACCTTGACCATATTAACTACAAATACGATATACAGAAACAGGATAATCAAGGAACTAAATAACAAACAATACATTCAAATACTGGCACTGACAACCCTAGTTACAATGTACACAACCAATAGCGTCATTGTAACCATGTGACATACGAAGCCATCATTGGAAAGAGCGCACAAAGTCATTTTATAACCAACGACTGTGTAACTGGCTGCAATTTCACCTATCAATACCCTGAGGAAACGAGGAAATATAGTTTTACTAGCTGTTTCCCGCGGTTTCACCCGCATCCCGAGGGAACTACTTAGCGCACCCGGGTAAAAAGTAGACTATGTTGTTCCTCAGGGTTTATTCTATCTCTGTACCAAATTTCATTTATATCGGTCCAGTAGTTTTGGCGTGAAAGCGTAACAGACAGACAGACAGACAGAGTTACTTTCGCATTTATAATATTAGTAAGGAAGTAAGGATAACCCACTAGCTTTCCGCGTGGACATTTTTTTTACATTATTCAAGTTTTAGTAGGGATCCCTAAATATTTCTGGAAATAAATATAGCCAATGACACTTCGTAAATATGTAGCTTTCTAACGGTGAAAGAAATATTAAAATCGGTCCAGTAATTTTTGAGTTTAAACCCTACAAACAAACAAATCTTTCCTGTTTCTAATATTAGTATAGATGACTATGTCAAGTTAAATCTGCAGTTTATTAAACTAGACTTTGAAATTCATAAATTGATATTTCGAACTAATATTCTGGTAAGCTATAGATAGTCGTGGCGGGCCTAGTGTTTAAGACACCTGCATCTCGTGTACGAGTGTGGGGTTCACAATATACATGACTATTCTAAAGTCATATGAAGTATATCGTAGACGTCACTAACGAATGTGGACTACCGACGACTAACGAAGGAAAACATCGTGAGGAAACCTGGACTTAAAAAGCCTGAATTCGCCAATGCGTCTTGAGCAAGCGTGGTGATCAAAGCCTATTTCTTCTCTGTATGTGAAGAGGCCTGAGCCCAGTGGGACAATATATAGGCCGATGATGATGACGTACATAGTATATAAAAGCGAATCATTGACCGCTTAGTCGATTATTCCATGATTAATGCACAGTTTAACCAAAATGAAGTTCCCGAAACCGCAACCACAGTCCGTGCAACAACAGCCGGAGTGAGCAACATTTGAGGTTGAAAAATATGTTTACTTCGATCCGACGGATTTTAAGTAGTTCATGAGTAAGACAGAGATAGGCATGATTGACGGGTTTTAGTAAAATGTAGTATCAGCATCTAAAATAAATCGAAACTTATGGAAATCGTTTTGATTACGTCTGCATAGAAACTTTTTGCCGTTGAATAATCTTTCTATTCTTTATTTGGGCAATTCATTCGTTTGCCTAGATTTTATTACGTAACTATTAAAGAATATTTCATTTACAGTAACAGGCAAAATGACGACGATAAAAATAATAAGACTATTTTTCTAGCGTTAGTGTTATTGTTTCTGATATGGATTTAATTGATACTCAACTGGTATGAAACATTTAATACAACAATTAATTAACAACACAGGATAACAGCGTCGCTGGCTGGATGTTTATACATTATCTCACGACGGTCGACTGCATGGACGTCAAAACATCCCGTAACGGCGATCACAAGTGTCGTATCAATCATGTGAACATGTGACCCGTTCTTGGATTAACTTATTAAGCTAGGTTTACACTACGACACCATACACCGTACACTCAAGTGTATACGGCGAGTGTCTGTGTACAAACAGGTGCGGGACATTTGTTGTGACACAATGTGTCGCGACAGCAATAAGAGACAGTAAAAGTCTGAATAATTCAAAAATGTATTGTGACATTTGTGTCGCATTTTCTGTTGTACTGTAATTCATAGTTAACAACCTTTAATGTCAGTCTTTGGAATAGTTTCAATTATGCAAATGAGTGCCCGTAGAAACTGTCCATATTTCTTGGATAAAAAATATAATTATCCTATCCAAACTACTCGCAACTCGAGCCAGACTACCACTGTGTCTCATCTAACCCCCTTCAGCCATTCAGGTGTGTTTAATTTATACTTTTCCCAACTTTCACATTAATTTGTAACTTGTCGGAAGGAAAGGAAGGCGCACTGATTTTGTGCAGGCATATAAGAATATATCTCATATGCATGCACAAAAAGACTACCGGAACAGCTCATAATAAATTGGTAGACGATCGTAAAACCCTTTGGTCACCTCTAAATATCAAACACACAAGGAATGTGTTTAGAATAGAAGCAGCTTGAAACTGTGGTTATCGCCTAAACTCTAAACAAACATCGGATGCTGTGCACATAAAAGTGTTGCAAGTATAGAGTTTCTTAATAAAGCCATTTACAAACACGCTTGCTCTAGAGGACATACCAAAATGGTTGCCATTACAGCTAGAAATAATACAGCATTAAAATAATCAAGAGATCCAGGACCTAGATTGCACACGAGTCACGAGCTTAGTTGTAATTTTTATCTACTTTGCCTGCCTCGGTAATAAAAAGCAAATATGGCCCACATGAAAAAAAAGAATAGGCGTTCTAAAGATTTGGTAACAGAGATCCTTACCTATGAAAACTGAGTAAAACTGATCTAAATATGTACTGTAAAACAAAACATAATGTTAGAAGTTATAAAGTATGAGAATAAGTGTAATGCAGAGGTTTTTTCGCTGTTTCAACCGCATCCCGCGGGAAAACTACCTCATGCACCCGGATAAAAAACTGTCTATGTCCATCCCCGGGGTTCATGTTGTCTCCATGCCAAATTTCATCCAAATCAGTTTATACAGACAGAACTCTTTACGCATCTTCTCTATATATATTAAACAAAGTCGGGTTTGTTCGTACACTTATAACTCGAGACAGGCTGGACCGATTTTCATGGTTTTTGATTTGCAGAATAACTATTAAACCATGGAAAAAAAACATGGTGGGGCGTTACGAAGTTCGCCGGGCCGGCTAGTTTATAATATTCGTAAGGAACCATGATTGAGATTGCTCCAAGCTGTCTCTCTGATAAGCCGATGAATAGCTTCGAATAGTTATATTTTATCACCTCGTCAAATCTGCTCAGATTTAAATTAGACGTGTTCATTTTAATGTTGTATTCAAATGGAAATACTTTACGACTCAATGCTGCTCTCAAGCGCAATAATGGCTCGTAAAAGTACCTATTTAGTAAACTGCAACGTTTTCTAAAACCTTGAGATTGGTACCAATGTTACTGCTGACGGATGCCAGTAAGTCATAATGTTTTATCTTCTTTGACATTGTTATTTACAATGAAGACATCGTACAGCGTTATCATCTCATATATTTTCAGCCGGAAATCTTAAAATTCTGACAGCAACAATTTGGGCGACAACATTCTTAACTTTCGGCAGTATCATTTTCAGCATGTTGGTAACATCAGTTTGTTCTTCGCGTAGGTATTCTTGTTCCATTTTTAATCACTCTGTATTTTATGAGATTTACTCTGTGGATATCCGACCGCAGCTCAACACACACTGCGCAGTAGAATAATGTTTTCATGAGAACAAACCCGATGAGATCATAATGAAAGATAATTTTATATGCCATGTTTAATTGGACGTACTCTCGTGGAATGTTACTTGGATTTTCATTGTAATTAAGACTTTTAATTTGAGAAAACGGACGTTACGGAGTTTTTTTTTTAATTAGCTACAATCAGTTCTGAAGGTCGCTCGCCCTGGTTATTTTTTATTAATAATATTTTTGTTCTAGTTTATTTCGTAGTTCGTAACATTGATGAATGGCTAGTTTTACACAGCGCATGTTGTTGCACTAGTGGTACGCTTAGGTATAATAAAATACAATCAGGCAGATATTTGCCAATGGCTTGATTTAATATCACAAATTAATGATATAATTATGTTTCCTCCACGTAGCTTGGCACACGTGATATAGTAGCGATGAGTGAATCCACAAATCAATGCCGCACAAGTACCAATAGCGGGCACGGCGCAACACTACTGTCATATTAGTCGATAGGTAGGCCATTCGCAAGCTAACGACACACTTGGAAGCCAGTCGTGAATGTATCGATTGACATCGATGGAAACGGAGCCGGGTCGGTGTCGATGTATCTACCTTGGGAATGGACCCTAACATGCTAACATTAGCTCTTGACGTGCTGTTATAGTGCACCGGGCAAATTGATGGGTTTCATTTGACGGGGTCGCACGAACAAGCACAAAAGCTATATCAGAAACGACCGTGAAAGTTAACGTTCTGACCCGGAGATACAATATCCTACAGTGCATGGAGGTGAAAGTTTGTGACACTGACTAATCGATGTGACATAGAGCTGGGCCGTTTTTGTGGTTTTATAGCGTGGCTGGTAAAAACTTTGCAGCCAGTTCTGCTTTGAATAATATCAGAGCAGTTTATGCGTGAAAGCAATTTCGAAGATAAACCGGTCCGCACGACCGAAATGGGCAGAGTGAGTTTTGATAAGACAAGATTACCAGGCGCGAATGATCGGCATGGAGCTATCGACTTTGGCAATGTCGTCGTCGGTATGGCAACAGCGCGGGTGTTACGTAACGCGAGGGACGCGGGGAGAGAGCGGCATCGCAGGGTTACTGACCTGTATGGTCCGTCGGTGCCAATTCGCCCATCACATCACATCACGAAATCTTCATTGCACAAACACGATGCAACGCCGACTTGTGAACAAAAACAAGCGATCCTTCGCGCTGAATTTGCAAATGATGTCAAGGCGTATAATGTTCCCTCAGCTTGTGGACAATGTGCAATTGTGCATACACAACGCACCGATAAAAGTTTTTGTGAAGGCGACGTTATGTAGCCAGATAAGCATCGTCAAGTATAGGTTGATTGTAAGAATTAGTAGAAGAAGCATCATTGGCAATTTGATGAAATTGACAGCTTGTTTTACTAGGAAAATATATTTTATCGTAATAAATACGGACGCTATACTTGCCTGTTAACGGAACCTTGACTTTTCCAATTAAAAACAGAATAAACAGGAAACGCGAGCAGAATAATACAAGATTGTTAGAGTCCGTCGCAACATCCGGGAGTTACCGTCCTCCGTCGTTTTCCCACCGCAGAGTAAAGTAATGCGCAAGAGCAAGAGATGCGTAGCATTTTTTTTTAAACGCAACCATCCGCAAAATCGCCGCTTGAGGTCTGCCGAGTGGCAACGTCGCGCTGACAATAAGATAATCGTGACATTCAAGTGTCGGACCCATTTATTTATTATTCGTGTTGACGACCGCTATGAGCAGTGCAAAAGCAAGTACTTTTGCATGTATAAAATTCTACATCGCATCACGAAAATTTCCCCTAACAAAATCGGACAGTCATCACATCATACACTCAACAGATATGCATCAACAAGAGTGTCCAGTTTTATCTTGGCAATCTCGCCAGGCGGCCGTTCAGTTGAGTTGATACATCAAAAACAAGATTTGGTGATGTGGCTCAAATCTTGACTGGTAAAAAGTGGTCATGCCGTTGCGGGCCTCGGTAAGCAACCATCATCGCGATGCCAAATTTGGCACAAGCACGACTTGGCAACGTCGTACCAGCCGCTCGCTAAATGCACGTAGCCACTTTGCTCCACGTAAACAAATACTATTGCGTCACACGTTGATACACACAAAATGATACCTAAATACCAACAGCTATAGAGTCCGAAATGGAACGTATAAACTTTCGAGTTCTGATTAAAACGATATTCACGAAATATTAGCTATGTAAAAAAATAATTTGAGACGAGAGTTCAGTCCAAATTGTTTTAGTTTTTTTTTAATACAAACAAACAAGGCGGTTTCGTTTCCGCCATAAATATGTAAGTAATTAATTAATGATAAAAAGCTGCGCATTTAAACACTGACCCGGTTTAATAACATATAAGCATTTAATCTTATTTTCAGATTATAGTATAATAAAATCGTAAAAACAAGTTATTTTCTAACTTGTTTCCTGAAAACGATTTTCCAACTGTAATGCCCCGCAAAATACGTTGGTCGATAAATGAATTCTTGAAAAGCACGAGTCCAGCGTGACATTTTCTCTCCAGTAAGTCCCTGTTGTGTATTCCCGTGGCGGCTCACGTTGTGGCATCACGAGGCCTCGCCTCCCATCCACGTGCCGAGCCAGCCGCTTACGCAAACATTTATATTATTTTTCACCTCGGAATACCGCGACTGTTTTTCAGTAAAACACAATTGATTGGTCATAAGAATCTACTTCAACACTCACGCAAATCGAGTTGTCGATGAGCTATTTGTTAAATAACTTATTTAACGATATGTTACAGTGCATTTGGATAATAAGACCACGGTTACGTGTAGACATTTGGGTGTCCTCTTGCATGAACTTTGGTTGGAAATGAATGCGGTTAACTTATTGTTTAGCAACACGCAAATCACATGACAGAATGAAATGAGATTCAATGTGGGTCGCTAACAAAGATGCATCGGTTAAACAAAAGCTATTTGGCTTTTGCAGCAAATTGTGAACGGCCATTTGCACCAAGTTTCGTAAGTCGATTTACGTACATACGGCACTACAGTTTTCGTAATGCATATTCATTTTACTTTCGTACCTTTAAGATCTTCACAATTTGGAACAACAAAAAAGTTTGAAATGAAAACTGAACGAGTTGCTTCTTCGGTAATATTAAGTTAAAATACACAATAAAGGACTGCAAGCTAATTTCGGTTGGTTCGTGTAGCGAGCCGCATGCCGGGCGATACTTTCAAAAATGCCCCAGATGTTGATTAACGGTAAAAAGACCATCTCGCGACAGATGCGCCACTGCATATTGTGGACTTCGTAATTCGCGAGGGGGCTGTTTTAAAATTACCACCGGCTGTTTTGAAATATCGTTATACGTTCGGATTGTTCTCTCATAGAATGGGCCATTTAAATCCGATACGGAACATTATGACGAAACCTAACCTAACCGAGGTATACGATCAGCATTTGAGCATACATATCAAGTTGTACAGAAATGTTCAGTATCCAAAGAAAGGCAATATTAATAAAGCCTTTATTAATGAAGGCCACTTGTGTATCGAAACGTGCGTGAGCAAGACGAATAAGGCTTCCTTCATACAGTTAATAAGGTCCAGTAAGTTTGTTGTTATAAGAGCAAATATGGCGAATTACTCCTGGGAAATCATTGAAGTCTTGTAACATTTCTTCAAAACTGAGTAAAAAAAGTTAACAACTTCAGAATAAGTATCATAATACTGGATTACACTTCTGGGAACCTAAGCTCGATCTTTACGTTGAGTAACACCAGACCACCCAGCTAAAACAATTACTTCGCCAAAAGTATTTGGCATACGTTTTAAACTAAACGATGCCAAAGTGAATAACGCAGTGATTCCAGTATCCATCGGTGTTGCCATCAATTTACATGAAAATACGTATGGTTCAGCTCCGCACCCCCTTTTGTGGAGCGAGTGTTGACTCGATTACATATTCATCAGATGGTCGGTCACCGCGTCACGGAAAATTAACTTCGCATGACTCCTTGATGTGACATTCCTGTTTGTACCGTCTTATATCAGTTTGGATATCATATTCCGTGAAGACGGCAAGTAGAATATCTGATATGCTATCTAACGTCATATATTATACATTCGTGTTATGAATTAAATCGATAATGCCGAAATATCAAATCGTTTATAGAAGTAACATTGTTTTGAATATTAAGCTAGACGGGGTCTGTTCTCCAGTTTTGTAGTGCTTTTCGTGAAATGTTTTCTGTTAAAATATTGCCCTATGTAACGTTTTTGTTCAGACAATATTTTTTAGTCGGTTATTGTGCTGGCGAAAAAGCAAAGGTATTGCTTACTTAGGATATTGTATAATAGCCAAGGAGGTTATTTAAACTAAGTTGTTGTTTTTCGTTGGTTGGGCAACTCACGTCGGTTTATTAAACTAGCAGTTTATCTTTGAAATAAAAATTAAAAAGATTTGTAAAGCAATCGATAAAACCAGTTTTTTATCAGTAACAGGTAGAGGTGACTGTGAGCACTGGTTTAATGTTGTTACGTTGACATTAAATGTTGAAATGGCACTGGTAACCTTTTCTACGCAATATTATGAGTCGTGTATTACAATATGTGGAATTTTCCGTGAATCGAAATCGGCGTGGTAGTGTTGTAGAAAGTGTTAATTCTTTGCTTTCCCGTCACGTTACGTTCTCACATTTTCCCCGAGACAAAGAGAGTGCCAAAGAGACATTTTGCTAACGACAAAAAAACCTTGAGATTAAGGTGTTAGAGTATTAAATTTTAAATCCTCGCACGTCTCAGCGATTGATTAAAATATTAATTTTTAAACATTTTTCTTGGGGAGGAATCAAATTGCGACGTACTTTTGCTTTTTGAATTAATTACTGATTTGTCAACGACGCATTTATCAGAAATATGACGAAAATAGAACATCTGCATTTTGAGGATAACGGAAAACAAAACAAAATATGAAAAGCTGTTTTGAGTACTTGTCTGTATACGTATATTGTGAGGATTTATTAAATTATCAGATACAAATTTGGAATGAATTTAATGAGGGGTTTTCCAATCATTATCATAATATCGGTTCGCGTATTAGTTCTCTGCATGAGAAGAGGCCTGTGCTCAGCAGTGGAACAATATATAAAATATATAGGCTGATGATGATGTTTTAGTTCTTACCTTGTAGCCGCTGTTGTCAATCTGTGCGTGTGGTATTCCGTTATGTTGTTGCGTTTGTGTGGGGCTCAGTACGCGGCGCTTCTTAGCTGGCTGCTGGAAGGCCGGCGATGCTGCCGGCTGGTACTCTGGCTGCGGGCACGGGGGCTGACTGCTGTGGTATTGTGTCGCCGGCTCCGGGTACATGACATGCATTCCCTACCAACAATGATAACATACGTTATACAGAGACACGCAAACAATTACTTTACAATAGCTTAATACTTTTAATACTTATCAATGTTAAGCATGTTAACTTACAACGAAGACTGATTCAAAAAGCATTTATTAAACTCTGATAATGAAACCTCAATATTAAAAACCAAGCGTCCAGAAATTAAAGACGCCGCTCGAGACACCGGCGCAATTTTAATATTTTTCGGCTTTCACAGCTAAGTAATTTCGCAGAAAGCGTCGTAAAAATCGAGTTTTCATTTGCTAAGAGCCACCATTACCGTGAGGCATGTCTCCGTTCCGTGAAGCCGACCCGTAAAGGCCTCGACGTGGAAACCCGCGCGACTTGCCTAACACGAAGAAGGCATATTCATTATCAAATTGAGGAGCCTTTCCTAAACATGAAATTTAAGACGAGGATATTAAGCGTAACGATGATAACATTTTCCTAGATCCTCGCCATTAACCCAGATGTGTCATATTTTATTGAGGTATTTAATTTGTGCTTATGGAAAGGCCAAAGAAATATGAGTGGAGCAAAACAATCTAGATTTACAATGAAACCCGATTCTCCTTGAACAGTCCGTGAAATCCGCTTATTATAATAAAATCTCAGACGTAGCTTACAAGGTTTCCTAAGCATTAAGCAATGGTTGGTAGATATTATTTTCAATGTTACGTTTTCTGCATTAGTTTCAAGCACTTTTAATAGAAGGGATGCAAAAAATTGGGAGCGTTGAACTTGGTTATTTCAAATTTTGTTCAGAAGTTAAAAGTTTATTTAAATGAATGGTCGTGAAGATGCTGCAGTCGTCTTTAGTTCACACGGTCCGGCTATCTAGCCGAGTTTATAAGCGGTCAGGCGACATGCGGCAAAACAGATTTAGCGTTTGTTTAATTAAACTTGTTACTTGGAAACTCGTTACGAGACCGTTTAAAGTTTGATATTGAGTAGAAAATTGCTGAAGGATAAAATGTATCTCTTTGACTATGTTTGCAAACTGCTAGTTATTAAAATTAAGAGTACATACAGACAATAATCAAAATCCTTAACAGTTGCAAAAATATACCAAATCGACGAAAAGACGTACTTTTCAGCCTTTAAAAGTAGTCAAGTAGTAATTACTTTGTGCCGATTGTCTGGTCATGAAATCTTAGGAGTTCCATGACGTTTTCCGCGGCATCTTATAACCATTTCACATCACGGAAAATTGATACTATCGTTTACTAAAAAGTATTTGAAAGGACTTAAACTTTATTATAATTATTTGTCATACAATTCACACAACATCCGCAAGAGCATTCCTTATTTTTTTAAACAAATACTTTCGAAAATAATAATGTAACAAAAACCAATGAACATTAGATCTTAACATAGTAATAATTAAGATTGTTTCGGACCGAAAGGGTTAGTTGCATGACTGAAAAAAACTTAGAACTTCCAAATCTACATTCGTATTAATTAACCTTTTACTAGTCGGGTCGAAATTTCCATACTAATTATTCGCCACTTCCATAGTCAGGGGTTTCTGCCCTGGATTCTTTGTGCATCCTTTCACAATTCGCTTTCGAACTTGAAAATCAACTTTAATGTATAAGAAATACAGTTGAAAATTGAGAAAAATCCATAGCGTTTTCTACTGCGTATTTGTATTTTAGATTTCCAACAATTTAAACTCAATTAACTTTTTTTTTCTTTGCATGTCATTGAAACCAATCAAAGTTTCATAAAGTAGATACTTTCACATAGTAATTTCCCTATGAAATGGAACATCAAAATGCACCATGAGAATAAACATTTTCTGCAGTTAAGCCAGGCTATATTTTGGCGTTATAAACGGTTTAGCATACCTATGATCGCCACACCAAATCCTCGTTGTGCGGAAGTGAAAATAGCTTTATGGCCGTATCCTATAATCCTATTGTGGTCAGAGAACAATGCGAGAACCGCCGGCGCCGAAACCTAAGTATTTATCGCGACTCCCATCGACTTTCTAAAGGCAAGCGTGGGTGAGATGGCCGGACATGTTACAAATGGTAAATTGGGCTCTTAAATGGGAATGAACAAGTCGTTACAACGTTTGTACGTATGTCCACGTAGTCCGCTTTTAGATAATGATCCCATAAGTTTGCGACTTAGTGCAGCGAACAGAAAGCTAGTCTAACAGAGCAAGTTGTTGAACATGTTTATTCTGACGTGTTCTGAATTACGGGCTTAGCTAGATTGCCTTTAAACACAAGAGTTGATGCATTAATAGCTTGCCGCGTTTTTATTATCGAATTCAGCCTTCATTACACCTGAATAGTCTATTGTTTGTCGAAGACATGCAGAGGACATGTTCCTAGGACCTAGGTAACAGTATTCTTACGTCTGTTTAGTGATGTACCGATAAGCAGACAATACACACATCATGGTACGAACAATACATGCTATCTAAAATGAGTCTGTAAAAAAGAGCTCGTTCAAATTGATAGGTAAAATCTGTAATCAGCACTAAGTATTAGTAAACACATACAATCACATGGTTTATGGCCAAAACGTGACGTTAAAATGACATGTACGATACGACATAAAGAATAATAAGGATTATTATCGACTTGAAAATTGCTCGAAACTGCGCGAGCTTTCATGGCTTTGTGTGAACGAAAATAAAACATAATATATTTATACGCAAAGGGATTTAAAGTATTCTTTATGTTTATGAAAGAATAATGGTGTCATTAATTAGGAAAATTTAGTTTAAAGTACATACTAAACCAAGACATCTCATTTGGTAATTCTTTGAAGGTTAAAAAATTTTATTACGTGTAACAGTGATATCAACCCACCGATAAAGAATCGACAATCTCTTCATAATTATGGGGTATTTTAAGATAAGGTATTTGATGAAGGTTCTTTTAGGACCCGAGCAATCTGTGTCAGGTGTATGTCAAATGTTCAAACGATTTGTCTAGTAATCATATTGAATATGAACACAATTATGCTCAAACGTCATACCACCGATTGAATACTGCAGGAAAATTCGTTCTTCTGTTCATTTTTTTGCGGTACGAAGGCAACGTAATAAACATAACCCATACTATTTACCTCATACTATGTTTGTATTACATAGTATATAGCAGTTTATCTGTACACGTGCGTAATAGCTATCACAATTTACGCACATAATACGTCAACACGGTGTAAGATGATACACTTGGCTTTAAGAAATCTGGACGGATTTTAGCTATTGATTTTGTATCGATCATCTTATTTAAAGAAATCTTACGTAATAAGTATCGGTAGATACCCATGTTATTAGTAACTGCTAATTTCCTATAATTACTAGCTGTTGCCTGCTCCTTACAAATGTCATCTAAATTTGTTTTGTGTTTACGGGCAATAAAATTATTTTCGCATTTTTAATAAATTATTAGATATCGTGAAGGTGTATCGTCAGGTATATTTTAATACTATCTCAAACGTAAATAAGACCCCACGTTGCTTCACTAATTCATTCGAAAATAATTAGGGTGAGCTGATTAATTTCGTCGAAATTGTAATTAATTCTATTTAAAAACAAGAACCTGATATTTTTCTTGCTTGTTAGGTATAAATATCCAACTTACGTAGACGAACACCTGTATAAATTTACCACGAACTGCCAAATATTATCTGCTTCTACGGCAGCAAGTTACGTAGCAACTACGTTTTCAATGTTGGCAAAAACAACAGAATTTCTGAACACGAAACTTTGTTAGAAGTGGAGCAACGAATAAAATACAAAGAGAGATAAAGCCATGATACCTTTTCAGATTACAAATTATTATTACAGAAATGTGCTATTGTTCCGGAGTGAAAGTCCAAAATGAGTACCTTATAAAGTTAATGTAGAATCCTACTAAAGGATGGCACGCAAAAAGTAAATTTTAATAGATTTGGAAGAAATTCGGAACTCACATAGGTCATATCCCTGGATTAACACAGAAGCTAGTTTTAAATATAATAATTGAACATCTTAGCTTATCGTCGAACCGATCATGAAGATTTAGGTTTGAAGAGATCAGTTTTTTACGCACCCAACGCCCTTAAGAAATTAGGATAATGTATTTGTATTTACAGCAAAATTACTACATACGTACTGTAAAAAATTCGTCTAATAATAATGATAGCTGTAACAACGCAATCAACATCAATGAAAAGGCAAAATAAATCAGTCGAAATTGTAATGAAAGTGACGTAATCAGATAGTTACTAAGTCCAGACGTAGCCTGCAGTATGTGCATGAGCCGTAAGAAAACTCCACGTATCACTTGGAATATGAACTATTGGCGTAACACGATATGCCAGTTGCTACTTTGCCAGGCATTCACCTCTATATCTGACACCAGTTCATCACACTCACTGTACAGGAATGCTTGTTTTGTCTTTGTGTCACGGGCTCATACATGAGTATGGCTAAAATTCTTTTAAAATTTTGTTGTTATATTTTTTATACACCTACAAATAAACATGCTACCTGATATGAAATTGTATCTTGTAAAACAAAGAATCAATCTCACTGAAATTTTGACTAGATTAGACTATTATGTATATTTATATCTGAATATCATGCTCGAATATCGAATTACCTTTTATTGGGTTCGTTTAAATATCATATATTAGTAGATTAGTTCAGTGCCATTGTTTTTTACGTAGCATTCTCTGTGTATTTCAATAATTCGAGAGTCGAGAGTAACTCAAGGTTTCAGCTAAGTTCGTCACGTTTGCACGATGTGGCCAAGAAAAAAATGTATATTGTAAAATAAAACTGAATAACGTATTTTCCGAATTCCGTAGACAATGTGCAAACAGTGATACCTACTTTACACTAAATGATAAGGCGGATATATCTAATTATAATAATACCACAAAACATTGGCAAATTATCAGGAAATACCTTTATTTTAATAACGCTCCTTTTATTGCTTTTAAACATCCTTAATGTTCACAATTAAAAATCAATTCCACTATAGTGTTAGGCAAGTAATCAAAATTGTGACGTCATGATAGTGTCATACGTCTTTCTTGTCATTACGATAGGAAGGAACTACTAATTCGCCTCCGTCGCGCCTCGTTTTCGAGCTATAATAATATTTAGGACTGTAAAACATCATAATCTGGCAACGGTATGATAAGTAGCAGAAAGGTCTGTTTACCAGCATTTATCATAAATTTTAGACTAGAGCTCTGATAAAAAAATACCTTCATCTTGCTACATCTGGTTGCTACTGTTAAGATTATCAGCTATCTAACCACCGTAGGTACAAGGTGACTATCGGCTGTTTTAAATAACCTATCGATCTTTAGATTTGATTGCTCAAGATAGGTTTTTGACATTAGTTAGAAAACTATCACGGCTCAGTAGGCAGAGTTATAGTCGACTAAGACCGGACTAACGAAGAAAGCCCGGCGCGTGGCCCGACTTTTTTAATTCATTTTCCCAGTCTTGTAAAAAAGGGAAGGAACAATCAACCCCAGCTGATGTCTAGTAGGTACCTATGTGACTTCCTATCTTATTTTCTTCTATTTCTCCTCTCTATATTTTCATCAGAGATCACGTGTCATACCTAAGTGTAATATGGTACGAGTTCCAAAGGATAAAAATAAAAAGATCGATAACGCTAGACATGAAAATGTCATATTATCTTTACGTATGTCCCTAGTATCTTAATACCGAAAACAATACCCTGTTAACCTGTATAGATAAGCAAAGCTGTTTTTCAAGAAAGAACTAGGATGTTATATAGGTACCTTACTTAGCGTTTCTCCGCGTCTCGTATGAAACGTCCATACTTTCGAGATAAAAACTATTCTAGTTTTAATGCATAACATGCCTTATATGTGTGCGGAGTTTCAATCAAATCCGTTCACGAGTTTTTGACTGAACAATAATAAAAATCATCTATCCGTCCTTTAAAACCTACGTGTGTTTCAATGCATAAGCATACCAAGTTTCATCTAAATCGGTTCAGCCGTTTTATCGTAACGTCTGTCCACCGACAGAAATACCACTTTCTCATTTACAATATTAATAAAGAAATTGGGCATCTGTTTAACTCTACACAATTCGTACGAGAAATTATACATCTAGAATCTAGAATGAAAAATTAAATCTAGTTTCCATCCTCAGCCTCGGTGCGTGCGTGCGCGCAAATAGGTAACAATGAATGGTTGCCGTTATGCGTTTCGGTTTTCTGCCGACAATAGGCGAATACGTAACGGTGCTTGCGACATTTCACGATACCCGAGGCGGCTGAGGATTTGAGCGGCACAACCTTTAGTTTATTCTACGCCTGTTACACGTCAGAGGTGTAGGTGTCAGCTTACATAGACTGGAAGCTAAACTAGCTAGCTAGATAGATATCCAAGAGTAAGGGAGTTTGGGATTCCCTACAGGGGAATACCGTCGGTAAACATGGCAATACAGTACCTACGTTTATAGTTCGTCTGAGGTTCGGGAAATACAACAGTAATAAAAAAAAATACAATTTTGCATCGGTAACACTAACGCTCATCTAGAGCAGTGTTACCGATGTTGATGATGTGTGACTGATGACCAAAATTATCTTTCCTGATAGTAGGAAGTTGATAATGAAGGAGTCGAAGATCAACAACTTTTAATAACATTTAAATCCTTAATATTATTATAAATACAAAAGTAATTGTCTGTCTGTCAGTGCATTTGTTGTATTATGCATAGGCAAAACAGCTGCACAGATTAAATTTAGTAAAGAAACCACCTTCTTCTTATCATTTGGGCCCTAATGCCCTAGTGTCAGAGTTTTCTGAAATCCACCTGATGGCTTCTGACATGGAATTGTATCAAAAACTGCTGTTGATCTGCAGCTGCTATCCCATGTTCTACCCTGGTTATATCCCCATAAGATAGCTTTTATTAAATATGAATGCATGAAGTAATATTCTCACAGTAATCTGGGATATTACTCTGCTGCGGTTTGCATAAAATATATAAAATAATAAATAAATAATAAAATCTCTCAGTATATTAAGATATTTGACTAATATTGGAAATAACTGGCAGAAAACAAACAATTAATCAATATTACAAAAAATCATAAAAATCCGAAATACTAAACCGATAATATAAATTTGAAGATCTTTTTTTATTAATTGCTTTAGATTAAGTTATGAATTTAAAGAAAATTCAATTATCTTCATGAAATAATAAAATAAGATGGTAATTGAAATAAAAAATATTAATGACTGAAGAATATAAACACATTTATAAATTTATAATATACCTTCTAAATAATTGCAATTCTCTTAATTAAAATACATAATTTGTAATTGTGGTATGAAATTAATATAACCTAGTAACACCAATAAAATTCTATGAACACAGGCATTAGTCTTTGGTTTGTATACAAAATACTGCTCACTGTAAATAGCATTTGTTGGCAGTCGTAAATTTAAAACGGCACAATATTATCTATCCCCTATGCCTTGATAACACCATGATAACGTCTTAAATGAACAATAAACACGTGACGGCCACATAACTGTGTTCCAATAAGACGTGTATAAATGGTAAGTTTATTTTTGGCCGTGTCATATGTTTACCTCGTACCGACAAACCTCGGGTTTCACGGCACGAAAACCAACACCACACTAATTATAAACGTGCCTCGAAGCCAGCCCGCATACCTGCACCAGCTTTATCAGTATACAAACGAGAAAATAAAAAGGTTATTAGAAACTCACACGTTGCTAGCGATCGTTTCGTGGGTATCGCTCGTATAGAAAGCAATCAACCGACACCGCTCATCGGCGGGAACCAGTAATTTTCCACTCCGCGTTTCTACACAAGAACCACTATAACTTAGCAAGAGCCTTCCTCACCTCTCTAAGACAATTTTCTGACAGTACGATCCCACTATCATGCTGAAAGAAGCACACGAAAGCGGACAAAGGGTCCTTCAAAACACAGCCATTTTGAAACCGTTCATACGAAATGTTACGTGTACCGATGCGTACAATGTTTTGGGGGCCAGAAAAGAAAACAGGCTTATCCGTTCGCACTCATTTTTGTTTTTTACGCACAATAAAAACTAACACTTAACATCTCACACACTTATAGGTACGATTTCACTTCATACTTTCGCACACACCCGTTTACGTCGCACAAAGTCCCTGACGGACGAAAGCGACGAACTCACACGAATGGAGCTGCGGATTGCGTGCCAGCCACGGCAATTGTTACAGTTGCCAGACTAACAAAATAAAATCTACTAAAAGTACAAAATATACACTTTTAAAATGATTTATAAGATGGCCA
The DNA here is from genome assembly GCA_963891755.1 of Pyrrhia umbra. Classification (NCBI taxonomy): domain Eukaryota; kingdom Metazoa; phylum Arthropoda; class Insecta; order Lepidoptera; family Noctuidae; genus Pyrrhia; species Pyrrhia umbra. The sequence continues at coordinate 4,646,399 of OY982935.1, forward strand.
CATCATCGCTCCTATCTATCAAAAGCATCAACAGAACTTCATAAAAACATTTTTATTAGTGAACAAAACTGAGAAAAAATAAAAAGTCTATGTAATTTTAGAAGCATTATCGCTCATTACTCATTAAGATCCTTTCTTTAGGCTTACTTTTTTTTTGATGTTATAATAACAATTAGCTTTTTAACAAACTGTTGGTGAATTACAGTTTTTTACTTTTTAGATAGTATTTTAATAAATATTTTCTTTTTAATCATGGAAAAATATGATAAAATAGAATACGCAATACAAACATTGAAGCATCAATATCAGCCTATTTAGTTACTATACTATCCTCCCTTTGAGTCAAAGCCAAACTGACATTTTAAAGATTTGGAACCCGCATACTCAAACACGAAATGCAGGTAACTACTAGGTCACAAATAAGGAATATATTCCAAACATTATTTTCCATGTAATTCCATCTTCAATCAGATGTTTTTCAATCCCTGATATATTTCTTACTATTAAAGTGGAATTTTTATTTTCTGGTATCATTTTTTACCATAGACACCACATTCGAGCTTCTTGAGTGTCAACAGTTGCAAAAAAATATCAACCGTTTAAAAAAATTAATTGTTAATAATTTGATCACTACAACTTAAAAGCAGCATCGTTATATAATAAAATTACTGACGCTTATTTTTATTTTTACTGTTAACGTAACAGTTGACCGTAAAAGAACATCTTGCAATGAGTTGTCTATGACCATGCGCGCGTTATTCAATTTCGTTGCCAAGCAACGCGATAATAATCCTCAAAGCACAGTTGTATTTGGCCGATTTTCGAAGTGGGTTCATGTCCTGATGAATTATAAATAATTTCCGGGCGTACGCGTGGAGGCTTTCATATTTAAACTAAAAAAAATCTAACAATAATGAGAAAAAATATTTCGAAAATCTTTCGGACATGATAATTGCAGTTGTTGTGTTACAAAATACAAAAATGCATTTGTTATTAAATTAATGTGGATCAGAAAAAGATATTTCTCAAACAGCATGGTTAAAATTAGTATACAGTTTTTGTTTTTCAATTATATTGTTTTTGTGTTGGCTGAAGATTATGAAAGCGATGATAAACGTAAGTAGTGATGTTTTAATATATTTAAATAATTTTAATATTTTTTTAACAATAGTCTATAAATTATTTGAAAATGGAACCAGAATTAAAAAAATACGTGAATAAACTCTTATCTAGGTGAATTTATATGCGCATTAATTAGCCTGCCTACCTACATTTAAAACCAAAAATGCACGTCACAATTTGAAAAAAAAACTTACCTTATTATAATGTAGTTTACGCCTTTACAGGTACCTACAGAAGTTGGCACCTGTAATTGTACATGCGGAAAATATAATCCTAACTTATATAAATAATAAATGCGAATTTAAGTTTGTTTGTTACGCTTCACAGTAAAACTGCTGAAACGATTAAGATGAAATTAGTTAAGGAGATAGATGGGCTACTATACGCACGCATTAAGTAGTTCCATGTAGATGCGGGTGAAACCGCGGCAAACAGCATATAAATAATATTCACGTCCAGATTTCATTTGTAGATCTTTGACAGTCGTTTCGGGTAGTCAGAAGCCAGAAAGCCTGGCAACCAGTCTTACCAAGGGGTATCGTGTTACCCGGTGACTGGGTTGTGGAAGTCAGATAGGCAGTCGCTCCATGTAAAACACTGGTACCTACTCAGCTGCTTTTTAGACTGGAAGCCGACCCCAACAGAGTTGGGAAAAGGCTAGGCAGATGATGATACTGGTTACTGAATTGAGCGTTTATTTTTGGACTACATTATTTGATTACTCTGATAACTTGATACTTACGGTGAAGAAAACATAATAAGGTATCTTGGATTTATACTAAGCAATTGTAGGAACACCTCTTGTTGAGATATGCATTCGGCTACCCTTTAATTTTGGGGTCTCAAAATAAAAGGAGTGTGTGAGTGTGTACATTTGTCAATCTCCCCATGCATCCCTTTGAAAAGTTCCATCCATTTCTATCCATGAATCCTTTGCTATAGGACTGTATTTACAAACGCCTCCCTGTAGATCCGTGATCTCTCCTAAGGTGGTCTATTTGGTAAATTTTGGTCTGATATCAGTGATACCAGATTTGGGGAATTCCCTTCAAATTGTAGGGTTTTTTATGCTTATGGAAGGGCAATTGAGGAGACAATATTTTTGAAGGGATATTTGTAGGGGAAAAGCTGGGCTTGGAGCCTCATCTCCACCTTTATGTGTCCAATTAACGTAATCGTAACCTGTAATGTATTACAGTATATAATTGCGATTGAGGTACACTCCAATGTTCCCATAGCGCACATACAATGACATAGACAATTATAATAATAATCAATCAAGGCACCAGCAACATCACAGTCAGCCGACCGCGTCCCGCGCTTCCGCTGTCACATGGAACACAAAAGGTGCGTGCGCGCAGTGCGCCGCGTAACCACCGCCATTACGATGCTATTATATGCCTTTTTGTTAGTTTTTTTGTTGGAAACGAATTCTGGTTACTGACAGGATGCGTGATCTAAAATTCCACAGACCTACATGACTCAATGATGTTGGTGAATGGAGTATTTCTGATGGTCGTTAATGAAACTGAATGGTCGTTGATGGTCAAAAGTTAGTTAAGTTGATTATTATGCAAGTACTCCTAGTTGGCGCAATTGGCACAATAGCAAGGGCTAGGTTCGTTAACTGACCTGTCGGGGCATGGGTGCTTCGGCAAGTACCTGTGTCGCATAGGCAGGGAGTCGGACGCTCGGTGCCACCACTGCGTCCATTGTAGGGAGGACACGGCGCAACACACGCTCCAGGAGTGTGTGTCCTGGGAGGAGCAGCGCCGTGCCCTCACTTCTGAAGTAGGAGGCGATCTGTCGCTGCCGGCCGTTGTGCGGAGTATGGTCGGCAGGGCAGAGTCGTGGGACGCGGTGGTGTCCTTCTGCTAGGACGTGATGTCGCAGAAGGAAGCTGCGGAGCGGGAAAGGGAGATCTCCACTCTCAACCCCGCCCGCAGCAGGCGCACCGGGCGCCGGAGGAGGGCAGACAACGCCCTCTTCCGCCCCCCATAAACGGGTCCAGGGGCGACGGACTTGGGGAAGTCCCCGCCCCCCATGATAGGACCAGAGCCGGCGGCGCGCGTCTGTGTCCACGCGCGCCCCCGAGGCGATGCACGGGGTAGGATACCTCACTACCCCGTGCAGGAGACGAGGCCCGGCAGGACGGGCCGGCACCAGTGCGGGGCTGCGGACGAATCTGGATTCCCGCGGCCCCGCGCCCACGTGCGAGAAGCGACACCGGGGTGGTTTTAGCCGGTAAGAGTCCGGCACTGTTCCCGGCCTCCCCAGGCCGGGTTCGTCCATGAGGATTTCCCCCCGAAAAAAAAAAAAAAAGGTTCGTTAACTGACGAGTAATAATATCTCTTAACTCTTAATAACCAATGCAGAAACTAAAATAAGATTGGTTAACATTCTGAAGAGGATGGAATACAGCGCTCATTAGCTCGGCATTTCGATGCGATTTCATAACTAGTGTAATCTTTCCCATACAATTTCTATTTGTATAAATTCTATAAACCTAGTGAGGTTTCATAGAAATTGACCACAAGCTCAATAAAGTCAGTGTTATACTGACCGAAAAGGATTTTCTCTTCCGAAGCCAAACAAAGAGTTGTTGTATCCAAACCCTACAAAAATGAGAATACAATTTGGTTTATAAAACTAAGTTAAGTCTGTTCAGTATCCGTGTCGTGACCGCTCCGATAATTCCGGTGCCATTCGGTGCACTGAACCTTTTTCGCGTTTTCCGCCATTATTACACTAAATATTTCATTCAAATTTGGTTGGTTTTGCAATTTTCCTTTACGTATTATCACGTAGATAAAATAGCTATATACAGGTATAATTGCTGACTAATTATGGGTGTTAAGTCTTTTAAAATTATGCATCCGAAAATTCGTTTCAACTAAGGTTAACTCCTAATTTGGATTTTCACGCTTGCAGTCTCAGTTAACTTGCTCGTATCTCTACATAGTATAAAAAGTCACTTCCCACCCACCGTCTGTACGCTTAGATCTTTTACTTTTACTACGCAGCGGTTTTCAAGAGGAAGGTTTATATTATTATGTATAATATCTACCTACCTATAATATAGTGGAAAATCTATATATAATATCTACATTGTACCCGTGCGAAGCCGGGGCGGGAATCGATGCGCAATCGAACGTAGTGCTGAGCTAATTACTATCCAAACATACCCAATGCTTCTATGAACGAAAGATAAATATCCACTACAAAGTTATATCGGTATAAATATTGAGGAAATGCGTTCCGTATCGTGTAACTCGGGGCATGGTACGGGTTGGTGCTGATCCTGGTGACGTGCGCGACTGCATGTCATAAGCGCTTAGCGATTTGTAAGAAGGACGATTATGTCATTTGTTGAGTTTATTCTGTTAACGAAATTATGTTGAGAACAGATAACTTGTGTTGGAACTCAAAAAGCTATCGGAACAGAATTCAGGGATTAGAAATTTAAGAAACGGGGAGCCCAAGAATGAAATGCCCTTTCATGGCTATATCTGTGTGCATTTCCTGTTTCCATATCTGACTAAATTGGATCTAAATTGGCGTTTGCGACTTCTGACTTGAGCTTGAATCGCCAATGTCTTACCACTTGAACCGAACAAAAAAGTCCCAGCAACTGAAAGTTACAGGGAGGGCCAATAAACTGTAAACCTCATTTATTCGGGAGATCACGCGATGTTACAAAACTCAGACATGTTTGTCGACTTGTTTACTACGATAGCTGGCTTCGACTTTTGGCCGTTCCAATTTGAGCGCAAATTCTTGATTTATGATATGAGATGCAACTTGCATGCTAACCGCATAGTTTTTACATCATTATGTGTTTTATGCTCTCGTCATACTTATGCAAATATTTTCTGCCATTAAAATTCCTCTTCGCAATTAAATTCTCGGTTGGTAAAATTAGTTTTTCATAGGTTATGTATCATTTATTATCGAGTTAGTATAAGAATGATACTAAATTTTATCTTTGAAGCACAAACTTGTACCTATGCTATTTTCTTTTAAGACTATCATTCGGCTTTTAGATATTTTGTGGTGCAGCTGCGTGGTTAGGAGTGATAGGCCTTATTGCCCAGGTTGCGGTCTTGAACGGACTTCGATTTTGGCTCGCTGAACATGGCATGGATACGTGGAGGACACGCTGGACATAAGATATTATGCCAGCCACTAGTAATATCAGGCGCGGTCGCAGCCATGTATTTGGGGGGGGGGGGTCATCAACAACCAAAATTGGCTAAAGTGTTGGCCGAAGCCGAAGGTTTCAAGCAAGATCCAAGTTGCACGTTCTATTACGATTAGGACCTACCAATGCGTAATTACAATAGATAATGCCAAAATAGGTAATGCCATCGTTGATATACATTTTCACCTGGCAATTTTTCATAAAACCCTATATAACTATGGTATTAAGTAAAAATAAAATACGCTACTTAACTTCTCGAAAATTATTTCAATATTCTTTATTTTAACAGCGATTGCTTGGCAATAAATATCTACCGTTTCGGCTTACGGTTATTCTTGGCATAATTTCCTTTTGTTTTAATAAAAGTTAATTGTTATAGGTAGCTAATAATATTATTTCTCTTAACTTTACCTTATACTTTTCATGATATTTGAACGAATCATGGCTGCCTTTTAATGATTCCTTTGTGGTCTAATTATATAAATTGCGGCTTCTGCGCATAAGGTTCGATGCTGATTGATATCTGTGGTTTGATCACGCAAAATGTGGGTGATATTCACGTATCTGACACTTCAGAGAAAACGTTTGCAAATGATTTATGCGTAAACACGAATTTGACGATTGATTTCCCAACTTCGATCTTAATGTAAGTAAAATTAAAGTGAAAAGAGCTCAACGCAGACAGAGGGGGACGTGGAAGGATGATGTACAGGAATAGACAGGCCTCTGCTACCGAGATCTTAAAGACGCGGCGAAAGACCGCGAAAGATTTCCAAGAGACCGCCCAACTTCATTAAAAGATGGCACCCTATTACGATGATGATCTTAATGTATATTCTGCAGATTGCCAAAACCTAATTTATCTGGTCTTACGTCACCTATTATCTTGTTCTATTTTTCAGTATACATGCTGGTATCCCAAGACCAGCATCAGCACACTCCTCGCCTGGAGGATTTCTTCTGGACGGGCTCGGGGGATGGCCCCCCACCTCCACCGGATCCGCCTCGACCAGCTGCTGTCCAACCTTCCACGCCCGTGGTACGGACTACCACTGTTCTTGCTACTGTGTATCTGGACTCATATCCACCACAAGTAAGTAGTGTTTCAAGTATTTTAAAGCCTTGGTTTTCAAAAAATTTGCATTTTATGAGTTTTACGCCAATGAAGGGTCTTAGCTTCCAAAAAGTCATACCGATTTCAATGCACTTTTCATCGAGATGGTTTTAGCTGATGAAAACCTGTTATTCTGCTAAAAGTAATGAGCCAAAATATGAATAGGCGTAAGATTTTTTCAATTATTATGCTCCTTCCAATGTAACTAATATGTTTCTAACAATTTCTACGTATAAAACTCTTAATAAGAATTTAAACTACATGGTATAAAATCCTAAACTCGAAAGTTTATAGATAACAACTTCCCCTAAATTTTGGGGTATTATAGTCATAATTGAGTCATTAATTTTCATTTAACCAACCCTTTGTGTGGTTGAATTTTTGTCTTGATGCTAATGTGCCACAAACATGCAATTTTAAACATGATTTTTTTTCTACATTATTTGCTAAACCTTTGAAGTACCACGCAGGCGGTGACAGACAGATCGACAGGGGAATGCATGCTCAATTGTGGAGACGCTGGCGTGCCAGGTAGCTTGGAACCAGAGATCCCCGATGATCGAAGGTACTGGCTCCTCACTGTCATTCAGGGATCCACTCCAGATAGCCTGCAATTGAGACTCGCTAGGTTGTACCAGAAAGCTTTTTTGAGGTAACCAATGTTCCCCTTAAAATATTTATTTACTTAGTATATTTTCAAGCTTTCCTCGCTCTTACTTTCATTTCATAATACTTTTCAACTTTGTCCTTAATAGTTTTATTTCACATTTTTAAATCACCCAAAATAATCAAGTAGCTTATTTTGGCTTAAGTTAATTTGAAGCTCTAGCATTCACTAAAAATATTTCAAATTAATTTTATTCCTATTTATTCCAGACAACAAGAGCGTCACCTGGGCATTATCAAATCTCTCGACGCGCCTCCTGCTCGAAAGAAACATGATGTTCATTCATTCGTAGTTAACAAAGACAATAATGTTAGTCCTGTAGGTCCATACAGTACTAGCACCCCATTCAAGTATCTTGATGTTGATAGTTCTATGGCATCTCCAGTTGAATCAGTAGTAAAAAAGGTTGAAAATTCCAGTAGCAATATTCTAGATTCTTCTAGTGATTTCATGTATCCCGTAAATATAGAAATGTTTTCCATAGATACTAACACTATCTCATTAAATGCAGAGATAAAAGCAACAAAGTTGAATGAAGTAGAATCGTGGATACTAGCTACACCAACAGTAATTATACGCAAAAGAGAAGTTACAGATAGGGAACAATTAGACGAAGTTAGAGAGGATTCCATTGATATACCTTTAGAATCGGATGGCAATGAAACAATGTTGTTTAAACGGGAGATATTGAGTCCTGAACAACAGCCACCGGTACAAGTTCATATTCAAAACATAACAGAGGTAAGGGCATTTTATAGTTCATGCAAAAGTACACAACAAGGCATGCCTACTTGATAGAACGCCTTACCCAAATCCAAAATAATTTATTTAGCGTGATTTCTACCAGTCCTCAGAGACGGGTAGCATTCAGATAGTCTACGTGGTGCTGGTTGGTGGAAGAGCAGTGCCAGCTGCAGTAGCTGCCAGGGACATGAGACTTGTAAGAGATGCTGAGGTTGCTAGAGAACTGGGAGCTGTTGTCACGACAAAAGCTGAGCGTGAGTATTACTTATATGAAGGTGTAAGTCGAGATAATGGCTGAACATCCTTTCGATCGATTCTGATCGATTATAGCTTAATTTCAAGTAGAAATGTTATATAATGTAGGTAAATGTAGTTTTGAGTTGCTATAGTTTATTTTGCCAAGATTATTTTAACTAATAGCGCTTTGCTTTCTAGTAGTAGGTACAATTTTGATATTTTTGGTTAAATGCTTTGGTTCAATTTCACTCAGTATAAATCCATTATTTTTAGCAGCGTACTTGAAAACAGCGGAGGGTTTGGAGGGCGAGGCAGGGGGTGGAGTGCATGGGACCGAGTTATGGGCGCTGGCAGTGGGAGCTACCATAGCGATTCTACTGTTGCTCGTGTTACTAGCCCTACTGTGTCTGGCTCACAGGTGACTAAGAATACTAAGATATAATAGACCAGTATTCCAGAATGATAGCCTACTAATTTAATAAATTCGAAAGTTTGTGCGGGTATGTATATGTTTTTGAAAAAAAAACCTGAATGAAGCCATTTGATTAATTGAATCAAGTATTAAATATCGCAATCAAATGCTGATGATGATGAACCATACAATAGATTATTTTTGTTATTTAGGAAAAAAGCAATGAAATCTGCAGCATCCATTAGAGCGTATAGAAACGAGCTGATGAGGGAAGCTGAGAGGAACCAGCTGAAACAAGTTCACGAAGAAAAAGATGGAAGGGTAAGTCATTTTATTTGAATACACAATGTTAGACCACACACGCGCTGCATGGTAAAGATGTTCAAATATTTCTTTCTGCAGTTGATCAGTGTAGTGTCTCCGAGTAGAACGAGACCAAGCAGCACACTCCTGCCGATTTACAGAGCTGCTAGTGCTGCAAGCAGGTACCCTACTTTGGATCCAATAATTTTAAGCTTTTTATTTCAAATACAGATAAATTTACTAAAGTTTCGTAACACTTCGATGGGTATTGTAGGAACGCATAGATGGCAAACAAAAACATGTATTTTTGTATACCTACATAGAAAAATAGACGATGGATAGGTAAAGATAAAGTTAAAGTTCCGTGAAACGTTAAATATTAGTTGCATTATTGGGATGTTAAAATTCTAAGGAACAAAGGAATTTGAGATTAACTAAAGGTAGCCAATGAAAAAGTAATTTCTTGCTAGACTGAGCTAAGACAAGCAATTTCTCAAAGATGTTCTCATAGTCTACCCTCTCCGTTATTCGGTGCTCGGACTGAAATTGGAAATGAAATATTCAGAAGTCTAGTCTGTTCATGTTACGACATTTCTTGCTAAGTTGGGCGAATCTGAATATCTATGTATCAGTCTGGTTTGAAGAGAATTACAAAAAGCTTTTTACAAAAAAAATAAAACCGACTTCCAAAAAAGAAACTGAAAAGTAAAAAATAATTTTTATTAAACGCTTTACGACCGAAACATCGCTCTAGAAGTCGGTGTCTTGTAAGTTACTATTGTTAGTATTTCGCCACCGACTTCGAAAGCGATGTTTTGGTTTTTTTTTGGAAGTCTGTTTTAATTTTTTTGTAAAAAGCTTTTTTATTTTTTCGCTTTTCAGTGTCTCGGTCTTGCTATCTTTAATATTAACAAAATAAACACACCCCTTTTTAGGTTGTAATAAGCATAATAGACCAGTGCCAATAACTTTTGAAAACAAAATAAATAATAGTAGGATGAAACCCATTGGAAAAGGAGGAGAATACAATAAAAATGATAGGAAAAATAAATTACGGGCGATCTGAGGTCGGGAAGTAGGGGGGAGGGGGGGTTAAAGTTAAAAAAACGGTTTATCTAAATTTCCGGCAAAACTACAAGTCCTATGAAAAAAAGTTCAATGGCAAAGTTGTAGGTAATAAAAAGATCTACAACTTATGGATTGACACTTTATTGTATTTTCCTCCTTTTCCAATGGGTTTCATCCTACTATTATTTAATTCACTTTTTACCGTTTTTAGAGGCTAAAAGAACTGGCCTATAAATAACCAAATCATCTAAGTATTTGGCATATCAGCAAGTAGAGATAAATCGTTATTTTTGATATATTTATAAAACGGCTGAACCGGTAGTGATAAAATTTATATGGAATTATATTTATAAAGAATTATGAAAATCGGTTCACCCAGTCGCAAGTTATGAGGTAAAACAAACATAAAAAAAAAAAACATTCGAATTGATAACCTCCTCCTTTTTTTGAAGTCGGTTAAAAACAGAAAGTGTATTTGCTTTCCTGAAAGCGAGTCAGTGACCTCAGACCACCCGAGGGGGGGGGGGGACTTGACCCCCTCAGAATCGCACATGACATGTCTATTTGACAAACCTCCTAAAAATAAACAATTTACGAAAATTTAAATTGTATTACGCATTGGTAAGTGGTTAATCGTAATAGATCGTTTAGTTTTGGAGCTTCTTCACCATATTATAAACTATTACGACAAAACGTACACTTCGCGCATAGAAGAGTGTTACTTTTCTTAAATAGGGACTCAACATTTTTGCACTTTTGTAGAAGCAAAAAACTGGCTATTTTATATTTTGATATATTCTTTTCGTTAATAAATGCATTTACCTATGTGCTAGTTCATCAACAACATCATCTGGAGTATCGGAGGTGGCCACAGCGTTTCGTCGCAGACAGAAGAAACCACATGCTCTCAGAATGCCACAGAAGAAAAGGGGTCAGTCCTGTTTCTACAGTTTAAAACGTGTATTGAAATAAAATACTTTTATAAGAAAACTTCATTACAATGTTTATAGAACAACAATATATAAAGTAGCGTTCTACATTGCAGTGCGCTCATCATCCTAAAACAAAATTTCATAATGTCTGAATATGCCCAGTAACTTTGCCGGCTAAATACGACCCGAAACACATATCTTTCCACATTACTGCCCAGTTACACGAGCTTGATAAGAAATATCCTACTTACCATGATAACGATCCTATCAATATTTTCCCAGTGGGCACTACTGATAGCTTGTTAGAAGCTGCTGGACTGGACAGCTCGGATAGTGGGCAACCATCAGCACCTCCGACACCTACGTCATATCTCTCCATGCCTTCAGTCAACGCTTTCCCCAGGTAAGTCCAAAAACCACCATTCAGCAGTCCAGATATTCCGAAAAACTGTAGAATTTATGAAAAGCCTAACAGGCAGAAAAAATTTGCTACGTGACCTATTTCCAACTCTAGGGGCTTCTAGTATCTGGATGCTGCTGAATAGGATTATACATGTGGACCGAAAATGGTTATCAGATTTCGGGTCAAAGATCTATAATAAGACATAGATATATATAAGAAGAAGAACAAGACGAAGAAGAAGAAGTCATAGAATATATAAGACAGCATGATTTCGAGACACAGAAACTTAAGTAGTAATAAGGATATGGTAAAACTTCCTTTTACTAGGGAATTCCCAACAGAAAATTCAAAATATTACTGTACATAATTTCACGTTTTCCAGAGGCAACGTGGTAGAGCCTCTGTCCCGCATCTTAGAACCAGTATCAGTTCGTCATCTAGACATCGATTCCCCACCATCAACGCCCAAAAAAAGCAAGCAAGAGCCGAGCAAAAGTAAAGATGTGGTGCCTCGGAGACAGATGGCGTCTCAGCTGGTCCGGCTGGGCAGCATAGACAAGGATCCTGGAGTAATAGGGCCTTTGGTGTGGGATCTGCATTGTCAGCGGATTAAAGATGGTAAGATTTTATATGTACATTTATTTTTATACAGTTTGTATACGGTGGCTAAACGTTGGCAGGCATTCTTTTGAGTTCATAATTATAGGCGTCATCGGTATCAGAGCAGGTGTCAGTATAAGTGTAGGCGTCTGTATCACTGTAGGCGTCGGTATCAGTGTTGGCGTCGTTATCAGTGTGGGCGTCGGTATCAGTCTAGGCGTCGGTATTAGTCTAGGCGTCGGTATCAGTCTAGGCGTCGGTATCAGTCTATGCGTCGGTATCAGTCTAGGCGTCGGTATCAGTCTATGCGTCGGTATCAGTCTAGGCGTCGGTATCAGAGAAGGCGTCGGTATCAGAGTAGGCGTCGGTATCAGAGTAGGCGTCGGTATCAGAGTAGGCGTCGGTATCAGAGTAGGCGTCGGTATCAGAGTAGGCGTCGGTATCAGTGTGGGCGTTATTAATAGTCGCTTGCAATATTTTTCTCAAAATTCATTGATATTTAGCGTAAATAACGCCAAACTGTGTTACCCTTCAGCATCCAAACCGTCCAGTCCAGCCCGGTCTACAGCATCAGCTCGCAAGGACCCGGGCCCGTCCCGCATGCGGCAGCGGTTCAACGAGCTGATGGACGATGCCTTCACGCTGTTCGGCAGCGTGGGCTCCAGCCCCAACTCACATGATACCTACACGGTGGAGGAGAAGGATTCTAGGGATAAGGATAAGAAACAAGGTAGCGGACGGATTTTTTTTTACCCTGGTACGGTTCTTCTTGGCAAAAAATTCGGCCCTGTTCGAATTCAAGACTAATTTCATTAAAATCATTTGTACTACGTAATAGAAAAGCTTTTTTTGTAGCACTGTAGCCGGTACCGTATTTCTCTCCAAGCTTTCCTTTTTTAAAGCACGAAATATGACCTAAATATACTTATGCCAATAAATAGATAGATAGATGGACTGTTTTGATGTTAGGTTATTTTAAAAGCAGATCTATATGAAGTGTTTGATAATGGGATGATATTTTTCAGATTCAGCAGAGCAGTTGGCTCAAGCGCGTAACGACAACGTGCGTCTCCCTGGCTCGCCATACACTGCTATGGACACACTGAGAGGACGGTCTGCAGGCCCTGGGTAATTCTTTATCTACAAATTCTCCAAGTCTGATAAAAACTCCCTCCCGCCTTTTGAGGTGCTTTCAGCAAGTAGTAGCTCGTGGACCGTCAAGGGCCAAGTTCACCGACAAATAGTTTCCTAATCGGTCCGTTAAATACAAACGTTTTTTAACCACGAAGTGAGAATTTTCGTATTATCTACCTCTTTTCCTATCCCCGATTGGTAATCGACCGTTTAAGGAATAAAGAGCCCAAATGATAACGTATCCATTGTAAGACAGAAGTTTGAATGTATGGTAAACAGCTGTTTTGAGTTGATCGGACTGTTATCTTGTCAGTGAACTTGGGCCTAAGTATTCTAGGTTAAACTGCACTAGCCCCGGTCAGTCAATATAAGGGTGGCCGTTTTCTGAACATATCGTAAACGTTCCATGCCTTGAAGAGAACATAAGGTCATTGATCTTGAGCTGAGCTGAGATTATTTCAGTTCGTTCGTGTTGGATTATTGTCCCATCAGGCATCAGACCATTCTCTTTATAGACGACATCTTGCAGGCGAGCTGGTCCCAGCACATCAACGCCGGTCCTGCAGCAGGAAGGCGGTCGACCTCGCACGTCGTTCACCAGAACAGCTGCTGAGAGGAGAGTCCCTCCGCCAGCGAGGGCCTGGGGACACACGCCACCTCAGGTAACACTACAGAGCGACCACTTGATAGTAGATAGGTACATAGTCACATTCTAACTATTGTCTAACACTCTATCATTTGGTACCTAAACTTTCCCCGAAAAGGAAGAATTGGAACTAACAATTACAGCCAGTAAACAATTAGTGTGATTTAGATGTAGGTGCTAATATCTACCTCTGCCAACGCGTGGAGTGATATGTGTCGTGCGTACGTCAATTATTCTAACAATCGGAGGTTTAATTTTACATTATTTGTATGCACTTAGAAATTAATTATCCTAACTAATAGTAAAAATGTGAAAGTGAGTTTGCTTGTTATGCTTTCACGGTGAAACATCTGATTAGGATGAAATTTTGTGCGGCAATAGTTAGGACGCAGGTGAAATTGCGAGAAAAAAGCTAGTTACATTAAAATAATGAAAAATGAGGCGTTTTTATGAAAACGATGACATCTAGGTGCCGGGACCAATTGCTTTCTTCAAACCTCTCAGGGAGGCACTCAAAAATACACTGAAAATTTCATACACATCGGTCAAGCCGTTTAGGAGGAGTTAGGTGACAAACACACATACACTTATATATATAAAGATTAATTCCGTGACTTAGAAACAAGTTTGTCTAAACACTAAACAGCTTGGTGTTGGGGTGTTACTAAATCAAGTAAGTTTACACAGGCAAATAAAAACTACCCCAGACCAGAATCAAAACACCGAACTTCCTTACACAGCAATGGGACGCCAACTCCATGATAATTTAAACGGTGGTAGTCCCTAGGTGCTCGGCCGACAGTCAACCCCGCCCTCATAACTGCTGAGGGTAGATTACCAGTAGAAGACCCCGCCATACCCCTCATATCGGCCATCAAGACGGAGATACAACGCATCAAGGAGACAGCCAGCAAACCTAATACCAAGCCAAACTGAATAATTTTCATTTAATAGAATATAGAGAAATAATAAGTAAGAGTGAGTGAGTTTGTTATAGTAATTAAAGAAACGTTGTATCAGTTTAAAATGTTTTCATAGATATTACTATTGTTATAAGTAATCGGGAAGTATGTGTGTGTAAAGAACTGGTAATTACAACAGACCTGTGATTCTCCCGCCTTTGCAGCTGGGCAGACATCCGACATTTCTGTTATAGAGAAGACTAACTTTCACCTCTCACTTTTTACAATCTTGAATTAGAGGCCTACTCTTATAGTATTATGATATACAAACTTGCCCCCCCCTTTTTCGTCCCCTTAGGGGTAGAATTTCGGAAAATCCTTTCTTATCGGATGCCGACGTCATACAAAGAATACACCCTCCAAGTTTCAGGTCTCTACGATCAGCTGTAATAGATGAATAAGTAACGATATTTGTCATGAATCTCAATGATTTTTCTTATATTGTTGTAATGTTTTTATGAATGTTTTTTTTGTTATTGTTATAAGTCGTAAATAGATACTTTTAATAGTTATTATTTTATTCAGTGTTAATATTTATATTTATCTAGGGAATACTCCAATGTTTTTTTTTTTTTGAGTACTTTGTCCTTCTCTTAAGATATACATAAAACAAAATCTAGACTTAGCTTAATCATACAATTATAGAAATTCACTTACAGTCAGTTAATAAGGTTTAAATATTAACATATGAATAATGTTTGATGCCAATTATTGTAGTATAATTATGTAATCAACTAATCTACCTGACCTTATTTGGAATAATGTTTACGAATCTCTTTATAATAAAGTTTTTGAACTCATTTATATATTAATTTCTATCTTACCTAAATAAAAGACAATTTTTGTAAGTGCATATTTATTTTGTACTTAAATTGCGTTATAAAAGTTTCTCAGTTAAGTCTAAAATATCACTAATATAATATTTACATACATACAAGTCACCTGAACACTTGAAGATCAAATTGTGAAACAATCGGAATAGCTCTTTGGCTTCTAATAAAAACAATGAAACAATAACTGATACAATGAATGCTAAGAGAAATAAAGAAAAGTTAGATACTGATACAAATGTAGTAAAAACTACTTCCACGTTCCACATTTATAAAGATTAACAATAAAAAAATAGATCACACCATAATTTTGGAATCAAAACAGTTAACAAATTCCACTAAAACACGACACAACACTAACCAAAATCTTGATATTGATATTACTACTATCAAAACTGACCTAGCCTCTAACATACAAAGTTTTATTCACATCAGCCTTTATTAAGTCCTTTTATGATTGTTTTTTCCCGATGGTACGGGCATTGTAGTCCAAGTTTAGCTCACGGAATGAGCATTGCACATTGCTATGTCAAAAGACAGGCGAAAACACTTCAACGATCCCACATTACACCAGACCTGCTGCAACTCAGTTAGCATAGTTTGTCAGCTGGTCACTAGATCACTGGCAGTCTCCTTAGGTCTCGTCTTCATCAGACGACTGCTACGTTGACTGGAGGGTCTGCTGCGGTGCTAACCGCCTCCACTGAGTTGGCTGTTGCTCCTGAGTCTCGTCATCCTGGAAATAATTGCACATGAATATGTTTTCATAATATTATTATTGTGTATTATTGAGATTAAGTTGACATCAGAAAAGTAAGTAAATGTTGAGAAATAAATGCAAAAAAATATTATGTTTAATGCATTACTGTGTGTTGAGTGATTGTTTCTAAAATAAATCAGTACCTATATTAATAAAACTCTAAATAAAATTACCTGTATGATTGTGATAGAAACAGTATCTGGTTTGATGTCTTCTAACATTTTCTGGTCATCGCTGATTTGCTCCATATTTTCCATATTCCTGTAATGTCAGCACATTCCAAACAAATAAATATAAAGTTCTCAAGAACCTTGTACACTATCAAAGTTAATGATTTAAATATATTAGGGTAAAATGCATTATAAACTCACTTCCTGCTGCCGGAATGGAATCTACCGCCTTCGCCTCGTATTCTGTTCATCGCGTGTCTATGCCGCGACTCGTGAAGATATTTCTGAAGATAGAACAAATAAAAATGTTATTTATAAATGAATATGAGCATGCAATAATGTGGGGCAATATTATTTATTATTTTATTGTTAATACATATATATTATAATACATAGATACATTTTGAGCGATGGGAACAACAAATTTCGTTAATTTTGACTGTATAAAATTTGTCATGTGTTTCTCCATGTTGGCTTAACCCACTCGCCTCCGGAACTCTGGTGTCCCATGGATGGTAAAACAGGTAAGACTTATATTTACACAAAGGGCGTAATTGACGAAGAAAAACTTACTGGTCTCTCTTTAGGTATTTTGCCTTGCTCGTGTAACTTGGCTCTGGCGGCGCGTCGCTTGAGTATCCGCTTGTACTGCCTCGCGTTGACATACAGAAGTGGTTCCTCATCAGAGCCAGCGGCCGATGAGCTCGCGCCCTCGGAGACCGATGTGCTTGCACCCGCATTGTTGTTAGCGCTGTTCACCATCTGGAATATGGAGTTAGTTACTTAGAAAACTGTCTAGAATAGCAGAAAATTTATTGTCAGATCAATCTTTAAATAGAAAAGTAATAACTAGGGAAAGTTTATAGTTCTAGCTTACAGCCTTGTTATCTTGTGTTTTAATCCATTCTCATAAATGCGCAACATCTGTTACTCTTTTACCAGTAAATGGTTAAACCAATTTGGAAGACATTTGGCATGGAGATAGATTGAAACCTGAGAAAGGATAATTTATATCTGGGTGCATGAAGTAGTCTTACAGTAAAAATAGTTAGTTTCTAAAGCCTCTCTGACTATTATGTAACTTACCATAACAATGTTAGGTTGGTTGACGATCTGCTGCGCCTGCACTGCGTTGCCGACACCCGCCACTTGCACCAAATTACCGTTCAGATTGATCACTGAAATAAGAGAAAATATCACGTCAAAGACAGCACGAAAAGTGGACCACAGTGATTATTCATCATCATCAGCCTATATATTGTCCCACTGCTGGGCACAGGCCTCTTCTCACACAGAGAAGGCATGAGCATTAATCACCATGCTTGCTCAAGGCGGATTGGCAATTTCAGACTTTTTAAGTCCAGGTTTCCTCACGATGTTTTCCTTCACCGTTAGTCAGTGACGTCTAAGATATACTTAGAAAGTACATATGACTTTTAGAAATGTCACATTGGTACTTGCCAGGTTCCGAATCCACACACTTGTACACGAGAAGCAGGTGCCTTAACCACTAGGCCACCACGACTTTGTGATTATTATGTTTATATATTTCTTTAGTACTAGACACAATACCCAGTTTCGAATTTTTTTACATTGTCATGTTCCAAATCTCTAAGTTGTATAATATATCACCAAAAATGCCATTAAGAAGAATTATTTTTTTGCCATAAATTTTTACGAAGTTTTGTTAGTCACTAAGTATTCACAAATTTAAACTTACTGGTGGGTTGGTGTATGATCTGGTGCTGGTCAATGGTAGGTTGGGCGTTCGTCGCTACTGGCTGATATATGAATGTCTGTCCATCAGGTGTTTGAACCAACTGCATTGGCTGTATGTTACCACCAGCTGTAAAAAAAGAAAATAATATAAAAAAAAATATGTAGATAATTACCAATATTTTTGCATTTTATTATTTTTTCTGAAGTAACCAATTAAACAAAGCTCCAGTTAACATACCTTGAATGCTAGATATGGGCACAACCTGCAACTGTTGAAGCTGCTGACCATTAGGTGTTGCAACCTGAAATAATTAATAAAAATCATGTAAACAGACTACTTATCTAACAAACTCCATACAATAATTTCTTCTACTGCTCTTGCTAATGTTATAAATGCGAATGAAGCAGAACGCTTTTTTACCAGATATGTGTTCATGATTAAATACCTAAACCAAGTTTGATTAAACTTTGTATGGACAACTTGAACTCCGGAAGGAGCCAATTTTCTTCTGGGTACTTTAAGTAGTTACTAAGAAAAATAGAAGAATATAAATTATGTGTGATACTACTACCTGGATTTGTGGAGTCCCAATCTGATAGCATGTACAATTAAAAATATATATTAAAAATCTTATGTACACCTTTTACTAAAAATATTTAAAATTCAAAACAAACTCAAAAATCTATCTAACAAATATACAGAATTTCTTATCTTTATCCTGAAATATAACAAATTAGTAATTTAACCTGTATGGCCGGGGCACTGGAAGGCACCGCATGCACAACGATCTGCTGGCCGTTGGGGCCTTGTATCATGTGCGGAGAGTTGTTCATCTGTAGCACCTGCAGCTGCTGCCCATTTATTGTCATCACCTGAGCTCCGTCAGAGCCCTGGATCTGAGCGTGCTCCATGGCAATTCACTCTGTAGAATAAGCAATATTCTATTATTAATTAATTTTATTTATAAACCCAGAAAGATTCTAGTTGTATAACAATAACAAAAATAATGGTAGAAGACAAATTGGTCGGTGGGTCATCTTCGCCCAAATTGAAGATTTGCTCACAGCTCTTGGCCTAAGTATATTATTTTTTAATAAGATCAAAGAGCGGGTAGGTATTGTATCAAGATGGTCTAAAGAGCTACAATTTCTAGTCAACAAGAACAAACTTCTAAAGACCAACTCTGTGGGTCGCAATCTGTCTCTTATGATCAGTGAGATAAGCCTGAAGGTTGCACGTCTTACGATAGTGCTTTTAGAGATTTCACGTCGCCGAGAAGACACTGTACCAACGCGCTCCTAATCTAGTGTTTGTTGTATCGAGATTACCAGTAATTACAAACCTTTTAAAGAAATACAGATAGACCGAAAAGGGAAAACTTCGGAAATATATTGCACTATCACCACACACGGAAAACTCAACACGTCACTGCTACGAGGCCAAGGAGTGCAACGTAATCAAAATGGCTGCTGCTTTTCAAGTAATTTCGTCAGACATGGCTGTAACTTTTATTTGAAATCTCGTAGTTTTTGTGTATTTCCAAACAGTCGCCGGTACAGCCATCACAAGAGAATATTCGGCGAAAATAAATTGTAAACTTACATTGGGTCCTCACTGGTTTTTCGATGATTGGTTGACAAAAGATAGACCAATGGCCGAAGTCAATGATCGCAAGAACGCAGTAGATTGGTTCGACGCATTACCACTCCCAAAGAAGCGCGCTCCCCTGCGCTCCCTCAGCTATCCAATCGTTCACGTAATTAATACATTGTCTATGGTTGAAATTAGCCTATCTTAGAAAACCACAAAAATTTAATTATTTTGTAGAACTAGAAATTAGGATACAAAGAAAATTAAATATTTATTGTTCTTTAGTCTAGACTGCTTTTTTAACACTCTTTAAAATAGTAGTTAGCCTGTAGTTCAAACTACTTGTCCGATACCGTAAATGGAGAATAAGTCAGTACTTCTAAGTTCTACACTTATTAGGCCTGGCATCCACTAGGCGTCGTAGGGTAGGGTCAGGTTGTATCGCATCGTAAAAATACGCTTGCCTATGTTTTGTATGAAATATCGTTAATGGACGCCAGGCTTTACAAAACATCCGTCTGTCAGTATAAATATATTTTTATCTTTTCCCAAGATTTTCTAAGATATTTTTGTTCGACAAATAGTTAAGTAGTACCTAAACAAAACGAAGTGGAATAATACTGGCTCTTATAACATACCATTTTAGTAACAGTGCAGAAGCTTTACAGCCACTAGTCATTAGCCGTATTAACTGGCAAAACAGTCTAACCCTTTTTATCTAGTTATTACTACTCCATAAACTTGACTGTAGACGTATAGATTCAATTTGTTACATTTATCGAGGCAAACATAGGCATCGTGTTGGTGGTACACGAATTTATATTAAAAGGCGATTTTACTTATATCATTAAAAAAAATTAGGTGGTGTAGGTCCTAAACTTATAATATATCAATGATCCCAAATAAATTAAATTACATTATCAGCGCAGTGTATTTGAAAGTTTAGTATGGTTGGGATACAATAACAAAATCCCATGATACTGTACTTTTACCATATTTATTTAAGACCTTTAATAGTGTATTAAAAGTCAGGGTTCTAGGTAAATAGTACGTTAAAAGAATTGTCATTGTCTATGAACAATTTCTGAATGCACTCCGAGTTGTCTGTCTGTAATTGTTGTTTTCTTTAGCATTGAAAATATGTGCTATCCTTTTCTTGTTCATAACGAAGCAAAAAGACTTTTAGAATAGAAGTTTTGATTAATGCTTATACACCTTAACTAATTAGATGAAATAATCAAGATTTTCAGTTTAGTTTATGGTTGCCATTTTGTTTTGCGAAAACGACGCTTGCCTTGCTTGCTTTTTTTCGTGAATGAAAATAATAACAGTATCAGTTTTGTGAATAAATCCACGGATGTTAATATAAACAATCGCTAACGTAAGATGAATTCGACAATATCTGATGATTTATCCCGTGAACATTTAACGTTAGAGGCTGTTAACTGTTTAAGTAGGTTATGTTTAATGTTTTAAATATCGAATGTTGTCATGTTTCAATTGTTTGTTGGGTGACATTGTTACAAAAGTTGTGTTTTTACAGAAAATATATCTTCAAACAGCCAGGCAGTGACTTTACTACATAAAGAACTATTAGAAATAAATCTCTCAATAACTGCGTACATCGAGGAAAGCAAGAAACGACTTGCAGGGCTTCGCCTGGACTTGGCGCACGACGCGAAAAGTTCTCAGAGAGTTGTAGAAATATTGTCAGATAAATGTTAGTGAGTATATTTTTATTTGGTTTACGTTAACAAAAATTCCAATAAATCTTGTCTCTTTTACTGTATTTATATTAGAGGGTGAATTTCCTTTAGTTTTTCAATGATATCATTACCATAGAACACATTACATATAGGTACAGTAATAATACAGAACAATTTAAAACCAGTCTAATTAGAAAAACATTGGAAATGATATTTTCCGTGGTAGCTGACTGACCTAACTTCATAATTAATATGTTACAGAAAATGTCATCGCCAGCCACTCCACATAAACATACTAAACAAATGAAACTGACGAAGCAGTCACAAGAAACCAACAATAACACAAGCAACAAATTCTGTGAACGTCAACAAGCAAGGACTTTTATTGCTTGGTACAAACGCATGATAGACAATGAGCGGTACAACTTGGCACTGTACCTATCTGATGATGCAATGCTTGAATGGTTTGGCCGCACTATTAAGACTAGAAAAAAAGTAACAGCCTTCTTAAAATATGATATGCAATGTTCACGCCATGATTTCACTACAGTTGAAAGTATAAATAAGATTCAGAGCAGGCATGAGAGAGTGCAAAGGTTTGTATTAAATAGTTATTAATTAAAATAGGTGCTTTTCCAAGTTTGTTTTTTTTTTCTTATCCCCATATTCTGATTACACATCTAAAACTTGATGAAGAACTTAGTACCAAAAATGTAAGTTGAAGTAAATTTAAATTAGTAGAACACAATACACACAATAAATAAATTAACTTTATTTGCATCTGGTCACCCTGAATATTGTTCAAATCAATTTGTCATAAAGTAACATAATTTTATTGAAGTATGTCTCCTTCTTCCATGCTTTGTAAAACAAATCTTCATAATACTTCCATAGATAATAATAAAATATATAATTTTCAGAAAGGATGATTCAGTTCTGGCTAGTCCACTGCACTCTCCAGAAATTATTAGAACAAAAGACAGATGTCACAAAAGGAGACTGCTCAGGTCCAACTGCAACAGCCCAGAGTGGGCCGAGGGTTGCCAGCCTCAAGATGAAATTAGCATAGACAAGAAACAAAAGACTGACAATACTGGGCCTGATGTAGAAAATATTAATGATCTAGATCACAACCCATTGAAGAGACCATTCCCAGAGGAGGATTCAGAAATATGTAGCAAAGGTGATGGCTTACGTAAGGTGAAGAGAAAGTGTGTGCCGGTCACACCTCCCAACAATGAAGTGGGACAAGGAGATTGTCTTCCTTCAACCAGTGGAACAGATTCAGATAGATCACATGATGCACTGAACGCTCAGTTGCCAAAACTAGCTGTAGAATGTAATGGTTACATAGAATTTACTAGAACACGAAACAGCCGGAGTACTGATACAATGAAATGGGAGAGGAAGTGTAAAGTACAAATTAGTTATTCGGAAGATCCTTTGAATGTTGGAGAGTATATTATTTGGGCATTACGGTACACAGACGAAAGTAAGTGCAGGAGGAATCTGCTGGCTGCTTTTGAAGAAGTAGCTAAAGAAGAGGAACTTAAAAACATATAGAATTAGGATTTATTAATTTTACTGTCGAATTTATTATAAAGTTTCAAAATGTTGCCAGTCTGTAAATTGTTATGGAATAGTTTTACTATTTGTTATTTTATTGTAAGGGAACTAGGAATAATTTTATTAATGCCATTTCATATTTCTTAATATACATTAAAATGATTCTTACTTTCCTTGCAATCACCATACTTTATTATTTAAGCACACAAATGCATGTCTTTATTTTGGTAAGGCTACCTTCCCATTTTAATTGCATATTCTTAATTAAAAGTAAACAAATTTGACAGTAAAATTAGACACAAGCCCATTGAATGGAAGCAATTTATACAATTTGATAACCATGTGATATGAAGATATTGTATTTTTCTATGTTAAAGCATTTATTTTTATGTATGTTTATGATACTGAATGTTTACATTGTGACCAACTGTACCTCTTGACAATATGAATTTGTATGCTAGTAATGATTTTTAAACAAATGTTTTATTACTGTATTCTAACTCTACCAAAGTTTTATTTTATCCATGTAAGTAAGGCGACTCTATACTTAGATGATTTGCGAGCCGAATAGATCATACTCCCACATGAGGGGTGTTACGACCATGTAGTTTACTTCTTATTTCCTAGTATGTAAAATCTTAGAATCTTATAATTTTCAATCTTTGAAATAAAGGACCAGGTTTTTTTTACTAATGTGTCAATTTGTGCTTTTGTTTCAGCTCTTGAATGGTATTCAATTTAAAAAAAAACTTTTTAATTATGTAAAACCAAGAAACCATCAGTTTTGATCGTGAAATACTTCTGTGAATTATTAAATATTGTAGAGTTGATAGACATCATTTTCGGCATCAAAGTAACTGTCAGAGGATATTATGGTGTTATAATTTTACCAAAATGGTCTTTATCAACTTTATATATTCACAATAATTTTGATTAGCAATCTTAATTGATGGTTTCATTGCCTTTAATGCGATCTCTGTCTACTCCACTATTCTATTTACCACCGACTTCTAGCTTGTATTCATTAGGGATAGTTATTAATTTTAATTACGAAAATTAGCTTTTAGTATTACAACTATGAACATGAAACTGTCACGCAAATTTTGTTCATGTTATGAAAATCATAAATCATTTTATTTCCGCCTTCATTCCGCAAATGTCGGTCGGTCGTGAAACCTACTAAAGCAATATTGATATCAACGCAAAATAAATTTGATTGCACGATAGCTTTGTATCGGATTGTTGCCTCGGTGAGTCATGGACCGTAGTAAAGTAAATAAATCTCATCAAATGATAAAATTAGCTACACCAATCATGGTAATTACTAGATTAGTTTTCGCGTATGGATAGTACATGAGTTGCAAACTATCAGGTACTATTTCTTTATTATTATGTTTTGACTTAAGGGATTCGGCAAATGGATTGTAAATGAGATTGCCAACTGTATGTTGTTAGTTTTAACTACTTTAAGTTTTATGTTGTTAACTCATTACTTGTGAAGTAATGGCGATGGGAATTATTTTTGTTTTGATTATGCTAGAGATGTATAAGGTAAATAAAACTTGTTTAGAAATAATAATGAGTTTTTTCTTAATCAATTGGTTATTTGACTGTATTTTTTTTATAGAAATACATAACTAATTAACGAAAAGATTAACAACAGTGAAAATACGAATGTATTATCCTAAAAAACGGCCTAGTTATAAGCATTTAAAAAGTCATTGCTAGAAAAAGAGAGCACGATGCAATTATGACGTCATTATGTCCAAACGCTGTATAACTCGACATTTCCTAGAACAAATTATGTTTCGCGTGACAAGGATAGAGAATTCCCCCTCCAAAAACTTTAAAAGCATGGATGTTATTTATTTTAACATTGATTTAATTTATTTTTCGACACTTCGTTTTGTTTCTATGGAATCTTGTTATTAAAACAGCATTTTAGTACATTTTAGTTGGTGGTCAAATACCTAATTAGAAACTTCGTCAAATCAATCAAACATTTCGTTGGTTTTGATAAACTGCGAATTGGCCATTCTAACTCGTTGAATAAATTATTCTACACAATTAAAATAGGTACTTCGCATGCATCAAAAAAGTAGTTGTTGTAAACTTTTCTCATCAATTAGTGAAGAACAAAGACTTGCTTAACTAGGTTATTAAGCTACAATGTAAATCTTATTATTAGCAAATATTTTGTTTTATAAAACTCGCGGATTTAGAGGATTTTATTACAGTTTTAAAAACTATAATTGTAACTAAGCGCAGGGATGTTATCCTAACTAATGTTAAAAATGCCAAAGTGAGTTTGTTTGTTACGCTTTCACGGTGAAACGGCCGAACCGATTTGTATGAAATTTGGAGCGAAGATAGATTTTGCCCTGGAGACAGGCTTTTTATCCGGATGTGTTTAGTAGTTCTCTCGGGACGCGAGTCAATACCGCGAGAAACATATACCTAGTTACTGATAAATTAACATTTTCCTTTCAAAAGAATTGCGTAAAAAAAGAAAGTAGGTACCTATTTTTCACAAAGTCAAAATTAAGTTTTGAAAATTAAACTTTAAGTGTTGCTCGATAAGGTGCAAAACAGATTTTCCATATAAAATAGATTTATTCGGTTTATCCTTTTTTTTCCTTGGTTATTCGCTCTACAAGCTCATACTATTCAAGTACCTACAAATCCTTTGTTTCACACATTTTGCAAAATCGAGGTATGCTGTTATCACTCACTATGATAGTAGTCGTAGCAGTTGTAGGTAGATTAAGAAGAATGTACACGCAATAAAACAAAGTAATAAAAAAGGAAAAATCAATACAATTTATTCCTCAACTATATAAAAGACGAATACGAAAACATTACAGTACTATTATTACACACAAATACGTAGGTACGTAACATGACGGAATTCAAAACAATAATTCATTAATAATTTAACTATTATTATTTTACATTTTTAATAGGAGGATAAATATCAAGAAACTGGTAATTGAATTAAAAAATTGAGCAGAAAAAAATATTACACTTGTCAGATCTAACTACATCTTTTCTGGCACCAACATGGCTTTTACTAACTAGCTAATACCAATATCCATATTAACAATACTTGTGATTCAAGACATATTACCTAAAATAATTGCTAATCGAGTAATAACTATGGTGTTACCTGAATTTGCACATAAATCAAATTATTGAGTTCAATCGAGCCCTTTCTTATTTCATACACTTGTATAAACTAAAAAAACTCAAAATGCATTTTTGGAATTATGACAGCAGAAAGGCATATATGGTTTAGGAAACCAGTAGTCAACAACCTGGTGCACCAGGTTGCATAAACTGGATATATGGACAGACAGAGATGGTGTGGCAAGATTGAGGGAAGTGGAGGTGTCTTCTGAGTACCCTATGTCCCTGATAAGGGATAAGACAATATCCTCATATACAATACTATACTCCATTTATTATGAGATAAGAAATACACCCTATTTATTGTTTGTTCAAACAATTTAAAGCTCTATTACTAAGGTGACAAGATAAAAACAGATGCAGAATATATTGGTTATTGTAAACATTATTTTGCTTTCAACACCATCCTTATCAGTAGGGAATAGAACTCAAAATCAGTTGAATAAGCTGCAAAAAGAGTTTGGAAGTTTTTCTAATCTTATTGTAAATTAAGTAAAGTCATTTATGTAAATGCACTTATGGATGTGACTGTATTTCTATATAAGACCATGTTAGCACATAACAACTTACAACAGTATTCCTCAAAATATACAGTTTACACCTGATTAGATAAATCTATACTAATATAATAAAGCTGAAGAGTTTGTTTGTTTGAACATGCTAATCTCAGGAATTACTGGTAAGATTTGAAAAATTCTTTCAGTGTTAGATAGCCCATTTAACGAGGAAGGCTACAGGCTATGCTATATTATTAAAAAATTAAATGAATTTCTTCCCTTAAAAATTACAGTTATGGAATAAAAAAAAAAACATTGTTTAAATAATAGATACAATCAATCCTGGATTAATATGGCAAGTTTTTTTCAGGATATTATTTTAACATTCAAGACCTACTTACAACAATTTTAAATTATACATTCAGATATTGAAAGAGGATTAGAACCAAGTGATAACATTATCACATCAAAACAATTTGATTCATAACATATTTTTCATTATCAGTCAATTCAATACATATTCCACAAAATATGTTGTGTACTTTTTTACAAACAAACACATGAGTTATAACATTTCAATGTATAAGTCCTTTTCATAGGTACAAGGGGGAGTTATCTGTAGTTGTGTGAACAGTTTATGGTATTTGTTGTATCATTTTGAATAGCTAAGTTTTAGTTGGAAAAGTAAATCTTATAAGTTGCTATGTACATTATTAGCTTATAGCCTTTCTACTATCAGCCTCATACCTTGCCCTCTACTTGGTAATCATATTTATCACACCATCAGGCCACCAAATTACAAACTAATTAATAAAACTAGACTTATTATAATTGAGGATCAAAATCATTGCCGTCATTCAGGGCATTAGTGTCTTCAATCTCTTCCTTAGCATCATTTTCTAATACTGGTTCATTGATAGGGTTGTGGGCACTGAGGGCTGGACTCATTTTAGGGGGTTGGGCAGCAGGGGTCACCTTAGGGGCTGCTGAAGGATTTGATGCACTCTTCGTTGTCAAAGCCAACTTCAGCTTCTCAATCTCTTTCTCCAAATCTTCTATCTTCTGCTTCCTCTCAGCTAACTGAGTCGTCAGGGTATCCTTCTCTAACCTAAGTGTATCAACTATAGCAGTTTTACTCACTTGCAAGTTCTTCAGCGACTGTAACTCTGTCTTGCAAAGCTCCACGTCCACTTTCGTATGGTTCACTTGCCCCTCAGATTTTGAAAGCTTACTCTTAAACTCTTCAATGTCGTCAACTAACTTAGATTTTTGTTTATCTAATTCGTTCACTTTGATCACATATCCGTCGCGCTGTTCAAGCAAAGTTAAAGACTCTTCCATGCAAGATGTCTGCTGCTTGGAGCATTCCTGAAGTTGTGTACTTATCTCCGAAACTCTGTTTCGCAATTCAGTCTCCGCACTCCAACTATTAAATAGTGAAAGTAACAATAGAATACACACAGCAAATACGATGTACATAGGCCAACGACGCATGTTTTCTATGCCCATGTTACTTTTGCAATATTAAATAGGGTTTATGTGAACGGAACTAAATTAAATAAGTTTTACAGTTAATTTAACAATTTTTTTATAATCTTTTCTACAACAAATTAATGTAAATTTGACTTTGACAGCCCTGCTTATCTTTGATATTTGACAATGACATGTGTATGACACTTAGGTATAACAAGATTTTTTCGACAGTAAAGTTTGTAAAACAAGTTTATTATATAAAAAAGTTTGTGCCTAAGCGATTTCGGTAGCATGAAATAAATAATACAGCAATGGTTAGATGACTTAAACCATATCTACCCATACACTTTGGTCTAATGTGCTTAATAATAAAAAGCTCCATAGCTAAAAAAGTATTTCTTCTGATTTTGCTTGCATTTTTTCTGTAAACTTATTTCATAATTGCTACTTAATAACTCACGTTGTTACTTAATTTGTTTCTATTGTAGAAATATAAATGTAAACAGCTATGAATGAACAACACAATTCTTTACGTTTTTGTAAAAAGATTTTGTTTCTTATTTTGTAGAAAATTATATCATTTATCTGTGTACTGGCAATTTGGTCACGTGACCAGCTCTTGTTGTCCATAGACAGCAATCCTTCATTGACTTCTTTGGTTTATAGCCACGAGGTTTTTAGAATTATTTCAATTTATTAGTGAAATAATAAAAAGATACTTCATCTTATTCGAACAAAATGCCACCCAGTAATCCTTTGCCACCTAAAGAAAATGCGCTTTTCAAAAGAATTTTGGTAAGTAAGATTGTAAACATACAAATTCGGTTTGGTGCTGCTTGTCATTCTTAGCGATTATGTTCAGTTTATAAAATAATTTTAATTGCAACTAGAGTATTTATATATTCATTCGTGATCCTAAGACTTATGCGAAAATATTTACAGCGATAATATAGCGATGTGGGTCATATTAGCATTAATATTTTTAAGTACAAAATGTATTAGGCACCCTTTTGGCTGCATCTAATAATAGAGGTTAAACACTCAATGATAAGTGAATTGTTATCTTTCAGCGCTGTTACGAACATAAACAATATAAAAATGGGTTGAAATTTGCCAAGCAGATACTGTCTAACCCTAAGTTTGCAGAGCATGGAGGTAAGTTTCAAATGCCATTTTAAAAACCATAGCAAACATGAATTACATCAATGATGGTTTTAAACCCCCATTAATATAAACACAGTATTTATTTTAAGAACGTCTACTTAGTGGTGCATTTATTGTCATTTTCTATATAATTAAAGTAGCACTCTCATTGATATATTTGAATATTCAAACTATGTTTCTTTCTGTTGAAGTTATGGATTTGTGAAATTTGTTTTCAAAACATGAGTGTGTATCGTTGTTCAGCCTTTCTGGTTTTTCACAAATATTCTTTAGAAGACTGCATTCATTCATAATAAATTAGGTACTTAAATTGACTGAGGGATTTTGAAATATGTATGAGAAATGCCTTGGAACTACTGCAATTATAACACCATATAAACACTTATTTATAAAATATGCTTTTTCAGAAACATTGGCTATGAAAGGATTAACCCTAAATTGCCTGGGTCGCAAAGATGAAGCATATGAGTATGTGCGCCGAGGACTCCGCAATGACCTCAAGTCTCCCGTGTGTTGGCATGTGTACGGTCTGCTCCAACGTTCAGACAAGAAGTATGATGAGGCCATCAAATGTTACCGCAATGCTCTCAAGTGGGAGAAGGAAAACATTCAGATTCTTAGAGATTTGTCATTGTTACAAATTCAGATGCGTGATTTGGAAGGTTACAAAGTAAGTTAATGACTATTTTATGATATTATTTAATACTAGGGTACTCTATTGACATCATGTGCTGTCCTAAATATTTTATTTTTATGAAAATGATCTCACTTACTGGGTCCAACTGTATTTTATACCCAATAGGTGATTGTCCAGGGACATCCCTTGACTGTTTGAAATACACTCAAAATGTCATCTAAAAGATGTTTAAGAGGTGTTAGGTGACAAATAAACACACAGAAAATTATATATAAAGATTTATTTATCATCAAGTATGATACTATTTATTGACAAAATATGGTTTCACTGATAATGGGTGTACTAGTTGTATATATCCTTTTGATCAGGAAAATGTTGATATTGTAGTTGTTATGTAGACAGAAATTTTATTTCAATAATGCGATTTTAATACATTGCTCCAGCTTGTAGCAAGGATATCTTTCATAGATCTGTGGTCATTATGCCAGTCTATTCTGGGAGATATATTGATTTTATTAATAAACTATTTTGTTATGCTTGAAATGCTCCTTCTTCTTCCATATTCTTTATTATTCTGTAGTACAAGAATGTATGCAATGTTCATTGGTGTGGTGCTTATCTCCAAATGCTATAATATCTGATGTCATATTTGTAGTCATCATTGTGTCATAATAATTGTTGTTTAATTCTTTTATATGTAAACTATTTACTATTTATTTGACAGCTTGTTGTTTACTAAATATGTCCTCATAACATTATGGTAAAGTGTTCCTTAGGTTCCTTAAAGTAGTGAAAGATTAATAAACTGTCGAATTTAGAATATAGTAGGATTAATGTGGATGGCTAGAGAGGTAGAGGATCACCAAAAAAACGATGGATGGATTGTGTGAAAGATGATATGGCTAGAAAGGCTGTTACTAGTGAGATGACGGCAGATAGAGAAGTATGGAAGAAGAAGACATGCTGTGCTGACCCCAAATAAACTGGAATAAGGGCAGGCGGATGATGATGATGAGTAGGATTAATATTACAGAATGGTTATTCTGCATGAATGAGTTTAGGGATGTCATTCTATATATTGATTTCCTACTCAAGGTTAAAAAAACATACCTTATAGTTAATGATTATGTAAAATTATCTCACATAGTTTTACCAGTCATTTCCTCAATCACATCATATAATCAATAAAATGATTAAAATCTTGATAACAGTTGGTGCAATGTTAAATATGTATCTACTTTGTACTAATACCAAGTTTTGTTTTAGAAACTTTACTTCAAACTATAAAATTAACTAGGATTTTCTATACCTTATTTCCAGGACACTCGTTACCAGCTGTTCATGCTCAGACCGACACAGAGAGCGTCATGGATTGGGTTTGCTATGAGCTACCACCTCCTGGGTGACTATGAGATGGCAAACAGCATCCTAGACGCTTTCCGGACCAACCAGATGAAGGGGCCTTATGACTATGAGCATTCAGAACTGCTGTTGTACCAGAATATGGTGCTGGCGGAGTCTGGCCAGTATGAAAGGGCATTGCAGCATCTACACAAGTTCTCAGCCCAAATCCTCGATAAGTTATCCATTAAGGAAACTTCGGGTGAATATTATTTGAAATTGAAAAGGTGAGCTTTAAATGGATATCATAAGCATAAAAAATAGGAAACATTTTTTTTTGTACATAGCCAAAATTTGCTGATTATGTATGTTCTCTAAAATGAACATTTTGGAGCAAGAAGAGACCTCTAAAAAAGTATCTATTAGTGATATTATTAAATGATAGTGTTTCAATACATAGGGTGTGATTTGCACCAGTGCACCTTGTATAGTCAAGCCTCCAATGCAAGTCATGTATACAATTCTTATTAATTGTCTGGGAAAACAGCTCATACTAGTTATAGACTTCCTAAGTGTCTTTGAGTCTGTCGACTGACTAAATGTTATAGGAAATACTGCATGTGCCTGGATGAAAAGTTTCAAATATAAGAAATTTCTTAGGGTTTACGCTCCTTAGCAAGTTTCATCTAAATTGGTTGAATGGCTTAGACATTAAAGTGTTACAAAAGAAAGGATTCTTCTTAAGAGGAAGTGAAGATTTGTGAAAGGCTGCTTGGCTGATTTGACAAGCTGAAGACTGAGTGACATGGCACATGTTAGTGGAGGCCTATGTCCAACTGTGGATGAATATTTAATAAACTGATCATGATGCAGGATTCGTCAAACCATATCATTTCACTATCTTTATTGAGTAGTGAACTACAAAAAAAAAAAAAATAAAAAAAAAAGTGCATAAGAAAGAAAATTTAATAAAATCGAAAAGAAAAAAAGCAAGTGCTGAAGTCGTATCTATATTATGATGAGAGATACTGAATACCTTAATTAAAGAAATCCATCGAGTGGTTTGGAAGATATGAATTGGAAGATATTAGGGAATAAAGGATACAACGAACAAACAAGCAAACAAAGATAGGCGCGAAAAACATAACCCTTTCCTTGCAGTTGGGTATATTGATTTGGCTCCTAATAGATACTGAATGCACAATGTTTATTTTCTAGGTTTAAGGAGGCAGAAGCCGTTTACGAAGATCTGTTGAAGAGAAACCCTGAGAATGTGATGTACTATGAAAAACTTATAGAAGCTAAGCAACTTGTTACTCCCGAGGAAAAAGTGGCCTTCTTTGATGTATATAAGTGAGTATTATTTATTTATTTATTAACAAGGCACTCCAATGAATCTTCCACTAAGACATGTATATAATTAAATTCAACAAGTTTCCTTACATTGTGAATTTCTCACTTAAAGAAGTGCACAGCATCTGCAGAAAAGTTACTTGAGTATGTGCAAATATAAAAAAGAAGACAAAGAGTATTGAGTAAAATTCATTCTTCTATATTGTTTGGATATCGTGGCATTAGATCTCATTAACAAAAACATAAATGAAATAGAGTGGATCAAAATTCTATCCTAATCCATTCATATTAATTATAACTTATCTAAAAACAATAATTTTTGATTTACTTATGTGAATATTGACAAATGATATACATATTTCGAATTGGTTTTATGCCTTTTCAATGTGACATGTTTCAAATGTTCTATTTAGTTTTCACCAGTCTAATGATGTTGTGTCCGTTGTCCCGTAGCGTCGTACATCACTCCCGTTTTTTTTTAATTTGTTCGCTTTCTACGTCATCATAGCGATAAATACAAAAATATTGTTTTAACTCGAGTAGTAGTTTTACAGATTAGCGATATTAAACAATCATACGCTTCGGTTTCATCATCTGTCTAGCCCTCTCCCAACTACAGTTGGGATCGGCTTCCAGTTGCCTAACTGACTGTCGGAGACACGATATCCCGTGGCACGAACAGTTGTTAGAATTAGAATTTCTGACTTCTGTAACGACTGTCTTAAGATAAATTTACATATAACAGCCGGGACCCACAGCTTAACGTGCTTTACAAGGCACGGAGGAGTCTCAGTATGACATAGATACTCATCCATCCACGGATCAACCCTTGTGGCTGTTACTTAGCCATGAACTCTTCAGTGGTCCTAGCACGAATCACTTTCGAAAAAGTATTCGTATCGACAGCGATTTTCGAATCATAAATACAACCATATTAGAGCAAAATTGCAGTTTAAAATATGTTAATAACAATTTGGAGCATCCAAACATATGATTAAAGTCATAAATTTAAATAAATAGATCGTAAAATACGAGTATATGTTTCATTTAAAAATCACTGTCGATATGAATACTTTTTCGAAAGTGATTTGTGCTAGGCCCACAGCTTTACATCCTCTTAACTAATAATATAAATGCGAAAGTGAGTTTATTTGTTCGTTACGCTTTCTCTGTAAAATGGCGGAACCAATTTGGATAAAAATTAGTACGGAGATAGATGGGTCTCTGGAGATGGTTATAGGCTTTTTGTATGATGGTTATAGCAACCTCGGGACGCGAGTGAAACCGCGGGAAACAGCTAGATTACCTATCTATATTAATATAATAAAGCTGAAGAGTTTGTTTGTTTGAACGCGCTAATCTCAGGAACTAATGGTACGATTTGAAAAGTTCTTTCAGTGTTATATAGCCCATTTATCGAGAAAGGCTATAGGCTATATATCATTACTCTAAGACCAATAGGAGCGGAGCACCACTATTCCACGCGGACGAAGTCGCGGGCAGAAGCTAGTATTGCATATGTATTTTCATGCCTATGATCACTACATTATGTATACGGCGCACGCATTATCTTCAACATTATGTACGTTACATATTTACCGACCTCGTTACATAATGTGCGACGGATCGATAATGATGAGTGTTAATAGTCCTAATAGAATTATTTTGTTTGTATGTTTCGGTTCACTGATGTAGTACAAGGCCTTGTGTTTAGTATCTTATTGTTTACTAGCTTCTCCCTGCGGTTTGACCAGTCGTCTTATAGGAATAACTGGGCAATACAGTTAATTCCTATAAGACGCGGTAAAAAAATATCCTTTGCCAAGAATACGTTCTATGTATGCCAAGTTTAACAAAAACTATTGAGTAGTTTTTGAAACAAATATCCATCATTACAAATTTTCTTATTTGAAATATTAGTAGAATTTGTGTAGATTCCATGAAAAAAATACCTTATTTTTGGGGAGACAGGTAAAAATATTCATCTCCTGCTCTGAGTTGTATTAACGTAATGCTGAATTTCATTAAAACCGTTTCAACAGTCTATCCCAAAAAAAGATGAGAAAATACGTACAATCATATATTTTTCTCAATTGATTTTAAATGAATCTATTCTCTTTTAATCTGGAGTTAAAACACGCTTTAATGTTTAATGTTAATAGCAGTTAGAAAGTTTTGTTTCCTATTTAATATTTTATTTTCATCATATCATTTTGAATATGTTGACATACATGAGCATATTACTATTAATTATGTGCCAGGTAACATCCATACTAAAAGGACCTTTTGCGTTTCCAGGAAAGAGTTTCCTAGAGCGATAGCACCGCGCCGGCTGCAGCTGACGGAGGCTCTCGCGCAGCCCGTGTTCGAACAGCTGGTAGACGAGTACCTAAGACACGGACTGCATAAAGGAATACCTCCGCTATTTGTTGATCTCAGGTATGTAGGTATCAATAAACTAAACTAGATATGCTCGAAAAACAACACTGGCAGGGTAATGAGATGCTGCGGGACGTTCGAAAGAGATACCGCGCCCCCGGAATACAAAGGGCTGAGGAAGGAACATGGATGGGTTTTAGTCAGTAAGAGTCTGGCACTAACGGGAGGGGTCTTTGATGATTTCACATCTGAAAAAAAATTAAGGGTAATGAGATGCCTCGAAGCGAGAGAGATGTTTAAATATCTGTTTGAATGAAATTTCAATATTAACATGTTTCATTTGGTGTTCTCCCAACTAACAAACTGACAAAGCAATGTAAAATGTTAAAAATATATTCATGAAATGTCAAATAGATTCAAAGTTACCCGAGAGAGATACTAGATATTTAAAATTACACTTCAAATTACGAGAATTGGGTTTCAGGTCTGAAAACTTAAGTAAAAGTTAAGCTCATTAAATTGTTCCATTTAAAAATTAAGCAAACTATAAACTCTTTTTACCCGACTGTGCGACGCAAAGGAGTGGTAATGTGTTTTATTGTGTGTTGTGTAACAAACCACAAATGAAAACTTAATTTTCACAGTTTTTATAACTAACAATAAATTTAATTATCCATTCAATGATTTCAGATCGTTATACTCAGACCAGAGCAAAGCAGACACGATAGAGAAGTTAATACTACAGTACTTGGAGCACCTCGCCAAAAGCGGCACGTTTGGCCCCGAAGCCAGCGAGCAGAAGCAGCCGGCCAGTGCCCTGCTGTGGGCGTACTACTACGCGGCGCAGCACTTCGATTTTAAGAAGGACACTGACCGCGCGCTTCATTATATCGATGCAGCCATCGAACACACGCCTACGCTTATAGAGTTGTTTATTGTTAAGGGGAGGATTTATAAGGTTGGTTTTATATTTACAGATGTAAATAATCATGGATATTAGTAAACTAGCTGTTTGTCTAACTGTCTGTTTTACCTGCATCCGGAGGAAACAAATCACGGACCCGGGTAAAAAGTAACCTCTGTCCTTTATCAGGCTTTAGACTATCTGTGTACCAAATTTCATTTAAATCGGTACAGTAGTTTTGGCGCCACAAACAGATATAAAGACAGACAGAGTTCCTTTCGCATTTATAATATAAGTAAGGATAGTAAGGATTAGTCTCTACATGTGCATAACACGCTATTGTCGTAGCACATATTGCCTCGACTTCTTATCCATTTTAGTCACTCCACTCTTAGAATCTTACTTCCATCGGTTTACATACTGTATAGTAAATTAATACTATTTTAAATTGATATGGCATTGCTGTATTTCTTGTATATTATTGGTATTAGACATTTGAAAGTTTTGCAGAATATTATTCATAGAAACTGGTGGCAGGTGGTCAGCGTATACATGTCTGCCACTTGATAACTTTTATTATTGCATTATAATAGGTACTGCTTTTATAAGTTAGTTAAAAAAAAAAAAACGTAACGTTGATTTAGTAAAGTTCGCAGTGATGAGCACTCGCACGAACTATAATTTTGTATTATAGTCTAAACCAATTGATTTTACGAAAAATATAAAATAAATCATAACCTATTTTGTTCTTATACATAAATAAAATGGCATTAAATGATGAATGATGATGTTTAGAGCATGAAATTGACATAAATGCGCTATCCTTACGCAATTTTGCTAACTTCTGTGGCAGAATTAGAACAAAATAGGTGATGACTTTGTTTAAATTTTTCATAAAATCTATTGGTACCGACTATATATGTACTATCGCGGACACTCCCGCCTGACCACCACTAAGTTCATTTTTGCTTGCACTCAAAAATAGAAGCGCTCTCTAGCCCCGCCCCTTTGATCTTGAATAAACGAATGAAAGATAAGATCGGCCTGTGGCCGATCGAGTACACTGCAAAGATATTGAAACAAATAGTGCGTGTGAAAGAGAGAGAATGTAATGGGGCGTGGCTTGGTACCGCCGCAGGAATTAGGCGAAACATTTTTTAAGTGATCAGGCGGTAATGACCGCGATAGTACATACCATTTTGCATTGTAATGTTGTGGCATACGACAGCACGCCGGCGACCCGGTGTCGGCGTACGCGTGGCTGGAGGAGGCGCAGGCGATGGACACGGCGGACCGGTACGTGAACAGCAAGTGCGCGCGCTACATGCTGCGCGCCGGACACGTCACGCGCGCAGAGGACATGTGCGCCAAGTTCACCAGGGAAGGTAAGCAGGGGTAGCGGTGGGGTAGCTTAGGAGGGCAGGCGATGGACACGGCGGACCGGTACGTGAACAGCAAGTGCGCGCGCTACATGCTGCGCGCCGGACACGTCACGCGCGCAGAGGACATGTGCGCCAAGTTCACCAGGGAAGGTAAGCAGGGGTAGCGGTGGGGTAGCTTAGGAGGGCAGGCGATGGACACGGCGGACCGGTACGTGAACAGCAAGTGCGCGCGCTACATGCTGCGCGCCGGACACGTCACGCGCGCAGAGGACATGTGCGCCAAGTTCACCAGGGAAGGTAAGCAGGGGTAGCGGTGGGGTAGCTTAGGAGGGCAGGCGATGGACACGGCGGACCGGTACGTGAACAGCAAGTGCGCGCGCTACATGCTGCGCGCCGGACACGTCACGCGCGCAGAGGACATGTGCGCCAAGTTCACCAGGGAAGGTAAGCAGGGGTAGCGGTGGGGTAGCTTAGGAGGGCAGGCGATGGACACGGCGGACCGGTACGTGAACAGCAAGTGCGCGCGCTACATGCTGCGCGCCGGACACGTCACGCGCGCAGAGGACATGTGCGCCAAGTTCACCAGGGAAGGTAAGCAGGGGTAGCGGTGGGGTAGCTTAGGAGGGCAGGCGATGGACACGGCGGACCGGTACGTGAACAGCAAGTGCGCGCGCTACATGCTGCGCGCCGGACACGTCACGCGCGCAGAGGACATGTGCGCCAAGTTCACCAGGGAAGGTAAGCAGGGGTAGCGGTGGGGTAGCTTAGGAGTCTGTTTTTTGTACTAGAATTTTGTAAGTAACGTTGGAATTTGTGGAAAATACTGTTGCGTTCGCTGACTGTGGGTTTTGTACTGTGAGAATTGTTAAATCTGTAATATTATAATATTATCAGCCTAGCCTTTCGGTCGGCTTCCAGTCTAAACCGGATGCAGCTGAATACCAGTGTTATATTATAATATGTGAAGCGAAAACGAATCCTTTTTTAAGAATACTCCTCCAGCCTCAAACAGCTGATGTGATGATGATCATTCATAATTGTAAACTTGACTTTATATACTCTAGCTAATATAGCTTATTATTTTGGATGTATTTGAAGCGCTAACACAAATAATTAAATAATCGTTTTTGCAGGTGTACCGGCGACAGAGAATCTGAACGAGATGCAGTGCATGTGGTTCCAGACGGAAGCAGCGGCCGCCTACAAGCGGCTGCACCAGTGGGGCGAGGCCCTTAAGAAGGCGCACGAAGTTGATAGGGTAAGAGCGACGAATTTGACGTCAAATATTGTGCCTGTTATCATCGAAGGGTTAGGCAGAGGATTTATTTATTGGAAAAAAAAATCACGTTTCGCCGATTTTTTTTATTTATTTACCGAGGCATGAATGAAGACTTTAAATACTTTTGTAACAATACAACAAACTATAGTGTCTTGTCATGTTAAATGGAATGTTTGGAGAATGTCAAGTAAAAGGCATGTAATGTTTTCCACAGCACTTCTCAGAAATAATGGAAGACCAGTTCGACTTCCACTCGTACTGCATGCGCAAGATGACGTTGCGCTCGTACGTGGGGCTGCTGCGGCTGGAGAACGTGCTGCGGGCGCATCCCTTCTACTTCCGCTGCGCCCGCGTCGCCATCGCCGTGTACCTGCGCCTCTACACGCAGCCGCTGCAGGACGCGCCGCAGACGCAGGAGCCCGACACAGGTCAGTTCTACTGCCGCTGTCCCGCGTCGCCTGCGCCGTGTACCTGCGCCTCTACACGCAGCCGCTGCAGGACGCGCCGCAGACGCAGGAGCCCGACACAGGTCAGTTCTACTGCCGCTGTCCCGCGTCGCCTGCGCCGTGTACCTGCGCCTCTACACGCAGCCGCTGCAGGACGCGCCGCAGACGCAGGAGCCCGACACAGGTCAGTTCTACTGCCGCTGTCCCGCGTCGCCTGCGCCGTGTACCTGCGCCTCTACACGCAGCCGCTGCAGGACGCGCCGCAGACGCAGGAGCCCGACACAGGTCAGTTCTACTGCCGCTGTCCCGCGTCGCCTGCGCCGTGTACCTGCGCCTCTACACGCAGCCGCTGCAGGACGCGCCGCAGACGCAGGAGCCCGACACAGGTCAGTTCTACTGCCGCTGTCCCGCGTCGCCTGCGCCGTGTACCTGCGCCTCTACACGCAGCCGCTGCAGGACGCGCCGCAGACGCAGGAGCCCGACACAGGTCAGTTCTACTGCCGCTGTCCCGCGTCGCCTGCGCCGTGTACCTGCGCCTCTACACGCAGCCGCTGCAGGACGCGCCGCAGACGCAGGAGCCCGACACAGGTCAGTTCTACTGCCGCTGTCCCGCGTCGCCTGCGCCGTGTACCTGCGCCTCTACACGCAGCCGCTGCAGGACGCGCCGCAGACGCAGGAGCCCGACACAGGTCAGTTCTACTGCCGCTGTCCCGCGTCGCCTGCGCCGTGTACCTGCGCCTCTACACGCAGCCGCTGCAGGACGCGCCGCAGACGCAGGAGCCCGACACAGGTCAGTTCTACTGCCGCTGTCCCGCGTCGCCTGCGCCGTGTACCTGCGCCTCTACACGCAGCCGCTGCAGGACGCGCCGCAGACGCAGGAGCCCGACACAGGTCAGTTCTACTGCCGCTGTCCCGCGTCGCCTGCGCAGACGCAGGTTATTGCTGTTGGTGATGATGACGTATTTCTTGCGAGAGCAGAGCAGAAAAAAAACTGTTATCGACGTCGATACTCGCATGTATAGACTAGGATTCGATTCTAGCATTCGATTCGATTTAACTGCAGTTTGCAGTATTCAATTTCTAATACTAACCCGTTGGTTAAGATTGTGCGTTTTCTGTCTGTCATGATTGGTTTTTTAGATATATGATTACTTTCGAGAGTTACTAGATCTAGGTAGCGGCACAGAATACATAATAGTACAAGTACAGAAGAGCCACTTTGAAAAGTCATCTAAAGAAATATAGACTTTAGCGACGATACGATTAAGTTCAATTCAGATCGCGCAGCGCGTAATTACCTACGCTTATAGTTGCCTAGAAGTTGCGTCTCTTTCTAGCGCGTAAAGCTTACCTTTTCTAACGAAAACAGGGTTGTCTCCTTTTAAAAAAATAAATTAATCTAAATACTGAATCACCATTTTTGTAGTACTCTAGAAAACAAATGACTTTCAAAATAAAAACGTAAGGTAGGTGTTAACAGTACTTTAATTCTAATACATTTGTGCATACATACCTACTTACGTTTTCGATACCTTCACGAAAAGAGACACAGGCCTTATATTACTCAAATAATGTTGAATTACGCCGCCTTACTATTAATACCTTTGTCAACAAAAGACGTTTCAAATCGTATCACACGGTCACCGGAATGACTTACGATGCAAACAGATTAGTCCGGGAGCCCGTTCCTAAAAACTTACGAATAATTGAAACGAACAAATGAAGTAGATACGTCTATAATCAAAGGAACAAATGTTGCGCGTACGTCACTCACGGCTCGCGCGTGAGGCCCCAGTGACTAGCCGTCTCGGATAGGCCGCTGTGCGTAGGTACATTTTTGATGCCTACACGGGGAGTGGGACAGGCCTGGTAGCGGCTTAGAAATTCATGTTCAGGTCAATGAACTAACTAAAAATCAATTAAATTACTAGGGAATATGCAGTCAGTTTTGTAAGACCCTGTATTAGTATCTACTCTGTATTTCTATAATCCTAACTAATATTATAAATACGAATTAGTTTTTTCGCTTTCACTATAAAACAGCTGAACCGATATTAATGAAATTACGCTTAATGATAGATAGGGCCCTGGAGATGGTTATACGCTACTTTTTATACGGGTGCGTGAAGTAGTTTCTTTAGGACGCGAGTAAAACTGCGAGCAACAGCTTGTATACTGTTGTAATACTTACATATCTATCTACGCTTTTTTGGCATAAATAGTTCTAGATCAAACTATCTATAAACGCAATATCTTAGAGAAAGTTACCAAGCGACCTTGTACGGCTGCCAGGTCAAGTTGTAAACGTTTAGCGATACACATTGCCAGGTAATTGTTCTAAGGTAACAGTTTTTTGTCCCTGGCTTAGTTTACGATCGATCATTCAATGTTCCTAACGTTGCTCGTTAAAAAACTGGCCTGAACCATTTTACGTCACAGAACTAGTTTCATTTTATTAGCATCGTTGAGTAATAGGATTATATCTGATCTTGCATCTAGCCTCGCTTAAGTTTTTATTACCATTTTAATTCGAACCTATTACGTATTATATGGGAACGGGAAACACGAAACACGAAACAAAAAAACACAATTTATTTTAACATTTTGTATTATTTATTTCAAATTCTTTGTTTTAAAAGTACAATACAAAATCACATTGATTTGTCATCAATTTTATTAAATAACAATTTTATACAAT
Source organism: Pyrrhia umbra (assembly GCA_963891755.1). Taxonomy (NCBI): domain Eukaryota; kingdom Metazoa; phylum Arthropoda; class Insecta; order Lepidoptera; family Noctuidae; genus Pyrrhia; species Pyrrhia umbra. Next base: position 4,688,025 of record OY982935.1, read on the forward strand.
CAACAATTGCTGCCATTATTACGTTCAATAACAATGCGACAATCATCACCACACATATCACAACATCATTCCTTATAGTTCGTTGAATACTGACATAAATAAATTAACTATCATTATGCATGCACCAGTCTCTTAGAAATAATTTAATAAATAACGTATCAAAAGTAAAGCGTCCGTCATTTTTCACAACATCGCTGATTGAGAACGTATCTCTCACGTAAAGCTAACGTAAAACTCGCTGTTTAAATATTATGGCAACGCGGGCCATCCCGCTAGTCTCTCATACCTTACACTACTTAGGACACTTTAACATCACATTTGCGCTTTTATTTACACGGCGCGTCGCGTGCGGGCGACGCTTACAGTTCAGACTAGAGCTTTGGTTCACCGGCCGTAGCCCGGCGATCTGTACCTCTCCCGCGCCGCCTGTGCCGCCTGCGCGGCCTGCGGCGTCAGGAAGTACACGTGCGCTCCCTCTCCAGGCAGCCTGTAGGACACGAACGAGCCAGGCCTGCCCTCACCCGCCGTGTTCACTGGCCCTATCCACTCTGCGTCAGGGTTGACCGGCGGTAATGGTCTCTTGTAGTTGACGGCCGTGTCTCCCACAAGCGACGGCCTGTTCAGGTCGTACTGCTCGCCGGTGAACTGAGGCCTCTGCACTTGTGTCGGCGCTCTGTACTGCTGTGGTGTCCTGTAGCCAGGGTTCGCTATGGGGATGAACTCGCTGTCAGGATTTATTGTCGGTCGCGGAAAGCGATCATTGACTAACGTGTCGTCTGCTAATGAGGGTGGCTTCTGTTGTACCAGTTCAGCGTTCACTTCAGGAACTGGTTCACTGTCTGGGTTTATTGTAGGCCTAGGGAGACGGTAGTTAACCAGGGTGTCTCTGTGCAAAGACGGTGGGTTAGGGCTCTGGTTCTCAACAATCTCGTATGCATACTGTAAGTTTATGTCGTTGTCTATCGGCGTCCTGACCGTGTCGAGGGGAGCTGTCACTGCTAATCCGTTAACGTCGTGAGTGTTATCCTCTAGTTTCTTGCCGAAGACGTCAAAAGAGTTCTTTGTTATATCATCAAAGTATGTCTCGTCCTGTTTTGTGTAGTACCCTTGGCTGATAGGGTTCGGCGTAGTGTTCGGGTACCTGGACACATGATGAACAGGCGTGGGCTGATCACTTTGTATCTGAATCTGATTTCTGTTTTTCTGATTGCGAACGTCTTTGGAGTAGCTAGCATCTTCATAATCTTCATCGTGCGCTTTCGTCGTAGGATAGTATCTGCTGGAAGTAGGCGACTCTGTCGTTACTTGCACGTTTTCGACCAGGTATTGCTGATGATAACCAGGTGAAACTGATGGCGTTATAGCGTTGAAATCATTTGCTACGTTGAATGGCTTGCTGTAGCTCACCATAGGCCTAAAAGGTTCAGGGTCCAATTTAGGTGCACGGAAGGGTAACTGCTCTGGCCTCGGCTGGGACTGGTAGCTAAACTGATAGACAGGCCTGCCAGTAATAGCTTTTGGTTTGTGAGTATGCGGCCTGTGAGAGTGCACTTTGGGTCTCTTCGTCGTGAAGAAATCTATTGTCTGCTGTATATCCGCAATTTGTTGATAGAAAGCATCTGGCCTTTGTTTCTGTTGTTGTACGTAAACTGGTTGTGCTCTTGGCTTCTGTATGCTAAAGTATTCCTGAGTAAGGGTTCGTGGTCCCTGTTTTTGTGGCCATAGGAAGAGTGCATCAGCTTGGTCGATAGCTCCGTACGAAATATCCACCGCTGGATTAAACCCTGTCTGAGTGTTGACATTCTGCTGCTGTGGATAGGGCGTTTGGTTGACTGGTACCGTTTTGTAGTAATTCCTGCCATCAAAATATGTGGCTGGGGAAGGCGAGGTCTTCGGCTGTTCATCGTAGAAGTAGAACGACGCAAATGCATTTTCGTTTGGTTTTCTGTTATTGTAGACAGGTTGAAGTTTAGTGGTAGGTACGTCGTTCTGTGTATTCGAGTAATGAGCTCTCAACGGTACTTGTGTGGATGATATATCGTTAGCGGTCACCGTAGGAGTTCTTTGTGGCACGTCATACAGTATGTACGGCTTCTCTGTTGTTGGCGGAACTTTGTTGTCGTATACGTTTTCTGGATAATCGTAAATTACAGACACGGAGAGAGGCTTCGATGTAACCTTCGTTCGTATTTTATAAACAGGTTTCTCAGTCTTCGGCCTTGTTGTATTTTCGTCTGGCAAGTTATGAATCCTTACGGGGTGCCTTGAAGGTATGCGTTGCGGCTTCCTTGTTTTTAAAGTAGTTACGATTTCGACTGGTGGCGGTGTTGTAATCGTTGATGGTATTTCAGTCGTAGTAGGCGCCTCAGTGGTCGTCGTAGGTCGCGTCTTGTACTTAGTACGGTGCACTGTATGCGTGGGAGTTGGTCTCGTAGTCGTCTTAATCCTTTTGTAAGTAGTAGACGGCCTAGCGGTGGTAGTCTTAACAGCCTCCGTCGTGTTCTCCTCCAATGGGGCAAAGAAGTCTGGCGGCGGCGGCAATACTATTCCAGGTACAAGTGGGCCCGCAGGCACTTTATTGTTGTAGTCAGCGCGGTAGGAAAAATTGTAGGGCGGCGGATAGTAGATCGAAGGGTCGTCTTCGTCGTATAGGTCTGACTGGTTGCTCGGTGGTGGTAGAAACACTGCGCCCGGTGGAAAGCCTTCTGGAAAAGAGCCGTTCATGGATGGGAGGAAGGGGAATGCTCCTTCGCTCGCATTCCCGGGAAGGAATGGGAACGGAGGACCTGGCTGCGTCGCTCCCCCGGAAGAAGAGTTTCCCTGATTATCACTCGAGGGGTAGGGCGCTCCCGATGGAAAGAGGAATGGCGGAGGAGGTAGAGGGCCTTCGCCCTCTCCCGTAAAGAAGGAAGGGAAAAGGGACGCAGGGACACTGCCGTTTGGCGTGAGGAAAACGAGCGGTCCGTTGTCGGAGAGTCGTACCGGAAAGGGCGGTGGCACTTTGGGTTTCTGCGGTAGCTTTACTTGCCTGTTAGGCGCTTCGTAATTGTCAATTGGTGGCCATGGTCTGCCTTCAGTCTCTTTAGTCCGCTCAGGGAATGATCCTCCTTTTAAAACAAGTAGATGATCTTCAGCGAGCCAAATTTCATCTTTCTTAAGTCCACCGAGACTTTGAAGGTTATCTTTTGATCTGGTCTCTGCGTTTGGCTCGTAACTGACGATTCCTGGTCGTTTAGGAGCTTTAGAGAATATTTCATTCTGAATTAGACCATATTTTCCTTCCGCCACTTGATCTGCCAGCGTCTTTTTATCTTCATCGACCTCCTTAGTCTTAGGAGCGTCTTTTCCTTCGCCGGCGCTGGACATGAGCATGCCATCATCCCATATCCCTTGATTCCATCCCACGTTGCCGCCTGACTGGTCTGGCGCGATCACGCCAACGAATTTACCACTTCCACTCTTCTCGTCGTAATTTAAAGAATTTTTAGCAGTACCATATTCTTTGTCTGGTTTTATTTTGATATGTCCGCCGACAAGTCGCTTTATCGTCCTTAGTGACTCTGCTTGGTCGCTGTCTTGTGGTGGCGATGCGCCCAGGCTGCGCTGATCGCGCACAAACGAGTCAGGCGGCAGCACGTACGTAGGCACGAGCACGCTGGCCTGTGACGAGCACGCCCATCCCAGCGCCAGCACCAGCGCTAACGCCGCCCCTCTCACCATCTGAAAGTTTGGAAAACATCACTTCTTAGTTATATTGCACATACGTAAACACTGTTACACAACACGTTAATCCATAAACTTATCTAAGTCGGGCTTTCTTTATTAATCGTTATCGTGTAGTAGACTACGTAGTCGTTCATGAGCGCGTAAAGTGAAAGGACCGAAGGAGACAAAAGCGTCGGCCAGTGGCGGTGTTTCGGGCACTGGCGAGCCGCGCGCCACCACCCGCCTTTTATTAAGTTTTGTAGAGCGACCACCTCCGACCCAGCTGGCATTGAGAATCAAGCGTTTAATTGGAAATTGATGGCGAATTAACGCCAACCGCGAGACAGGAAGGCCGCCAAGCCTAAATACGAAAAAAATACTAGTGTCGTGCTTAATTTGACTCTTTGTATTGTTACACTAAGTAGATACCGAGCCGAAGCTTCATTGTTCTACAGTATCTGTGCAACTCCACCGGAGAAATGTTCATTAGCCTAGTTTATAACCGCTAACGACATAGAAATCTTCGAGAGTTTTGAAACAATGATCGGATAATTTTTTCAATTTGCATCGGCACGAGCTCCGCAACGTAATCTTGTCACCGCAGTCACGAAATTATATTCATATAATGTTTATTATTTGTAATGCCGTTTATTGAAAACAATGAAGATAGCAGCCAGTGCGGTTGCTGTGGGTGAGACTACCACTTAGTTCGTTACAAAATCTCACCAGCTTAATTGGAGCGAAAGCGTGGGGCTGAACTATACTGAACCGAATAACGGCAGAACTAGATATGGAACTATTAGGGCAGTGAAGGCAAAGTCGCCCGTGGTGTCCGGTGGGCGTGCCCGGGCTCCGTGAAAGGCACGGTCACCCGACTCGATTTCGCCTTCGATAAAACACGGGCCGAACCCGCTTTGTAATTGTGCTAAACTATGCACCGAACCTGTACTAGATCATAGAGCGGTGAGGGCGGGCACCGCCGTGCGGCGTGCGCTAACGCCTTGCAATGCTGCGCTCCATCGACGTTTTAATTGGTTTCGATTGTGGCACAGTCAGGCACCAATGATATTACTACAATAGGTCACTGCAGACCTATTATCTTACCTTAAACTCAATACCGTTTTACTAAAATATTTGTAACTTGAATTTCGATAATGTTCGGCTAGGTTATCCTCGTGAAAGAGGGAAACGATACTGCTCATTAGCCACGTGATTCATAATGAATAACCTTGATTCGCTTTATGATCATTTGGTACGTTTAGCTGGCGTCGCGCGGACTCCGGTTGAGCAATAGTTGCCGTAACAGCCACCGGTTCTTTCCTTTCAGAAATCTATAAGTTGTAACATAACAAACAGCCGATTGAATTAACTGTTCACGTAGCAACAGGTGAGCCGTAAAGTTCACAGCGAGTAATCCGACTTGACATTTGGCCGCGACTGCTAAGGCTCATCGCGGTTGCATCCTTTCGTTTGCGATACCCAGTTTGCCTTCATAAAAATTGTGTCGCGATTGTTAAAGCCCTGCGTTCTAACGAGACCGTGTGCATTGTTGTCGTAATTATTTAAAATGAGCGATGGAAACTAAGACAAGCGCGCATGGCCTTGCTCTGCAAGGTGCCCGATTTTTTTTGCGGTCAGTACAGAACGTGAAGTGATTAACCAACTGCTTGGGAGTGTCACGGTGGCCGGTGCTTTCAACAATGCCGCCAACCTTGCTGGCCTGCCCGCGGAATTAACGCGGCACGACAATAATTGTTTTATAGGGTTTTTCGTATGTGAATAAAAAGCTTTCTTCACGTTCTAGTTTCACGGTGACAGAGCGTTGGGAAATTCTCTCGGCTGATGTATTGTTGACGATTTGTATTCAGAGCTCGGCCCGTGCGCACGGCGCTAACTTTCCATCGGCCTTTGTTTGAGTTGAGTCGAGTTTAACCGCCAGGACACGCCGATTGCAATGTGTTACTCTGCACTTTCCAATAAGATAAGCAAATAACTTAAAAGTCTAGGTAATTTGCTGCCTTTTTATGTGCTTGTTATGCGATTATTTTCAACTAAGTCTACCCGTGCGTATGAAGGCTGTTATTAGGTAATTACTGAGATAAGTCTCCTACAAATTAAGCTATGTACGTTTGTGTGGCAGGTAATTGCATGCATTGATCTCCTTGAGTTTGCGGAACGACGGAAAGCCGACCGGCGTTTATTTATTACAAACTATAACCGCCTATTTGCGACATAACTGTTTGTTGACCACTCCTTAATGTCCGGCACGCGTGTGGAACAAATTGCGCAATGTATAATAATAATGATTGCGATCGACAATCAATAAAACGTTACATGTGCTACGGTATTGGCTGATCTGGTTTGTCGCGAGATTGCGAGACTGTATCGAATCGTCGACGTCTGCGCTGCAGCCCTCGAGCGCCGCAAATTATAACATGACGTTGCCCGTCCTTAAGATGTGTTTATCAACGCGAAAGTAATTGATGTATCATTGGGCCGTCGCGTGCGCTTAATGATATATATTAGCGATTAATCACAAGAGATTTAAAATCTCAGCAGAGGTTACAGATCAAGATGGTAATGGGGTTGGCGCGTGACTTTATTTTTAAAGATATTTAATATATTATTGTATAGGACTTTGTTAGGTATGCTGGTTTGATAAGATTTCTTCGTATGGAGTAAGGTATTAATTTTATAGCTGTTTTCAGAATTACTGAACAAAAATGTATTTCTACTATGAACATTAAGTTTCCACTAGCATAACAGAATGTTAAATCCCTCGAATGTATGTTACATTATATCTTTAATGCTGAGGTATTAGAGTAATACATTTTCGTGGCAGCCTTAATTGATGCGCAAGCGCAGCTTGGCGCGTGCCGTTTGATTGATCAACTGGCTCATTACAATTACTTTTATTTTAGACTCCAACTACTTAAACTCTTAAATTGTCTGCCTTTGTTACAATCACAATTAATGATTATCCGGGCCATTGTTCAGATACACAACTTAGTCTTGCGAAATTGAACTATAAGATCCGCAATTAATTAGGAGATATTAATGTTTTTTTTTTAAGTTCATTACAATTATTTAACATAATTAATATTCAATTAGTATTGATATATTCAGCTTTAAAAATATTTAGATAACTCAAATTCGGTTGTACAATAATTTAAATTATAATGCAACAACAAGCCGATTCAAATTTTATACGACCTATGAAACACTATCGCAAACAAAGGAATTCAGCATATCAATCCGCGTGGTATTAAGTCTATAAAGTTCTATTCCTTTAATGTCAGAAGTTACGTTCTGGTATGCAGGTACGAAGTACTAGAAATGTTAATAGTGTCACGGCAAGAACTGTTTATAGCAATTATAGTGGACAAGTCGCTCGGTCAAGGCGGTGCCATCTACAACCTGTTTCATCTAATGCACCATCTTGGATTGTGTTATGTCATCTAAATGCTTGCTATGATTTGTATTCATAGAATTCTGAGTCTGAAACTTTACTGAAATTCTTGATGAGTATATCAAAACGCTAAACAATTATAATCACTGTTTTGTTGTGTTTATCTTTGTTTTCATTAATGTCCTGATTCAGAGATTATATAGAACAACCATGAAAGAACGGAAGCTTTCAATATTAAGAAACTAATAAAAATTAAGTAGTTACGTCAAAATTGAACATAACCTTGGGTCTGAGATCCGAAAAATGTAGTCTAACATCGACAAGATAGCTACGTCAGGGATTTACGTCATCGTAAGGTTTCCTGTTTTATTTGTGTCAATTATCTAGCTCATTTACAAATTAATTGTAAGGTACCAGCCTAATGTCTCACGAACTTTGTGTATTACTATTTTTAGAAGTGCTTTATTATAATCAAAATCCCCCAATTAAAAGACCTTGCGTTCTAATGTGGGAATTCTCTACTTGTTAGCTCTAATTTCGATTATCTTAAACGAGTTTAGAAACGGATTGCTGTAATAAAATGTTTACTTTGTGTAAAATATCTCCGCGAGTAGATTGTACAATGTCTAAGAGCCTGCGTGGGTACATTGTGTACTAGCTATTCGATGTTAACTGTAATCTCGATCGTTACAGTGAACTATTATTCGATCATCGATTTTTTATGGTTATCTATCGAACTTCTTACTTATCGTTTACTGGAATATAGTTACATTATTATATTATTGTCACAAACATTAAGCTCTACAATCGAAATCTTTTAAGGTCACAATTTTATGAAAAATCGATTCTTCCAGTTCGTGACCGGTTATGGTCGTGGAGTGCGCACGCGCCGTCTCGGGGCCATACAGTGAAATATTTGAAACTATTTCTACTAAGCGTGCTGCCATGTACACCATTGTTGGCGGATTAATGATTTATGCCCATAGCTCGCTACAAGGTTGATAGCTTTGCTCTATATTGTGTAAGTTATGGTTAACTTGACAGTACCCAATAAGGTATACTTAAAATCGAAAAAGTTATTTTCAAATAATACGGCAAATATAGCCGTACACGGACACTTTAATAATGTTGATGGCACAAGGCACTAACAATAATATACGTACCTACGTTAGATGGTCTTTTATGATCATTCCACGCCTACTACACGTTTTCCAGATAAATAAAATACAGCTTATGCATACAATGTTAATCCCACCCTTGAGAATAAAAATAACCTTCACACGGATTAAATGGCCGAAGCTTCCGCATAGCCTGGCCAAGTAAGTTCGCCACATCTGATCCATATAGGCAAAGATGTCGCGTTACACCTATTATTTACCAACGTGGCTATCTCAAACACTCCTTGCGATGAAGGAAGTCGATCTAGCCAAACGTGATCCATATTAAAATATTATAACATAAGATACTTTTATTTCGCGAATGTGTTCGTTAAATTCGTACGTGATATGAATTTGTATTAGCATGCGTTTTCCATTCTTTGTTTAAAAACTTTCTTGTTTCATTGTTTCGTAATTGGCGAGTGGTCCTACCCGATGACTGTTCGTATGTAATCTTCAACGTAATGCTCGTTATTCGTTTACATGTCATCAGTAATTGCTATTACCGCATCTCTATTGCTTTCGTGCACATTCCACGGTTTTGTTTTTAAAAATAATGACAAAGCAAATACGTGATTCTTGTTAAAGTTTTGGACCTGCTTATCTGTATTTGTATTTATCTAACGATGCCTTTTATTTTTTGTTACAGGTAAGAATTTATCTTAAGAACGCGCCTGCGCTATCTCGGTAAGTAACATTGTATAGTAAGTGAGATCGGATCGCTTTGTGGGCGGTTCTCCTATTGCGCTCCTACTACCGGTGTAGTAAACATCAATTAACTGATTTCAGATAGATAATCGACGTTATTAGTTACTCCTTTATTGTTTAATATGAGGCGTCTCTTGTGCAATCAGTTTCAAAATTTTTCCGCTGTTCTTGTGTTACCTTTTGGTGGTTTTCGGAGCGTGGCGGATAATAGGCAACCTTAGATTGCGCCCGAGTCCTTCGCTCGGAGTCGTGCGAGGAAAAGCTGCATATTTTAATAGAGAATTTCATAATACACTTAGCCGTTGCCGTGATCGTTTCAGCCGGCCGTATCTATTGGATTATCGGGCTGGGCGATTACCTTGAAGGGGATTCTTCGCTTAATTTGCGCGTTACATGACAAAGGGTCTGTAATGACGACTCATATTCGTCACGGCTATTAGCGATGCTGGTGCTGATGCTGACGATGCGCGGGCGCAACTAATTGCTGAGAGCACGTCTATTGTTTAACCTGTCACACTAGACACATTCAGAGTTGCTACATACATAACAATTTGTCATTGTACATTGTTCTCGACTCTCTAAGTTTTCGTAGACCTTGCTCGCAAGCTAGATACTTGTCGACCGGTTTCTTACAAGTGTTGCCCCTTTTTTGCTGAAGTGTTATCGTCGACTTTTCATCGTTTGGAGCCGGATACGATTTTTTGTTGACGTTCATAAGAACTCATGACGTAATCTAATGTTTATTATATCGTCATGTAAATCAATTTCAATCGACGGCAAATTTTTATATTGACTGTTTTCACAAGTAATGTCAACACTGCGACCGGTGCGTTGACACTGCATTCAATTCCGCAATAGAAATATATTTTTTACTGTACCTAGTGAAATGTGCAATATTGACTAAATATCTCAACTGGAGCGAGGCAATTTTTAAATGAAATCATACGCTTTTAATAGAAACGTATTAACGTTTGATGGTATTATTCGATTTCTACTCACTTGCAATATAATAAGAAAGTCTTGATTTACGAATGAAGCTAAATCAATTTGAACAATAATTTCAGTGCCTCTGAGGTTTAGAATGTATAACTATACTTTTCGATTGTACTCTTCGATTATCGTGTAAAGCTTCGAGATAGACAGAAATAAACTCAAGGCAGATTGCTAGGTATGGCATTCCGGGATCGAAGAAGGTAAACTGCCTTCGTGCCGATGTGTCATCGTAACGCAATAGGACCTTTAGGTACTTGTCACAACACCTTCACATTGGCACAACTTTATATGTTATCTGACCCCTGACTTCACCTACCTCGCAATGTTCTTTAATATTATATTTCCTTGTGCATACAAGTTTTAATATAACGTACTACCCGGCTAGGTAATAAACCTGTATCTTGTTCGACTTGGCTGAATATTTCTAAAGCTATGATCATATCTGCGTCTGCATTCCACATAAATACTATTTTAATTGATAAATCACGTAATCCATGTAACAATGTATGTATTATATCAAACACGTTATACAAATGATGCTGATTTGAATGAATACTAGTCGGCTGGTTTGCCTATTGACGTATGTCACAAAATCAATGTATCGGTAACATCAACTTTCTAATAGTGACTAGTGTTATATCTAGCGATTTGTTTAACACACTTTTTCTCACCTAGAAAAGTTATCTGAATTGTATTACGCCGGAAATCTTAATATTTTGCCCCAATGAGATGTTTATCTTAATTGTATTATTGTAGATACTCACGGATATTAGTGTTTACGTCCGTGTTTTAATTGGCGATTGTTTTCCGTTCACACGGTTTATCCGGATCGGAGATTTTGCGCCCAGTGATATTTGATTGAAGCAAATTCCCTCAGATGTTTTAAAGTGCGTGTATTTTGACGATTGTTGTCATTTCCGCAGTTTTGAGATCATTAGCGTGCTTGTATAAATTGTCCGGCCATTACTTGAGCATCAATTTGCGTTTGTTTAGATGTAGAGCTTCCCTAAACATGTAGTTTGCTACATTCTGTTATGTCATATTAAGTCCACGTCCAACTTTCGTAGCGTCGCGCTGCTTTCGTCCGCTTTTACAGTTCGTATGATCGGCAGGCGGCTATTTGTTTGTCTGTTGTGATATAACGGATCATCAACTCGAACACTTTATTTAATATCAATATATTTCTTTAATAAAATTGCACTGGCATTTCAGTTATAATAAGAAAGCGAAACCGAAAACTGGCGCTTTCCAAAGAAAATTAAAAAGAAACAGCATTGCATTGATACACTAAAGTTCTCACACGATACAAATTGCATTTGTTATCGCGCCGAAGGTTTTCTTTGAAAACCAATTAGGAACTAATCGCTACGTGATATAACGTAATACATCAACATCGACCGTTTTAGAAGTTTATTTAATGTTAGGTATATAAAATAGTCACGTAATGACGTTGACGAATCATTGATTATAATTTTGCACGCGTACAAATGTAGGTCCGGCTGGGAGTTCCGTTACCCACCACACTGTTGACATCAGAATCACTGTTGATCGATCACGTAAACACGTCTAACCATTTTATTATGTTGTACTTTGAATCCTCGGAATTACCCAAATACCGAATATTCTTCGCTCATTATGAAGCCTTAGACTATGACTAATGCGTTCTTAAGCTTGCGTTGATGCAATTCAATTAAGCAAGGATGATTGTATTTCTTGTACACCGTCGCCATTAAGCTTGGAACAAACCTTTATTGCATCTGAGTTTTCACGTTATATCTATTTTGAGAGGTTTCAAAGTTTTCCTTCATAGGATTCACATTTGTTTGATCGAAATATATATATTTTAATTGTTTACGATTTATAGCGTGGGCCATGTTTCGGTACTGTGGGTGTTTTGCGTGGAAATCGTGATGCTAGTTAAGAGCTATACAATAATAACCGGCTTTATCATTACAGCGCAAGTAGGCGAACTAGATGCGAATATTGAATTTGGACAAGTCAGGACCACATTTTAAGATTGTTAGGCAATACTAGTCACACAGAACGTTTTGTTTGAATATTCTCACAGGTGTTTGTTGTGGCGTCATTGGGTTTTATGTCGAAGGCTGGTCGCTGTGAAACTTTGACTTTAATATTTGTGTCGTGATACCGGCTGCATTGTTTCTGGAGTCGCGCTTATTGTTGGTGCGCCGGCGCACCGTCTAGCCCGTGAGATCTGGGTCGGGGACCTGACTGGATGCATGCGATTGTCATGCCTTCGCTCGCTAGCGTACTATCAAACGCGCCTAACTTATCATCTTTATTACTATAAAGATTGTAAACAAACACAATCTTACGTTTTCTGTCAAACGGTTGAGGCTGCGGCTGTATACACTGTTCTTCGTCTTCAGTCGCACATCACACGACGACGCTGTAAAGTCACTTCACTCTAGTTCTATATTTTGTCACTGGTGATCAGTCACTGCACATACTGGGGGTGTAGTGTCACGGTTGTCGCTTAGCGGTGGAATGTCGGTTGTGTTATGTCCCGAGGGTCACCGCGCCGGTCAGTGGTGGGGTGCACGTGTGTTCGGCAGGTCGCGCGGCGCATGAGTGGCCGCGGTGGTAGGGGGCGCCGGTGTAAATACGCCGCCGTAGCGCGTGCGCACCGCCTACGCACACAGCCACGCCAGCGACACACTCTGTCGCTTGTCACACTGTACGGACAGCATCGTGATGTGAGCCTGTAGTGCGATGCGCCCGATCACACATCTAATGACGCCTATTCAGATGAAATTGATGGGAGCACCACGAGGGTTCGTGTACACACGGATGTAGGCTCCACGCCTACGGACCTGGATTTAATTACCCCCTGTTTTGTTTATCCACCGATATCCTAATGATACGGTTATTGTAAATCGATGACTGATCAATTATAGTATATAAAAGCTTGAATACAAAGGGCTGACTGATTGACGTGACAGATTTATGATGTGTGCAAAATATGGATAATTTATGATGATGTCGAGATAAGTACTGACAATAAGTAATTTTAAATTTATTGAATTGCTCGTTTTTATTGCATATCATGAGAACGTCAGAAGTAATGCAAATTTAAATTAATCGTTAGTACAATTGAGAATTTACTGATAATTATCTTGTTTTAAAAACTATTTATAATCTTCTTTGTATTAACATAAATATATTGATTAGCATACATAGTTGAGGTCAAGTTTAAATTCTTAACATTGTCGTAACCATTATGCAATAAGAAATTCAAGAAAGAACGAGACTATTCGACAAACAAATAAAAATTACATATGACGTGGATGTTATTTCCATGTGGTTAGTCCAAATCAGTGATTGGAATTTAAGATACCTACCTACTTTTATTATTTAAAAAAAAATTGTGTTTATTATAGTGACGTAAATAATAATTGATGCATATGATTTAGAAGTAAATAATACAAGGAAAACAATGGATAATCACGTATTTGTTTTACACGACTAGCTTGGAATTTGGGATTGGTGAAACCCAGGACTAAATCAACCTCACTACATGCTGTGGTTTCCTCATTTTCGGGACAATTTTCCACATTAGAAACATAAACAACGTAGTCCTTTAAAAGCTCGTCTATGTTTGTACTCTTGGCTATTTATATACTTGAGACAGACTTATTTAACTGTGGTCAATAGACGGTGACGACGCTCTATGACTAAGTTCTATTTCGATGTGACATTACACAGGCCCTTGTTCAAGAGTCAAAGGCTTATGCGTCTGTATGTCATCAGGGATTATGATACATTTTCTTGGAACCCTACGCATCATGAATCTTACCCTTGGCAGCTTTTAATTTTAATGTAAAGAGGCTATGCCCTTTCCTGTCTTGAAGGATGTGATGTCACATTAATTTGAGTAGTTCCGCTTCTCTTAACCTTTGACCAGAAAATAATGGCACTTCCTGTCTGCCGAAATTTGGCCGATCAATTTTGAGGATAAATTCTTGACGTTCGAAAAATAAATGATTTTAGGTTGTTGACCCTGACCTTTAGATTAGTTTACAGGTCAAGTGTGACACGTCAAAGTTCAGCTCTGTATCAAGTCCGAATATTCAACGTAGAGATCCGCATTTTACTCCGCGATCATCTACGAGTCTACGAGTCAGCGCTCGCTGAGTTGCGCAAGCGCCGACGAGTCATCGACACCGGCGCGTCCTCGGAAGGTCGCGGACGGACCCCGTACGGGACCGTCCAAATTACCATAATATTATACTAACCGAATCTTATCAGCGTCGTGTATCAATATGTTTGTGTGTTGATGTGTGTGTGCCGGATCTAGCTTTTAAAAAGGTCGTTGGTTTGTTTTTTGCGAAGCCCGACTGGGGACTTGGTATTTCCCATTATTAGGGGTAGGGAACTACAACAGTTTTGTCAACTTTTTTTTGTTACAAATGCAGATAACATCCTGCTTCACATTTAAAGTTCTTCTGTGAGTGAGTTTTGGGATTCCACCTAAAAGGTTGGATCCATTTTGATGATAATTTTTGTGTGTGCATTGAGTGGGTCCTGGATTGTTTATTGTTGGCCCTGCGATCAGGTAGGAGGTCTGTCTGCTGAGAGGTCTTGTAACACATTGATTTGATACATGAGGTCGCCGTGCCGGTAACACACTTTGTTTACTGTAATTTGATATTGATTTTTTATAAATTGTGGCGCCAGACAATACCAATAATATCATTAATCAGCATAATCAGTAACATGATTAATTTGTACGATTTACCCATCCAAGTGGATAACGTTAATACCAAGCATTATTTTTTTAGAAATTAATAAATGCAATAGAAAAACAAACATTTGCCGAATGATCGTGCCATTATTTTAGTAAATATTCACAATTTGATTTGATATGCGATTGCACAAGGAAAAAACAGTCACGTAAATAAATTTATATCTTCATCAGTTTATTAAGCACTGTCTCATGATAACTTCCTTCAGCTTCTACACTGTAGCCGATTAAACTTAATTGTCGTTACACGATGGTGTTACTTCGAAGTTATCGCGTGGAATTCTATGGACTCGTACAATTCACGGCGCCGCGACTTGGGAGCGATTCGCGATGGTCATTTGTTATTTTCATTATGTTTTTTTTCTCGGAATCGTGTTTAGGTGGTGTCGCCGCGGCGCGTCCGTACCACATTCCGCGACACCGAGGCGCTTGCCGGCTTGACCACTTCATAACTCTGGCGACCCTACTACAGGCTCCGAATCGAGATTAAGTCACGGATATTCTCCGCTTTAAATTCTTGTCACGTTCCATTTATAGTTTTCGTGATTCACTCTTATTGGGTTACTGTGTTTGATTCGAATGAACAGCTGTAGTTTTATGACTTTGACGGAGACATTCATGTGAAATTTAACGTTATTCCTGAACGGAAGCCAATTGCGTTTGCTCAGAAATTAGTCACTGTCTCCCGTCTAGTAGACTAAATGCTGTCATAATTCAGATATACTCGCTTCATTAAGAAAACGTCTTATACGATATTTCATTGATACTGAAATAAACAGGAAACTGAATAACACTATTCGTAGATGTTATTTACGTTTGTCGTGCGTTCCTAAATTCAAACTGGATTCTTAATATTTTCGGTAAAAAAGTCCAAAATAATTGAAGTTCTTTACCACAACTGAGTAATAAAGCTAGAAAACCCTCAGATGCAATCTAGTATAGGCTTCATTAGACGTTAATTGCTTCGCTTAATGCACTGGCTAGACTAAGAAAGTCGCTCTACTTGGATTGGAATGAATTTGTCGTGAAGAACCACCGTCCTATCTTCGTGATTCTATAGTAGGGTGTGAAGTTGTAAGAACATCGTCGGAGGCGCCGGCGATCCAGCGCCCGCCAAAATTCGGCTCCAGGCGTCCGCTTAAATTATGTAATCGAATATTCATGATGCCTTATTGTGGGTGCATCGCTTTTTACAACTAGGCGTGTTTCACGGCCGCGTTTGTGGTTTTTATTATTTTTGGTGTTTGAAGACTATTATTGTCTATATGTTTACAATGCAATTAGAGGAAAATGTATCCAAGATTCTAGGAATTTTGATAAAAACTCATTAAGTTACGTTGAGCTTTCGCTTGCTGGCTTTTGGTTACATCCAACTGCTCCTTATGTAGATCGATCGGGTTATTGTTTATGTAATGCAATTATCCGAAGAAATGATAAATTGAGCTCAACTATTTAGCGGAACAGTTTCACTTGAAAGTAACACTACTTACAGTGTAATTTATCATGCACATGCAGTTGCTGTGCGATGGACAGACACGTCGATTAATACGTTCATTATATTTCGATTGTAATCGATCCATTGGCAGTTTAATCGATATTAGAATCGATTTCGCGCTTGTATCCGTTGCGCTTGTTATTATAGGCTCTTTAGTTACATAATATTATTTCCGTTGTATCGCTCGAGATACTATTAAAAGTTTCTTATGTTGATAACGATTTTAGATAACAATCTGGTAATTTATTTGGCACAGTTTGTTTTTGTTCAACGTTCTAGTTAAGAGTGACTTAGTTGGAGTTTTTGCTCGTGTATTAAATACGGTTTAATTTATTGGAACAATTTTTATTTTGGTTTTATTTATAAAGGTATTCCGTATTATTTTTTGCTTTTAGTGAATTTATTCGCCTTAGTCCGGGACAAACATATAAATATTTGATAGAGATAATTTATTCATTTTTTTCACAGATCTCATTAGTTTAATGGTTGGTGTTCGATCATGTTATTGTTTATCATTCAAAAACTTCTGTTTGATACATTAAATATTCGGCGAATCTATAAAATTATTCCGTGACGTCTGTCAAAAGGCTGATCCATTAATTTTATTTGAACTTGTTATTTTTTAGCGAACACATAAATATTTATTATTTAAAGACTTATATGGAATGCTATAGCGAATAGTTGGAATTCCTTTATTTTGACGCAAACAATTTGTTTATGCGGATTCTTCGATATGAGAAATACCCATGTAACTGTGACTCGCGATAATTAATTGACAACAAGACGCAAATTCTTTTCGTCTTTAAATTATATGGCTATAAAATAGCAACCAATTATTTGGATAATGAGAAAAAATAAAGTTATAAGAAATCCTACAAATATTTTCTGATATTTATATTCAACGAGGTGAACTATCTAAAATAATTGGCGGCCATTTAAGATCCATTAAAAACTTCGATTATCTCTCGTATCACATCTTTTGCCGGAATGCGAAGTGTTAATTATTATTAATCAAACAATTATATTATAAACTTTAGATTGAAAACGTTCAATGTTCGCTGTGGAATCACTTAATTCAATTGTTCAGTTTTCATACTATATTCTCATAGAGTTTCGCAATAAAACACCTTGTACCAATTAGTTTGCTCTGATATTTTAGCACGTTTCGATGTGTTAGCACCCGATGCAACTCGCGGTTTTATTATGCAAGTCCAATTTACACCTCGGAGCATTTAAATGGGCCCTTTAAGTACGTAATATTTTTCTCACCCAATTAGAATGCATATTTTATGTTTGACAGACATGCTAACTGAATTATTAGTGGCAAAGGATAATATGGAGAAAGCTTTCTTTAAAAAAAAAACTCCAATAAATTTCAGGTTTTAAAAATAGTTTTATGTGAATGTAATTTTTATGGTATTGGATTGTGATAATATTCAGTATGCAGGATGTCTTTCGATGGGATGTTCGAAAGAGTTACTGCGCCTTCGGAACATATAGGGCTGAGGAAGAAACATGGATGGGTTTTATGTAGTAAGAGTCTGACACTCCCTCTCGCCCCATCCATGGAGGGAGGAGTCTTTTGATGATTTCCCATTCGAAAAAAAAGAGGTTTTTTTCCCGATCCTTAACGTTACTATTTTAGACTTAACCCGTATGTAAACTATCCCCGTATGCCATCTCTGTATAAGAAGAGGCCTGTACCCAGCAGTGGGACAATATATAGGCTGATGATGATGGAGATGTATGTAAACCAAGAGGTAACACAATTCTACTACCTTTTATAGTTTTTCTAATCATTTATTTCAACATCCTTTAACACGAAAGGAAACATTTAATATTATAAATACTAGGAAATTTGAAGTAACATTTTAATTAAAATATTTGTTGCTATAAATATTTTGAAATGCATTTTTGAGTTAACACAACGGCACCGTTTGTGTTGTAAGTCATGAATGCTCGGTTGGTTTGTTGCTTAACTTAGACATAAATATATATTAATTTATTATACGCCACCTATATTTTTATGGTCATAGGTCGTTGTCCCAGTTTAGTGTTTCTAAGCGAAGCTTTAACACACCTGTCGAGACACACTATTGATTGATTTCATACATTTACGACGAGATATCAAGAATACTAGCTGTTTACAGCATCAGTTTCATCCGCGTCCTGAAGGAAATACTTAACGCACGAGATAAAAAGTAACCTATACTCGTCTCCAGAGTCATATCTATCTACGTACGAAATTTAATCCAAATCAGTTCAGCTGTTTTACCGTGAAAGCGTAACAAACAAATTCACTCTCGCATTTATAATATTAGTAAGGAAATGTATCTTTGCTGGAGGTTTATATTTATGTATTATGGTCTATTGTGTTGTCATTTGCTTCATCAATGTTAGGTGTCTTGACTAACTTTAATTCGAAACGTCTCAGTTGACTAATAGAAATTACTAGGTACCTGCAGTTGTGTCGTCATAGGTGTTCTGTCTAAACAGATGCAGGAGAATATTTCGATATAGGTACATATTACATTTCGATTGAAAATGTGACTTCGTTGTAATGGTTGCATTTAAATAATACAATTAATTTTTTTTCTAATAAATAATATATTGCTATATATCTTTTGGAAGCGATATTATTTAAATAAATACAATATTATTTTTCAGCGGTTTTTATCTAACCCAGTAACTACAACAAATTATAAAAAACACCGAAAAAAGTCTCGTTATTAGCATTTTCCGCGCCAGATGTTCTTAATATTACATAATAGCTCAAGATTTGACATTTGACCGTCATAAAATTGAGCATATGTAAGCAGCATTTCATAATACCTACGTCATTCATAAATATTCTAGTTGCCCAACTATTTCATGAACGTAAGTTTGCGTTATTCTAGATTAATTTAGCTATAAGTCTTCTGTGTTGCTTATATAAATAAATAAGTAAGAACCTGAAGTCTCCAGGGGAGTACAAGCCGTGCCCATACAATTATCATAACCTTCAATATTAACATAACAATAAATATCATAACCTTCCTTTTTGCTTCGTCGTAGTCGAGTAAAAAGGCTTGGGGTTATGCGTAGTGACTTGTTATAGAAGTCTATATCCCCATATACTGTTTGTGAGGAACTCGGAACTAAGTAACAGCCGCACGGTTCAAACAATCACAGGTTAAGCTACGCATGGCGCGGTCGGTTCCTGTATGGGTGACAATCTATGTCATATCGAGACTCCTCCGTGCCTCGGAGAGCACGTTAAGTTGTTGGTCAAGTTTGTCATTTGTAGATCTTTGACAGTCGTTACGGGTAGTCAGAAGCCAGAAAGTCTGACAACCAGTCTTACCAAGGGGTACCGTGTTACCCGGTAACTGGGTTGTGGAGGTCGGATAGGCAAAACACTGGTACTCAGCTGCATACGGTTTAGGCTGGAAGCCGACACCAACATAGTTGGGAAAAGGGTAGGCAGATGATGATCCCCATCTACATCAGTTTATTGAAATTTTGTCCTCTTTTGGACATAGTGTGTCATATCGCCCGATCTTCAGCTTGACGCTTCTAACTACGCCCGGAGGACACGGTGCGCCCGGAGGACATGGTGGAGCATACGGTGGGGGTTTGCCCCGCTTGGGCGGAGCACCGCCGTGTCCTCGTAGGGGCGATCGGCGGCGGCGACCTCTCGCGTCCGGCCCTGGTTCAGGCCATGGTCCGGAGCGAGACGGAATGGGACGCCGTCGCCTCCTTCTGCGAAGTAGTAATGCTGGAGAAGGAGGCGGCGGAACGCGTGAGGGAGCGACAGGCCTCACGCCCCAGCCGCCGCAGGAGACGCCACGGGCGTCGGGAGCCGCGAGACGCCTCCCGGCCACCGTAGGCGCGGGGCTGCGGACGGTGAGCTATGGGTGGCTCGCCGTCCGGCAAGGACCAGACCCGCGTCGACGGCGCGTTCGTGTTCCACGCGCGCCTCCAGATGTCAGCATCATTGACGGGGCCCTCCCCCAGGGCCATAGCCTGCCGGGGCTGCGGGACGTTCGAAAGAGATACCGCGCCCCCGGAATACAAAAGGCTGAGGAAGGAACATGGATGGGTTTTAGTCAGTAAGAATCTGACACTCCCACCCGCCTCACCCACGGCGGGAGGGGTCATTTGATGATTTCCCATCCGAAAAAAAAAAAAACGCTTCTAACTATGCCTGCAGCTTTTCGCAGAACGTTACTCCACCTTGCTTGAGGTGCAAAAACTTATCGGTCTCAACCCGTAAAAGGCGTCTTTAGTTGATGTTATAGATTTTTGCCGATCTAATCAGCTTACCTAGGTTTTAAGTACCACTCGATAATCCAATTAAAAGCTTGTTTCTTATCAATATCCATTTGTGTGCAATATAAACTACTTTTTTGTTGATAATATCTATTCTATTGCTTATAAACAACATATTTTCCAATAAAAAAGGATTGACGAAACATTATCTTTAATACATAAGTGGTATTTATTAAAAATTGACGTCGAATTTATCAGAAACTTTATACAGTTGTGTTGTATATTCTAGAAAAATATTTTATTATCCATGTCTATTTTTATATGTGAACCAATTAAAGAATTTTGATCTTATACGACATAATCTTGTTTGGATGCGACATTTAAATCGCAGATGATGAATGACACATTAAAAATCATGAGGATGCTGTTGGTATGCAGATGCGAGGCTTTAGCGTTTGTTCCTGAACATATTCAAGCACACCTTATAATTAGTAAATATTGCAATATAGAACGTTACTGTTTTTTGACGTTCCACTTATTAACTTAACTATTTATTGCATGGATTGTTGGGCTGACAAAATCGGAAGTCATTAACCCATATTGCAAAAACAATCGGAATTGGCGCTGTATTTTTACAATACGCAGGTACATAAAGACGGTAAGGACAAAGATATCATAAAGTCGTCGTCCTACGCGGCATGTATACAAATCTGAAAAATGTAACAAACACGAGTAATAAAGCTTGCGATTCCCACTGTCCTTCTCACCTTACAGAGTTTGCCCTTGCGAATTATTCATAACGGCTCATAAAAGACCAAGGTCGTCGCACTGTTGAGATTGCGGATTTGGACAGCCGGCCCGCGGTCCATATCGTATAAAATGCAAACGACTGGGTTTCACGCGGATCCCGCGACGGCGACGCGACGCGAAGCGACTTTGGCGCCGTTTTTCTTCTCTTTTTTTCCCATCGAACATTAATTTATGGCGTCGGCGGTCGCTATAAGCTGCCAGTATTACGCATATTTGGAAGTGTTATAAAATTTTACTGCTTTTTTCCTCAACATTACGGTTTTGGAGATATAAAGCATGCATTACCAAGACTTTCGGCTTTGACAAGACGCGCGAATGCATTGTTATAACAGCTTCAAGTTTGAATACAGTGATACAAAGAAATAATACCCTATTAAACATACAGACTATGTGAGACAATTCCACAGTTTATTTACATACGATATAACTAAAGCGTTGCGTAAATCTGACGCATAACAAATATTACGGAAATGTAAACACTAGGACAATAACACAAGTGTTTTTTTTTCTTAAATATAGGTGTCGGCGAATAGAGAGCTTATTACGCAACGGATGCGAGACGAGCCGGGTTCCCGCGGACG
Organism: Pyrrhia umbra; assembly: GCA_963891755.1. NCBI lineage: Eukaryota > Metazoa > Arthropoda > Insecta > Lepidoptera > Noctuidae > Pyrrhia > Pyrrhia umbra. Next base: position 4,709,899 of record OY982935.1, read on the forward strand.
TAACTCTTATGTAGAAAGTGGTATAGTCGTGGAAAATACTTGTCGCTCTAAAGGGAAAGGGATCAATTTTACCTCAAGTAGTTCAAAGCATCCGCTGTATGCGTTTAAATTGTTAAATCATTTAACTATTTTAATTGGCCACATGTTACGGCGGCGTCTAAATATGGAGCATTTTATACTACCAGTTTTCTTCGTGTAGATTAATTAGATTTTGCGTTTTATCCGTGGAATGTTATGCATGATGTGTTAATTATGCTTTTAGCGTAAGCATCACGGAAAACACATATTATTTGATGTATGGTAAGTCGATGTAAAAATGAATTAATAATGCAATATGATGAGATGTTTTCCCCATTACATGGAATAATCACAAAGCAATCAAGGAAAAAGCTTTATCGTGATCCAAGCTAACGGAATAAGATCTCTAACAACATGTGGTTTTAACTTCAAGTTGACCACTCCATAATTGCGCAGTGGGCGGTAAACACTTGACGGATCATACAAAAAATTTAATGGCTATAATAATCATCGGCCATCAGATAATCACTGGTCAAATATTATCTTCGAAATTACCTCATAATAACATCATTAAAAACCGTTATTTTCTTCAAAGAATTACATAGGTAGGTTTAACATAATATTATGCCTGTTTTCCCCGAATGGTGAGGTAGAGGTGTACCTCTAGTGCCTACCTACACATTTCGCCAGTTTTGTGTAATAAGTATAAGGGATAATATATTTTTGTCAACCTTTGTTAAGGCACGCATATAAACTATGAGTCTCTGGTCAATTCCTAATGAAAATACGATTAAACTTTGCCCAATCTGGCAATTGAATCCAGGACCACGTGCTCAGCACAAGCACTAAGACCAACGAAGAAGTTAGTGCATATCAAGCTTTTAAATATTTTGAAAGTAATAAAGAAAACTGTCTTAATTATTACCTTATCTTTTAATTATTATTACGTTATTCGTAACGACTAACTGCTAACGATAACCCTATTGGTTTACGTAAGCTCTAGTCACGTTATGTATGGAAATGTGGCAGTGATCTGCCGACCCGCCGACCTCAGCTCAAGTCTATGGTCACGTGAGGAGGCTTACTAATAAACCTTATTTATAGATACGTGGAAAACTCTAGTCATGACTAAAGTCTCATTTATGTTCAGATCATTCATTCGAATGACATTGTACAAAAGATATTCTGCCAAGCATGTATCAGAAAATATTTTTCAGAATTGTATATAATTAAATGTCTTATTTATATTCCGCGCACTTTGATAATTAATCGATACGTTCATTAGTAGCTTAATCATTCAAAAGGTCAATATTCAAATCATCAGTAACACGTTTAAAATTGTCTCAGTTAACGAACATTTCAATAATTAAGCGTCGTGTTATTGTTTTCATTATGTTAATATCCAACGACATTGACATTGATTGTACGTGTAAATCAAAAGGTCGAGCGTCAATCTCATCCACGATTCTGTTATGGTAATCAGAAAGGCGAATCGACGAAAAGTCAGCGCGCACACAAGCGGTCATCTCCGCATTCCGACCGAGGACATGCGCATACGACCCACAACGGAATTCCCACCAAACTTAACAGCTTATACGAGAATAATAATACTTACACTATATAGACAGAGAGATAGCCACCATTTTTGGACCTGTTCAGTATGTTTGAATGTGACTCCGTAAGATCACGGAAAAGATTGTTACAGTTCTGCGTTATGAGCTTAAGTTAAGTGCCTGCAGCGGTTGTAGGTATACATACCTGTGTTAATATATACACCCTGTGTTATTTCTGCTATCTTATATACAACAGAAAATGTCTGATTAAGTATGACGATTTATTATTTTGCAGAAAACGAGCAAGGATTTCGGATAATCAACAACGAATTAAATATTTTATAGTATCACTGTATTTCAACTTGGGTACGAGCCCAAGATGGGTTGTTTGTTGTTGTTACCAGAAATGGAGTCATCTCCCTTACTACAAAGATGACACATGAATGTTGTCGCTAAGCGGCACTGCCCATATTTGCCGTTCTTATAACTCGCAAAGTATTTTTATAAAATTTGATAGCTGGCGCCAACAAATGGAATCTCGGCTGTTACAAATTTAGGCAGAGACATTATGTATGACCATGAACGAGATTAATGTCCAAAGATTATAAACAAGTCGTTATACTTCTAGTTATGGCGATACCGATCCGACTTCTGTATTAGCATAACCGAACCAAATCACCATTAGAGGCGGTTATACCAAGCAACGAAACTTATCAATATTTTTATGGCTGTTTACCACAGCGGCGCCATTGTTATTGTATAGCGATAATTAACGCGATATCAGAAAATATTTGTTCAAAATTTTGTAAAAGATTTAATCATACCCAAATAAAGACTTTAAAATTTCTGTAACAAAACAAATATACAGGTTCCCAGGTAGGAACAAACATACTCCTACGCGGTCTGGTGTGTGGGGTCCGATAAAAAATAGCAGACGAAATCGGATCATGACCTTTAAACGTCCGAAATATTTGTGTGCACAATCCTTTTACGAAGATAATTAATATCGAACCATATTTTTTTTTACAATTGAAAACAATACGATGAAATCAGTGAAAAGATACATTTAGAAAATGAGTATGTAAGAGCCTAAGTAGTAGGTTTTTGTTGCGCGACTTTTGGCACTCGACTGCTACGTTTCGACGATAAATTATTACGAACGTGAAAATCAAAATAAACATATGATTTCGCGGCAATTATTACAGCTGCCAATTCGTCATTCTATTAAAATATCTTCGCAAACATTCAGTACTCTTGGGTTCAGATAACAAGAATAAAATAATGATGAGTAATTCTGTGAAGATCTAAATGTGATAGTCATTGTAAGCTCCGGCAGTTTCTTGTACGTCGTTTCTAATTACCATAATGGTGTATGATCAGAGTGTCAAGGACGTTTTCCTCTGTCACCTCTTGTGAAGCAACTAATTGATCTAGATCATAAGCGCGCGGGAGTTCACTTTCGATTGCCATTGTGTGCTTAATAAAAATTGTAGTCTTTCTTCTCTCTAATCATTAATCTATTTGAATTAATGAGAACATGGAGTGAAATGCCCGGCTTTTGTGGATCTAGGTAGGCTAGAAGGACTTAGGCTGTAGCTCTGTATGTAGTATGTTTGGTTTTGTTCAGGTAGATATGGTAGTTCAGGTAGGCTGTAGCTCTGTATGTAGTATGTTTGGTTTTGTTCAGGTAGATATGGTAGTTCAGGTAGGCTGTAGCTCTGTATGTAGTATGTTTGGTTTTGTTCAGGTAGATATGGTAGTTCAGGTAGGCTGTAGCTCTGTATGTAGTATGTTTGGTTTTGTTCAGGTAGATATGGTAGTTCAGGTAGGCTGTAGCTCTGTATGTAGTATGTTTGGTTTTGTTCAGGTAGATATGGTAGTTCAGGTAGGCTGTAGCTCTGTATGTAGTATGTTTGGTTTTGTTCAGGTAGATATGGTAGTTCAGGTAGGCTGTAGCTCTGTATGTAGTATGTTTGGTTTTGTTCAGGTAGATATGGTAGTTCAGGTAGGCTGTAGCTCTGTATGTAGTATGTTTGGTTTTGTTCAGGTAGATATGGTAGTTCAGGTAGGCTGTAGCTCTGTATGTAGTATGTTTGGTTTTGTTCAGGTAGATATGGTAGTTCAGGTGGATAATGCGTTACACCTATCAAAATCAATAGAACTGGAATATTTTGGGCTGCTTACATTAGTGATTTATATATTTTTTTATCTTCTGGCTATCTACTTCCCAAAAAAGGCATATTTTAAATATAATTACGCTGATTCATATAATTACAACTGTATTATAAAACACCAACAGCATTATGTAATAAACTCAAACACACTTATGTAAGTGTACAATTGTATCAAAAGGTGTCTTCCATTGCACTTACATCTTAGCTTTCACACGGGAAGAGAATATCGCGCCCTGAGACAATGACGCGGCCTAGACACTGACAATAAGATGATAACCCGAGCACTTTCCACTTTCCCGCGCCTTCCCACAACATGGCCGCTGCCGCTATATGAAAAGCGCGCGAAGAACGCAGCCCACGCGCATTATAATGCCGAGGAAATGTTTTTTTTTGTAATATTATTTAAACGTAGTGAAAAATATAACTTTTATTAAGCTTACCTTGATATATATTGGGCTAACTATGCTATATTCTATAGATAAGATATATAATTAAATGATTCAAAAGGATTTTTATAAATTAAGTCAGAAGTGGGTGAAATTCCTACCTAATTTATCGTTACCGTATTGTATACCGTTCAGCTTCGGTCTAGAACTTTCTGTATTAGAATGTTCAGTCGAGACACGTTTCAGAGTTTACGGTTATTTAATTGTAAGCTGCACATGTCCGGTGCATTGTCGCTAAGTGCCATTCGTGAGCACGAGTTGCAGACTTTCGAGCCGATTCTTTGGGTCCGTTTAAAACAAACAATCTTCATAGTCTCTATCGGCAGTAAAAGACTGGGCAACCTCTCCGTGCGATACAAAACTACATTGTTGTAAAAGCAAATACAACAATAATAGGTTTCTAAATTTTGTAAATCAATCCAGCTGTAACGACCACAAAAGTCTGATTTTCATAACCAACTTTCAATTTATACAAAATTACAGTTTCGAGCTGTTTCCGATTTTTTTTTTAATTAAATTACCTATCTACCTACACTTGTTTCATAGAAAAGGTAACATACATATAAATGTCTTATTAAGACTTGCCACACACTAAATATTAAAGTCATTCCCTGTCAGAACGAAGACAAATGCGTCCAAAATACCCAGAACCATCGATGTGTTTACATTAAAATTGTAAGCATTGTTGCTATAGAAGGAAAAAATGTAGGTATTCAACATATTATTTTTCGACTGGCGCCGACTACCAGTTTTTAACGATGTCTTGTTATAAATTTTAATTGAGTCGCCTACACATATTACGTATTAAATGTGTAGCTAATTTATTTGACCCGGCAATGCATTTTGTTCTAATTTTAATGCACTTTTGTGTTTTTGTCAAACCCTGGCAAGAAACGTTATTTACAAGTGGTGTAGCATCTAAATGTTGAAGGATTCATAATAATTTATTGCTACGTTTAGTATTATAATGACACATCATTAGTCTGATTAAAATTGACACACGGACAGGCTGTATTTAAAAATAATGCTAATTTGGCGCCGTCTACCACGTTTTTGATAAAAATATATTTGTTATTCCGCGATAAAAATAGATTTGCAATAATTTCTATAATATTAACGAGAAGGAATTTTGCCATGTTTTTTTTTGTATTTCATATATATTCATGTTTAATTATGAGGTAAAGGTTTTTTCCACTGTGACTTAAGTAGAATTGAGTGGGAAGAATTTGCAGCAAAACCGAACGGTAACAATAGAAATTCCAGTGCAAAAAGTCCATAGCAACTGATCGTAAACAAGAGACATTTAACTTCCACATAATTATAATCCAGCTTTATACATTCTATGTATTCATCTATTTCTCGGAGACATGTAAATTGATAAATTGCACATTAATAGCTTTCTTCGAAGTGCTATCTGGCTGTCCAGCGCGTAACAGATAGTTATGTCCATCACTTGCCGACGACTCGTTCCATTTTGTTACGTGTTCGTCGTTCGAGGGTCGCACGCACCGCTTTTCACTTTTCGTTTTTCCACTTATCCATAAATGCTGGAATAACTTGTTTTTTCCCGTACAAACAAGTTATTGGAGCAGGTGTTAGCTGTTACAAACATTTCATCATCTAATAGGTACAGTAAGCGTGCATTTCCCCTGTTCGTTGTTACTTGTTACCGGTAATAGTACGCTGTGTGCTAATGCTGTGTAATCTACACGGGTTTTCTTGTACTGGTTGCTTTTGTGCAACTAACTTGATATTTTAGTTTCTAAACCGTCGGTGTTTATGGCTTTGTTCGATTATTGAAACGTAGAATGCGGGGCTGATCACGTTTGTGAACGATTAAAGGTCTGCAGATGCGTGTAGGGAATGTTAGTGGATGCATCTTTTGTAACAGTAAATTGCAAGAAAGTAACCGAATAAGAAAATATATATATAAAGCAATCTTATAGTCTTAATAGATTCCTAGATATCCTACATTTTAAACACATTGCGTATCGGAGAAGTGCAGTATTTCTATTGATTTTTTAAATGTTGACTAAATACGTTTCAAAATTATTATTTTTAATTTTAAATAGGCTTTTGCAGGCTCTTATAAGAAATCACTCTAGTTGTACAGTTCCAAAGAGTAGGTCCTATATAGAAGAACCGGCAAGAAACTTCATGAAAACGTCTAAAGTGACCATTTATTTCGTTACTTGCCATTCTTGAGCATAAACTAAGATACGGATCAATAACATTTACATAATACAACATCTAAAGTTATCAAAAGGTTACCTCTAAACACCATAGCAATAAAAACTGACATCCGCTGGAAAAACCTGCTTGCAGTTTTTCTCACGTCACGTGTCACCTCTAAACCACTAGAATTTTATATCCCAATTAAATTAAATAATTGATGCAAATAAAACAAGGTTTTTTTGATACCTATGTGTTACATAAAATGTGTAATGAGTAGGTACGAAGATATTTATTTGCTAATGAGAGGAGGTATTCCTCGAAGCGCCACCGTTTTGAGGCGCACCTAATGAAGCGCACCTTTATTATTCCTCGGAGCGCACCTTTTAGTAGCGCTCCCGATAACAATTAAAAATATTAAAATTTTATTCCTTGAAGCGCACCCATGTTTAAAAATAGGGTAGAGACGTTACGTACGTTTATTACGTTTACTTCATTCTCTTCCCTATTTTTAATCATGGGTGCGCTTCAAGGAATAAAATGTTAATATTTTTAATTGTTATCGGAAGCGCTACTAAAAGGTGCGCTCCGAGGAATAATAAAGGTGCGCTTCATTAGGTGCGCCTCAAAACGGTGGCGCTTCGAGGAATACCTCAATGAGAGTTCTTCTGTTTTTAATCAGTAAAGACCTTGGCATTGATTGTAATAATGTTGGATAAAGAAATAGATTATGTTGGTGTACTATAGGTACCCATAGTTTAAATATATGTAATCGCAAATAATGCTTATATTTTCTTTTAGTATATAGTAGAGCTTTCATGCAGTGATCCATTAAATGAAATATTCATAATATGCCTTAATTAATATGATAACTAAAGAGTGCAATGCAATTTAGTGCACAGACTTTCAATAAATTTGGAAGATGTCCAATCAAATATTTTCTTTTATTTTTTTGTCTACATGACCTCTTGCAGGGTGCTTCTAACAGCATTCGAACTGCTTAACCAAGACAATGTGGCGAAGTCCTAATTTGATTAATTTAATTTAGGCCTCCAGTCAAGTCTTACAATTAAATTTAAAACTAAGTGACAGCGCGCTTAGGGGTCCTCCTAGTGGGGAACGAGCCCCGGCTTAAGGCATCACTGGGGAGGACAACTAGGAGCTACCTGGATCATATCAAAATGTTCTTTTATGCCTGGATAGAAGTAATTATCCAAAACTAGCTGCATTCCGTGGTTTCATCTGCGTCCTGAGGGGATCACTACTTGATGCACGCCGATAAAAGTATCCTATCTCCTTCACCAGGGTTCAACCTATCTCTGGACCAAAATGCATCGAAATCGATACCGCCGTTTTCCCGTGAAAGCGTAACAGACAGACTTTCGAATTTATTACATTAATAGATTAATTAGATTTTCAAGGTGTAAAAATATCATAAATCCTAATGATTTGATTGGTTGGTTATCTTTAAGGTAAATATGGTAATGATATCCGATTTCAACGTAAAACAAGATTAAAGACGGTTATCAGTTTTACGAAGAATATAATGATGATTTGTGAATTATTTACTGTCTTTATTAGTACTTATAACAAATTATGTTTTGACATTCATCGTGATACGACTATGCGGTGTACCTATATAATTTTATTTGCTGTTTTTGTTCTCACACCTCATCGTTCATCTACGTTTTTATATAAGAATAAGAAATAACTAGGTATACATTTTTTGTTCCATATAAATTATATGGTGAGCAAACGTGACTCCTCAATTTTTACATGGACAACAACGATATGAGTAATTTGTGACATGCAGATAAATAGATAGACGGGATAGTTTTTATTCTGGTTTGTGAGGTTCCAAGATGCGGGTGAAACCGCGGGAAATAGTATTTAAATGTGGTTCTTTATATGACTTTGTTATATTTTTAAGAACAGAAGTGTCAAGGTTAGAACTTGTCGCTGCTGGATGTTCGAAAGAGTTACCGCGCCCATAAACATAAAAGGGCTGAAGAAGGAACATGGATGGGTTTTGCCAGTAAGAGTTTGAAACTCCTTTCCGCCCCACCCAAGGCGGGATGGCATTTGATGATTTCCTATCCGAAAAAAAAAAGGTTAGAACTTGTTAGTGGAATCAATCTTTTAGGAAAGGGTTAGTTTCAAAAATATAATACATAAAACAAAAGCACCATTATAAGGTATCGATTTCTTTCTTATATCAGCGAACTTTACAAGAACAACTCAAACTGTGGTAAAATAAGTGCCAATCAGCAATGTGATTGCGAAGCTTATTTATTCAGGGGCCTTACCATGACGTGCCAAAACAAGATTATTTTCGTTATGACAAAGAGACGGAGCTATACGACGTTAGTAGCTGTGTCACGCTCTCAAACTTGAATAGTGATTGCAAAAACACGTGGTGGTACAGCCCCAGTTTGCACCGGAGGTTTTTAGTATCGCCACTTGTGACGGCTATTTTAATGATGACTATGACATTATAATTATGATCATAAATAACTAAGCTGAAACATCTTTTTATTACATGCAATTGTACTTTGGAATATAATGCAGGATGCAAGTAATGCATTCCACGTAAATCAATTACATCTTCGATTTAGCATGCAAATGAATAATTAAATACCTCAGTAAATTTTATTTAATACATTTATTGTGTTTCTCTTACACGCAGTATGTGAGCTTAACGTTTTTCATGATATTTTCATTAATCATTACGTAGTATAAAAACAAAGTCGTTTTCCTCTGTCTGACTGTCTCTATGTATGCTCAGATTTTGATGCGGTTTTTTTAATACATAGAGTGATTCAAGAGGATGGTTTTAGTATATAATTTGTCAAGTTTTTGTATACATTGGCTAAAATATAATTATATTTGTTGGAGACGCCACACGCGAAACCGCTGGCGGAAAGCTAGTAAGTGATAATACCATTTAAATATCTTTATATTCACATTAATTGGTCATTACTTCCTACTTAAAAAATAACAATGCGGAATATTGGTGGTGTAAGCACGATTATACGGCTGTGTTAGCTGTTCCTAAAATAGCTCATATTAATATATTGTTAGGCAATAATATTATTTTAAAGGTCAATGACTATTGTATAATATGCGGTAGAGTTTAATCAAACGCACGGATTTGTATCACGGCATGATTCGATACGGTGACCATGTGATTGGAAATATTTAATTAATATTTACAGAGGAACTTGACACTTGTTCTGTACTGAATCATGAGTCTACCTACAAGCGAGCCGTGAGAATATTTTAAACCTATAATTGCTGTATGCAGATTTTAATAACGTAACATTACTCCAGTTTTCTCTGAAGCGTTAGAAGTGTACATTTTTCCAATCCATATTGCCAATAGGCGGTAAAAAATCTAGACTTCGGACTGCTACTGAGTAATTCCACATACAATAACTCCTTCACACTTTGCCCTGGGAATCGAACCCCGAATTTTATCCTCAGCACTAACTTGCGACCACAACCGACAAGGCTGTCTTGTAAACTGATTTGGAATGTAAAGACAGTCTCCACGAGGTATTCCTCGAAGCGCCACCGTTTTGAGGCGCACCTAATGAAGCGCACCTTTATTATTCCTCGGAGCGCACCTTTTAGTAGCGCTCCCGATAACAATTAAAAATATTATAATTTTATTCCTTGAAGCGCACCCATGTTTAAAAATAGGGCATTTAAAAAAAATCATCAATATAATTTCTTACGTTTACTTCATTCTCTTCCCTATTTTTAAACATGGGTGCGCTTCAAGGAATAAAATTTTAATATTTTTAATTGTTATCGGGAGCGCTACTAAAAGGTGCGCTCCGAGGAATAATAAAGGTGCGCTTCATTAGGTGCGCCTCAAAACGGTGGCGCTTCGAGGAATACCTCGTCTCCACAAATCAAAATTTATATCCACCTTAAGAATAAACTCGATCAAACATGTGATTGAATTAGAAATATGTTAAAGAAATCATTTGACAGTTGCGATACAGATCTACACATCTATTCTAGTGTGTATGATCTAATATGTTGAATGACATGTGAGGTCATTGTCACTGCACCTTGATTGACGCTGAACAATGGCTCGTGCTAGGTCGGATAGGTCTGCGGTCCCTTTGTTGTGCAGTTATAAAACATAGGCAAATATGTCAGGGTCGCGGAAAGTCATTTGGTGATATGTTGGTTTGTATTGTTAGAAAAAAATATTCATTTTATTTTAATCATTGTGTGAAGTTATTTATTTTTGGATAAATAATCTTGTATTAAATCTGTAAAACAGTACCAGTACTAATACTTGCGATTTTCTACATTGAAATTATGCAGAATTCGTGAAATGAAGAATCCTCATTAATATTTTAAATTCGAAAGTTTGTGAGAATGTATGATGTATTTACGTTTGTTACTTTCCCCCGTAAAAACTACCAATCTGTTATTCGGATGAAATTTAGTGCAAATAAGTTTATGACCTGTATAACACATAGGATCTTTTTTATTCGGATGCGAGAAGTAGTGCGCTCATACGCATTTAGGTAATACGAATATTAAATAATTATATATTTTATAAAAATCTTAAAAGTATTCTTTCAGCTGAGATTGAAGGGCTTATTAATATATGTATTTTTGAAGACGAATCTTCACTCGATTTCCCCTTAATTTCATTGTGACATAAAACCTTTCTGGTTTTATATTTTTATTAATTTAGCTATACCTTTGCTATCCACAATCGTTAATACTCATCCAATAGCTACTGTTATCTTCTCATGACCCGTTTATTGACTATTATGTGTATTCTGTTATGTGTAACCGTGTCATCGCCTAGCGTGTATATACAGTACCAATACACAACAAGGAAATAACAATCAGAGCGTGACATAACACATGTTTATAGGACACCATAAAAGCGGTCGTCTTGATTCTATGTCCACCATGCTTGTTAATCTCACTTCTATCACGTTAGCCATAACTGATCGCAGAATAATTACGACACTGTTGTATAACACATAAGGATAAGCCCTATTTAAAAACCAATTACTATGTATTATCTAAGTACTTGTCACTTATGCATAATTAATGCCTTTGAGGAAAAATTATTATATCCTCAACAAGTAATGGAAATGCAATTTATTCGACGTATGCGACCTTGACCCATCCATAGACGGAACACGACCTTTATTCCAAAAAGATATGTAGGATGAAATTACATTTAATCCAATATGATCTGATACAATAGAAAATTTAAAGAAATAGCCAAGGTTATTGTTGATTAAAATTTATTCAGTGATTAATTATCATTTGTATTATTCATGTCAGTAATAAACACTTTAACAATGATTTGTAAATTATAATAAGTTTCGACTACGCTATCATGGTGAGAGTTTAGAGTCTATAAAAAAATAAAGTGTTCGCGGACTCATTAAATGATGTGCGAACAATTTTCTAACTTTACATAATTCCCAGAGTGTTGATTATACGAATACATTTTATGTTTTTTCACCACCTCTGATAGTGGTGGTGATAATTTCATACAAATGATGTTTCAATTATGAATTAATCTGAAAGGTAAGTTCTATCTAGAAGTGATGAAACAGGCCCTTTATCAATGTAATTTGACTGCGCAGCTTATAAAAATTGTTACTCACAAAATTTTGAATTTGCTTGTTACGACAATGAAGAAATTTCACAATAAAAAATGTTTAGAAGTTTCTAATATTTCTAAAACAAAATATACGCAAACGCGTTCGCTCCTAGATAATGTCGGCCACGCGACCGGGTCAATGGATGCTGTGGCCAGCAGAGCGTGCCGCGAATGTAGCACGGATGTCCCGGCCTCTTGAACTTGACCCTCACTACCGACCTTCAAATTTGAGTTTCTAATATACGAGCATCAATACAAAACTCTAGCCATCGCTTAATGGTCGTAAATTTTATTCCATGTCATGTTTAGAAACGCCTTAATATCGGGGTCTTTGATTTTTAAATTGATGCGTTCAATTTACAATAGTATGTTTAACTAATCTCTTTATCGTACGTAATAGAATATTGCAGATATATTTATGACTTGTGACCCCATGAGACTACACATTTAATTAAAGAAAGCACAAATCGAAAGTCTTTAATTTCCTGGCAATGTCTTTATTATTATAACCGTGTCTAAAGAAAGCGCTGAAAGTTATAATTATGAGAGTCTGATGAGTAGTTAATTGATTAGTTCTTATATAATAATGTTAAATTTTCTTTACCTTCTTAGATTAACAGTGTTTTCCTTTGGAAGAATTTAGTATATTCCACCATAATCATCGTTAATTTAAATGCATAATTTTGATTTGGTTTCATTTCCTATAACAAACATCTTCATTAATTAACTTTTATTTTTATTAGACGTACAACATAGGTTTAAATATACGTTGTTTACAGATTAAAGTTGTAATTTAAGTTATTAGCTTGCAATTGATATGGTCTAGCAAGATGCGCAAGATTTCCACTAGGTCGTGCGCGGTCTCCGTGAACTTGACCGTTTCGACGGATGCGCCGGCGCACCGGTCAGCCTTCTCTAAACATGGCTCGTGTTCTACGATTTTGAAATAGATAGCACCACCTGACCGCTCACCGACCGGCTAATGATCTTAGTGTCGGTTTTTTTTTAATATATTATGTGCCTTTTATGTGTAACATTTGACTTTTTTGGAGTGCGAATAGTTTTTGTAAACAGGATATAGTGCAACTTTACCTACCGAAATATGTTCGTGTTATTGTGAGTTTAAATAGGTATCAAAAAATCCGTCCAATAATAAGATTTTATTTCACTAAGAAATGTTTCACCGTGTATCGTATTTGATGTACCTAAATGTGTACTTGTTTTTCAGAAATTGTTAAACATATTGCGACGTAACGTAAGTAGGTCGCATACTTACTGTAAACAAATTGGACATGTTTATACAGTTTACTTGTATTTACCAAACGTGTTCGTTTCCGAGTGTTCTAGTTTCTGCCTACTCGCTGCCCATTTCCACGTAATATTTGCACATGTCTATTGCTGTGTTACTTATCTAGCGCCTCAACGAACATTTCTTTTATAAGTGTCCTTCGTAGCATCACACTTTAATGAAATATAAAACTATCATTACAATGGTTTATTTTGAATTCGCCGCCAGCGGCTTCGCCCGTGTGGGCTTTATGAATTCAAATCAAAGATGAACCGCTCGACCGATTTTGTGCAAACTTCACATAAACCATTTACTAATAATAAACTAGTCCGAACGAAGCCTAAACATTTGGTTTGGATAAGTGAGCCCGTTCTAGAGTTATAAAATTACAACGAAAAGTGGCATTGATTTTTATATATATTGATTTGCGATTTTTACAGTCAACATGACAGATTTGTCGGTAAAAGTAAATGTACTTGTAAATATCTTAAGGCAATGTACCGTGCGACATGACAAGTGGCAGCTGTCGACAGTGACATTCGGACAAATTGGCTGGACCACACGTGATGAATTCATTTTGGAAGGCAGGGATGTAAACTGTGTATAAAATTATTAGTGTTGATAATAATGTAGCGTATATTGCAAAGTTGGAAATAGATTGACAAGGGAATATAATCTTCAATGCGTAAAATCTATGTTTATATATATAGAAATGAATCCCTATTTACCTTGGTCACGGCATCACGCGTGAACGGCTGGACCAATTTGGATATTTGGTACGAAGATAGAGTAGACCCTGGAGAAGGCTTTAGGCTATTTTTTATCTGGGTGCGTGAAGTAGTTCCCTCGGGACGTGGGTGAAATCGCGGGAAACAGTTAGTACTAGAATATTTTAGTAACGAGAGAAAATGTTCGTTTGCGTCTTGAATTTGTTTCATTATCATCATCAGCCTATCTAACACTGGTCTAACGTGTGCCCAATTGCCCGGTCAGGAATTTCTTTTAATCTAATCTATGAAAATGTGACTTAATTACAGTTATGTGATAGGACTTACGTCTTGAAATCAACAATCTGAACAAGACAACGAATATAGCACAGTGATTATAGAACAGAGACTTAAGTGGAAACCCTACGTGAATTCGTGGAGTACAAGGTATTCCAACGAAGTAACGTCGTAGGCGTTTTGTGTATTTGATTAATGCCATTGATAGTATGCCTTACGTAGTCTTGCGGTTATGAATGCCTTTGTCGTCTCAATTGAATTAAAGAATACTGCAAGGAATATATTTGACATTGTTTAAATGCACCTATGACGTCGACACAAAGATAAAAATAATAAATGACGTGCTGGCAAAAATAAATACAGTGACGTTAAAAATCGCATCGGAATTCTGTATTGGAACGACACAAAAATGATGAACGAATCGGTAAAACCCGATATGTACTTAGACTTATGAATGCAAAGAATGTCATTACCAAACGGAGGTTGCGACTTGTGAGTCGTAGTAGTTATGACAGTGCTCGCAGCGAGCTATATCTCAACTCTGCACTTCCAGCTACGGTCACACCGACGGACCTTATAAGGATGCAACGGAATGATGTAAAAAGTCATGTGAAATAGGCCACAAACGCACACGTGATAAGATATTTCTTCCACTAGAAGCCTCGGTTGTCGTTGACCCACAAAACAAAAGGCGATTTAAAAAATCGTGACATGCTCTGGTCGCAATGTTACGGTATTTTGTTCATTCGCGTAATTATTTCGTACAGCATGTGCGTTGACTATAAATGGACCTCTTAAGATAATCTGATCGATGCCATTCGTATTGGATTACTCAATTTAACTAAGCTCTCAAGGTTCGAAAGGCTATTTATTTTTAGTTGTTATTCATTGTGAATTTGATGGATTACTTGCATGGGTCCATTAATTCAGTAGTTCGGCATCAACGTCACGTGTTACATCGATACCATTATTAATTTCATTTGAGGTTGATTTATTAATTGTTGTGCTTGAGATACAGTTTCGCGTTGTACTAGAATTAATCATATATCGAACACTCATTAAATTAAATATCAAGACAGGTAACCCCTGCGATACCACGCTCTAACATTACTCCTGAAACCAGGAGTATGATAAAGGAGATCATCGTATGGTGCAGTATTATATTAAAACTTTGACATCCACCACCGTTGTCCACATGCCACGTCTTACTGAACCACTCCTTACGTTTCTAATTACAACAGTCACAATTTCTATGTCTGTGTATAATAAGCCCCAACAGTGAGAACGTTATGAAATTCGTTGTATGTTTAGTCCACATTCAATCTTGGGAGCCCATATTTGAATTTTACACTTTCACACTTACGTCAAGTTTTTGTTTCAAAAATCAACTTTAGACCTTTATCATGAATATCAGTTTGTACTAAGACCTTTACTTTCAACAGGATTCATGTGACAGGTTTACTTGTGGACTACAAGCGTGTCATAGGTATATCTAACTGCATTACATTACATTTTACAACATAACAAAAGCCCACATCGTGGGCACACAAGACGTGGTGGCCTAGTGGTTAAGGCACCTGCCTCTCGTGTACGAGTGTGCAGGTTCCAAACCTGGCAAGTACCAATGTGACTTTTCTAAAGTCATATGTACTTTCTAAGTATATCTTAGATGTCACTGACTAACGGTGAAAGAAAACATCGTGAGGAAACCTGGACCTAAAAGTCTGAAATCGCCAATCCGCCTTGAGCAAGCGTGGTGATCAATGCTCATGCCTTCTCTGTATGAGAAGAGGCTTGTGCCCAGCAGTGGGACAATATATAGGCTGATGATGATGATGATGAAAAGCCCACATCAGCTCGCTTGCTAATAAGTTGCTATCGCCCGCCCACATACATGACCCATATCATCCATTGTATAATTTATTTCAATAGCAATTGAAGTGTTGAATGAGTATTTGTTAAGATTATAATGTTGGCGTTATTGAACTGCTCCAGTGTTACTCACACCTATTCTAGTTAAAACATCAATTAATACACTATTAATAAATATTCTCAGATCTTGGTAATGATTAAATACATTGTTATTGTATCAGAAGGATGTTACATTATAACATGAATTTGTAATTAAGTTGACACAGCTGTACTTATTTCTCGGTATCGGCAACAATATTACTTTTATGTTGTTCGTAGTATTAATGAAAGGAACACGTGTTGATTTTCTCGAGTATACCTACGTAAATATTTAATAAAATATATGCGAAGCTCAATTTTTTTTAAACTTTGAATTTTGGGAAATACGACAGTTTTAAAAACACCATTCAAGGCAATTAAAAGCAAATATTTAGCAGAAATTGGTAAGGAGTAAATGCATGTTGATATTGGAAACAAAATAATTCAGCAAGATTTTATTTATAAAACATTTTAATACAAAAAAAGATTTTCTTTCACATTCATGGATTTACAGACTTGTGAAAGATGGCTTTTATGGATTTTATTGAAACTTCAATGTACAAGGTGGTACATAAAACGAGCCTAATATTGTAAGTCATTCCTACCAAATAACCTTTGGACTTTGAATTATGGACATGTACCTCAATTGGTATAGAACTAAGATAATCTTCGTATTTTAATACTTTTCCAAAGTTCAAAATACAATAATTTTTTCATCGAAATTTATTCTATTTCCAAAAATATCATAACAGTTTCTGGTTAGCAAGTTATCCGAGACAATCATGAATCATAGTCGGGTCGTGGTAGGTGGGTAGGTTGAGTAGCAGGTACAAGGTTATGAAAGCGTGGCCTTTGTCTAGTGGGCGCCACGGCACTGAAAATTTGTGATTCTTTTATGGTGTGTTGTTCGCTTACTGAGTTCGTTTTGTTATTCGGCAAAACTCTTCATTTATGATACCTAGAAGTTTACTGTAGACTTGATAGTTTTTGTTGAGTGGAACGGGTGGAAGTTTGAACGTTGTTGAACAAACTCTACAAATGCTTTTAACCATTTCGCGAAGTTACCTAGACATTATGTTTGTTTAAAACTTCTTCTAAGTTTCAAAGAACTCTCTCGTTTAAGTAATTTTATTTGCATTATATTTGTGTTTTATAATTTACACGCCCTTCATTCGCGAAAGTTTGCTCGCGTTGCACATGCACTGATATATTTAGGGCGGGGCACATCGCCTTGCCTGCACACCGAAACACGATTGCGGCTTTGTTCTCTATGATAAATATGTTTCTCCGGCGAATGTATGTTCACGACTTTGTCGTGTGCGGGCCCATTTGTTTGCAAATATGAAGGTCTGTACAGCACTAATATCTAAAATATTATGGTATGTCGATTGCATAGTACCTGTTCACATTAAAATGTATAATCAAGCGGCGAGTATGTATGAGAAGTAGATAACTTCTATTCTCCTTTAAGCTTCTAAATTACCATTTTTTCCGGTAATCAAACAATACTTAAGATTGATAGTATAATTTAGACTATACAGAATTACTTTTTAACTTCCATAACACTGAATATGAAGCATCGTCTTTAAATGCACCGATGCGTACCATATTATTTAAAGTAGTCCAATTTGTAATGAATGCATCGGTCTACTGCGCACGCGCTGGCGACCTTGCAAGGTCGCGCGTGATGCACCGCGTTGCCCACCTATAAATATTTACACACCTGGAAAATTTGCAATTAGAAGCCGGAACTTGATTAAACAACTAGACTTATTAAGACGCACCGAAAGATGTATGTATGTAAGTGCTATAAAAAAAACCGTAAAAGTAAGGAAAATAGAAATACATAAACCAAGTCAAGTTTTTGATTTAAACACAAAACTCTTTTTCAAAACCTTTGCAACAGATACCACACACCTGTGTCAATTTTGTCTTGAATTAAATATCTCAACTTTTCTCGAACAATCCAAGAGTATTTGTGCAGTGTTTTTCTCATTTACTACGTGTAACGAATAAAACCAATGTTATAATAATGTTTTCACGTAAATATAGGACACAGAATTCTTTCATGATCATTCATTTCAATATTGAGGAAAACCACATTAACACGTGATTTGTGGTTTTGAATACAAACGACATTCTACTTTTGATACCACATTGTAGTAGCTATTGGTTTTCTTTTTTCTATATGAGTTACTCGTCTTTTTTTGAAGAAAAAATAATTATGTATAATTCTTGTACGGATAAGGGAAAGTTCCAAAACGTATTTTTTGTCTACAACTTAAAAAAAAACGCTCGATATTTAAGTACTTTCATACAGTTCGTACGCGTTTTGTGAAGCAGGTTCTTATTTATCTTCACAGAAAAGTATGTCGTGTGTCTTACAACATGTGTCTACGCATTATCGTACGGTTACGTATACAGTTATCGACGTATCCATTACGGGTACGATTCCAACAGATAATCCGCCGGTCTTCCTGCTTGAGAGACGCAGCATCCGCATATCCGCGTCTGCACGCACTATTGTTACATCCTGATTCAAAGCTAGGCAAATTACTGCTATTTATGTTATTTCCGTAATCTTCACGGAAAAATAACTGTTTTTACATCATGGTAAATATCATGGAGTCTTTTTGCTTTATTGTAAAAACTTGCTCTCATTAGTCTCAATACAAAGTTGATTCATAATCGGTTCACCCTGCTATTATTTTGGTTGACCAATTTAGATTGGTATAGCACTCATTTCAACAACAGCAAATAATATCTGGCAATCCTCATTAGTATACAAATCTACGTCTTATACAGAAAATGCGTTTTAATCTAGCCAGAATAATGAGGCCTGCCATGTAAGTAATTTATTATGAAACCGAATGAGATTTAGTCGAATTAATTGCCAAATCTTTCCCTATTTGGTTATAAGTATATTTGGACATTGAAATATGAATTATGAGACGGCATTCTAACACTAGACAAAGGTATTTTTGAAGATTAACAAAGCTTTGAAATGCAAAACGAAATTTTCGTTCTGGCCGCGGGTTACTCAGAGTTTCAAAAGTTGATTGAAAAACCACCATATATATAGAACATTTCTATTAAAATAGTCTTTAAAATAAAATGAATATATATAGAAGCTGTACCTCAATCATCATGAGTCCGTTCAAATATGGCTAACAATTTGTGGATCTTCGGAAGCGGCAAACGTCTAGATTGCATAAGCGATGCGAAAATAGATCTTCCATATTTAGTATGTAAGAACTACATAAGAAAGTACGATTCGAAACGAATGATGACCAACACAAATGAAGACAAGAATTATGTAATAGCGAGAAGGAAAATTAATAAATACGCAATAATTGCTATGAAATATGGATAATTACGAATGAACAAAAGCGCAAACACAAAGTCATTTACTGTAATGAACTTAATGATAACCAGTTTGTAATCGTTAGTGATGGGCATGTGGAACATTTTTCCGATTTGTTAAGAATAGACATATTTGTTAATTATCTTTTGGCGCTGTTCAGACATAGCTGAATGCTGATTAATATTCTGTATGCGAATGATTGAGAGAAAATATATTTTTTATATTTAGGATTGAAAGTGTGTACTTTTAAACAATATGTTAAATCCATTCTCGATGGAAATTCAGCGACATTTGATTAAAACAATACTTGTGCGATAAATTTATTATATAGTAGATTTTATCAGATAATATCCAGTTGAAAATCTTCCTCATCTTTAACAGAGCTGTTTATCTGCAAAGGTTTAAAATTCACGTTTGAATGTTGTATATTGTTACTGAAGTTAATATTCATTACAGGTTATATATCTACTGTTGTCATCATTAAAAACCTCTAGTCGTGTATATAAAAAATGCAAATTGACTTTTTGTTCGTCATTTAAATGATAATCACAGATGCGTTTATGTAAGTAACATGCCCATTGCAGTCGACAATCAACAATTCAACTTGATTGGGTCTAAATGCACCATACAATGGTGATGTCTGCGCAGAAGCATCTAGATGGTGGAAAATGTTCACACGATAGCCCTTATTTGCATTAGTAAACGTTCGCCAAGAAAAAAAACTTGTCTTTTGATTACAAACTTGTATTGTAGTACGTCTATTGGGATAGGTCTTGGTTACCGACGTATCACTTTCCAAGAATTGATGCAATGCTAACAGTTTTTACTAGTAATTGATCACTTAGATTTCATTATATAACACGATAAATTGTATAACTAAAGAAAAACTTCACTTATTTCCTATTAAATCAATTAAGAGGCTATGTTTATGACGAAGTTTTTAAATTGTTATCTTCAGCAATTATAACGTCTTATGGTGTGTTGTTTAAATAATACTTTGTCATCCATTTAAGAATAGAAAACTTTCGCAAATGAAGTATTTGTTTAAACAACCATCACCGACCAAAATTTGAACAGGCAGTTGAACCGTGAGGGTTTTTATATGGAAACTTAACTGTCCCTAAGTTTTATGTGATATATGGATTACCTTATTAATACATCGATGGTTATTCGTGTGATCCTAATAGAAATATAAACACATAATTGTTCAGCATAATTATGAAGCATCCAAGATTGTATTATTATATTCACTGTCGTTTAAAACGATGATCATAAATTATTTGGCCCTGTTCGTTTATTCATTTTGGATTCAGAAGCCTACCAATTCTTCTGGTGTTATCGTTTGTTGCTAAATCTAGATTGTAAAATAAATGTTTGTAAAGAAATCTAAGTAACATTATCTTTGTATACCACTTTACTTATAATTGTTACGTGTGCTCTTTTTGTCAGTTTATTGCTGCTTGTATGTTTGTCTGTAATAATGTGTCTTTAGTAATATGAAGTTCATGCGACTGTAACCTTTAAAGCCAGAGAAACTGATAATCGCAGAGGCTAACATTGTTCACTTTATATTCAATAGTGGGAGTTTAATTTCTTCATTCTACTCTATGTAAATGATACGTCCATTGTGATTGGTTTATTGTCATTTGAGACTTTTAGGTGAAATCTTCTGTCAGGTTTGCGTTTACTTAACTTTCTGTTCCGAAGCCTTTGTGCTATGTTGAATGCAAAGTGACCCCTTGCCGAAGAAAGTATTGCAACCGTTGTAAATGTTTACTTGAGCGATATTGTGCATTTTCCTCGTAAAGTCGCAGTGAAGTAATAATGTTTGTTTTAAATAAGTTGAAAGCCATCGCAGCTTTCACAAGTATTTGTCGCCGTAAGAAAGAGCTTTCTCTTGTCGTCTTGACACTTTTGCAATTAGTTAATTATGAGTACAAAAGTAATTGAGCAACTGTTTTTGTTATCTATATACTTTTGTTTGTGGCAAGGATGACCTTTAGTCCGCAGTTTTGTCTCCGAAGCAATATAATAAGTAAAAATCTATCCGTGCGTAAGAAAGATATTAAACTTATATATAAATGTCAAACATGATTTGACGTTTGATTATGAAATTGGTATCGTCAAAACGGCTGAATCTATGTTAGTAAAACTTATATGGGACCACCTCTGAAGTATGACTTACCAAACGAAAAAATAATTATCAAAATCTGACGAATCTGTAAAAAGCGTGTTATGCGCGCTATGCGTAGTCGTGCATAAAAAAAATTTACGCGTCGACTAGTAAACCACCTATTTACAAACTTATATTTAAATAAAGTGTTAATACATTTATTTAAGTAAATTAATACTTAAAGTCGTTGATCAACACGCGAATCACCAGTGTCCATAACAATAATTTTTGTAGCGTAGCATTCACAGTTTTAATTCGAGCCCATCTTTATTACCATTTTAATGCGAAGTTAAATTTCTTCGATCATATCAACTACGATCCACAAAGAGTCCATTAGTGATATTACCACAACAAACCGCCTCTAATTGCGTATTAGCACTTCATCCGCATACATTTAATACGAAATTAATTGCCGAATCTTCACAAACAATAGATGTGAGACACACTTCACAGACAGACGCAACGTGTTTCGTTATGCATATTCTTATAGAGCTGGTATTCTGGTCCTCTTATCTATTCGACATGTTTTTGATGTAACGGTAATATTGCGTGCTGTTATGATGTATAGTTTTTAATTGAACATTGCGCAAGAGCAGTGTAATAGCGTATCGTAATTAGTTAGTATGCAAATATTTGTTGAGACTTTTTTGAGCTGAGTTGACGTCTTTTCAAAACTTTTAATGCAGTTAAAAAAGAGATTATATCTGCATGTCTTTCTTATGAGTTTGTTTTAATTTTTTCTGTATTGTCCAAATCAGTATTATAAAAATGTTAAAATTATTAGGTTAGGTGAAAAGAATTCAGAATTGTATGGGAACATTGCCATTAAATTAATATTTCTTTAACTAGAAGTTTCACTTTTTATTCTACCTTAATATCTAGAATTAGAAATCTCCATAACCCAGAAAAAATCAGCTGCAGGTACTTTTCTGTATATTAACAACTAGCTTCCCGCCAGCGGCTTCGCCCGTGTGGTCTATACGAATTCAAATTGAAAATGACAGTTTCATACAAACTTTGCCCCCCCCCCCCCCTCTTTGTCACCCGCTTAGGTGTAAAATTTCGGAAAATCTATTTTTATCGGACGTCTACGTCATACATAGAACACACCCTCCAAGTTTTAGGTCTCTACGATCAGCGGTTTAGGCTTTGCGTTAATCTGCCAGTTATTGAGAACAAAGCATTATATTTATATAGGTATAGATAATCAAATCTGAGCGGATAGCATCTACATACACCTACATCTAGCTCTATATTTATTTATTTTTATTCTCGCTGACATTTTATTCTAAATATTTTCCGTTTTGATCAATCAAGTAGTCATTAGCAGTGAAATACTGACGCACGTAGGTAGGTATTGTTTGAGAACCGTGGGAATGTGAAGTCGAATTGGCTGCACTATTATTTTCCTTATAATGTCAATTTGCTGAATTACAGAGCATTTCATGGTTAACGACTTTTGCAAATAATGTAGGTATTGTATAACGTGTATCTACTTCAGCGACTATATGTTATGTTTTACATGGAGCGACTGCGTATCTGACCTCCAGAACCCAGTTACCGGGTAAGACCCCTTAGTAAGACTCGATGTCACACTTTCTAGCTTCTGACGTGCTTCATAAGACATGAAGGAGGGGAGTTATGACCGACCCCGGTAAACTTTATTTATTTATTCAAGCCAATTTACAGAGTTGCAAATTATACAGGGTTATAAATTATTATTTAGAGTTATAATTAATCCCACTGCTGGGCTAAAGCCTCCTCCATCTTCTCCCATTTTATTTTGTCGTTAAACTTACATACCAGTATATACCTGGTAAAACTGTTCAGGGTATCAGTGTTGTGGAACCGACTGCTAAAGCTTATCAATAGTTTTTAAATTAAAGAAGTTTGGAATAGTGTCGTAGGATAATTAAAATTATGCAAAACGAATACCTTGTATGCTAACAACGATCCACTCAGACAACTTTATGTAAAGGCACTGTTAATTATTGCTCATAATCAAGCTTATTAAACATACCTAAGTTTTATCATGCTTGTAATATTAATTGTAACATCATTAAAGGCTTAGCAGCCGCCGGTCTACTTGTGTATGCGTTGCAATTTCTGATTTGAATACACATACTTTATAGCGTGATGTTATTAGCTATTAATTAAATAAAACAATGGATTCATGCAACCCATCTAAATACAAAACGTTTTGTTATCTAGTTTTTTATTAAAACTGTATTAACATAACAATTTCCTAATGCTTGATTGTGTTTAATAAACAGTAATTAGGTAAGGTTGAGTTTTTATTCGAAATCTATACTTATAATAAATCTGTAGAGAGGTCAATCCAAAATATATTTCCAAAATAACTATCAGGGGGTGATTAGGGATCGATACTGATGCCAAAAATGCAATCAGTAAAATTTTTGTCTGTCTGTCTGTATAAACTCTATAGAAACAAAAACTTCTCGACGGATTTTAACGAAACTTGGTACAATTATTTGTCATACTCCTGAGATGGTTATAGTATACTTTTCATCACGCTACAATCAATAGGAGCAGAGCAGTGAAGGGAAATGTTGTCATTTTGTTTAAACGCCCTAATCTCAGGAACCGCTGGTCCGATTTAAATAATTCTTTCAGTGTTAGATAGTCCATTTATCGAGGAAGGCTATAGGCTATATATCATCACGCTAAGACCAATAGGAGCGGAGCACCACTATTCCACGCGGACGAAGTCGCTGGCAGAAGCTAGTTAAATAATACAAAACAAAGTTTGTCGCCTGAATGCAATGAATTAAATACGTACGTTGTTAATTTGTGACAGGATGTTCAGTAATTTATGAAAGACTAGTTTTCCGCCAGCGACTTCACCCACGTGGTCTATACGAATTCAAATAAACAATTACAGTTTCATACAAAGTTCCCCCCCTTTTTCTACCACTAAGGGGTTGAATATCGGAAAATCCTTTCTTATCGGATACCTACATCATACAAAGAACACACACTCCAAGTTTCAGGTCTCTACGATCAGCGGTTTAGGCTTTGCCATGATCCGTCAGTCATTCAGGATAAAGCATTTTATTTATTTAATTTTAACGTTTAATTATTTTGATTAGTTTATGTTTTTATGTTTGTACTAATAGTATATATTCTTTGGTTTATGTAATTGGTTTATAAAGCCGTGTAAATCAAATAAATAAATAAATGCATAGAACGAGATGGTGCTGTGTAAAATGCTAGAACAAGTGTAATGTCGTCGACGTCATCATCATCAACTCAGACAATGGTCAAACACAAAATTTATGAAGTAACTAGTTTACTCGCGTCTCCAAGCACCTGGATAAAAATTATAATCGTCTTCAGGGTCCCAACTATCTCCATACCATACCTGTTCGACTCGTTTACCGTGAAAGCATAACAAACTAACTCACTTTCGCATTTTAATATTAGTTAGGAGTTAGGGGCTGTCGATTAATGACGTGAGGCTCGAAAGGGGGGGGGGTAGGGGTCAATAAAAATCACATAATATCACAAGGGGAGGGGGGGTGTGTAGTAATATATCACGTGTATTTATTTTTTCGGCTAACGCCGAAAATTAAAAACGACCCCTTAGGATAAAAATGGTGACATTTAACTAACAAATGCATACTTACAAGCATTTATCAGTACCACTACCGCGCACTACGCTAGCAGTACTACCTACCATAATTATACGATTGCTGATCGCAACACTATTACATATTCCACGCTCACGATTCGGCATTAATCAGCCACTTGATAAGTTGCGATCCGACAGTTTTTTATTTACATAAACACTGCAGATGCAATCACATACGTTTTGTCCGTCTGTCTGTCTGCATGCACGTAGGCAGTTAGCGTATTTTTAATTTGCTTTAACATCGTGCATACCGGAGCGTAGTGCGACGAGAATGGCTGATTAATTACTTTTAAACGTACCGTCAGCTCAATGCATTGACACGAATAATTGTATTTCTATATGGCAGCGTTCTCAATTCGAGCGCATCTTGAGAATGGCCTTTTGAATCCTTAAACATTTTAATTTGGTTGCGATTTGCCGTTAAGTTTACCATATGTTCTGGCTGCTAATTTAATTGACATCACACTGATTCATGTAGCATTCATGCAAAAATGTAAAATCGAGAGAAGTTTATTTTTCTTATCAAGATGTTAGTACTGTTTTCTTTCAGGGTTTCAGCCTGATTTATAGATTAAATTTAAATATGTGTATGTTATGCTTAGCTACAAGGAACAATAAAGGAGAGTCTTCATAATATTGTTCTTCAACTTCACATGTAACAATGTATAGACAATTTAAACAGTACATTTATTTTGCTTCCAGTACTATACATAGAAATGATAGTATACTTATGGCATTATCATGGCAGACGGGATCGTGACCGGGGCGCGCGCCACCTCCGTCCCAGACAATTTATATAGAATTCTTCGATAGCCGTCAGACGGCGTCGTAATGCCTCATTAACAGGCTATCGCCTCTAGATAAGTGTTATTATATGGTTAAATGAGACCGATTCATTATGTAAGTCAATACTGAGAAATAGTGTGGGGTTGATTACCAACTACTACAGGAAATCTT
The DNA here is from genome assembly GCA_963891755.1 of Pyrrhia umbra. Lineage (NCBI taxonomy): Eukaryota > Metazoa > Arthropoda > Insecta > Lepidoptera > Noctuidae > Pyrrhia > Pyrrhia umbra. The sequence continues at coordinate 4,736,303 of OY982935.1, forward strand.
AAAATTGCCGGTAGTAGATTTAATGGATTGGGAGAAGAAATTAATTTCTATGGCTGTCCATTTATATATATACTTTATCTTATTAGTACGAGGCTTCCGGCGACCGGGACCGCAATTAACTGATCCGCGGTGTGAGTCGCCGGATGGATTTAATTTAAATATTTTTCTTCCGGCGACTGGGACCACTCATAAAATATAAGGTTCAAATCAAAAATAGTACAGTCAGACAGAAAATCTTCAGTGCACTCTATAATATATATTAAAAGAATCAAATGGACATTGAACATTTGAAATGTTGCGTCACGAAAAGTACTAGGACATCATAGAATGAAAGAGACCGCAGTGTTGTTTCAACTACCCGCCCGTATATAATGTAAATAAAATGCGCACGGAATACGCGGGTCTCGCCAAGGTTAAGAAGCAAACTACTTGAGCGGGCCCGCGTATTCGTCGGTTAGTTGCAGTCGTCAGCCAATCAACACTTAGCGAAGTAAAGAAGTGCGAAACCCTGGTATGTTACGCGGCATTATTACAAAGTAACTGGTGGGTAGTTGAAACATCACAGCGGTGTCTCTTTCATTTTATGCTGTCCTAGTAACTTCACTAGCGGGATGGGAACAACAGAATTAGGTGCAACCTACACATCCCGTCTTCCGATCTCACTATGTTGGTAGAATTGAATAGTTCCGTTATCCGAATGCGGACGGAACTTCTGCAACCTTATGAAGCCCTGGTATGTTACGTGGCATTTACAAAGTAACGGGTGGGGAAAGTTTTACATTATGTACGGGTGGGTAGTTGAAACAACACCGCGGTCTCTTTCATTCTATGATGTCCTAGTACTTTTCGTGACGCAACATTTCAAATGTTCAATGTCCATTTGATTCTTTTAATATATATTATAGAGTGCACTGAAGATTTTTTTGTCTGACTGTACTATTTTTGATTTGAACCTTATATTTTATGAGTGGTCCCAGTCGCCGGAAGAAAAATATTTAAATTAAATCCATCCGGCGACTCACACCGCGGATCAGTTAATTGCGGTCCCGGTCGCCGGAAGCCTCTTAGTACGCTATACTTTTAAACTTACTTTTTTTTAAACAGACATTTTTGTTAAATAAATGGGTCGAACAGACTGCTGACACATCCTATTTGGTATTTGCGGTGAACACGGTCGCTGGAAAGTTACAAAATATTGAAGCTTATAAAGATCGTTTCTTTGTTCGAGCATTGTGAGTAGTTATAGGTTATTTTAAATTTGTTACATTAAATACCAAGGGGGAAACGTTACACCGGTACTTACAGACTACCTAAATATTTATGTATTCAACAAAAAAATATCACTTTTCTTTCAAAAGACGTTATTGCATGCTTCGTGTTGCATTTTTTATGCAAGTGAGTGTTATTAAGGACCCAAAAACTTGATCGACAATGCACGTCACTGTAATTTTTGAGATGAAATGTTTTCTTTCTTTTCTTTATTGCAGCAATTATGTTAAGGTGTAATTTTGTTCCTTTGAAAATACTCTTCGAATTTATATCCGAAATAAAACAATATTATTTCTTTACGACTTCAGTATTGAACTTACAATTTTGAACGGGGGAACATTTTAATTGGTATTCATTAAAAAAATATTTTCTTAATACTTTGAGAAATACCGCACAAGAAAAACACAAACTATATTAGTCATTTAGTTATATTATTGATTGCACAATGTTTCTGTTTCTTTGAAAGCTATGATTCCATTAGCCTTGTACTAAGTCCCTTATTAATCAGTTTGTTATTTGTTACAGGTAAGACGGTGATGAGGAAACTTTAAGATACCTAGTGTAAAAACCAAATAAGGTCAACTGGTGGCAATGCGGTAAGTGAGAAAGATATCCTTAAATTAGTACAATAAAAGAATATATTGTTGATACATAAAACAATGTTCATTTATAAGTATCTATAAGTTAAAAAAAACCGGCCAAGTGCGTGTCGGGCCACGCGCAGTAGGGTTCCGTAGTAGGTCTCAGTTAGTCGACTATAACTCGGTAACCGGTTAAGCCTACTTAGCCGTGATAGTTTTCCTTGTAAGTTCATTACATGTGCTACGTCTTTGATTTTTTTCACATTTCTAGGTACAGCCATTCAAAAGTTAGAGGGGGGGGTAACTCGTATCGAACAAAAAATTTCACTTAAAATCTAGATATTTCGCAAATGGCTCGCTTTACTGAAAAATGGTCTTCACACACCCATAATATTTTTGAAAGACCTATCTAACGATACCCCACACGAAGGGGTACGCGAGAAAAAAAATATTCATCCCTACTTTACATGTTTGGGAGCTACCCTAAAAAAAAATATTTTTAAAAATTTTATTTTACCACTTTCTCGGCGTGTTCAATATACATGTTCATACCAAATTTGAGCTTTCTAATAACAAAAACCACGGAGCTATGCCGCGGACAGACAGACAGACAGACAGACGGACAGAGCGAAACTATAAGGGTTCCTTGTCGGACTACGGAACCCTAAAACAAAGACGACTAAAAGTGCGGAAAAAAATCCGACGAAATTCTTCTGTACGGAACATTGAAGCCGAACTCTTTGAATGTTAAATCATTTAAAACAGTAAGTTTATAAATAATCAGTCACTTAAAACTTCGCCTGTAATACCAAAATCTTGTAACAAAAGAGTCAAGACAAAGCATTAGTCCTTATATCAGAAACCTTGAAACTTTAGAAGGCGAAGCGTGTGCACGACAAGCACTTAAACCTAGGTACACAATACTGCAGCAAATGCATACACAAATAAATCTTATTAGAGTCGAATTATGTAAGTATTAAATATACATACTATCTGAGTAGCAAATGATCTATTCAACAATTATTAAGCTATGTATTTGAATATAATTTTTAATTAGGTTTGAATTGAATTAGTTTTTTTGGTATGGAACTGCTAAGGTTCTTATCAAACGTAGTTTTCGGGTGCAGTCATGCTTTTATTAATCAAAAACTTTAAAGCTCTATTTGAGTCATCATTTATAAATTTTTAGAAGTACTTGTTGTACAGCTACTAATTAAGAAATCAGCTAAAGTCATCATCTGCTTAGCTTTTTCCCAACTATGTTGGGTTCGGTATCCTATCTGACCTGTACAACCCAGTTACCGAGTACCTTAAGGTACCCCTTGGTAAGACTGGTTGTCAGACTTTCTGGCTTCTGATCTGACCTCCACAACCGAGTTACCGGGTTAAGGTATCCCTTGGTATGATAGGTTGTCGGACTTTCTTAACATATAACTTTAAACCGTACCTACTGTCAAAGATCTATAAATGACCACCGCGACAAGAAATTAGCTAAAGTATAGTTGAAACAGGAAAACTGGTGGGTTACATAGGTAAATATGGAATACTGATAATATTGTATGTGGAAAGATTATAATGCTGGTACTACACTTGGCTTATTTGTCCAAATATTTGGGTTACTTTATAAACACAAAGTGGACCCTATTAGTAGTTGCATAAAGTTCACTTCGTTATAGGGAAAAGGTCCAAATATTTGGACAAATAAGACAAGTAGTACTACACAGCATGAGATGCAATATTCATCGGTCACTATAACCGTACCTCTTACTTGTATCATCTGGTGTATTGCTATCGCTGTTCCGATCCAAGTTCCCTTTTTCACACCTTAATTGTTCCTGCTTTGACACATCATGGTAAACCAGACTGCATTTACGAAACTACCTGTTCCTTTATGCAAAACAATGGTGATAATAAGCTACAAATGAAGTGCAAAATAACAATAAAATGGTTGTTTACAACGCATTGATATGTCCTGCAGCGATGCAGGTAGTTATAAATAATAGCGTCTGAGTTAGCCGGATGTTCCTAGTCCTAGGTGTTGATGTGCCAACTGATTCCGCGATTGAATATGTTAGCGATGTGAGTGAAATATTGTGCCTTCTTGTGTGTGGCATGCCAAAGCCACGAAATTTGCTATTCATTCGCCAGCTTTATTATATAAACCCTAAAAAGTCAGAAGAGTCCTACACCGTTAAAGGATTTTTTTTGATCCTGCTATCAATTTTCTCAAGCATCAACATTTATTTTAAGTCCTATTGTGTGCATTTATTATATCTTTTTCTTCCTAAGTATACATTACTTGGCAAATAACCAGAAACAGTTAAAATAGTACCTCTTATTCCTTTAACAATGGCTTTAAGTTAAGGTTCTGGATTTAATTCGTAATTAAAGTAGACCTTTTTGTTTCTTCTCCAAAAAAAATCTGTATATTAAATTGTTGTTAGATTCAGCATCCAAATTCTGAGCTTATCCCAATTTATTTGTCGTCGGCGCAGCATGTCTTCTTCTCTCATACTACTCTTATCTCGCTAGTAACTCCCTTTCCAGCCATACCATCTTTCACGCAATCCATTTACATCCATTTACATTTACTCTAAAGAATCCACGTTCATGCTCATAAAGTTTCTCACAACATGTTCCTCATTGCTGATAGTAGTTTGATTGATGTTGGGGAAAATATTATACTACCAGCTAGTCTCCACGATGGCACCAGCATCCTCATGGAAATACTTCTCGCACCCGGATAAAAAGTACCCTAAGTCCTTCCCCAGATCTCAATCTATCACTACCTAATTTCAAATCGATTCAGCCGTTTTTCCGTGAAAGCGTAACTCATTATTATTCATGAGTATTCATGATGTTACGAAGTAATGATTTTCGTTCTGGGGGCAAAAACACGATTTGGAAAAGTAGGTAGGCAAAGGTAAAGTACGTAAAGTATATCTATTTGAGCACGTATTATTGTATATTTTTTCCTTGTAATTTTACTCGGCTAGTTTACAGTAGAGAGTGACACAGCTATACATACGTAGACATACAATTTTGCGATGGAACCATTCCTGCTTTGTTATTTAATAGCGAAGGCCCTAGCACAAAAAACATAACAACAAACTCCACTTTCGTCTTTATATATATAATAATGGCCTGATTACGACAATACATTATTAAGGATAAATTACGTGTATAATGAATACATATACATTCATACATCTGATTATACATATTATATCCACTACATGCGATATCCTGTTCGATAAATAACGAGGTATCTATCTTTATCCGCTGGTAATGGTCCAACGTTGTGTGTAATATAGTATATTATTAGCGCATATTACTTGAGATTATGACTCAGTAACTGTTACTAATTTATGCGCTTATTTCCAAGCTGTCAACTGAAGGACGTTTTAATTTTGATTACGTACTGTTACGAAGGCGCTCCGTGGGTCCTTTCTTTAAAAAAAAGAAACTTTTAGCTGCAACTAAATTTAATTAAAACAATATAATTATTTGAATACACTTCACAAGTATTCCAATGAAAATGAAGATTGAACGGACTTAACTGAATGAGCTGGTCGACTGCCTGTACAATGTATTTTTTACCACTTTTATAATTTTTGAATAATTATGAAAACGATGGGTTTTATCCCTTATTTTGCACGTGTAGAGGCGACGTACCTTATTGTTGAGCAATTTACAGATACAAAGAATTGTTCATACTAGTACGCAACCGCCATTTTGAATATGGCGAAATTAACTTAAACGAATCCTTCAGGATGCGAGACGAGGATGCGACACCGCGGGACAAGGTATTGAATGATAAAGGGTGCGCGAAGTAGTTTCCTCAAGATGCGGGTGAAACCGCAGGAAACTAGTTAGGCGTTTATTTTTCTTTTCAAAAAGTGGATCTAGATTCATTATCAATCCATGATGATGATGATGCGATCCTGTGGTCCCTCATCACCCTCTTCAGGGACATAGGGCTCGAATAAATTTCCATTTTTTGCGATCTTGTGCGACGACTTCGAGGTCCTTCCAGCCGAGACCAGTTGATGCAGCCTCTTTTTCAACTGATCGCCTCCAGGTGGTACGGGGCCAGCCCAGCTTCCTCTTTCCATACGCTTGCCACGTCAACCCTTGTTTGGATAGATGATTGTCTGGTTTCCTCAACACATGTCCAATCCAGCGACACTTTCTCAGTAGGATATCCTTGTCGATGGGTTGTTGGCCAGAGAGACCAAAAATGAATTAAATTATGTACAATCAATTGGACGCAACTGTACAAAAGATGGATTAGCTGCAATTAAGCTGTAGTCCTATTAATCGTCATAGAAACAACAAAATCATCTTTATTTATGTATTTGGTGTAAATAAGAATCCGTGTTTTATTTTTAGAGTAACCTGTTTGCGTAGGAATCTGTGATAAATATTTAAATGATATGTTTAGACTTGTACATTTTTTTTTTGTAAATAAATAAAGAAAACTAACTATAAGATTATATTTTTTTTATGCTCAAAATTTAAGTCTGTTTCAATTTTTTTATGCTACGTACATTATTATAATTCTAAGACCTGACTATATAAATCAATGTGGACTGAACAAGTCAATTGAATTAAAAGTCCTGGAGACATAAATTTATAGAACGAAAATAACCGGTCCTTTTTACGACTGAAATCTGTAAAAGTAATACTCTACGGCCCTTGCTAAGGACGAGACATTTTTGTATAGTTTTATTAGATAATTGTGGTGGCACAATTATCACCACAATTAATAGCAGATAATTGCCAGTCACACAAATAAATACTTATAATAATAATAAAGCGTGTGGGTGCGAATATAACAACTCACGCAACGCCATAATAAACAAGGTCAGGACTTAACATAACTCTTTAAAACACTCTACCATACAATCATACTGTTTTTGACACGTAACCTGCCAATTAAAAAGCTTGATTTTGACGTAGGAAGTAAATGCCTTTGTATTGACTACGCATTGTTATTTAATTGTAATTTATTACAGCTATTACGATACATGTTTTTTGGAACTAAAAAATGTTAGGTGTGACGACTTTTACGTATTATTTTGATAGCCTAAATAGACCTACAATGGCGTGCCAATGTTAGAATAGTTTCGTTGTGTAAAAGAGGGGTTTACACCCCCTTTGTTGTTGATACACCATTTATATGCACGAAGCGTTTTCTCTCTTTTCTTCTTCTATCTTTAAAAGCTTGCTATGAGGAAAAAAATAGTATATTGAATTGATAATAAAATATCAAATTCTAGAGCTAATCTTTTCCTCTTTAAATTTCTTGGTATTCTTTAATTGAAGATGTCAAATGCCAGATTTTTGATGGCGAATGCCACCCAACTCGCGAAACCAAGTAAAATGAAAAAAAAAACGAAATGAGCGAAAGGTCATTGACATTTTGTTAAAAAAAAAAAAAGAAAAAACCCGCCTTTTATATATCGGTAAAAGTTTTAGCTGCAACATAAACGGTTGGTACAAGGAATATTTGGAAAATTAATTATCATAGATTGTGAATTCACTAAGAGTAACTTCAAATACAAACATATTATCCGAAGATGTTTCAGCGAGAACATCATATCCGCGTTCTTGTGGACATCCGTGTAGTAAATAACAAATCTTCTTGACGTATATAAACCACTAATTGTCCTGAAGTATTGCAATCAATCATTTAGCCACACGTGATTATTATGTGGCTATATTAATTACCTATAGCACGGGCAGCTGCGGTGTCGGCTATTGGTTCAATATAAACGTCTCTGCTGCAATGCGGTTTACTGACCTTGAATTTGTGATATATTGTTGTCTCAAGCCTTATACTTCAACACTTACGTAATGCACAATAACTTGTAATAGTGACCAATTTTGTGCATTGTTATAAAAGAGGGTGTGCCCGTCATAAGGCCGTTGACTTATTTAAGGTTGCATTTATCAATAGAACTTTAAAGTAGGTGTTTAAGAAATACGATGAATGTGTAAAGTGAAGCTTGTTATGAGAGTCCTATATGAAGAAACTAGTTCCCTCATCCATCAACAAGCAAAATTGGCTGAAGAGTTAGCCGATGCCGAAGGTCAAAACTTACTTACCAATGCGTAATTACAATAAAAATTTCGAAAATTGATTATTTTTTAAAGATTTAACCATTAGACTTGTACGACCCCTTCGGACCTCCACTGATTATAAGCTTTGTAATACATTATATCAATGTGTAATTTATTGAAACAAACATTTTTATGTGCACATGGCTAACACTGGTCAACGACTTATTGTCACCCGGCAAACACGTACTGAATATTTATAGCGCGGTCGATCTTGCCCTTTGGAAAACCAAGAAATCTAAACAATGCAACTAGAATGCGTTAAGTGTGTATCAATGTGTTTGGTTTACGAAATAATGTCCGTCTCGTTTAAAAGATTTAGCTGATGAATTTCTGTTGTGTGTAACATAGGACATATATTCATAGTATACATATATGCATAGCATATATATATAGTAATAAGTTTGAAGTTTATTTAGCTACTAGCTTCTGCACGCGGACGAACCGCGTGGAATAGTAGTGCTCCACTCCTATTGGTCTTAGCGTGGTGATATAGCCATATAGCCTATAGCCTTCCTCGATAAATGGGCTATACAACACTGAAAGAATTTTTCAAATCGGACCAGCGGTTCCTGAGATTAGCGCGTTCAAACAAACAAACTCTTCAGCTTTATAATATTAGTATAGATAAGTAAGAGATTTATCGCAGGGTTCGATAGAGAACCTGTACCAATTAATATATGTTTCATCACGTATACGATACATTCGTAATTGAGGCGAGCGAGCTTATTTCATATGAAAGATCCCAATATATTGTCCGATCCGAAAAAATACCTAGGAGTTTACCGTCAGCTCTTGGCTTGCGTTCACTGAACCAAAAGCAGTCTTTTCTTAGAAGAGTAATTAGTACAATCTTCCTGATTTATTGTGATCCTGGTAATGTGTGCGTTGCATCCATAGACCAAACATAGGACATATAATCTGTTACAACCAAAACCATAAAATGGTATAAACATGATTGCAGATTTATAGAAAGAAAGTATTGCAGAATGCATTTATTTACAATAATAATAGAAATTAATATGAAAGTAAAACATTGGAAAGTTTATTATTTATAACATTCAAATTGGCTTACCCTACTTTATTCAAGAAAGCATTTCCAACAGTATAATCATAAGCGCATGGATTTGTATTGATATACATATACATCGAAACAATAAAAGTTTCGATGAATTACAGTAGTGCAAGTTAAAATTGAGAAAACAATCATTATTGATGATTGTTCATGGAACATCACATTCAATCAACTTTCTTTTTTTTCGGGTGGGAAATCATCAAATGTCCCCTCTCGCCGTTAGTGTCAGACTCTTACTGACTAAAACCCATCCATGTTCCTTCCTCAGCCTTTTGTATTCCGGGAGCGCGGTATCTCTTTTGAAAGTCCCGCAGCCCCGGTAGGATATGGAGCACCTAAGATATATTGGAATGTTCTAAAAAATAGGTCCTCAAACGGTAACACCCCTTCTATGACATCACTCGAGTAGGCATCTTAAGTTGTTTACGTTCCGCAGTCGAAGCTCCGAGTCGATTGACTCGTGGGTAATTTTAACGCATGGCGAATTAACTAATAGCCGACAGGGTCAGTGGGCGCATCGCAGGCGCAGCCAACATCCGATCAGCACTCTACGTGGATTGCAGCGTGATTCATGCATACCTTTGTCATTAGGGCTTCAACAACTGTCATAATTAGGGGAAAAAACATTTATTACAATTTTATATGAGCTGTTCTATACTGGGCGAAGGTCTCCCCCCATTCCCTTCACGTTTCTTAATTTTCTATCCGTTAATATTTGTGATTTCTAAGGGATGCATATTTAAAGTGGGACACTTTGTGGGGGCCTCTAGGGTTTTTAATAAAGAGCCGAACGAATGACGGCACACCCTGGGTTCAGCTCCGATCCCAACCAACCTGTTGACCACCTAGAACAATGAATATAATATAGTTTATGTTGACAAGATACAACATGGAAAAAACAATATCCTATCTGATGAAATTTCGTCTAGATGCTGTAAAGCTCTAATAGGTTAAGTGGTAAATCAAGGATATTTGTGTGTTTTAAATAGTTACTATTTGTCGATGTTGTCATTTTAATTTTCATTGATCATACCTTCACCACAATAAACGGCTCTTATTTAATTTGAACGCCTTCAATAGCAAACTAGGTACATCATCTTTGTATACAATGTAAAAGTGATAGCAGTTAAAACAAGTGTAGCGTGTGCGTCACGCACTACAATGGGCCAAGGGGCATACATCAGAACAGCCGGGTTTTTCCAGCTTTTTTACATTTTCTTCGGATAACAAACTGGCACTTCATGCTAATGAGTGATTACATCGGAAAAACCATTATCATTTGAATTTTTTCAACAATAAACTTAGCGTTGCCCTTGTCACCTGAGATTTATTTGTTCCCACAGATATGTAGTTATTAACTCCATGTAGTGAGACTGTATAATGTGTTATTCTTAACACATACAATTATCAGATTCTCCGAATCGATATTAAGTCGTCCAACAATTTTAATATTGATGAGATGCATTGGAGATTCCGGGTTGACAATATGTTGACGTTCAGACATTTTAATTTGATCCGCATACGACTTAGCACACGTAGTATTTTGCACTTTAATATTTCTCTTTAGCTATCTATAGTTTCACTTACAAATATACTATAGGTATGCAATATCGTTTGATGTCTTGACTAAGTGATTACCAACTTACACGTGGTCAGCTTTTATGGTCAAAACAATTTGTCATCCTTGTTCTGTCCTATACAAGATTCATCATCATTCACAAGAAGTCATTAGATGATGTAAAAATTTGTGTCTTGTACCCTTATACGGACAAGTATGACAATTGATGCTGATTTGTTTAGTTAATCTAAATGCAGTCGATACGTTTATGGTGTTTATTGAACAAGTTAATCATAATAAAATGCCTTAGTTCCTAGAATTGAAATAGTCATACCGCAGTACTTTTGTAGTGCGGAGTTTATGTTCAGCGAAATATACAACCGGATTAAAATAACTCTTTCATTCAGCAAATTAGCGTCCGGGGTCGCCGGCCCTTTCGTCACGATTTTATATGTTGCCCGATTAATTCAATCATGCTCAGACGTAAATATTTTTAGTCATCTGCGGTCACCGGTTGAGAATATTTCTCCTTTTACAAAATAAAAAAATATATGAATCGTCATGAGTCAGCGTGATTGTCTGCTCACTACTCTGTATGTTTGCTTTGACTGTCACTCATCATTTAGGTATGCCGTGACGTCTCTGTGACAGCTTTAGAGCTTGGGAATGATGTCATTGCGGTCTGTGTGCTCGGCAATGGCTTGTTCTGCTATAATTACATTTTACTTATGTTTCGTCACTAATCCACCTATATTACGTCAAGCTTTAGTATTTGGGTGTCTGACACCATGGTAGCATTGTTTTATTCATTTAGCAATATAGGCGGTGGGAGGAATCTTTTAATTACGTCGTTGTTGACGACTGTGCGGTTTGATTGTTTCGCCTTGACATCATACACTGATCGGAAGGCATATCCAAAGACGTTTACGGTGATGCACAGTTTAGGCACAAAGGTCAACGTTTCCCTGTGTCTACGTCACGCCTACGCTCAACTATTGACGATTCGCTATGACTCGTCCTGATGCACAGCACGTGCGTGCGCCTACGCATGCAACTACGTGCCTACATTAGGCACTTGCTACACGTATCTGGTCATTCCTAGTGCGCCGCGCTTGGACCGTCACGCCCAGGAACCGAGTGGGTTTTTCTCAGTAATGTTTACGTAGTAGGATTACGATCGTCGGTTGTGAATTTGATGCGTAACGGATGTGTACGGATTAGCTGGCTGCTAATCGTGATGTTTGACCGAAACGTGACGTTTGATGCTTGTTATAAACGCGGTTTTTTTGGGACGTGCTCCTTTTGCCTAATGAGCTATTTATATTTAGAAGTGAATGAAATTTCCAACTGTATAGGGAAACGCAGAAACCTAATGCCGTATAAAATACATTTCCGCTTCATAATGAGATCAACTCGAAATAATCTTTTGAATCTCCTGAATTATATCAAATAATGACCTTTGATTATACAGCCGGCCAAGTATTATCAGATTTATTGCACCAGATAAGTCTTTTAAGCTTATGTTGTTACCAATAATTTTACTTACTGGGCGGTGCCCGACAGGTGCGTAATTGACGTAATTTTTAGTAACAGCTGGTCGCCCTTCGCGGTGTCACGACACACTTCAAAAGTTTTTAGAAGCGAGACGAGAAAGAGATTACTGTACAATTTGTCGTTCAATTCCTGGTTGGTTGTGGTTACAGAGACGGTTGTGGAAATACCCTTCTAACTGTGAAGTAATCTGTCATTGTTTTCTAGATCTTTGACAGTCGTTAAGGATGGTAAGAAGCAAAAAAAAAACTGACAACCAATCTTCTTTGTGTCTCTTCTTTGTGGAGATCAGATAGGCAGTCGCTCCATTTAGAACACATGTAATCAGCTGCATCCGGTTTAACTGGTAGTCGACCCCAAAATAGTTGGGAAAAGGCTAGGCTTAAGATGATGACATACATAAACTTATATTATACTTCTGTGAAAAATAATGTAGAAAAGGCCGTTAGTGGTCTTGAAACGTGCTAAGTTTCAGGTGCATTTTGAATCCTTGGAGTTCACAAAATGTTGGAAAGTTATGCAATTACTAGCTAGACATGGCAAATCGATAGTACCTAGTCATAGCTGTTATTGTAATGCACTTACTGTCTATTACTTATTTTCGAAATAACTCTCTTGACAAGCACTATTCGATTATTGCGGCTTATTCAAATTGTCGAATTATGTGGAAATCGTTTCGCATAAAATTACACGGGTGCACATTTATTTTATTTAATATAAAGTTCTGCTTCTACGTTATGTTGTAATCGTTACACACCGGCGTCAACTAAACAATATAATTTTTATTCGATTTAAAAAAAAATTGTTTACTTAAGTAACATACACTGATTTTAAGTAGTAATCCGCTAATTTGACACGAATTTGTCAATGTATCCTTTCAGTAAGCAACTAAGGATTATAATGTTACTAACTTATATTTAAATCCTAACAGTATTTCCCTTATTTTGGTAGCAACAAACACAATCATGCGCCTGCGCAAGTGGAATATAAACTTGATCAGATTTATAGTTGGTTTAGTAGGCCGCCAACACGGAACAGCAACAATGCCGGTTTATGGCTAAATCCAAACGGTTGCTTATACCGGTGACTGGACTACTTGTTACTGGTAACTCCAGTTTTAAATATACCTGTTTAAAGTTGACATTTGCAGGTGCGATACAGAAATTTCGAAAATTCTATACTTTTTACTTTCGAGTTCCGTAGAATGTTATGTTAGATGATGTTGTATTAGACGGCAGGTTTGGCTTAGCGGCTGAGCAATTGGCTGCTGCGCTGCGAGTCTTGGGTTCGATTCCCGCACGGGACAAATTGTTTCGAGTCCCGGTGTTTGGGCATGTGGAAACCCACCCACGATACAGGACAAATTCCTGGTGTGGGGAAACATAAAAAAAAGTTTTATTTTTTATTTTATCAAGTTCGACACACATTGATTTAGATAGCAAAATACATGTTAAAGTTTTTCGTCGTTTTTCAAAAGTTGCAATTTGCTGTTATTATCGATGCTTCTTTGAATAATATTTATTAGGAAATCCTGTACCTATAGAGTCGCTTGTCCTAAATTTGAACTTGTTTACGATAGCGGTTTACGCCAAGCTGCCAACAGATTGCTAGAAATGTATCACAACATTACAACAATATTTTGTTTTCTAAAGCATGCTATATTAACATATAGATTACGATTAAACAAAAGCGCGAAATAACCTCTTCCTCTCTGATTTTTTCTTTCAAATGTTACTTTTCTTCATGACATTGAGTGTAACTCCATCAAGTTTACAAATAAGTTTATAAGCATTGCGCCATCTGATATGGTTGGACGAGGATGCTCTCTGCTGCGGGATGTTCGAAAGAGTTACCGCGCCCTCGAAATTAAAAGGGCTGAGGAAGGAACATGGATGAGTTTTAGTCAGTAAGAGTCTGACGCTCCCTTGCGATTTCCCATCTGAAAAAAGGCGTCCGTCTTCTGTAAAAACCAGGCGTCAGACAAATACAGAGACAGAGACAACTTAAACTAATATTGCCATTCAAAAGTCATTTACTCAAACGTGGCTGAATATCAGCACATTTTGAACGTCAAATTTACAAAAGACAGCCCCCAAACCGCCCTTCACCACTTCCTATGTGGTTTTGCTGGGAGGAACAAGTGGCGCAACAAACTCCCCAGCGACATCAAACACCAATTACTTTTATAGATAGAATTTGCTCATGCTTAAAATCTTTTCCAATCTCAACCTAACAATAAATGTTTCATTCACCCTAGCCAAGTTACTCCGTAAAAGCCATTATGTCTTTATTAAAGAAATTACCCTTAACTCCTTTGAGTGGATAACCACTAGTTTCAATTGAAAGTGATTAATCGAGTCAATTCAATCGCCGTTCTTAGGAGCTAGTCTTTCAATTTACGATGGTCTTTAATATTGGAGCAATGCCAACAGGAAAACTACGTGGAAACGCTTTTAAGAAATTATAATGACCACTTTAGAAGCTTTTATGTTACAAATAGAGGCGTACATGGTTTATAACATTAGTTTTTAACCTCCGACGCAAAAAGAGAGGTGTTATAAGTTTGACGTCGATGTCTGTTTGTCTGTCTGTGTGTGTATCTGTCTGTGGCATCGTAGCTCTCAAACGGATGGACCGATTTTGATGCGGTTTCTTTTTATTTGAAAGCCAGTTTCCTTGCGGTGGTTCTTACCTATGTTTGGTTAATATCGGACCAGCAGTGTAAGAGTATCAGCTCTTTTCCATAATGAAGTAAGGCATTTTTGCGTAGGGGTTTTTTTAATGTTTAATTTTTTTTTTCTTGTTGCCGGTGATTTTGTTTACCTTAACATTCATCGTAACTTTCCTTGAATTTAGCTTTTTTTAACTTTTCTTGAATTTAGCTATACAATTAAATTACTATCTAGCTATAATTAAGCATCACTATCTAGGGCGTCGTATGACACGAATAATGATGTATTTGAATACAATGCCCGCTAAATGTGTTGTTTACGGTGACTAACAATAAATAATTACAATATGCGGTATTAATTATCTTAGCACGGTGCCACTGGGACGCTGATAATAATTTGTATATTTACTTAACTAATAAATAAATAGAGATTCAAATTATTCTTCAAAAGAAATGTTGCTACCTAAGAAATGACTAAGTGCTATTTTAAAGCACCTTTGACTGTTTCTAATAAATCTAGTCTCTTAATCAAGACTGTTTCAAATGATTCATAATCAAAGCATTGAAAGTAACACAAAAAGCTGTTTCCTTTCCATAGAATTCAAGTTAGATAAAAATATTAATCCGGTTATACTTCAATGAGATATAGACTTGAGCTGCTTTCCAAATGAAAGTAATTTATCATCATCCGGTACCATAGAGTTTTTAAATTACAAGGTGTTCATCTAAAGTATACACTGCGCTTCGTCCAAAATGGTAGTGCATTCACAAAGCTAGATTAAATTATCCCCAATCCGTTTACGTGGAAGGAGACCTGCTCCTTCCACCTAGAAAATTCTACGTCGCCTTGCCTTGCATCGAATTCCTCAACATCTCACGATTTGATGACGATTCGCAATCTCAATTTCTTTGGCCATATGCGATCGAAACGGTCTTAGAGATGTCGTTTTAGCTCAGAAATTCTGGATATAGGGTTTTTTTTTGGGTGGGAAATCTACAAAAGGGGTAGGAGGGTTAGTCAGACTCTTACTAATTTAAACCCATCCATGTTTCTTCCTGAGCCCTTTTTATTCCGGGGGCGCGGTAACTCTTTCGAACATCCCGCAGTAGATATAGGGCTAAAAACCAAGTAGACAGAGAGATAACAAGAGTAAAAAAATAATAATTCTAAATGAGCTTTATTTATATAAATATGGCCAGTAAGCCAGGATAAAGCATTGTAGATGCTTGCTTCGTTCGCTTATAATATTGACACTAATTCAAACAATATATTACAAAAACATGTAATAAACTCCGAGACCATGGAAGTCCTTCAATTAACGTTTACATAAATATTATGTATGATATCGGATACGGATGCACGACTGGCTCACCTCGGCACCAGCCAGCGCCACATTGCAACTTGCAATTATAGGTGAATTTGTCACGAGGTTTCCGTATGCTTCTCAATGCCAGCCCCATGTGCCTATTGTGACTATGCGTGCTTCTAGCACTTGGCTGTTGCCTATTTATACTATTTATTGATTCATAGCTAAGTCCAATAGGTTTCTAGTAACGGGAAATGTATTAATTATCATTTAATGAATGTATTTCCTTTTGAATTTCACCTTTGAGAGTATTTATTATGAAGAGTAGATGAGCGGTAAAGCTTGAGGTAAAAGCTTATTATTTGAAGGTTTTAATCGACTTGAATAAAATAAAGTGCTTGAATTAAACTGTATGTTACTCATATCTTCGATAGTGGGATTTTTGGTTTTCATAACTTTTTTATTCGGTAGGGTTTCCTTTTAAAATTGATTTTTGGGTAGTTAGCTAATAATTTTGCTAATTTACTATCCTTAAAAGTAAGGATAAGATTTGGCCGTTTTATGTACTTACAGCTTAACTTAATCCTAGCAAAAATCCTAATTATCTTGCGATCGTGGCAGTTGCATTTTATAACCAAGTCCCCAAGTGCGTTGATAATGATAATTTGTACATTTAAAGGTCTTTCTGGTGAGAAAATTACTAAGCTACTACGCATTACAAGACTATTTATTTTTGCCGCCAGACATAAATTAGCGATATAATATGTTCAAGTAGTCCTGATAAAGTGACAGCTTTATACGTACAAATATTCTGATGTGGCCCCCTGCCAGACACTAAATGCGATAGTAATTGCTTTAATTTCGAAACTTCTGAAAAGTTTCTTGACCTGATAACATTAAAATTGCGATTGCGAGAGCTGGCATTATAAGGGGCAGTTCACGTAAGTCACTATTTTTGATAATAGAGGTGCTTTTGGTATATCTGATCGTTTCACGTACTTAAGAAGTACGATTATTCAACTTGTAGTACCTTAGGTGATAATTAACAGGAAACGATATTATATATACATTCAAAATTCTCAGCTTATTTGGTCTGATTTTATTGCACAGCAAAGGACATTATAGTGGGTAGGCATGAGAGCTTTTGTTCTATCCGTGTTGTGGCACCATAAATTGACCGATAAAGACGACATAATTTGACTTCGATTCGCTTGTCCGTATCAAAATGCGACGTTATAAAACTATAAAACCAACTATTTACCTTAATTTGATTTTACGACTTCAGAATAAACACGAATTTGTCTCGGTGGCCATTTCTAGATTTCTAAGGAAGTTTTATAATTTATTGTCAAATTAACGATTGTTTTATACTTCAAAATGCTGATGGCTGTTTGTGGTTAGCCAAATATGGCAAGCTGGCGCCAATGTCTTGTTCGTTATTAGCAGATTTATTGTTTGTTTCCAAGTAAACTAGTTTTGCTTACTTATTTTTATTACTTTTCAGGTGACTTGTCGATTAGACGGGGCTATTTAGCTGTCGTTAAACACGACTTACGCAGCTAAAAATAGACTTCTGCGCGAATACTGAAACATCAGTTTACTTTGAGTAGGCAGTTGAAATTTTCTATCGCTACAATATATGTGAAAGTCAAAGTAGATAGCATGATATTTGAAAGCCATGATAATGTTTTTCTTTTCTAATTAATAAGACTACGAATGTTATCACAAAAGTAGGCGTTTTAGCATCCTGCCGGCCAGCCTATCAGGCTGCGGGATGTTCGGAAGAGCTGAGGAAGGAATTGGGTTTTAGTCAGTAAGAGTCTGACACTCCCTTCTGCCCCACCCATGGCGGGACATTTGATGATTTCCCATCCGAAAAAAAGGCGTTCTATCGCGTTTACAAAAATACATAACAAAAGAACAGCTAGCCCACTCGCCTGCAGTGTTCGGAGGCAGGTGGTCCCTTTCACAACCTCAGCATGCCTCAGCATGCGTCAGCTGCGCGTGCGACCAAATGCCATTAATCTTTTGTGTTTTATAATTGTAAGATGAACCGATTGTACACAAAGAGATTTAACGGCAAATATAATAACGAATTTAAATAGTTTTTGACATAATTAATGATAACCCATATCATTATGCCTGTTTTCCTACAAAACTAGGACATATGCGCGCTCAACAACCACCATATTTCACCAGTTATGATTTAGTATTTTATTTATTAAATGGCCCCCTATTCAATAACTTAGGGGGCCTCCCTAATGCCGTCATTCGGGCACAAGTCCGGGTTGCTACTAAGAAATATATCTTTCAAAAAAATCTTCAAAATAATCCCAAAAATATTTTGCCTGACCATGTATTTGAACCCACCCCGGTTCGAATACAAGGTCAAGCAAAATATTTTTAGATTTTTTATCTCCTTGGCATTCGGGCATTTGAGACCACTAGACAAACGAGGCAGTCACATAAATTATTTGGCTTCGACTAAAGGTTCCTCTATTACCAAACTGAATATGAATGACTAATGATGATTGTGTTTGAAATCGAGCAGGTGAATTTCGACAGGTGATGAACCTGATGACTGATGATCACTCATTGAACTCGTTTTGGTTAAAAGTTTAACCATTAATTTTGTTGCTAGCATCAATGTGTTATAATATGTCTTTTTACATTGTTTGTTATGTAAATCGATGGTAGGACAGCTAGCCCAGACCCGGATCAATTTTGGAACAATTTTAGTTGTCCCGTGCGGGAATCGAACCCGCGAAGCGCAACGTTACGTGACGTGAAATACGCGGTCGCGGTATATAAAATTCACCAGTTAGGGATGCAAAAGATTTTACTAAACTAAAAAAGTATTTTTGAAAAGAGGCCGTTTTTCATCCTCACCTCACTGTCATCTCTTCACACACAAAAAAATGAAACGCTGAGCGATAAGACTGGTTTAAGGGCATCAGATAAAACCAGCGTTCGTGAGAATTAAAACATTTAAATAATTTTAAACACCCGAGTTCAGTATAAACGGTGCTCCAGTTTGTGAAGTCGACCGGCTGTGCAGGCGCACGCCCGTCACACGAACAAGTCCGGCCATTGCGACATGGGCCCTACGTCAGGGCAGCTTTGATAATATAGCTGTTGCGACGTAGTTAACTCGAATAGAAATCAAGTAGTTATATGTATTTTGGTTGCATATACCATTCTTTAATTTGAAACTTTTTTTAAGTCACCTGAATTTATTTTAATATGGTAAAGATTTAGGTAACTTGGAAGAAGCAATAAATGGTGACAAAACCAGAAAAAGAGCTTAGAGCTTTTTAATACTACCTCGAGTTACAAATTCCTGGCACTATACAATATTAGTAGTAGATAGTTTAAATATTTATTAAAAATATCCTATCATAAGTAATGAAATCAAGGCTTTAATTCAGACATAAATGTTACTTTCCGAATAATTTTTACACGCTTCCACTCCTAGAAAAAAAAATAACTGGCCTTGCTAACGAATTTTGAAACGTAAATTATGGTACAGTGCAAAGAACTGAGGGTATAATAAATAATGAAAGCTTTCCATTGTAAAGTATTGTCACCCATGCATTACTGGCTGCAATTCTCAAATGCCTATGTCTACGAAATGTAAGATTTTAATTATAGAAATGACCTCCCCGACCTCGGAGCTCGGCCGGCCCCCACGGCCGCTGTTTCATTACTTTTACGAAACCTCCAGTGAATTAGAGCAGTAATTTGTGTGTGCGACGTGTCCTAGACGTATTAAGGCACAATATACTTACGTAAATAAGCGCTTTAATGTATTTACTGTCAGCGATGTGTCGCGTTCTCTGACACGGCTTAAGATAAGCTTACTTTTATCGTTTTGTAACCGTTTAATATATTCTAACAGCTTAGATAGTTTTTTTTTTAATGTTATGTAACAAATTTTGTGCAAAACCATCCCTTCGGCTTCAAATTTATAAAATAATATCTTAGTTTATCGTTTTTTTTTCTGATACTTTTTCATACAAAACTTCCTGGATAGATTTGTATGAATTAGAAAAAAGGTTCTATCACGGTTTTTTGATTACTTACCAACACTTGTTCAGAGATAGACTACTTATGTGGCTTATAGCCGTTTTCAATTACCAATCGATCGTTGATTTTCTTATTAGAGATCGAATTTTACATACAATCTATAGAACGAATTTCAGAAACCTATCTCTAGTAAACAAATCTAAGGATAGATTGGTCATTGAAAACAACCGTTAATTTATTTCAGCGAAGTCTTAATTTAAAGCTGATATTTACTGCAATGCCCTTAGAATAAACTATATATATCTGTCCCTATCGCTCATTTGAAATCTAAAAGGATTTATCTTTACATATTGAACTTTGGTAACACCAATTAAATTCTACTTGACGTCTTTTAGAAGTCACGTATATTGCGTTCTTCCACGTAACAGCCCACTAGGTTGAAAGCCTTCAAAAGTACAGTTAACTAACCCACCACGTTTGAGTACCTGTTAACTTATGCCTAACGAGTAACGACAGACTTACCGTGCAAAAATTAATGAGGTTGTGTGTGCTATTTATTAGTTTAGATATCGAATTATAATATTTTTAACTAGCTGTTTCCCGCGGTTTCACACACATACTGAGGGAGCTGCTTCAAGTACCCAGATAAAAACTATACGATCTATCTTCACACCACATTTCATTAAAATCGATTCAGACGTTTTGATGAGAAAGCATCATATCACTGATTTATATTCGGATTGTATTTAGTTTTTTTTTTTAAACCTTGCCCCTTTAGGAATTTCTCCTGTATGTAAGCATTTACAAACATACATTACACATGCACAAACACCCAGAGCCGGAACAATTTTAGTTCTCCCGTGAGGGAATCGAACCCACGACACGTAGTGCAGCAGCTAATTGCTAAACGCTAAACGTGCCGTCTATATTAGTAAGGATTAAAATTACCATACTCCTATTTCATACCTGAGTTATTATTGCTCTATAATTGGTTCTACGAGTATTTCATGGTACTTTCGACCAATCCATGTCACGTCGGCCGACGCTGTCGGGCCTCGTTTTGCCTGTCCGCAAAGAACCGCAATGCAAGGGAATGCGACAAGGTGCGCCGGATATCAGAGCAATGCAACACGACCGTTACGCTGATTTTCTATTTATGTATATGAGCGCCTAGGTAGGATAAGAAAAAGACTTGTAAAAACTCATTTGGGGATGTTGGTCAATGTGAATGTGAACGATGCCGATGCTAAGTGCTAGCGACATTTCTTGTTATGTAGGTACACCTGATTGCATTCATAGTTTTTATGTGATACTGGTTATTTTTTGCTTGCACTTTTACAACGCTTGTTTTGGTTCGATATAAATGTTGTCGGTCAATTTTAAAATATGCGATATGGATATAAATTATAGTGTAGGTACTTGATTAATGTTTATAATTATTTAAATAATGAATTCATCTTAAAAATTAAATGATCCTATTCATTGGTAAGCGCGTCAGTTGAAAAAGTCTGGACCGAATCGTGTATATTTGAGGTTTTAGAAGAAGAAATCTTGAATTACTAAAAAAATCGTTTTTATATGGATTTTTATGGGCCAAAGTCTGCAAGTTTAGCTAGTACTTTACATTAATTTTACAAGACTAAAATCGGGATCGTTTTCACACAATAAGCTCTTATATAGTAATATTGGTTGGCCACCACGAGTCAACCATCGACCAGACCAACCGATACCTAATCACCATGGATTCGCTGACTATTCAGGGCTGACAACAACTTTTGACATAATTTGCAGCGATACTTTGAAGTGTTTTGATATGCCATTGCGATGTGACCGTGAGACAGAAACACACGATAAGTTTTTTTTCGCAACAGGGGGCCCTACTCTAACTCACTGAAACGAAACTTCAGAAAGATTGAGAATAGACTATAACTTTTTTTTGTGGTGCGGTAGGGTGCAATCTGATGCTCTGTATATAGAGGGATATGCTTATACTATCCATAATATATAACAGTAGTTTGCACCTTGCTGCTCTAAAACCACCAACCAAGGAAACTTACGAAACTAATCGAGTCTTCGTTTTCGTTGAATTAGAGGGGGGCCTACCGGCTTCCTAGGGGCCTAACCCTGGACTATGATAGATTTTATACATCTGTTGGTAAACTTGGCTCTTAGAATTCAAACAGGACGTATTGATGACATCGTACTACATAAACGCTCACCTACAAATTTAACGATAATTTTATAATGAAGTATAAATAAACGATGTTTTAGTTTTTCATATGACAACCCTGTAATTGTGGCGTGGGCGCTCGTTCATTCGGCGTGCGCCGCATGTTGCAATGTTTGCGACACTGTCTCAATAAAGTCTCTATGGTCAGCGGCTGTACCATTGTGTTTGCTTCACAATATCCGCCCCCTTCTGTAAATACGACATTAGCAAAGTTTCAGTAGACATCACTTTTCATTCATATAATCTGAATAACATCTTAAGATACACTAGGTTGCAAATGGCGATTTCTTTTACAATACTTTTGGGAACACAGACTTATTTAGGACTTTTATTTTATACAAGTAAATGTCTTACTTTGGGACTGACTGTATGTCTGTTCTTTTGAAAGGGTTATAGTTGAAATATTTTGCTAGCATCCAACCCTTTAGAAGTTCCATGTCACTCCCAAAAATCTGGACATGGTAGCTCGAGCTCGATGCTTTTCTTTAAGAAATGATGACAGAGGTTAGAAATTCAAAATGATTTCAAAGTTTTAGAATGGATATTGATTGCCATTTAAGTATTGTTGTTTTGTACTGTCAAACTAAAATTGGCTAGCAAGTATTCTACAAGTCTCTAAACATCCGATTCGGCGTAATTACAAAGTGTGACTCGACATGTAGTATGCGCTTGCGCACGACGGCCGCGACCCTTGCGTTCACTCACGCGCAGCCGACACGCCGACCTCTTATCTGTTATCAGGCAATCTTGTTCGACAGCTCGCTATTTCGGAATGCTTGGACACTGACTTAGCCCTTTGCATTGATGCAAATAAATACTGTACAAGTATGTGCATAGAAATATGAACAATTTTAAAAGTATTTACATAGACTAGAACTTTATCAACAATAACTTAGGTAAATAATAAACTTTCAGAGGGATGTTAAGCTTTGAGTTGGTATTATAATAAAGATCTCATAATGTCAATGTAAGAACTTAGGCCGAATAGTAATTCATTACAGTACGTATTTTCGCACTTGGATTTAAAAAAAACTTAACATATTTCATTCTGAAGGCAAGCCTTCACACTGCACACAAATCACTTGGCGGCCATGTTTGGGTTGCATGGTCCGCCATTATAAATTTAAATACGACGGTCATTATCGATTACTCGTATTAGAGCCGCGATTTGATTATACCTTATTACGAGTATTAAGTCACATTTCATAGGAGGCGAGAAGACTGCGAGGCGTTCGAAAGAGATACCGTGCCCCCGGAATACAAAGGGTTGAGGAAGGAAAATGGATGGGTTTTAGTCAGTAAAAGTCTGACACTCACTTCCACCCCACCCACGGCGGGAAGTGTCATTTGATGATTTCCCATCTGAAAAAAAAAGAGGGCGATAAGAGCCTATTTCTATTAACCGGTTAGGAATGCTGACCCCAGGACTATACTGATAAATTCCACTTCCAGAAACTCAATAACCTGATTTCTGTTCAATGTTATATTAGCCGTAATGTTGTTCTCCATTTCTATTTACAGAAAATTTGGCGCCTTCGGAGTTGAAGAAACTTAGAAATAAACAGAGGAAAGCGAAGCGCAAAGCTGAACAGGAAAGCGCATTACAGGCCCAGGTACAGGTAGGTTCTTTGTAAAGAATTATCACCACAAATCCGATTGTGGATCGCAGTATGTCAAAAGTATTATGTTAGGTACTAGTCAGTTCTCAAGATTCCGTAATCAACCAGTAGTATAGTTTCGCCATGTCCGTCTGTCTGTCAGCAAAATAGCGCATACATAGGCTCTTATTACTATAACGCTTATTTAATTAATGTGTTCTAAAGACTGGGTGATATTTATGGTCTAAGATCCGACCCTACATCGACATTCATCGGGTTGATAATAGAATCAAACATATTTTATAATAAATTTCGTATTATAGAAAATATATTAAAAGTGGGTTGACAACAAAAATCCTGGACAGAATATTTTTAATAATTTTTTAAAAAACTGTTTTTTATAAAATTTTGCAACATGAAGACAATAATAAAATTTTATACTGGACTTAAAGTATAAAACATATAGAATGTGCAGACGTAGGGTTGACTATTATTTACCTGGACGAACTACTGGGTTGACAGGTATAAAAGGTATGTAAATTCTAGTTACTTTCACTGATTTGACAATAGAAAAAAAATTATATCAGCATAAGCGCTGTTTTATTCCGAACACGATGATATAGGGTTGACTGCAAAAAATTCGGTCCTAATAGGGGTATACAAGTTTTAAAGATTTAAATTTCAACGCGTGTGGAAATTAGTGACAGAGAGATCCGAGGTAAGTATACCGTGTGATAATAAAGGACCGAACATTGCAGTCGTGTCTGATGGGATCGTGAATATAAGAAAGTGCACATGCTCGGTATATAAACTATATGGAGAGTAGAGGTACCCCTGCTACCCTCCATATTGTAAACAGTACGCGTTATTTTGGAGTAGCTAATGACTTATGATATTATATTTTATCGAAAATACGTGTTATTCTGTATCGTTGTGATAAAAAATGGCTAAAAAGTGTTTTTTATGTGACTTGGACGATTCTTTAAGAGATTTTACAGATGAAGCTTTTAAAAATTGTTCGTTAAAGCTAGCTTTTCGTAAAAAAAAAACTTTAAATATCGAGGGGTGAAAGGTATAACATTTTGGGCGATATTGACTTATATACATATTTAGAATCAGCGATTTTTCGCACGATCCTGAGCATTTTTTTTGGCGCTAAAGACAATGCAATTTTCGGCCATAATTCTCAAGGTATGATCCGACATCAAATTTGGCAATTTTATTTAGTTCTTCACTTAAGCTGTACTCATTAATAGTGAATCAGAGCTTAAGCCTTTATTCTCTTCCTAAAATTACAAGTAAATGGCAGATAAACCGTGTTCGATGTAGCTAACTATTAATGTTAAGTCGCTTCATACATGTTGCTTTCTTCGTCTAACACTATGCAGTGTCGCTTCAACCATTTGACCGTCAGCAACATTCATTCATTATTTTTTGGCATAAAAAACTATGTTTTATGTTTTTTTTTCAAAGACGAGACTCTAAGCAACTCATTTAGTATAATAAGCGTGTCCTAAGCCACCTAGTGTGAGTATTTATCAAAACCTAATTGGTGGTTAAAACAAAATAGCCCTTCCCATTATCATTGAGTTAAGTCATTTAAATCACTTTGCTTTTTACTGAATAACACTGAAAAGTCACTTTAACCATTTTGCCGTCAACTGATAGACACTGTTGGCAGTTTAATCTTTTTTCCTTACTCTAGAAATAAGACAGTATAGATCATTTTGTATAAAGCGACCATTCTTTTCGATATTATAGCAGTTTTTTTTATGACAAGTATACCAAAACATCAGTGGATTGTTTGCAATAAAGATTCCCGATCCTCATTAAAGTAGGAGTAGTAGTTCTTTATAACGATTGTTTTTCGAAATTTTAGATCTTTAAATGGCTCTCCTGTAAAGTTTATAAAATGTCGCTTAAAGCCTTTTTTTACCTTTCACCTCTCGAATTATCATGAAGTTGAACTAACTAAAGCAGCACTCAATTTCGTTGGTTACAATACCAACAAAAAAATAACTGCTTTACGAAGTAAATAGCATGAAGACTATATTTTTTTCTTTACAGAGTATTCAGTTAGTACATAATATATGATTCCTCCAATTATTATCTAATAGAATTCGAAATATATCACAATTTTAACGTTCGTTGAATTCGTTTTTATCAAACAAATAATTTGAAAAATATTTTTTCTGAAGGACCTCGGCCTGTTTTTTTTTTGTTTTTCAATTTCTACCTTTTCACATTTTTATTATTTTTTTCAAATTTTCCCAAGAAAATAAGACAAAAAAATATTTTCAGTTGCTCCGAAATAACGCATACTGAATTCAAATGTCAGTTGCTCCAAAATAACGCGTACTGTTTACAATATGGAGGGTAGCAGGGGTACCTCTACTCTCCATATAGTTTATATACCGAGCATGTGCACTTTCTTATATTCACGATCCCATCAGACACGACTGCAATGTTCGGTCCTTTATTATCACACGGTATACTTACCTCGGATCTCTCTGTCACTAATTTCCACACGCGTTGAAATTTAAATCTTTAAAACTTGTATACCCCTATTAGGACCGAATTTTTTGCAGTCAACCCTATATCATCGTGTTCGGAATAAAACAGCGCTTATGCTGATATACTTTTTTTTCTATTATCAAATCAGTGAAAGTAACTAGAATTTACATACCTTTTATACCTGTCAACCCAGTAGTTCGTCCAGGTAAATAATAGTCAACCCTACGTCTGCACATTCTATATGTTTTATACTTTAAGTCCAGTATAAAATTTTATTATTGTCTTCATGTTGCAAAATTTTATAAAAAACAGTTTTTTAAAAAATAATTAAAAATATTCTGTCCAGGATTTTTGTTGTCAACCCACTTTTAATATATTTTCTATAATACGAAATTTATTATAAAATATGTTTGTTTCTATTATCAACCCGATGAATGTCGATGTAGGGTCGGATCTTCTACTATTAAACTAATGTAGCTCCGGGCCTCGGAGACCACGTAAAATCCGTCAGTCCCGCCTGCCTCTGGTCTTCACACGATCGTATCAAATTGCTTTTTTTTTTTGGGGATGAATAAGCTACTATTTTAGATGACGAGTTAAAAGAACGTTTAGCCATATATTACAAAGTAGGAAGTTGTTTATAACATTTAATATAAAAAAAGTATGTCTTTATTTATATTTTTGTCTTTTTTATGTACAGGTGAAGCGTGAGCAGCATCACAAGGCGCGACAGCAGCAGGAGCAAGGCGACCCCGAGGCGCCGCAGTTAGACGAACTAGTACCTGATAAACTAGCGAGGGTAAGTACCGGCTGATGAGTGGAGGACATATCACAAGAAAGGAAAAGGAATATGGATGTACTGGATCACATTGTATAAAAGATGACGTGGCAAGAAAGGACGTAAATGATTTGGTGACGGCCGATACAGGTGTATAGAATACATATTTTCCATTGGGAAAGAAAGGAGAAAGAAAGAAGAAAAGAAAGAAAGGGATTGGTTAAGAATAAGGGCCATTTCTGTGATTGTTAATTGTAAAATTTTCTACTTTTAGGTCCTTTTAAAAACGGAATATAATAAGACATCTAAGATTATCGAAAATAGTCAAATTCAATTCTAACATTACACACACAACCTATATCAATTTATGCGTCCACATCCTTAAATCACTTCCTAGGGAAGTAAATGTCAAATAAGTAGCCATGGATCGATTTGAATGTCACAATTAATTACAAAGTAACAGTACCAAAGCTAAAAATACATTTACTACCTGTTTCATATTACGGTGACAATGACATGTATGTCAGTATTGTTAGAGTGACTTGTTATCAAAATCGTGACCGGCAAAGGCAGGCCTTTAGCAAGTTTATTGAGATATTGATTACAAATTAAAAGGATTCAATTTAATAGCGCATTGTTTGTAGTAGTATTAATTCTGAAACCTGGATGAAACTAGCACACAGAGTGCTAAACATAGACAGTCTAAGTGCATAGTACTCCCACATTTTACTTGTATATCTTAAACCTTAACATAGGGGTAATCTCATGCTTCGGGAAGTTCGAAAGAGTTACCGCACCCCCAGAATGCAAAGGGCCGAGGAAGGAACATTGATGGGTTCGAGTCGGCAAGAGTCTGACACTCCCTCCCGCCCCACCCACGGCGGGGGAGTCATTTGATGATTTGCCATCCAAAAATAGGGGTTATCCCATTGGCAGTAACACGGTGTAAATCTAGAATTTAACCAGCAGATATTAAAGCTCCTAATATGCTCGTCTCGGAGTCCCGAGAGCCCAAATTCAGACCACATAGGCGGCCAAAACAGATCAGTGACTAACAATTACGTATAGTTGACAAGTCACGCGATATGGTAAACGTGACCAGCTCGTTACGCGTTCATGTGAAATAAACGATGCAATTCATTCAGTTAGTGGTTGGAGTGGCCTTTATGAGCCGTGACCAAATTGGGCTCGAGTAATCGGACAGCTTTTTTGGCCATTCTTCAATTTACCCGGCTCCCGGATATTATTATTATTTACTCAAATAATGAAGCTTT
Organism: Pyrrhia umbra; assembly: GCA_963891755.1. Lineage (NCBI taxonomy): Eukaryota > Metazoa > Arthropoda > Insecta > Lepidoptera > Noctuidae > Pyrrhia > Pyrrhia umbra. The sequence continues at coordinate 4,764,858 of OY982935.1, forward strand.
TATGTGTTCCATTTAGTTCACATCTGTGTTATAAGCATAGTATTCACTTTGAAAGCATCCTTGACAAATATCGATTTAAAATTAATTTATTTTGTTCAAGTAATTGAAGCACTATCAAAATCAAAAAGGCACTTATTCGAGGAGACAAAAAGCGGTAACTACGTCAAGTAAATTTTGAGAAAATAGCCTTTTTGTAAATTGTATAGGAAGATATATAAAAACTGACTTGACAGATGCGAAGAAAAAGGCCGTATCTCAGTCTACGTATCTATATGTTAAACTGGGATACTAGCAGTATAGAATGTTGTGTACTCCATTTGTAAAAGAGTTCCATAACCGTCAGTTCTCCCCCCCTCATTCTTGTTGTAGTACCTACCTTACCGCATAGATACCACAAAGCTTTACGTTGTCCGAAAGTTCATAGGCGACAACCCAGTAAGTCATATTCACCAATTCCTCCAGAATAAGTTAGCGGGCACAGAATAAAATAGTTTTAATAACTGTTTCAGGCGGAGGACCCTCTAGAGCAAGCTATCAAGTTCCTACAACCACTAAGAACACTCGCTGCAGATAGGATAGACACACATTTAATGGCCTTCGAAATATACTTTAGAAAAGGTAATGTTAGCTTTACTCTGTTATCTGAGGAGCTCGTGTCTAAGTTATTACCGCACGGTTCAACCGATCACAGGTGAAGCTGAGCTTGGCGCGGTCGTACCACCAATGCCAGCGAGAGTCCTCCGTGCCTCGGAGAGCACGTTAAGCTGTTGGTCCCGGTTGTCATTTGAAGATCTTTGACAGTCGTTACGGGTAGTCAGAAGCCATAAATTCTGACAACCAATCTTACCAACGGGTACCGTTTTACCCGGTAACTGGGTTGTGGAGGTCAGATAGGCAGTCACTCCATGTAAAACACTGGTACTCAGCTGCATCCGATTTAGACTGGAAGCCGACCTCATCATAGTTGGGAAAAGGCTAAGCAGATGATGATGATGACTCTGTTATCTGGTAAAGGTCGCGGTAAGTCGCTGGATGAAGGCAGCGCAGCAGCGGTCGTTGTGGACATCTTTGGGGGAAGGCCTGTGTCTATCAGTGGACGTCTTTTGGCTGAATCAATAGTATTCGTTTCATATTTTGATATATATATATATATTTATTAAATAAGTAATTAACCGTTTCCAGACAAACCCCTGCTGATGCTGCAGAGCATAAAGCGTGCGTTCCGGCTGGACAGCTCGCACCATCACCTCCACGACTGCCTGCTGCGGTTCCAGAGGTGGTTGGACGAGAACCTGGCCAGTCTCAACCCGTCCGTCGCCGCTGTCATCACCAAGGAGATCGAACCGGTCAGTCGCCATTATTAAACTGACTAAATTAACACAGTGCTTCAACACGACCCGGCGAAGTTATTATGGTTATTGTATTTGAAGGGCTCGTGGCTAAGTAACGGCCGTACGAATCGATAGATGAGCAAGGTTAAGCTGCGCTAGCCGCGGTCAGTCGATGGATGGGTGACCATTTTTTTAACAAAGCGACACCGTAGGTATAGTGTCTAAGACACCGCTGAATAACGGTGAAGGAAATCATCGTGAGTAAATCTGGACTATGGACTGGTCCGGAATCGCCAATCCGCTTGAGCAATGCTCATGCCTTCTCTGTGTGAGAAGAGCAAACACGCTTACTTTGCGGGACGGAGCGCGAGGGGCAGACGCGGTCGTGTTTTGTTGAAAATTGTTTCGCTTCGTTGTTATTTTATTTCCCATTTTGTAACAACCTTAGCGTATCTACTTACGCCGGCGGCGGTATCAAAGGCGTTGCGCTACTGTAGGGACACATCGTAATACTGTGATAGTGATGATGATGAAATAAACGATTTTATTCCAGATGGTTCGCGGTCGGAGTGCGGTGCAGATGGCAGAGGAGTTCATTAGCTCGGCCGCGGACAAGACGCAGGCCAACGCCTTGTGGGGTGCTCGCGCGCTGCGTCGTCTGCTGCCCGACAGAACTGCGCAGGCGCTGGCGCTGGCCACTGCCCTGCACTACCCCGACCTATCCATACAGGTACTACTAAAAAAATGTTTGTCTGTAAAGTCGGTTTATGGACGATAATTTTACGTAATGATCAGTGATCGGAGTAGGTAGATTGATTTTGGGTCAATGAACTGGCACGTATATATATTAATATGGATATGCCTCCGGGATTTTGAGATTTGAGAAAAGAAGTTTGAGAGAAATTTGAGAAAAAAAGCTTATCCATGCTATGATTTCTATGACTATTATATACTATGCAAGTACGTAAAATCAATCTACCTACTTCGATCACTGGTAATGACGAACGCTTAGGCCGATCTTCGGATCTCGGCTCATGCGAATCCTGACAATGAGTCATGTTTTTTCGTGCGTGCAGCCGGCGTTCATCGATTTATAAGACGTTATCACGTCAAAAATATGCGAGTATGGATCAGCTGTACGCTAGCTAATCGTAGTGGTGATAACCGAAAAATCCAGGTACCATCGCCAGTACGTAATTTGGCAGGTTTTGACGTAGTGGAAGCAAGTTGGCGCATGTACATGTAGTGCAATAAAAAATTTACACTTTGATTGCATGTCGCTATTGCCATAATTTATTTTTGAAAATCTATACTAATGTTATAAAGCTGAAGAGTTTGTTTGTTTGAACGCGCTAATCTAAGGAACCGCTGGTCCGATTTGAAAAAATCTTTCAGTGTTGGATAGTACATTTATCGAGGAAGGCTTTAGGGCAGAAGCTAGTTAGGTATATTGAGACGTTATTTAATATATATGTCTATTTTCAAGTTACACGCCAGCTACTGTATAATATTTGCAAACCATTTTAAATTTACTTACATCCAGTTGCATGTGAATGACAACATTCACATACGTGAAACGGAAGATCTGTCAAAATTAATGATAAAATGATTTTCCATTTCTTGTTTTATGAAATACTACGTTTACTTAATTATTTTAACATGTTTTATTAAAATATAAAAAAAAAACTTTTAGCTATGCAAATCCTTATTAATATTATAAATGCGAAAGTAACTCTGTCTGTCTGGAACGCTTTCACGCCAAAACTACTGGACCGATATAAATGAAATTTGGTACAGAGATAGAATAGACCCTGAGGAACAACATAGGCTACTTTTTACCCGTGTGCGCTAAGTAGTTCCCTCGGGATGCGGGTGAAACCGCGGCAAACAGCTAGTATTGTATAAAATATTAAATAATAGTATGAAGTATTAAACTACGTGAAGTTTTGTGTAACCGGCCCAGTATACTTACTGAATAATTGTTTTTCTTTTTAGGGTTGCGTCGATGTTTTAGACAGCCTGCGAGAAGGCGACTTCGGTCCGTGCGAGAAGGAGATAGAGCAATATATCGAGGCGTGTCGCACCAAGTTCCCGTACGCCATCGCATTCAAGCCGGCGTCGGCGCTCACCGACCTGCCCGACAACCACGTGGCCGCGGAGGAGGCCCCCTTACAGCCTAAAGAGATCGCCGTCAATAACTGAACACAACACACACCACTCCTTTCTCGAAAACGGTCTAAAACTATATATCATCCGTACACCTATTCGATAGTTTCAAATTTGAAACTGACATTATATCGAATAGAACTACTTTTTATAGACCAAAGTCCTAGCTGACAGCTTTGCTGTTCCGCTGTAAATGAATAATAAAAATTAGCTCTCGTGACGTGAATTTGATGATAGGATTTTAATTGGATATATAATTTTATGCAATCGAATATTTTAGTAAGGCCCAGTGTTTATTAGGCGACAAATATCCCGCAACATCTATCGTGCAATGTGTCGAGCGACGTCGCGCGACTACCACATGTATTATATTTGTACTAGGCACAAGTCACGTGGAATCACTCGGAGTATTGCTCGAAAGTTATCGCGAGATTTTTAACCTAGTGAATTGGCTTTAAACTAATTGACAGCACGAGAAAATGGGATGTTTCTTTGTTTAGACGCGGCCTCGTGAGGTCGATCTTATAATTTAGAATTTAAGTCCACAAACTTAGAAACGTTTATTAAATTCTAGGTATTGAGGGTGCGGAGATTGTAAGCAATAATAGTATAACTGGATGTTTAGTAAGATTCACTCGAGATCAATTCATCCACAGCGGAATGATAAAGATGACAGACTTAACCATTTAGCTGAATATTCGTTAAAGATATTACGAATAGTATTGAGACCATTTTGACTGACGAATGTCTTTGATTTGAAACTTTTAATCTCTATGTACTTTTAAAATACTTTGTAAGTACTTCTGATTACCAAAATTTATAATGTTAATATACAAGTATGTCGGTATGAACTTCCGTATCGAACAGTTTCAATTCTTTCTATGGAGAATTTTAATAAAATCAATTTTGTATTTCATTATTAACCTTCCAATGTATTCAGTAGCATTAAAACTTGGTTTAGTTATAGGTCTAGACTTGTTTTTTATAATTAAAAGTTTGTTATAATTACAATTTTGATTTTATTCAAATTCCTAGAATGATTGGTTGATTGGTTAGGCGCAATCAAAGCATGCAACAATAGTCATAGTTTAGCAGGAATATTTGATAAAAGAGATGTGTAGGTATTTATCTTATAGTGTGTTTTCGCATCGGTCATTAATGTCACAAAGAATTAGCTCGGATTTGGTTTGGTTTTATTGTTTTTCGCTTTATAAACCCGTGTTGCATTTGAATGGTTATTTAAAGAAATAGTAGGTCAAATCGTTATTGTGGCGAACGATTAATTGGCAAATTAGCATAATGACATCTTGGTCTTAATGACTCCATATCTATATGAAAAATTGTATTGCGCCACTTTATCCCAGTAAAACACAAAGGAAGTGGTGAAATGCAGGCGTTTTGGCCTGTAAATTTGACGATTAAAAAGTTCTGACTTTCAGCCTTGTTGGTTTTTTTTTGTACGAATCTATAGACATCATTATGGCTCCAAATTTCAATAACTAATTTCTATTTATGTATGTGGTTTTCATAGTTAATGTATTTTTTTTATATAAGCGTGCATAATATAATACTAAACTTAAAACTAGTTACTGTAATGGAATATTGAAAATATATAGCAGGGACATATCAAAGAAATATAAGCAAGAGAATATTAAGGTTCAGCGAGCTAGGGCCAGTTAATTGAAATAAATTCTATCAAGATTTATTTGCCTAGTAAACTGATACTTAAAAAAAATACATATTTACGATTGTAAGCTTGTTTTCGTCTAAGGATTTGCCAATAAATCGTTCGTCTTGTGTTCATTAATTATAGTCATACACGTAAATATAAAATTACACAAACCACATATTATTTTAACGTGTGTTTAATTTACAATTCATTTAAAGAACTTAATGAGTAATCGGCAACGGCACGCTGGCCGTATTATGGCTAGTTTTAGCGGTCCAGTTTCCAGCGCGAAATATGGACATTGTTATCTGTTCTGTAAAGCTGCATCTCTTTCTCGCAGCCGAATCTCGACAACTATAAATTTGACGTAAAATGGCCCCGGGGCCCAATTTACTAATTTAACACGCGTCCCGTTTTATTTTAATTACGTATCAGTTTGTAGGAAATAGATAAAGCGGCGATGGAGCATACTTAATTACTTTTTCACTTGATAAATTGTAAAAAAAATGTTACCGATGGTTTTTTTTTCAATGGCAGTTCTTTGCATTAAAAGGTAGGGTAATTTGATTTATTATGACTGGTGAGTCTCGATTTACAATGAAGTGTAAAAATATGTTCCTTTATATTTTTAGTTTGTAAGAAATTATTTCTTACTTTTTTTTCATAACTTTTAACAAACCGCTTTACTCTATCTTCGAACCTCTGAGGAAGTGTTGGCATTTGAGGGGAATAATGTATTTTATCTACAACTATCAAGCATTTGATTTTTAATACATTAACGACGATATTGCTATTCGTTAATAGTTCGTTTTGTATCATACCATAGAATATGAAGTTGAAATGTCTGTCCAAGTGTTGCTTCATGTAGTGTCTTATGCCGAATTGATGTGAACATTTATGTCTAGTCCTGTGATCCTGTAACGGCCATTATTAATTGCACTCACAGCAAGTTTGTTGTCAGACTTTTAAATTAGTGTATGTTTTTCAATTATTATATTTTATAAATACTGAAAAATTTAACATTCGAGCTAAAATATAAAGTAGCAATCTGTGGCCTCAAGTGTTCAACAATATTCACGTAACAGAATAATTAGGATTTAACATTGCAGATAACGACTGGTTTTAATGTGTAAAAATATATTTTGTGCGGCCAACTGAGCAAGTCGCGCGGTTCGCCCTTCGAACTGAGGGTACGCTTGTAAATAATTCTTACTTTAAGTTTGTACTGTACAATATCGTTAGTTCTGAAGTCTGAAATGACTTGAAAATTTGTTGACTGCATGCGGCGCTAACGTTTAATATGTAAAAGTGCGAACGGTGAACATGGACTCAAATGTAAACACTGGTTGGAATTCATTTAATTTCTTTTTTGTAGATATTTGTAAAGTTTGGACAATAATTATATAACTGAATACTCCAAATTGTAACAATTAAAGCACTTTTGTTGTGTTGTAAAACACTACAGCTGTTAACTTCAGACTACATCCACTGAGTTGAATAAACACATGTTCCTTGATATTATTTTTATATATTTAAGGATTGGATTTCTTTCTCGAACACAAGCTGGCCTAGTTGTTCACCTACACGAGATGAAGACAAGATAACAAATATTTTGACTATATAGTTACGCTCATCATAAACAAAGTATATTTTATTCAGTGGGAATAGTCAATTATGTTTATGTTACACAAAATATGTTCAATTAAGTTACTAATAAATCACCATGTTGATTTTATTGTATTCAAGTTGTGTGATCGGAGTATCTGTACCCGTGTCATCTTGTACATAAAGTAATAAAATTTTATTTTACAAATTTATTTATATTTCTGTTTCATTTACAAAACTCGTCAATGTTAATGTACATAAAATATCACATGCTGTATAGCAATTCTCATAATAAATCTTATTAACAACAAATTTCATTATGCATTTGATGGGCTTGCCTCATCCCAGTTGACTCCAAAAGTGATCTCTATTCTACTACGCGTTGGTATGTACTGTCTGAAAAAGAAAAAACAAAACACATTAAAACAAAAACGAAGAATATATTGAATATTCTATAATTTCGAGAAATGGAACCAGTGTGAGACTTCATTTTTAAAACATTTACAAGGAAAATCGAAAGAGAAAAAACTTTTTCTAAAATTTGTTTTGAAATACATACTTGTATTTAACACCAGCTGCATCCAACATTCTCTTAGAAGCTTTATATTTGTTCTTGTGTGCTTTTTCATCAGATACATAATAAATTTTGCTTATTCCTGATTGGATGATCACCTTGGCACACTCATTGCATGGAAACAGGTTAACGTATATGTGGCAGTCCTTCACATCACTCGAATTCTTGTTCACAATAGCATTGACTTCAGCATGGCACACTGTTGTATTGGCAGGAAATAAATCTATATTAATAAAAAAACAAAACTGCCCCACACTAGGAATTTCTCCTATATTGTGGGTGCTTCTACTAACATACACATAGGTACATTACCCATTACAGATTTTCTAATTGATAATTGAGCAAAAAAACTGTTACTCGTTTATGGTTTTTACTGGGAGTGGTTTCATAATAATAAGTTTAGTCATTATTTTGGGTATTGTCAAAGGACATAGATAACAATTATTTCTGATAAATGCATTATTGCTGTGTTATCAGAGTTGTTGTACTAATGCATTTTTAATAAACTGATAAAGACGAGTATCATAATGCATTTATAAGTGTTTTGAGTGTTGCTCAAGCAAGAAAATAGATTATTTTATTAGTATAGAAGAAGATAAGAATATTTTCTACCACTTGCACTCTGTTCATATATAAGCATATTGTTCCCAGATTTTATAGTGTTGTTTGTTACTATTGCTATGTCATAAAAATAGGCAAAAAAGCATGAGATCATTACCATAGAAACATTTGCTATCTAAAGGTGAATCGACTTGATCTTTCCTTGCCCATGGAAATTCATCGTCACTACATCCATTCGGCATTCCATTATATCTGAAATACCATTAAAAGCATATTTAGGTTAATAAATCTTTTTGGTCAATAAAATTATTAAGAAAAAATAAATAAGTATGTATGCAAGTTATCTTTGATGGAATCCAAATACCTTTTAGCGAAAAAGTTAAGAACTTGGGGATATATATGGATAGCAGAATGTCCTGGGAACCACAGATGCAGGAAACCAGTCGACGGTTATTTGCATCTGCAGGATCCATAAGACGACTGCGAAACTTTTTACCTACTGCTACCAAAATTGCGCTTGCACAATCTCTTCTACTTCCCATCCTAGACTATGCCGATGCCAGCTATCTTGATCTCACCGAGGACCAATTCAATAAACTTGAGCGACTTCAGAATGTTTGTATACGATTCATATTTGGTTTGCGCAAATATGATCATGTGTCAGAATTTCGTGCTAAGCTCAAGTGGCTTCCAATACGACTTCGTCGGAATGCTCATATTCTTTCCTTGCTTTACTGTATTCTTTTCCACCCTATGACCCCTTCTTATCTCAAAGAACGTTTTGAGTTTGTCTGTGATACACATACGCGATCTCTAAGGTCATCAGAAAACTTAAAATTGAAGATGCCTATGCACTCCACGACATTTTATGACAAATCTTTTGTTGTCCAAGCTACTCGTCTGTGGAATGCACTGCCACTGACTGTCAGACGCGCCCAATCTTTAGATATTTTTAAGAAAATGGTGAAGGATTACTACTTGGAACATTAGTTACTACTTTCTCATATTTTTAAATTCTATATATTTATACATATATTTTTCTTTGTGTGTACTTATATTATATATCATTATCATATTCTAATGTACGCCATTAATTACCCGTTATCTATTCTTTTTCACTTTGACTCCATCCAAAGGTTGTCTGTAAGAAATTGCTTTTAGCGATAAGACCGCCTATTGTACTGTTGCATATTTGTTTGTGATTTCCTATTTTATTTGTCCTGTTGGTGTACATACAATAAAGAATATTCTATTCTATTCTATTCTAAGTATGACATTCTGAAATTTGATATAACTCTACCCCATTCTACCCCAGAAGGTGGAATGGGGCTTAAAGGAAAGAATTGTGATTGGTGGATGTTCACATACAGTAAGCGGCAATAATGGCAAGGATATGTAGATTATTACCAGAGAAAGGATTTTTAGAATTGGATTATAAGTTTTGGAGAGCACCTGTATACAAATTCATAAACAAAATTTTACATCTGTCTGTCCATACAAATATAAAAATGGACTATACTAACCCTATACCAACAATTTTGTTGTCCTTATTTACAATGCAAGCCCCCACTTGATAGTTTGGATCTTTGCTCCGCTGTGCTGCCAAGAACGCAGTAGCCATAAAATAATCCTGCCATGTCAAATAATCTTGACGTTTTCTTATTTGCGTCACACTGGAATGAAAATAACCACAATTATTTACATAGTTTTATAACCTACATAAAGGTTCTGCTAATTGGAAAATAACTATTATTAGTATATATGTGTAATGGCCTCCATTAAATAACCGGTTTATCCCAGTTTTTGTTAGTTCTTCAACGAATATGGCTAGCCCGTTGCCACTTGAACTTGCCTGCAGAAGTGCTGAAGGCAGAAGCTTCCTCTGCACACTACTTCAATGAATTAAAGGACATCAGCCAAGAACTAGGGCTGCCATCACCAAAATCGCCGACCACGGACTGAATGAATGAGATTTTTTTTAGACATTTTTTAAAGATTAGTTTTGATTTATTGTTCATCTTCGTTAATGGCTGGGTGACCCCCGGACAGTTTTTGAAAACCCCATCAGAATGTCCTCTAAACTAGGACAAATCCGGGGAAACCCGGACGGTGGGCAGCCCTAGCCCAGACGAGATTGTGTCGCTCCTGGGGGAGCCTAAAAATGGTGTTCATAGTGCTAAAATATATTTTTGTATTTTCCCCTCAACCACCTGGAGCGGTCGCTCCACTTGCTCTAACCTAGAAACCACGCTAACCACAAGTGAAAACAAAAGTTTAAAAAAATTTTTGGTCGGTGGGTCATCTTAGGGGCGGAAAAAACAGGCTTCTTATAGACAATAATTAATAATAATGAATATTAATAAACTTACTCGTTTAACGACATGTTCGCGGCTTTTTCTGTTATGTCCATTTTTTATGTGTTTTATTACTACAGTATACTGTTTTTTATCAGTTTAAAACTGGTTTAAAGCATTACTACCTGTATTATTATCATCAATGTGTAAATCACAGAGGGGACTATATCTCAATGTAAATAGAAAACAAATGAGTGTACTTAACTCAGGGAATAACTACATCACTATATTTTGGTCTTTTGGTTTAATTTGGTTATCAGTTTTGACATTGACATTTTGACAATGACAGTAGTTACTGTCAATTTGACATTGAATGAATGAATAAGTTGAATGATTACACGTTCCGAATTTACCCTGTAATAAACTCGTATATGTACAATCGTCAAATTTGAATCATGACCCACTTTGACGATAAATCGTTTGAAACCGTCAAAATAACAAAGATTTCCATCCTTTACAGTGCATGCCGCACTTAGGACGTTTTAACTATTAAGCAAGCTATGTCAATAGGGGTTGGAGATCTATGCAATTTTAACCTTTGTTATCACTACAATAGATAATGGCCGCGATTCTCTTGACACCATCTAAATTAAATTTAGTATATAATTCTCTCTTTCCATCAACAAATATAAGAAAGGGATAGCAAACTTTTATCACCTGTCAAATTAGAAAAAAATAGTTTTCCATACAAATTTAAACATCACGACGTAACATCTCGACTAAATTAACAAACCTGTACGAACAAAATGTCATATGTCATTTAATTTGACAGCACTGAATTACTTGCTATCCTCTTCTTGTATTACGCAATAGAAAAAGAGCATGATATTTTAAAGTTAGTTTAGTCGTGTGTAAGTCAGAATAGGCACCAATATTTTCTATAAAGCATTATTAATCATATTTTGAATCCAAACTCTTTGGAACATTTTTTTTTCTTTTTCAAAACCATGTTCGAACGAATTATTTCGATTATAAAATGACAGCGTCAAAAAGTCACACAGAAATTGGTGTCAAATAATAATTTGAATAAAAGTAATTAGTCTATAAATTTATATCGTGTTAAAATGGAAACGTATGTTTACGCGAATGTCGACCTAATTGTATTTGAATGTATGTAAGAATATAACCTTATGGTGGGTCATAATTCAAATTTGTTGACTGTACCTCTAGTGAAAAAAATTCGAGTTAAGAAAAAATCTTTCCTTTCGAAGGCAAACGTCTCATCTTAACGACTGGAAGTGGCGCGAAAGGTTAGAGATGCAGTATGTTCAAGATGAGCCTGGGGACATTGGGCACGAGAAAGTAACGGCGTTCCGGAGTTGCTTAGGCCTTAGTGGAAAAATGGGGATTGTGAATAGACAAGAAAACATCCAAATAAGTATCTATACCGTAATTATTAAACCGCTTCAAGCGCTTTTGAAATTCTGATAGATATCCTTACCTATCGTTGGTTGAAAATTAAGTGTACCTATGTATATCCTAGCTCCTAATCCTAATCATATCAACCTTCACACAATCCATCCATCGTTTCTTCGGTCGTCCCTTTCCTCTATATCCAACCATCCATTCATGTCCAAAATCTTTCTCACTACATGATCCTCATTCCTCCTCATCACATGCCCATACCATGATAACCGATTTCCACATAGTTTTTCGGTTACCGGTGCCCCGGTCGTATCGCATCGATCTTATGCCATTTTGTTAATTTTTGTGGCAGAATTAGAGCAAAATATGTTAGGACTTGTTTACATTTTTCGGAAAATCGATTGTTACACACTATATATTGTTTCTCTGTCACGTAAAATATGAGAAATTCAATTATTTAATGACATTGAATTAAATTAGTACCCTACACGAGTCTAAAGTCACGTCTCATTTGGTTAAACTGCAGACTAATCCTATAAAAGTTGGGAAACTCGACGCATTTGTACCTAACCATGAAATTAAGTTGTGGCAATTAAGATAATAAAATCCTATCAAGTTAAATATATCACTTTAATCTTTAAAAATACGAACTAAATACATTAATTAAGGCATCAACACTGTTAGTGTTACCTTGAACTGAAATCGAGGATTGTAAGTGAACCACACAATATGCGGACAGAAAAAAATCATTTTTATTTGTAAAAATATTACTGTCTAGTGGTCTAAACACGACTGCTGTGGATTCGATGCCCCGGTCGGGCCAACATCGAGTTATTAAAAAAATCACCAAGTAGCCTGGACGCAAGAAGTTAGCGGCAATTAAAATGCACTGTAAATAAGAGTATAATTAAGAATATAGTGTTTTTATTGGAGAATTCCCTTTTTTTTCTAGATATTAAAATGTCTTCTTTGTATTCAAAAAACACATATGGCTTTTCTCATTAGTATTATGATCACAATCGCGACAGCTGTGCCAAAGTTCCTGGCTTCAATTTCTAGGTAGGGTAAAGTGGTCAAACGCTGAAATATAGTTCAGGAATTCCGAAAATCCTTTGAACGTATGGTCACAAGGGTGGTACTAAGTTACTACAAGCCTATGTATTGGGCATATAATGTAGCAGTCGATCGTATTTACTATTTAAGCGGGTAGTGCGTTATAATTTGCCACGTGGTGTGTAGTGCGTGATGAAACTGTTAGAACCACTTTCGATATATTAAATAAATTAAATTCGCTTAAATTGTCTGACTCAAAATTTGGATAACAGGTACCAATGTTAAGTGTTGTCCATTAAAATTCATAAGATTCGAAATTGGATTGGCATTGGCTCTTGTGGGCTGCATTAACCTTAAGAATCTTTAGTAATCCTGGAAAAATATGATACCCATGAATGTAATAGTTAATGAGTTCTTCAACATCATACAATCTGTGGGTTCTTTGTCACTGGTGCAGTGGTTACTCCGAGCCTTGACATTATCACAAGCGGTGTTTCAGTCGGGATGGCCAAATAACTATCAGCTAACCGGTAAATTGTTATTATTACTTGCTATAAATTATTGTAGACTAGGGAGTTTCAAAAAGTGCATAATTTTCAATAAGTTTTGTGTTTTGTAGAAGATCTAAAGACCGCTGTACCTACTAAAATGAAATTAAATTTCTATCGCACAAAACCGACGATGCCAATTTGTAATTTAACATATCTCAGTTAATTAGTTATAGCTACGAATCGTTACCGTTCGTTTAAATTGAACTATTTTTTTTAGAACGGGTGACTACATAAGTTTTACTAGCATCTTTACATATTTCACGAAATCGACGGTCCCTACGTACAAAAGGACATGTCGAAAATGGCAGTTCTTTTTTTATTGCACAATTGGCTTTAGATTGTTCACTTATTCATTGTAAATATAAAACTTGTTCTCATATACGATTTGTAAATGACGTTAAATACGTAATATTAAAAAATATATTTATACAGGTATATGCATATGCCCAATCTAAATTCAATTGGACAATTGTGCAATAAAAAATAAACTGCCATTTTCGACATGTCCTTATGTACGTAGGGACCGTCGAAATATTACCATTAGCTAATCAATTAGTCAATTAGCATCACATACTTCGTTACTGTCCTATTTATTGTGCATCTGATAGAGAAAGGCATTTGTCATCATTTTTTTTAACATTCGGTACAGATGGTGAGAGATTCGACTTCATAGTAGTTGGGAGTGGTTCAGCAGGAGCTGTAGTGGCGGCAAGGCTGTCAGAAATACCAGAGTTCAACGTTCTTCTTGTCGAAACCGGGGGAGACCCACCTCCCACCAGCGTTGTAAGTACCTACACATTTAACAAACCACTGAAATCTGAAACTAAACTGCGCCCAGCACCTTCTCTGTCTGAGAAGTGAGAAGAGGCCTGCGTCCAACAGTGGAACTTATAGACTGATTTATTTGTTTATTAAGGCACACCAACGAAGTTTTTACAAATAACTGGTTTCACATTTACATTAATCCTCCTGATGATGATGATGATGAAACCACTGAAATATTGAGAGGTTAGTATTTTAAATAAATTTACATTACTAAAAGCAAAACCTCTAGGCTCAACCTCAATAAAATTTGGCTGGTAGGTGTCATTAAGTTCTGGTGATATCGATGGTGCTGGCAGGTACAAATTCTAACTAATATCTTAACTAATTATTATAAATGCGAAAGTGAGTTTGTTTGTTTATGTTGACGGCCCCTAGTCTCCACGAGCGAGAGAATCACGGCTTATATTGTTGTACCACGTATTTCTACACGCCCTAGAGCTGCGACGACCCCTTACGCTTTCACGCTGAAACAGAGAACCGATTTGGATGAAACTTGATACGGATATAGAGGGGAACCTGGAGACGGTATAGCCTTACTTTTTTCCGGGAGCGTTAAGTTGTTTTCTCAAAGCTGTGGGGAACAGCTAGTATGTATGATTGATAAGTATCCGCCTAGGGTGTCACCTGCGTTTTCGGTTTTATGCACTAGGCGATAAGGACTAGGTGATTATTACTTCAGGGCAGTCATAAAAATTGTCATTTTTCAGATTCCTGGTCTATTCCCAACTCTACAAGGTACGGAGTATGACTGGAATTACAAAGGTCGGTTCGATGAAGGAATTGGCCAGGCGCATCCAGGTGGCTTTCTGCCATACTCTCGCGGAAAAGTACTCGGAGGCAGTTCTTCCATCAACTACCTGATATACTCCCGCGGCGTACCCGAGGATTACGAGGAGTGGAACCGAATAGCACCTGGGTGGGACTGGGAGACAGTGCTTTACTATTTTAAAAAGTTAGAAAACATGACAGATCCACAGATATTTCAGAATCCACAGAATGCCTATCTCCACTCAACAGATGGCCCAGTGAAAGTTTCTAGACCAGAAACAATGCCGTCAACTGTTGCCATAGATGATATAAGATTAGACTGTTACGAAGAAATGGGTATACAGCGGGTACTTGAAATTAATGGTCCTGAAATTATTGGCGCCGCTCGACCACACTTTACTTTCTATGATGGCAGAAGATCCAGCACAGCGGAGGCTTATTTAAGTCCAGCTAAAGATAGGCCTAATCTCAAAATAGCAAAATTTTCCACTGTTACTAAAATTTTAATCGACTCGCAATTACGTGCATTTGGTGTACAAGTCTCCACGGATAATAAGAAAACTATCAATGTTTATGCTGACAAAGAGGTTATCATATCAGCTGGTACAATAAATAGTCCTAAAATCCTTTTACAATCAGGAATAGGACCTGAAGCGGAATTATCTAAATTGGGTATAAAAACTTTGGTTGATCTTCCAGTTGGCAAAAATTTCCATGACCACCAAGCTATTCAGTTAATTTTTAAAGGTAAATTTGGATTAGAATCGGCAGCGCAAAACATATTAGCTGCTCCCCACCTAGATACTTTGCCTGTTCCAGTACAAAGCGGATTTTTCAGGGTCAACTCCACAGTTTCTGACTATCCGTCAGATTCGCAACCTCACTTTCAATTTTTCAACGTGTATGTAGGTGCTGCGGCTTCTCCTCTTGTGATGTTTGCTTGTAAATCAATCACTAATTTCGACGATAGTTTTTGCAATTCACTGGGAAAAGCCAATGCTTTTAGTGAAATAGATAATGTACTTCTCATCCTCTTGCATCCATTGTCAAGAGGTCAAGTGAGATTAAGGAGTGCAGATCCATTTGATGATCCTATAATTGATTTAGGGTTTTATAGGAATCCTTATGATTTAAACGTGGCTGCGGAAGGAGTGAAATATATGAATACTTTAATACATACAAAGTACTTTAGAAACGTTCAGGGTAGTCTTCCAAGACTTACTGTGACTGGATGCGAGGACTTGGAATGGGGCTCAGATCAGTACTGGAAATGTTATGCGAAGAACACTGTGGCGTCACTTCTCCACGCGGTGGGGACTTGCAGTATGGGTCCCGATGGCGTAGTGGATGAACGGCTGAGGGTCCATAGCATAAGTGGGCTAAGGGTGGTGGACGCGTCAGTGATCCCATTAATTCCCAGCGGCAATACTAATGCTCCAGTTATGATGATTGGCGAAAAAGCTGCCGATATGATAAAGGCTGATTACTTTACACGCAGTGAAGAATATGATAGCTATTTATTTACACGTTTTGGAAACATGTTGTAGATACACCGATTAAGGAACAGTTTCCGTTAAGTGCAGTATTGTACCTATTAAAAAAAATATAATTACTATTTATTACTTCAATTCTATGTTTTTATTGCCCTTACTGCCCAGTCCTCAGTATTTATGTCCCCTGCTGGTTTGACTTTAAGTACAAGATGGATTAGTAATTTTAGACACAATTAACTGTCCCTTTAGTACATAGATTTTAAAATTTTAACGAACGAACATCAATATCCAAACGATGAACGAAACCAAATGGACATCGATATTCTAGCGCGTAGAATTTCGTTGAATATTAGGAAGGGCAGAATATAATATGAACTGCGGTAACAACCGATTGTTCGCAATAAGTCATTGACTTACTAAAGTCTAAACGCTTGTAGGTCAGTAGCATAACTAGAATAACATAACGACTGTTGTTCCCAGAAAGGCTGAGCAGGGAAACCCTTGGACCAAGTATTGTCAGGTTTTCAAATCTCATTAAATTTGCATAGATTCCAATAGACATTCTTCATTGAAATCTCAATAAAACTTTTTCCAATCTGGGGTTCCATCCCAGGTACTTGTGGTCAGTAGTAAAAGCGATAGCGACCACTAGAACCACGGGACAGTCATACACACGCACATATGAAGCACCTGCAATAAGAAATTTTACTTATCAAAATATTTAAAAAAAACAGCCAGTTTGTGTAGGTAGGTAACAGTCTTGTCATGAATTGAAATCAAACCCACGACACTCAGCCACTAGGCTAAACAAATCGACATTAGATTTCCTTGAGTTATTTAAAGTAAGTACATATATTGAAGCGACCCAATAAATATGAGTGTTCGCACATCGTGTATTGCGCGTTCATACTAATTGCATTTTTTTTGCACTTTTACACCTTTTACTAGCACTTGAGGTTCCGTAGCATAACACTTAATTACCATTATAACACTTACACTATCTTAATATCACATTGTCTCGACTCTACAAAGACTACGGACCTCGGAGTTTGTAACGGCATTTCTTCTACCTTCTTTAATGCTTTATCCTAAATGATCAGGATCAACGCACAGCCTAAACCGCTGATCGTAGAGACCTGTCACTTGGTGGGTATGTTCTTTGTGACGTAGGCATCAGATAAGAAAGCATTTTCCGAAATTCTATCCCTAAGGAGGTGAAAAGGGGTGACAAAGTTTGTATGAAGATATTACATTTTAATTTGAATTCGTATAGCCAACGCGGGCGCAGCCACTGCACTGGCAGAAAGCTAGTTTTATCAATATAATAAAAAAAAAACAAAGTATGAATATAAATCTTAAAAAAATAGTTATTTTCAAATACTTTATTTTCCGTTTTTTTTTTTTTTTTAATTTATATTAGGTACGTAAATAGTCTACTAGCTACTGACCGCGGTTTCAGACTCATACGAAGAAAACTTCTATTCCATAAACCGTGTGAGTATAGGAAAAATAATATTGAAACGCATGAACGATAATGTCCCAGCCGTATTTTCTAAAAAGGCAAGGCAAAAACATGTCTAGTCCAGTATTTCTGACAATATTTCTAAGTTCAGTCTTATTCAAAATTAGTTTTTATGTCTATAATGTAAAGACACCGGCCTGTTACACTATATTAATATTATAAAGAGGAAAGATTTGTTTGTTTGTAGGGTTTTAACAAAGAATTACTAGACCGATTTCAAAAAATCTTTCACGTTTAGAAAGCTACATCTTTACGAAGTGTCATCCTTACTAATATTATAAATGCGAAAGTAACTCTGTCTGTCTGTCTGTTACGCTTTCACGCCAAAACTACTGGACCGATATAAATGAAATTCGGTACAGAGATAGAATAGACCCTGAGGAACAACATAGGCTACTTTTTACCCGGGTGCGCTAAGTAGTTCCCTCGGGATGCGGGTGAAGCCGCGGGAAACAGCTAGTAGGCTATATTTATTTCCAGAAATAATAAGGGATCCCTACTAAAACTTGCATAATGTAACCCAAGGTGTAAAAAATGTCCACGCGGGCGAAGCCGCGGGCTGAAAGCTAGTGTTTAGATATTTTCTTTAAATGTGAAATTATTGTGTAAGTTAACCTCTGTTTCACCCTAAAGTCCGCAAGTATGACGGGCCGCGGTTTCGAAGTCGTAAAATCACTCGTTTACATGACAAAGTCTCGCTGAGTGCTGTTAGGACATGATTATCTGAGCCCGGAGGCTGTACTACGGAGTTTCATCTCACTACAATATCACAAGTGTGAATATGACACAAGACTGTACTTTTGATTAAGCAACAATGAGATGTAGTGCATTGATTGGAAAAAGAAGATATAAATACGATCGAATATTCTTTTTTGTATTAGTTTGACAATATATATTTTATATATTATTTATTTTATTTCTCGAATAATTTATTTATAGTATTTTTTTTTGCCGTGACAGCTGCCGAGCAACGGCTAAACGTCCTTTTCGAGGCACGAAGGAGTCTCGCTATGTAAGTAGATAGTCAACCATCCTCGGAAAAACCGTGGCAAACGTAGCTTAACTTTAATCGATCGATCCGTGAAGCTGTTACTTAGCCACAAGCTCTATATTTCATAAAATACTTTTTAAAAACGTATCCGGTTTTGAAAATGAGACACTTAGGTCACCGACAAGATAACAGTCCGGTCGAACCGTGACTGAAAACAGCTGTTTACCTGGAGCTGGATAACCTATCATTTGGGCTTTTTATTGCTAAATCGATTATTGCGGTTGATTACCAAGCCGGGGTTGAAGAAGTTCACTACACGAAAATTCCCGCTTCGTGGTTAAAAAACGTTTTCGTTTAACGAGCCGATTCTAAAATCATGTATCGGTGAACTTGGCCCTGAGCGCTGCAGCCAATTTCTCAACCATTGCAATCGCGTCGTCAATAGCGATAAACGTTCGAGATTCTAATAACATTAGTAGTTCTGCAGCCAGGTGTAATGACGCAGGGAAGTTTACGTTGAACTCTGGTTAATGTCCCGGAATGCAGTGAGCGTTTGATGCCCGACCCGCTCCCTCACTTCCTTGGGGTAGGCAGAACAATAGGATAGAAAGTCATATTAACCTTTGATCTTGATAACGTATTTAATGATATGGGTACAATGTGATCTAACTATTAACACGGATTTTTAAACAAAGGTAGGTAATTAAAAAGTCATTGATTTTATTGGGTTGTCAAAATTAAAGCAAATTAATTGGAGACACGATTGAGACCAATCAATGTAGGTTAGTCCCAAAATATTTATATCAACACAATTATTACTGACATTATAATTTAAAAAAAGACAATGTGTTTATATATACATAAATTAGCTTTCCGCCAGTGACATCGCACGCGTGGTCTATACGAGTTCAAATTAAAAAGGTCAGAATTTCATACAAGTTTTGCCCCCCTTTTTCACCACCTTAGGTCTAGAATTTCGGAAAATCCTTTCTTATCTAATGCCTACGTCTTACAAAGAACACACCCTCCAGTTTCAGGTCTCTACAATGCGGTTTAGGCTGTGTGTTGATCCGCCAGTCATTCAGGACAAAGCATTTTTGGGTGCACTGACTTCAACATAGTTGAGAAATGGCTAGGCAGATTTTTAGAAAGCAAATCATCGTGGTTACATTAGCGAAACAAGCTCTATTATCATTATTATGTTTATATGTATTTGCCGTTTAAATATTAACTTTAACAAGACTAAATAGCCAATCTGTATCCCTAGCCCGAATCACTCTCGAAAAAGTAATTCTTATCGAATGCAATTTTTGAATGGAACTCGCTTCTTACGTACAATTTATTGAAATAAATGAGTTCAGTCATATCGTTGGATGCTGCAAATTGTTATCTATGCATTTTAACATAATTTTTGTTTTAGAATGGTTGCATTTATGATTTATTAACGACCAGCGACTTCGTCCGCGTGGAATAGTGGTGCTCCGCTCCTATTGGTCTTAGCGTGATGATATATAGCCTATAGCCTTACTCGATAAATGGACTATCTAACACTGAAAGAATTATTTAAATCGGACCAGCGGTTCCTGAGATTAGCGCGTTTAAACAAAATGACAACATTTCCCTTCACTGCTCTGCTCCTATTGATTGTAGCGTGATGAAAAGTATGCTATAACCAGCTCAGGAGTATGACAAATAATTGTACCAAGTTTCGTTAAAATCCGTCGAGTAGTTTTTGTTTCTATAGAGTTTATACAGACAGACAGACAGACAGACGGACAGACAGACAGACAGACAAAAATTTTACTGATTGCATTTTTGGCATCAGTATCGATCCCTAATCACCCCCTGATAGTTATTTTGGAAATATATTTCATGTACAGAATTGACCTCTCTACAGATTTATTATAAGTATAGAAGAAGAAGATACGATTACATAAGTGCGTTCATGCTAGGCCCACAGGTCAAGTAAGATTGCAGTAACAAAACCCAATCAATGCTTGGGTAAGCAATATTCATTGGACAGCGCAATGAGTTGCATACATGCTGCACACTAATTTTTAGGGTTCCAAAGTCAAATATTGTACTTTTGCCTATCCACAACAATGGACTATAGAATATAGTGCTGTGGGATGGCCTCTTCTCACTCAGAGAAGACACGAATATTGATAGGTGCTTACTCAACATCTGTTCTGTCATAAGAATAAAGGTCGTAACAATTATTTTTTTCGATATTGAGTTAAATATCGACGGTCCCTACGTACATAAGGACATGTTTATTTTTATTGAACAATTGGCTTTAGATTATCCAGATGTACCTGTATAAATATATTTTTTAATATTACGTATTTAACGTCATTTACAAATCGTATATGAGAACAAGTTTTATATTTACAATGAATAAGTGGACAATCTAAAGCCAATTGCGCAGTAAAAAAACAACTGCCATTTTCGACATGTCCTTTTGTACGTAGGGACCATCGATGGTTAAATACATATTCGTAATCAGAATCTTTTCCTGATTCCAAATATTATTATGTATCTACTTAAATCAAAAAAATGATAGCTACGGCTTTTCTTCTTCATGATGGCAGTGTTTGGAAGTTAATTTTATTAAAAAAAAACAGTCGACTTTCCCGGTTACTTGCTATTTGCCTGGTTACTTGCCCGGTGTTGAAACCGGGTACTCGTTTACTCGCTTGAGGTCTGCTTAACCTCTAAGCAACAACGATAATTACTCATTGGGCTAGTATTTTCCCTCTTATAGGGTCAGGTTCTAATCTAAATAGATGCAGCTGAATACCAGGATTTAACATGGACCGACTTCCTATCTGACGTCCACAATCTTATCTGGATTGTGGGGGATAGGTTGCACTGGGTTACAACCATTTGCTGACTTCTGACTAACGGCTGTCAACACCCAATATAATATTAAGTACGTTACCTTGCCAAGGACGGGTCTAAGTAAGCGATGGTCACCCATCCAACGAAGGACTGCGGTAAGCATATCTTAAACTCGATCGATTGCCCGCGCGGCTGACACTCCCACTTTCCCATTAAGACTAGTAAAATCGCGTTTCAACGCAAAGCAAAAAGGTTATAAATAAACCTTAATACTTCGGATAATCCTGTGGCTTTGAAAACCATTATTTTTATAAAAGTATAATTATGTATTACATCTCTTAATGCTGGCAATAATGAGAGAAAACGTCGGCTTTATACATTAAATTGAATAATTTCAGTCTGACGGGCTCAAGTAAATGAGATCGGGCTAAGCTCATCCCGTTTAGGGAAACCAGCAAAGTGTAAGCCGGACTCGCACACCTCTCGGTTCTGTACCACTTATTATTGATATTGATTTTTTAAAATTATAATTATTTGTTTTGGTGCGACATGCAGCGGCAACATAATAGATTTGTAAAAACAGCAGAGGCTAAAATTAGGTACGTTTTGTAGATTGAGTAATAATTAATCGGTGGTTGAAATAGTTAGTTGTATAGGAACTCCTCTAATGAACTTTGTATTGTTACTATTTAATCTATTCATTCAACTGTTTATCCAATTAGATTCTAAAGATCTACACATGTTATAGACAGACGGATATAAATACCTAGTGTTGGAGAGTTGCACACTTTGGTTACGGACCCCTAAAAATAAAAAGCTTTATATGATGGCCAAGTGGAAAATTTTAAGTCGAGTAGGTACCTGCGGGATGAAAATAAGGAACGATGGATCGAATTTATCAGTATTAATGGTCGGTTGGGATAATAGAAGGTAAAGTAAACATTTGCTAGATAGTCATATCTAGCTACAATAACTAGTATCTCGGTAAGAAGCTTGGTACTGATATTGCAATCTTCTGCTTATGGGGCTGGTTTATTAACCTGGGGCTGTACCACCACGTGTTTTTGCAATCACTATTCAAGTTTGAGAGCGTGACACATCTACTAACGTCGTATAGCTCCGTCTCTTTTTCAAAACCAAAATAATCTTGTTTGGCACGTCATGGTAAGCCCCCTGTTATAAGTCACGTCACTATTTGTCATGACACATCCCTAGGCTGGTTGGTCTACATGGCGTCTTGAACAATCTATAATTGAATCCATTTATATTTATAGAAAAAAAAAAAACCAGTATTTTTTTTCATATAATACTACTATCAATACGTAAACTAATAGGCCAATGTTAAAGGTTTTCTCAATTATGCAAAGAATTGCTTTTGTTCTAAAACGTTCATTATTATGTTTCTAATGAAAGAAAATTAAGTAAGGTTTCCTTAAAAAAAGGAAAAGGCTTTTTTTTGGCCTTAACAATGTTGTACGTGTTAAAAGAAGGATCAAACTACAAGACATAGAGGTTTTTGGCATTACTCCGAAAGCAAATTAAAATCATCAAATGTACGATGAAAATCTTTAAGAAACCTTCGTAAGTAAATTCATCGTATATCCACTTCAGTCCCTGGTGAACGATACGTGCTTCACATAACAAAGTCGCACACAGGAGTCTTTCGCAACCGAATGCAGTTCACTTATTGCAGGTGCAAGCAAATCGAATATTTATCAATCAACTCACGCCGGAGTTGTTACGAAGAGTGCCCTACTTCTAAGCGAATTTCTTCAAGGTTTCTAGACGAATTCGTTATGTACAGTACGTTCAAAGGTACTCCTGAAGTTAGCAGTGATACTCATTAAGAAATGTCATTGTCAATTGTAGATCTTTGACAGTCGTTGCGGGTAGTCAGAAGGCAGAAAGTCTGACAACCAATCTTACCAAGAGATATCGTGTTACCCGGTAACTGGGATATGGAGGTCAGATAGGCAGTCGCTCCATGTCAAACTCTGGTACTCAGCTGTATCTGGCTAGGCTAGGGGTAGTTGTGGTGGCCTAGTGGTTAAGGCACCTGCCCCTCGTATACCAGTGTGCGGATTCGAAACCTGGCAAGTACCAAAGTGAATTTTCTAAAGTCATATGTATTTTCTAAGTATATCTTAGACGTCACTGACTAACGGTGAAAGAAAACATCGTGAGGAAACCTGGACCTAAAAAGTCTGAAATCGCCAATCCGCCTTGAGCAAGCGTGGTGATCAATGCTCTCTGTATGAGAAGAGGCCTGTGCCCAGCGGTGGGACAATATATAGGCCGATGATGATGACTTTTCTAGGCACGTCAAATTAGGCATTACTCAAAATTTATGAACAGAATGGCCGCTAAAAGCTGCTATGTCGCACTTGTACCGAACATTTCCAAATATAATAACGTTTTACCTTTCTAATAAAATATTGTGTTCAGGTATTGTGACGTCAGGGGCGGCAATAAGCTAGTTTATCGGGGTAGAACATAAAAGGCACCGGTCACCCCACACTTACACAAAACTATCGAGTTTGTCGCCAGTTAAGTATGGCTGGTTACTAACACCTATATATAAGGCGGATCTCACACTACCATGCGCGGGGCTGCGTTTTTTTATACGATAAGTAAGGACTTACATTAAGCACTCAGTCAGTGCAACTGGTTGGCTCATAGGCCCAGTCGAAAACCAGTGTCAAGCGTCAGCTGCCTGGCATAATGCTGAACTGTACCTATTTGGCACAACAACTTTATAATGTTTTATTTTTTTAGTACTGATATCCTTATGTATTATTCTATGTTGTTGTGTCAATAAATGTTTCTTTCTTTCTTTCTTTCAACACACTGGCAGCATCGAACCGCGATTATGGCTCGGTAGTATTGTGAGATCCGCTATGTGGAAGTATAAGCAAGTGTAATATTACAAAGTCCGGTGGCTATTGGAAAATTAATGATTCGATAACTCAATAATGTTTGCTGTATCAGGGAATCGAGCCTAGTACCTAGGATAAAGATCACGGAGCTTGTGCGGCTAACGAGCTTGCATCTCAAGACCGTGAGTTCGGTTTCAAAACCTGGCAAGTAGGTAGGACGTTCGAAAGAGATACCGCGCCCCCGGAAGACAAAGGGTTGAGGAAGGAACATGGATGGGTTTTAGTCAGTAAGAGTCTGACACTCCCACTCGCCCCACCCACGGCGGGAGCGGCGGGGGGTCATTTGATGACTTCCCATCCGAAAAAAAAAAGGTACAAATGTTACTTTTTTAATCTGCAGCTTAGCAACAGATTAGCAGAAATCTCACTCATAAATGCTGTTAAGCGTTAATCCGATCTTAAGTTAGTAGCTTAATGCTGGATTACGATGTTAAGTAAGGATTAGGTGAGAAATGGTTCAGATTACAGGTTTTTTATAAGTGACTGTCAAAGTTTATCTTCGCCACCATTGATTAATGGTGAAGGAAAACATCGTGACGAAACCTGGATATTAATGAAACACAGAGTAACGGCGAACGACTAATTTTATTATATGGAGGGAAAAGTTACACACACAAAATGCACAGATAAAAAAAAATATATAGCACAGGTAATCATCAATAGTTATCAGTTACAATCTTAGTCACTAGGTGGCTTTTATTTTGATACATATTTTAACACCTCCACTTATCAAAATAATCTATATACTCATACATATTAACAAAAAAAAAAAAAAAAACTTTACTTTAAATTAATATCTTGAATCCCTAATATATTAAGAAAGTAATTATGTTTTGCAGAGGTTAAACTTTTTGTTAATATGTCTGCAGGCATCTCTGATGTTGACAGATAAATTATTTTTATAAGCTTATTAGAAACGGCTTCTCGTACAAAGTGATAACGCACATCAATGTGCTTAGTACGTTTATGAAATAAAGGGTTTTCTGTCAACTTAAGAGCACCCTGGTTGTCATTATATATCACAACAGTATACTTAAAATTTACAATTTCTGATAATAAACTTTTTAAATATATTGCTTCTTTACATGCCTCTGCTATGGCCATGTATTCAGCCTCTGTGCTCGATAATGCAACAGTTTGTTGCTTCCTGCATTCATATGACACTACACAACCTGATAATTTAAAACAAAATCCTGTGTAGGATTTCCTATCTACAATATTAGATGCCCAGTCAGCATCTACAAAGCCTTCTAAATTACAATTATCCTTTTTAAACATCAAACCATAAGATTTAGTTTTTTGTAAATATTTTAAAATTCTTTTTGCATGATGCCAATGAACTGAACTGAAACAATTATTAAATTGACTTAAATAGCTGACACTGTAGGAAATATCAGGACGTGTTAATACTGACAAGTACATAAGACTCCCTATAAGTTGCTGATAGGGATATTTTTTGTCAACACATTTTGCCTTTTCTAATTTTAAATTACATTCCATTGGAGTGTCTTTAGTATTACAATTATCCATACAAAATTTTTTGAGAATTTGTTCTACAAATTGTTCTTGATCAATGGATATAGAATTATCTTCATATATCTTTACTCTCATACCTAAACATTTTTTCAGTTGACCTAGATCTTTTATTTTAAATTTTGACATAAGTTTATTCTTCAAAACATTTGTCATATCTTTACTATCAGAAAAAATAAAAAAATCATCAACAAATATTGCAATAATAGTTTGCCCCCCTTTACATTTTTTACTATAGAGACATGGTTCTGACTTAGATTTTATATAACCCATTTCAATTAAACAATCATTTAATCTCTCATTCCATGCTCTTGCAGACTGTTTTAGCCCATAAATCGCTCTATTTAATTTAAGAACACAATCACTGGGACAGTTAAGACTAAGCGGGGGCTGCATGTAAACATTTTCCTGCAAGAAACCATTTAAAAAAGCTGTTACTACATCGAGATGTGTGATACTAAAGTTAAATCTTGTACTTAAGGCAAATAAGAGTCTTAGTGTTGAGTACCTGAGGACTGGTGAATATGTTTCAGTAAAATCTACACCCTGTTGCTGGGTGAAACCTTTTGCCACAAGTCTAGCTCTATATCTAACACTATTATCACTTTCTAACTTTTTCTTGTACACCCATCTACACTGTACAACTCTACCTGCATCCTTTTTGTTTACAATCTCCCAGGCTTGGTTTTCCTCAAAGGCCTGAAGTTCATCATGCATAGCCTGTTGCCACTTGTCTTTCTCGGGGCCTTCTGTTGCTTCTTTATATGTAATTTCTTCAGTACAGAACTCCACTTGATCTGAAACACATAAGTTAGTAAAACCATACCTTTGAGGTGGTTTTCTGGAACGTTTTTCCAATAACTCAGGATTGTCTACATGGTCAGAAACTTCTTCTTCTTCAGATAATGAGAGATAACAATTCTCTTCAGTGGAGCTTGTGCCTACTTCTGAATCACATATATATGTGGGATCATCATCTGTCGATGTAGATTCACATTCCTTTTCAGACTTTTTCTCCTGGTCAGATTGTTGATTATCTTCCTTCGAGTTTACTTCAATTTTTGCAATATCATCATTTCTCTCCATTATGACTACATCTCTACTCATACAGATTTTCCTGGTTTCTGGGTTATATAGTCTATATCCTTTTGTAGTTTCAGAGTATCCCACAAGAATGTACATCACTGCTTTCTTGTCCCATTTTAATCTTTTACTTTTTGGTACATGCATCATCACCTGACTACCAAAAAGTCTGAGATGACTAAGATCAGGTTTTCGTCCTGTCCATATCTCAATTGGTGTCCTTTGGCCTAAACCTGAGGCCGGCGACCTATTCTTCAAGTATACTGCCGTATTTACTGCCTCGGCCCAAAAATCTTTTTCCATTTTTGCATCAAATAGTAAACATCTAGCGCGTTCCACAATAGTCCTGTTAAAACGCTCACTGAGGCCATTTTGTTCTGGAGTATAAGGATTAGTCCGTTGATGGATTATTCCAGATTTTTTTAAGTAACTTTCCATTACATCTGAACAAAATTCTCCTCCATTGTCGGTTCTTAATACTTTTATTTTTGTTCCTTTCTGATTTTCAACCATACTCTGAAAATCCTTAAAACAACTCAGAACCTGATTCTTCTCCTTCAGGAAGTACACAAAAGCCATCCTACTAGCATCATCCACGAATAACAGGAAATATCTGGCTTGTCCAATAGATCGAACCTCCATGGGTCCACACAGATCTGAATGAACCAAATCTAGCTCTTTCTCACTTCTATGGTTTGCTAGTTGAAAGGGTAAACGAGCCTGTTTGCCCTCGCAGCATACTATACAGTTGGACTTCTGAATATCAGCTTTTATATCATATGATATTCCTCCAACAGCACCGTCTTTCATCTTCTGTAGGTCATTGCTATTGATATGTCCTAACCTTCTGTGCCATTGTTTTGCTTCTACAGTTTGAACTGCTGCTGCCAACACCTTCTCTGACTTTATAGTAGTTAACTTATATACACCATTCTGCAAATTTGCTATTCCAATAAGCTCATTTTGTTGATTACGGATATAACAAACATCCTGTTCAAATATAACTTTGTTCCCGTTTGCTATCAACTGGCTCACTGACAACAAGTTTGTGGTTAGGTTGGGTACATATAGAATGTTATTTACCTTAATGTCAAAATGAGAATTATTCACTTTAGTGGTGATCTTTGTGTCTCCGGCACATAGTACTGGCACGGACATTCTGTTTGCAACAATAATTTCCTTTGTATCGTGTACCTGTCGAACTCGCAATAAACTTTCTTTGTTAGATGTCATATGGGCACTTGCTCCTGAATCTATATACCAGTCTTCGTTATTAAACTCACTGTTGAAGAAAGCGGCACTAAAAACATTAACTGGCTTTTCTTTATGTTCGGTGCACTGGTTTTTATAGTGACCGGTTTTCTTGCATCTGTAGCATTTAATTATCTTTTTACCAGTAGATGACATTGACGTATTGTTATTATGTTGCGCGCCTTTTACACTATTGCCAATTTTTCTTTTTTGTTTTGACCATAGAGCAACTTCACTGTCAGGACTACCAACCTCAGAACTCATATCAAGGAGCTTCGTTTTTATGACGTCAGAGTTAATAGCAATTCCCGAATGTTCTATTGCCATAATCATCGGTCCAAACTTTTCTGGAAGTCCCGCCAATAACAAAGACCCGATCCACTCCTCATTTATTTCGAAACCCGTTCCTTTTAATCTTTGAGCAGTCTCCACAATTTGACTTACATAGTTTGTCATTGATTCACAGTTATCGAGCCGAATTGAAATCAAGGTTCGAAGTAAGCTAATTTTTCTGGTGAATCCGCTGTCATCAAATAATTTCTGTAGTTTCTGCCATAAATCTTTAACTTTGGTTTCATTCTTGATGTGCACGTATAACTTTGGATCGATGGTCATAATAAGTTTTGCCTTCGCTTTCTTATCGTCAGCATCACTCAAATCTGCAGGAATGGCGTCTATATCAATGCCTTCTAACACTAGAAAATTTCTTGCAGCAAAAGCCCAATCGTCATAATTTTCACGCCCTTTTAACTTTGGAACATTTACTAAATAACTTCCTGACGACATGTTCGACACTTATTCAATAACAATACAAATTTACTGTTTTTCTGCTTAAATGCGGGACTGGGCCCATAACCTAATGAAACACAGAGTAACGGCGAACGACTAATTTTATTATATGGAGGGAAAAGTTACACACACAAAATGCACAGATAAAAAAAAATATATAGCACAGGTAATCATCAATAGTTATCAGTTACAATCTTAGTCACTAGGTGGCTTTTATTTTGATACATATTTTAACAGATATAAGCATACTGCAATTATCAAATCCCCCTAGGAATGCGTCGTCATTCATGCTCGTGCCTTCAGTGTGAGAAGAAGTCTTTGCCCAGAAGTGTGACAGTAAACTGACCAATGATGATGATCAAAGATGAATCAAATACCTAGGTATTTGATTTAACAACGAGGTATTTTTTCCTTTACAATTTTCTGCCGTGAATTTGAGTCACATAAGAAATCACTTATCTTCTATTTTATTGTCTGAGCAGACACACGGACAAACATACAATTTTCTAATTTTACAAAAGGTTTTGTTTTGGACTTAAAATATTCAATGAACAGTGATTCCCGTTGAACGAACGTATAAACAAAATTGTGGATCAGGGATAGCAAACATTTATCAAGTCTTAAATTAAAAGAAGTAAAAATATTCGAATCATAATTATTATTTGCTTAAATAACGAAATGTTAAATCAACTTCAGAAAGTTCTATATAATCTACATTAATATTATAAAGAGGAAAGATTTGTTTGTTTCTTTGGATTTACCCAAAAACTACTGGACCCATTTTAAAAATTCTTTTTTTTTTTTCTTTCCACAAAAGGTTCGTCTTCCCTGGTAATATAGATAGATATATTCAGTAGGATTAAAACGTTCAACGATGTTCAGATATTAATCCGTCGCATACGGGAGCACTCACGATCTGGCGTCACGTAAACCTTACAGCTTATCGCGTGATTAACTTCAGAACGTCTGTTGATAATCACTTGAAACATTGGTTCAGCTCATTTTACTATAACCAAAAACATTACGGGTATCTAGAACTCTAAAGGGCAATGGCGGTTTTCAAAATTAAACGTCAAACAAATATTGTAAACTAAAACACGTTGAAAAAGAGTAACCATGGAGTTTCTTGCCCGTTCTTCTCCATAGGAATCTACGCTTTGGAACGGGCAAATAGTTTCATATTTTTTTTGACTAACTCGTAATTATTTGACAATTCAAAAGTGCCTTAAAATGGTGTTCTAATTGAAGTAAATGTTTTGAATTGAATTGAATGTTTTGGGAGTTGTTGAGAATGGTCAATCGTTAATCTATTATTCAATTTCCCAAGAAGCCGGTAACATGAATCGATCACCGTCGCAGTTTTCCCTGACATCATTATCTAGCCTTAACTCTAATTGTGGCTGTAATTTGATCATAATGTTCTTTACATGTGTCATTCCGTACCTACGTAAAACCCGACCCCCAGACCACAATTCTAAGGCCAAGTCTACCCGGTCAAGGCGAGCAATAACTCGCCACGGCGGCATGAAGGCGGACGCGAGCCTCGCTTTATTTATGCACGCACCCTTACTTCCCGCGATCACCTTGCCAGTGAAACTGATTGAATTTACCGGGTGAAGGCTTAGAGACAAGAGGAGCGGGTAATAGTGAAAGTGAATGAGCCTTAGACTAAGCGCTATCCACACATTTCCGGGTCAGGGCTGTCCGTGTTCCGAGTTGTCCGTGTCAGTGTTCCTGTCAGGGACGTGCCATCCGTCACCCATATTCAAACACGATGAAGAATTAACAATAATTGCAATAGCGCAAGAAGAAGAAGCAGATCAACGTATATTTATTAAACGGCTGTCAATGTATCTAGATAAAAATCGGATAGCACTGTCAGAGCTTCTGTGCGTCCGAGCGTGCTCCGGAACATTGACGATCCGGATGCCCCTTACATGGAGATGTGTGAACGAGTACAAGTTGTATGTAACCGATTTTTTCCCCGTCCCTGATGGAACACGTCAGGGACGGGTACCCGGAAATCTGTGGATAGCGTCTTAAGCGTACAAGCGGGCTGAATACGACAGTCTTGCAGGGTCTAAGGCAAATCAAACACTGAGCTTGGCGTGTTTTGTATATGATAACTTACGAGTGCACACATAGCGGGTTAGTCACGTTTGATGTATTTCCGCTCCCACGTCCGCTTCGCTCGTCAGCCTGCGTGCTACATTACAGCGATGGCCCACGTTCGTACATTATTCACCTCGGCCCCAAGCTATATTGTTCTTCTGTTTGTCCCCACCCTCGTGGGGAAGAGCGGCCCTCAAATAAACTTGCACCATACAATTACATTAGGATTATGTTTAGAATCTAGTGTCCTTCACTCTTCAAGCCGCAAATATGAAATGTTTCTTGAAAATAAAAGAAACTATTTGTTTGCTTTTCATTACAAAATCTATCTATCTCATAATTGACTACTTTCCGTGACGTCTAAAATACTTTGAGTACTTTTTGCTGGTCAATACGGCATAATTATGCATGTTTCTAGTTTTCGGTTGACGTATGGTGTAGATTTAGGTGCACTGCACTAATAAGTCAATTTTTTTTTTGTTTTAAGATAGTTGTATTTTTGATAAATACCTAATTTCTTGAAATGAAGTTGTATAACATCACTAACAATTTATAAATTTTGTTATAATTTGTTAAAACAAGTCAGTTAAAAGAGGAACGAACGCCATCATGCTATAACTGTTCAGGAGTAACAATGAGACAGAGCTAGCAGCCCATATAACATCCCTTTTTCGCAACGGAATTATTACTGCTTCTATATATCGTGGTACCCTGTTCGCTACTTCTATGCGACTGAACCGAAATAGGTTTGTATTTGTGTGGTTTCGGCTTAAGCGGCCTCTGAAGCCTGGGGAACGTTGGAGCTCACGGAAAAGTGGGAAATTGCTGGACTTTGTGCTATAGATACGAATACAGCTTATAGTGTTAACTGTTCGCTTCGTATAATGTGAGCTTGAGCGACAATTGGTTTCGTTGGCGTATAATTGCTTTTTTGTTTTTTCATGTACATTCATCATTATCATCAGCCTATATATTGTCCCACTGCTGGGCACAGGCCTCTTCTCATACAGAGAAGGCATGAGTATTAATCACCACGCTTGCTCAAGGCGGATTGGTGATTTCAGACATTTTAGGTCCAGGTTTCCTCACGATGTTTACCTTCACCGTTAGTCAGTGACGTCTAAGATACACTTAGAAAGTACATATGACTTCAGAAAAGTCACATTGGTACTTGCCAGGTTCCGAACCCACACACTCGTACACGAGAGGCAGGTGCCTTAACCACTAGGCCACCACGACTTATTATGTACATTGCCAGATAATTTTTGAACCCCGACGTAAAAGATGGGTGTTATACGTTTAACTTGTACTTGCATCTGTTGGATCGTACCTATTTCGCATACGGATGGACCGATTACAATGCATTTTTTTGTATCCAAGTCTTGGTTAACTTAAGTGAGCCTAAAAGGCTGCTACTAAGATTCCAATAACATTGAATTGGGAGTTAGATTCAGGTTGTTAGTATTTTGCCACCTATATATTTTTTATTTATGTACCTATTGATATATATTTTTAACCCCGACGAAAAAAGAGGGGTGTTTTAATTTTGACGTCGATGTCTGTCTGTCAGTGTGTCTGTATGTGGCATCGTAGCCCTCAAACGGATGGACCGATGCGGTTATTTTAATTTGAAAGCCAGTTTCCTTGCGGTGGTTCTTAGCTATGTTTGGTTAATATCGGTCCAGCAGTGTAAGAGTATCAGCTCTTTTCCAAAATGATTGAAGGCATTTTTGCGTAGGGGGTTTTTTAAATTTTTGATTTAATACTTATTAATTATGTATTTAGGTATTGTTATATATATTATTTAAGTAAATGTATATACCTATTTTAAGGTTTATACACTCTTTTTACTCAGTATGTCAAAATCTCTTTTTTCTAACTCTCCTATCGCAGGTCTACTGGAAAAGATTCTTTAGAAATAAACAGTACCTTTCTATTATTTCTTCGTATCTTATTTTCTGTGTACATAAATTGTTATATAAATAAATAATTTAATGCACCGCCCTGAAAATGTTTCAGCCAGTTCCCACGTATACCTGCCTACCAATAGTAGTTAATAGATAACTTTTCGATCCTAGAATCTAAATATCACGGAATATCCAAATCCGAATTCATAACGTGGCGAGATCTTGTTAACACACGTCCGCTCGTAAAGGACAGAACCAACATTTTCTATATGTAGGGCGGTCCCTCCATGCGTTATGATATAAATTATTGAAAAGTCTTGCAATAACAGGGGATCGGGCGTTGTCCTATGGCGACATATTGTGAGAATGTACGAAGTTGTGAATATACTGCCTGGTACATGCTGTTACGTGGCTGGAGGTATGAATTCAGCTGTTTTGTTATGTATAAAGTTACAAGAATTAAGGGGGAATATAATATAAGGAATACTAGCTGTTTCCCGTGGTTTCACCCTCATCTTGAAGTTTCTACTTCACGTACCCAGATAAAAAGTATCCTATGTGTCAATCCGAATCGATTCAGTAGATTTTGCATGATAGACTAACAAACATAGTGGTGTTAAGTGGTTAGATATTTTGTACAAACCACCATGATGGATCCACACAACTGCAAACCATCCTCACTAATAATATAAATCTGTCTGTCTGTAACACTTTCACGGCAAAACGGCTGAACCGATTGAGATGAAATTGTTCCCTCAGGGCGCGGGTGAAACTGCAGGAAAGAAAAATACCAAAATAATTGTCAGCGATTTATCTTCATAAGACCGCCAGGGTCTGTGGTCTCGTAAAGACATAGATGGTCATCCATCCACGGACCGGCCTCGGCAAGCGCAGCCTAACCGTGATCGATATATTCGTGCGGCTGTTACGTAGCCACCAGCTCCTCTTTACCTCTGTATGATATTAGTTTATAAAATCCATAAGGTACTTACATATCGCGCACTCGCGCGCGCTTGCACGTAACTCGCTCCATCTCACTGGTTCATAAATCAGTTAAATGTAGTAGGTTTACTGACTTCCTAGCCTGATAAACTAATGTACGTGACTAGCAGAAGCGCATACTTTGAAAGAGATCTATACTTTATCCTAAATACGAAAGTGAGTTTGTTTGTTGATTTAGTACGTAGATAGGAACCTGAAAAAGAAAACGTTTGCCATGGACTGTTATGCGGAGGAATGAGGAACATGTTGTGAGGAAAGTTCTGAGCATGAATGTGGATGGCTATAGAGGTAGAGGAAGACCAAAGAAACGAGGGATGGATTGTGTGAAAGATGATATGGCTAGAAACATAGATAAATATGTTACTAAAGTAACTAGATGTGCAATCACCAAGCAAAATGTGTGCCATAAAGGTTATGACCAGTCATAATTCATGACATCTGTCACTTGGTAGCCAGCTTGAATCTATCATAGTGACAGCAGGACGATTTTAACAATAATATGAGCAAATTTGTAGTAAATGTATGGGAAAATTTGTAGTAAATGCCATCCTTATCATACAGATGTCATGAACATTACGTTTCGGTTAGTGTGAGAGAGATAGATTTAATTTTATATCAAAATGATTACTAGTTTCAAAGCTACGTCTGCATTCTAAAAAATGGTTACGTTTTGTGACTAATAACAAAATCATTTTTTTAATCTAATTAATCTGCAGTTATTATTCTGGTCTTTCTTTATCAACGACTCGCCCATAGATGTAAACAAAATAACGTAGTGACGTCATCCGAGTTAAATGAAAGTCAGTCGTTATCATTAGCTTTTTCGAGTGGAAAATAATAAAATATGGTACCTATGAAATGAAAATAGCTCATGAAATAAAAAGTTAAGCATTCCCAATTCTCGGAGAAGGTCGTAGACTATTTTACATTACCCTATGACCTTGTGAAGCCGGGCGGTACCACGGAGCATAGCTAGTTTAGTGATAAAACAAGAATTAATAGCAATTAATAATACGAGTACTAGTACTTAAACATAGTGAATCATTTCCTACAGAAGTCGAGTATCTATGTAAATATTCCGATAATAATAATATAAATTATGGAATTTTACTAACTACTAAAATACATACACATTTGTATGTTTGTTAATAAATCACGGAAAAACAGGCCAAATGTGTGTCAGGTCATGTACATCGTAGGGTCCCGTAATAGATTTTTATATGGTCTACTATTTAACAGATAAAACCTACAGGTTTAAATTTCTTTATTAATTAAAAATAAAACTTTCTCTCGTGAAATAAAGCTTGTATAATAATAGTACGGGCCTAATACGGGTCGAAATAATAACCTCCTTTTTTGTCCTAGTTTCAAGCAAAAATACAATCCGCTGATGACGACACAACATCCACCCCAATCGACTGCGAAGGATTACTCTTATTCGTACAACGATGCGATGACCATAATCTTCGCAAAAGTGGCTGAGATCGCTGACTGTGCGGGACAACACAATAAATCTTTGCCGGGATAATCCCGAATCGGGCTGACTAGGGAAGGCTTTGTGTGCCGGGGTACGATATGATGTATCCATCGAGGTGCTTTGACTGCTTAAAGTAAGCTAGGCTTTGCTAGGAAACCATTTTTAGAACATTTTATGTGTAGAATAGTACTTTGTTGCACTGGGAGCCCTTTGAGAGAACTAGAACTACACATAGAGAGCATAAAAAAGGGATATTTTTTTACTGACAAAAAAAAAACCTTATCTTTGAGGGAGGAACTATAGTGTATATATATCTGCCCAGCCTTTTCCCAATTGTTTTGGGGTCGGCTTCCAGTCTAAACCAGATGCAGAAACCCGGGGTTTTACATGGAGCGACTGCCTATCTGACCTCCACAACCCAGTTACCGGGTAACACGATACCCCTTGGTAAAACTGGTTGTCAGACTCTCTCGGTTCTGACTACTCGTAACGACTATCAAAGATCTACAAATGACAGTCGTGATGGAGAGCTTAACGTGCTTTCGGAGGCACGGAGGAGTCTCGATAGATCACCCATCCACGGACCGACCGCGGCTAGTGCAGCTTAACCTTTGATCGGTCGATCTGTGCGGCTGTTACTTAGCCACGAGCTAGGGAGGAACTATTGTGTGACTTTTAAAAAAAGCCTTTCAAAATAAACATGTTGACTGTGATTTTGAAGATGTAGAGTAGAAAATAACTCCCTTGCAATCCCAGATTAATAATATTACCAAGATGTTTTATTTATTTACCTAATTTTAAATTAGAATCGTTTTTTAATTTAAATAAAATTGTGACTTTTCTAAAGTAATTTTGTGTACGTTTAGAAAACCTGGCATAAAACTAAAAGCCAGAAATCGCCAATGCACCTTGATCCGTGGTGATCAATGCCCATGCCTTCTTTGTATGAGAAGAGGTCTTTACCCAACAATGGGATATAAATCGGCAGATAGTACCTAATTTAAAATTTTAAATCCCACACAAATCTGATGCATTTCGTAGTATCAAAAATAAAGTAATAAATGATTGCCTATACTCGTAAGTGATATTGTTACAAATCAACTCCAAAACGGTTCTTTATTCATTTTTTTTAATTAGGTATAGTGTAGTTAATTTATGTATTAAACGATGAATATGTTAAAAGTTTTAACAATTTAGGCGTACGTAAACAAACAGTTGTACTTAATGAATAACGGTCATTTTTCACAATTGCCAAAATGCCGTCGATATATGCATTTCGTCAGTTCCGGTGTAGTGACAGGGCGCGCCGGAAGTGGACACGCAGCGGCGGCCACATCCGGCGGCCATAACTGTCGCCATTCGTCACATCCTGGCCCGATATTAACGCGGCCTATTGATTGACGTAAACCTTTTTATGTTGCATACTCAATATTACTGTTTTTATGTGGATTTTTATTGTTGGTAAGTATGTTACATCTAAGGATATGAAACTAAGGTGAGCATAGAATATTCAGGAGTAATATGTGTCTTATTTTCAAAGTGTTAAGGTTTTATTTCGTCTGTCTACATTAACGTAAATTTTCATTGAACTTGACTTCGTTCGATTGTAATTAAAATGATCTTCAATTAACTTTTTTTATGATTAAGTATTTTATAATGTTTAAGCAAAAATATGATTACACCTGAATATAAATTCACCTCAAAACCCAGCCACCGTAAAATATATAATTCAAAGCAAAAAAGTGTTCTGGTTTTGTAAAAGACAATTTTCGCGTGCCCATTGTGAATCACAATCGAATTTAAATTTTCTACTTTCTACTCTTGTACGGCCGTTGACAAAGGAGGCATTATTTTTTATTATTATTTCTTTTATTTTATTGTCCGTCACAATGGCCGTGTTTTCAGACAGCCGGCGGGAAATTCAACGGAACTTCCGTCGTTTAGTGATGGGACGGTGTTTATTTTTAAAATTTAAGTCGATATTTATTCGATCGATTCAAATTTGGAATTTTGTTATTCATAAGCCTACTTATATTTAGGTGTTGTTTTAAAACGAATAATTCACTTTAATGAAAAATTACATACCCAGCATCATAATATACAGTCTACTAACAATAATAATAAAAATATGATTTAGGTAAAATTATAATGTGCGCGAATTATACTCCTATTCTATAACAAGAGGCAATCTATAGATTATAAATAAAGAGGTAAAGATTTTAAGTTTGTACCTCAGGAAGTAGTGAATTTAATCTAAAAATTCTTTAACTGATAGAAAGCTACATTAATCAAGTGCGCGGCGCCGCGGGCATAAAATAGTTAATTGTAAAAGTTACATTTTATGAGAATCTTTACAAGGTAACATTTAAGACCTTAATCTATTTAATACTAGCCAGCCCGCTGAACTACGTACCGCCCCATTATTATTATTTTTTTCGTTTTTTTTTTCGATGTTTTAATAGCTATTCTGCTATTCGGAACGAAGACAAATACAACAAATCAAAAACCATACAAATCAGTCCAGCCGTTCTCGAGTTATAAGTGCTAGAAACAAACCCGATTTTGTTTTTTTAACCCCCGACGCAAAAACACACACACAGACAGACAGACATCGACGTCAAACTTATAACACCCCTCGTGTTATAAATTTGACGTCGATGTCTGTCTGTCTGTGTGTGTATCTGTCTGTGGCATCGTAGCCCTCAAACGGATGGACCGATTTCGATGCGATTTTTTTTCATTTGTAAGTCAGTTTCCTTGCGGTGTTTCTTAGCTATATTTGGTTAATATCAGTCCAGCAGTCTAAGTCCAGATCCAGCAGTTTTCCAAAATGATGTAAAGCATTTTTGCGTAGGGGGTTTTAAAATTTAAAATTTAATATTTTTTTATATATACATAGATGAACGAGTACTCATCACATCCCTAGCAAAATATTTTAAGCAATAAGGTGGAGCGGTGGTTGTTGTATAAAATGTTGTTTAAAACAATGTTGGTACCAGTTGTCGAACTCTGAATAACAGTGGTTTGTCTATATCGGACACTGGCGTTGTTTCAAAGTTGTTTCCGTACATTTTTAGTTGATACTTCGACTAATTTTCATAATGTTGCATGATTTTTTATAAACTTTATCTTCGCGGTTTTGAGAATTAAGGCCCAAGTTCACCGACAAGATAACGGTCCGATCAACTGAAAACAGCTGTTTAGCATAAATTCAGACTTCTACCATCAATGGATAACCTATCATTTGGGCTTTTTATTTCTAAAACGTTCGTATTCACAAGCCAGGGTTGAACAAGAAGTTGACAACACGAAAACTTGGCCCTAAGTCCCGATTTCAGTTTAAAAATATTACCAGTTAACCAATTTCCGAATCTACTCGGCTGTTTTAAGGACTGGATTCGCTAATCAGCTTTGAGTAAGCATGGTGATCAATGCTCGCACCTTTTTTGTGGAGAGGCATGTCCAGTAGTGGCAGAAATAATGTGTTGTTGTTGTAATAGATTATTTAATTTAATCCTAAGTTAAAAGTTAATCAGGCGATATTCCTGCTTTGAGCGCCTCATGATAATTTAATAAACATAATATACGACTGCAGTGTAACATTTTGCTTGTATTTTTATCTCATCATATTAAAATATAAAAAACCGGCCAAGTGCGTGTCGGGCCACGCGCAGTAGGGTTCCGTAGTAGGAGTTAGTTAGTCGACTATAGCTCTGTAACCGGTTAAGCCTACTTAGCCGTGATAGTTTTCCTTATAATTTCATTACATGTACTATGTCTGTGATTTTTTTCACATTTCTAGGTACAGCCATTCAAAAGTTAGAGGGGGGGGTAACTCGTATCGAACAAAAAATTTCACTTAAAATCTAGATATTTTGCAAATGGCTCGCTTAACTGAAAAATGGTCTTCACACACCCATAATATTTTTGAAAGACCTATCTAACGATACCCCACACGAAGGGGTACGCGAGAAAAAAAATATTTATCCCTACTTTACATGTTTGGGAGCTACCCTAAAAAAAAATATTTTTCAAAATTTTATTTTACCACATTTTTTTAAATTTCAGCTTTCTAATAACAAAAACCACGGAGCTATGCCGCGGACAGACAGACAGACAGACAGACAGACAGACAGACAGACAGACAGACAGACAGACAGACGGACAGAGCGAAACTATAAGGGTTCCTTGTCGGACTACGGAACCCTAAAAAAGATAAAATTATTGTTTTTTTAATATATATATATACACAATTTTTTCAAATATTAAATCTGAGGAGCTCGTGGCTAAGTAAAAGCCACACAGGTCGACAGATCAAAGGTTAAGCTGCGCTTGCAGGGTGGCCGACGATCTCCGGCCACCGTAGGGCGCGGCCTGCGGGCGACAGAACAGGGGCATCTGTCGCCCGACCAGACACAGGCCTCGAGGCGGCGGCGTAGTGTTCCGCGCGCGCCTCACAGTCGGAGGATTCCTGCGGCCGCTGGGTGACGGCCGCAGAGGGTGACGGGGCCCGCCTTTCCATCTGGCGGGCCAATACCTGCCGGGGGCGCGGAAGAATGCGCGAGCGATACCCGTACCTCCGGCACTGGGTACAAGTAAGGAACACCGTGGTGGTTTTAGCCGGTAAG
This sequence comes from Pyrrhia umbra, assembly GCA_963891755.1. Classification (NCBI taxonomy): domain Eukaryota; kingdom Metazoa; phylum Arthropoda; class Insecta; order Lepidoptera; family Noctuidae; genus Pyrrhia; species Pyrrhia umbra. Next base: position 4,805,245 of record OY982935.1, read on the forward strand.
AGTCCGGCACTGTTCCCGGCCGCCCCATTGGGCCGGGTTCGTCCATGAGGATTTCCCCACGTAAAAAAAAAAAAAAAAAAAAGAAAGGTTAAGCTGCGCTTTGCGCGGTCGGTTCGTGGATGGGTGACCATAATAACGAGACTCCTCCGTGCCTCGGAAAGCGCGCGTTAAGCTGTTGGTCCCGGCTGTCATTTGTAGATCTTTGACAGTCGATACGGGTAGCCAGAAGCCAGAAAGTCTGTCAACCAGTTTTACCAAGGGTCTCGTGTTACCCAGTAACTGGGTTATTGAGGTCAGATATGCAGTCGCTCCATGTATAAAACACTGGTACTCAGCTGCATCCGGTTAGACTGGAAGCCGACCCCAGCGTTGTTGGGAAAAGGCTAGGCAGATGATGAGCTGATACATTATTTTTTCAAATATTAAATCTGAGGAGCTCGTGGCTAAGTAACACCCGTACGGGTCGGCCGATCAAAGGTTAAGCTGCGCTTTGCGCGGTCGGTTTGTGGATGGGTGACCATAATAACGAGACTCCTCCGTGCCTCGGAAAGCGCGCGTTAAGCTGTTGGTCCCAGTTGTCATTTGTAGATCTTTGACATTCGTTACGGGTAGTCAGAAGCTACAAGGCTGCCAACCAGTTTTACCAAGGGGTATCGTGTTACCCGGTAATTGGGTTGTTGAGGTCAGATATGCAGTCGCTCCATGTAAAACACTGGTACTCAGCTGCATCCGGTTTAGACTGGAAGCCAACCCCAACATTTTCAACTTTCTCAAATTTTGAAATATTGTTCAAATTTAGTTTTAGTTTTTGAAATATTGTTTTTTTTTTAGTGGCGCAAATGCACAGTCTGAATGTGGAAACTGTTTTGGATAATGTATTATTTACTTTGCTTTTCAATGTTCTCATATTGTATCTGTATGTTTCCCAAATAAAAAAATAAAACATAGTTAGGAAAATGCTAGGCAGAACACAGATGACGATGATTTACAAATTTTAGAAAACAGCTTCCGTTGGTATTAGTCTCAGCTTCGGAAAACTATTGCACGCACCTGGATAAACCACTGCAATATAATTTCTATGTCCATAGCTCATGATGATTATTAGTTCCCTGGTAATGTATACCTAATGGACATGAATATGGATGGATATAGAGGAAGGGGACGACCGAAGAAACGATGGATGGATTGTGTGAAGGTTGTTATGATTAGAATGAATGTTACTAGCGAGATGACGGCAGATAGAAGAGTATGGAAGAAGAAAACATGCTGCACCGACCAAATAAAATTGGGATAAGGGCAGGAGGATGATGATGTTAATGTATACCTAATAGATATAGATAGTCCTTATTAATATAAATATATAAAAATTAATCCCTATTTCCCTTGGTCACGGCATCGCGTGAACGGCTGGACCAATTTGGTACGAAGATAGAGGGGACCCTCTTTTTGTTTTTTTTCGGATGGGAAATCATCAAATGACCCCTCCCGCCGTGGGTGGGGCGGTTGGTAGTATCAGATTCCTACTGACTAAAACCCATCCATGTTCCTTCTTCAGCCTTTTGTATTCCGGGGGCGCGGTATCTCTTTCGAACGTCCCGCAGCCCCGGAAGATAGAGGAGACCCTGGAGAAGGACCCTTTTAGGGGTGTGTGGGGTCCTCGGGACGCGGGTGAAACCGCGGGAAATAGCTAGTAATATAAGAAAAAGATTAAGAAGTACTTTCTTTTTCCGTCTGTCCGTCTGCATTTGCTTTAAAGGTAAAACGGCTGAACCGATTTGGATGAAATTTGGATGGGAGATAGCTTGAACCCTGAGGGAGGACATAGTTTTTATCTGGGTGCGTGAAATAACTTCCTCAGAAACAGCAGGACATAACAAGTAGTTAACATGGTGCTTACCCACCAAACGCTCAACCGTAACCCAGCCTGACCTTGTATCACGATCGATCGGAGGTAATTTCGACATGAAGGGCTGTAAAAAATAAAGCAAATTGCTATCAGAAATACAGCCGGTTGTCCACTGAGCTACAATCGGGTAGGTGACACCAATGCTGCAATGATTTATTATTTCTAGACGCAATTTCTACAAAGTAACACTTTAGTTCACCCGAGAAAACTCCATTTATTTTGAAATAACTGTAAAATCAGATTTTTAGTCACTTTGTCAATAGTTAGTCAACTGGGTATTTCACAACAGTACCTAATAATTAATTTCAAGTCACAGAGAGATAAAATTTATTCTGATTCTGATTAATTTCAAGTCACAGAGAGATAAAATAAAATTTAAAATTTATTCTCTGTTGAAAAGAGAGAGAAAAATAAAATTTACTCGCACATACATAACTATGGAAGTCAGTGTAAGTTACTTACTGTTTTGAATATTTTGCTGAAAATTACATACAGGTCACACAGGAACATAGAACTTCTCTTTTTGAAGTCGGTTAAAGATAGAATGAAATGTTTGAATTAACTGAAAATTTAATATTTTCTTTTGCTCTTGGAATCAATAGTCTCTTGTTGTTGGTGGTTGGAGCTGGTACTCATGCTCACTAGACCAACAAAACACTTGAACTTTGAAGTTTGCAGTAAATCACTGAAAAGAAATACTAAAACTATCTCAAGAACTGTGTTGAGCACCCTAACCTCATTAATCAATGTGCAACAAAAACTGCCTTTAGTCTGTACAAATTTTACGAAATACTAAACAAAATCATAACCTATTTTGTTTCAAATTTTTCAACATTGATAAATAAAATGGCATTAAATGATGATTGATGACGTTTAGAGCATGAAATTGACATAAATGCGTCGTCCTTACGCCATCTTGTTAATTTCTGCGGCAGAATTAGAACAAAATAGGTTACGACTTTGTTTAGATTTTTCTAGAATCAATTGGTGTAGACTATCGTGAGTAACCCGCTTTACCACTCAATGTGTATTCTGATATACACACACGATAAGGATATAAAAATGTATATGAATATTGAATGAGGGCCACTTCATAGTGATTGTCATGACTTTATTATATACTAGCTTCTGCAAGTGACTTTGTCTGCATGGTCTTATATACCGGGATAAAAAGTATCCAGGATATAAACCATGTGTGTACTTAATCTCATACAAATTCATTCAGCAGTTTTTGCGTGAAAGAGTAACATACCTACATACGTAATCGCAATCTATCGCATTAATAATATTAGTAGGAACTGTAGGAAGGCTGCCACCCGCGCTCTGAGCTCTACTTCATGCGTCCAAGATAAGATAAGATAAGATAGTCCTAAATTTGTGTAAACATGTGTGTACATACAAAAGCATGAGATATTACTTTTGACTGCCCAGCCATGTTTAGCACATTGAGGTATAATGTACTACGTACTATACCTCAATGGTTTAGCATCATAAAGTGGCGTACAAATATTTAAATTCAGTGTAAGTAGTTACTGAAGATTTACAAACAATTACATATCTATAAATATAATCTTTCTATATCTTTGAAATTTATTTATATAATTAATAACTTATATAAATAAAAATCGGCCAAGTGCGTGTCGGGCCACGCGCACTAGGATTCCGTAGTAGGTCTTAGTTAGTCCACTATTACTTTGTAACCTGTGAAGCCTATAAAATAATTTTTATTTCAGCGTGATCAATATACATATACATACCAAATTTCAGCTAGCTAGTAAGTACTATGAACATCTGAGCTACGCCGCGGACGGACAGACGGGCATAGCGAAACTACCTATAAGGGTTTTGTTGTCGGAACCCTAAAAATGAACATTTTTATATGTTTGTCCTCTATGCGTTACTAAATTATTGACCCGATTGTCTCGCAGTGGTTCAGGCTGTACGTTGATGAATCAGTCAGTCAGTCAGGACAACTAAATATACTTGATTGCCTCATTGGTCGGAAACGCGACGGATCTGAACGGGTCTCGGGTTAAATTCCGGGTTCAACCGAAATAGCTTTGTGAGTTTTAAATTTTTTCACAAAACAACTCAGAATTAGGTAGTTGGCGGTGATACACGCCCGTGCCTGGTAGGGCACGTTAAGCTGTCGTTCCCGGCTGCTTTTGATAGCAGTCGTAGTAACAAATCCATGTCAGAGGCCGTCAGGGGGATTTGAGAAAACTCTGACATTGGCTGGGCATGTTAGGTTAGTAAACCTGCAGGCCACACAATAAGAAGAGTCAGAACAACTAATAATACCTATATTTATTTAATATATATAATTTTATGGATTATTTTATTATTAGGGGCTCGTAGCTAAGTAACAGCCGCACGGGGCGACCGATCATAGGTTAAGCTATGTTTGGCGCGGTCGGACCGTGGATGGACCATCTATGTGATAGCGAGACTCCTCCGTGCCTCGGAAAGCACGTTAAGCTGTTGGTCCCGGTTATCATTTGTAGATCGTTGACAGTCGTTACGGGTAGTCAGAAGCCAGAAAGTCCAGTGTTACCAAGGTAAACTGGGTTGTGGCCAGATAGGCAGTCGCTCCATGTAAACACTGGTAGGTACTCAGCTGCATCCGGTTAAGACTGGCAATATCTAGTAGTGGGTACATGTCAACGGCAAGTCACGGCGTACAAGTCAATTTCAGTGTTCTAATCCCATCCAGAGGCTCTCAAATAGGGGCCTGAAAATGCGGCGAAATGGTTCCAGAAAAGGATGGTACGGCAGTGTTGCTTCGCGCTCGACTTGGCGGTGGCACTGCCGTGAGTTCAACCGTTTCACCGTGAAGCAAACAAACTCACTTTCGCATTTATAACATTAGTTAGATTATTCTTTATATTGTATGCAATGGTGGAATTGGTTGGTACGCTCGTTTTTTATTAACCGACTTCTAATAAAAAAGAAGGAGGTTATCAATTCGGATGTTTGTATTTTTTTTATGTTTTTAGTATGGATTTTAAATCTGCAAGTTTGTATGTAAAAGTTTATCTTTGCAATTACTGGACCGATAGCAAAAAATCTGTCACAAATACAAATTATCTCTGTGTGATATAGGCTATAGGATATGTTTTACGTGCATACAACACCGTGGGTAGAAGCTAGTTTCGTTAGTTGAACAAAAGTCAAAGCTTGTTGTTGTTTTAAAAAAGAACCATCATAATTAAACATGTTTGCCAACCACTGGGGTTCGTCAGAAATTGAGATAATAAAAATTCTGATGGAGGGGTGGATCGGTTCTTACGAACTTAACTCGATGTGAGAAACGGGTCAGTAGTTCCAAACACTTACGTAGAACTTGTGTTAAACAAAAACTTGTAATTGTAAATACGTATGCGTGCGGTGTCGGTTACATGGTAACAGCTACCACATGTTTTTACGCTCAGTATGCCGTTCTCCGCCATGCGTGTCGGACTGCTTCATAGAAAAATCGAAGTGTCTGTTTCGTAAGTGTACAAAAGAATATTTTTCGTAAAAGGTGAGTCACCCCGTAACGTCCATATTCCGATGACCTTGTCCGTGTCAGTCGCGGCTCGCGGAGCGTGCGCTAAGCTCGCCAGCCGCCCGGTCCCCGCGCTCCTGCCGCGAAAACAGCCAGACACACCACCCCACAACAGAATACCACCACAACCGAACAGTGACATTAGCACGAGAAGAAAACCATAAATTACATTCACGCGGACAATACAGAAGCATTCGATTTTACGCGTTCCGTGCCATATGTGATGTGATGCTCGGGAAGACGGAATCGTAATGGCTCGTCTCCGCACTGCGCATGTGCGCGAAATCCGACCGGTTTAAAATGGACGTGGTATTAATAGTGAAAGTGGTGTTGGCTCGGCGTTTGCATCTGGCCGGAGTATAGAGCCGTGGGTGGCGACGCAACAACAGGTGTGTACCGTACGTAATAAGAATCAAATTTGCGTGACACTGGTTTGAAGTAGCAGCTTCGTACTTTAACCTGTGAATGGATGCGTTTTGTTCGTACTAATGTTGGCAGCGTTTTATTGTAGTTGCGGTAAAATATGTCTACTTTACCTCATAATAATGTTTGTCTCTGTTTCAAGGACAGGTAGGTATAATATTTTAGATATATAGGTATGTTTAGTTTCCTCCCGCGGTAACCGCGGTTGCGGCTTAGTTTTTACACCAAGCATGTAGACCTAGTTTTATCATGAAAATTTTGTTTGCATAACTTGACCCGCATGTGTATGGTAATTAATGTGATTATGTTCTACCTACTATTTAAAAACGACTGAATAAATGAGTAGGCTACATTTACATTAATTAGGTACCTACTTGTATCTACTTGAAGAGTACAAGATAACGGTGCGTGCGATAAACTTAAAACAGCTGTTTACCATGAAATCATTATTTCATCAATTAACAACTTTCGATGGGTAACATATTACCTACCTATTTGAGATTTTTATTCCTGTAACGGTCGATTGCTAAACCAGGGTTGAACTTAAAGTGGGTAACACGAAGATTCCAGCTTCCTGGTTAAAAAACCTTTTCGTTTAACGGTTCGATTACGAAACCAACAGTCGGTGAACTCGGCCCTTAGACGATGTTTGTTATCATACTTGGGAGATAATGTGGACCCTCAAATTGATTGAGTCTTGTTAAGAATTTCGACCGACAGAATTTCGACCGACAGAATTTCGAATTGAGTCGCGACCAATAACAGCCATCAATTAATTATCTACAGACGACTGAAGGTACCTACGTTAATATTAACAGCTTGCTCTGTTTCATATAAACTTACCTATAATATAACGCAAGTGAAGCTGCAGGAAAGTGCTAGTAAATAATTTACCTATAACTAAAAAGAAAATTCCTTAAAAAACGCTCATGTCACGACCAGGGTTGCCACCCGTACTTTAGAATAAAGTATTGTAAGTATAGTCGTTACCGATTTTACGAAAAATGTAAACAAAGTCGTAACACATTTTGTTCTAATTCTGCAGCAGACAGCTAACAGCTTAGCAGGATAGCCTCGGTATGACATAGATAGCCCCATCCACGGACAGAACGCGCCAAGCGTAGCTTAACCATTGATCGTTCGACCCGTGCGGCATTTACTTAGCCACGACATCATACGATTATTTACCATTCAAAAATCGCTCACATTAGCCTTACGATTACATCAACACATTCGCGCAAGGTCCCTGGTGATGATGAGTCATGGAAACCTCCGTTTTAACAAGCAATTAGCAACTTATTGCCAATAATAAATTGCGGCTAAGTGACAGACCGACAGAAGATTATTTACAGCTATTTATTGCCTCTGAGTAGCTTCCATAGGTATTTCATTAGCTAAACGATTTTTTATTGCAAACTGAAAGTGATTAGCGATTCTTATTATAGGTAATTTATAACTAATATTGTTAATGAAAAAGCTGGTTGAAATTTAATATGGAGAAAGATATATGAATAAATAGCCTATAACCGTCTTTAGGGTCCCACTGAAGATTGATAAGATAGACTACGAACAAACAAATCTTTCCTCTTTATAATATTAGTATAGATATATCCAGGTGGTTAAGTGGTTCACTCAGGACGCGAGTAAATCCACATGATATATTTTTTAATAAAAAAAATACATACAAAATAACAAACTTTAGAATTTATAGTATTAGTAGGATACAAGTTTTAAGCAGCTTCACCCGCATTCTGAAGAGAGAACTGCTTTGCTTACCCGGATAAAAAGTATCAAGGTTATAAAATAAGCTATATCAATACCAATTGATTCTACGAAATGTGTAAATAAAATCATAATTTATTTTGTTCTAATTTTCTCACTTAAATAAATAAAATACGAATGATGATGATTCGAGCATAAAATAGACATTAATGCGCGATCCTCACGCCATTTTGTTAATTTCTGTGGCAGAATTAGAACAAAATATTTTACGACTTTGTTTACATTTTTCATAAAATTTATTGGTACCGTACCGACTATATGCACCAAATTTCATCCAAATGCATTTAGTACCTAGTTTTTGCGTGAAAGAATAACTAACATACGTACATATATAGACACAGACTTGCACATTTATATTTCGACATGTCGTAGGACAAAGTCGGATCTACAAAATAGCTACTTTACAGGAGAGCACTTTAGAGTTTTGATTTTCTTTGGAACGTATTGAAAATACAACTTTGTTCGTTTTAATATCTCGCAGAGTACCAGATATATATATTTTTTCTTGCTTATTTCAATAGATTATGTTTAGTTGAAGCTGATTTTGAAAAAAACACAATTTCATTGTATTAACACATCTGTGTCGATTTATATTAGTAGAATGATATTACCCAGTGGTTACTATAGCAACATTTATTTGACCCTTTCCTGTACTCTCAGTATTAGTTGACTCTTTTATTACTTTTTAATCTTGCTTGACATTTTTAACGACCGCAAGAAATCATTATGAAATCGATAACAGTGGTACGTTGTAATTGTAATGAATACGCGTACAATACGTTGTGATGAAAAATTATAATTTTAAAAAGTTTTTTTTTAGTTCATTTATAAAAGTGTGTGTCGGATAAGTGGGAGTCAGACTCGCGGGTGAAGGGAACTACATAGTTTTGTAAATTCTGTTCCATGGTACAGAACCCTTAATGTTTTGTGATTATAGTGGCAACAGAAATACATCATCTGTGAAAAAAATCAACTGTCTAGCTATCACAGTTCATGAGATACAGCCTGGTGACAGACAGACGGACAGTGGAGTTTTGGTAATAGGTTAATAAATTTACCCTTTGGATACGGAGCCCTAAAAATGGTGAGTCGTTCTAAATAATGACTTTGCTTTAAAACTATGATAACAATGTAAAACAAGTTTTGTTTTATGAATCGTGAATTTATTAATGGTATACACAGATAATTGAATACATGTAAAGTATACATCATTAACAATGAAACTTAAACTATAACACCTAAAAATCCTAAATAATATGGGTAACTCTTACTACTTAAAAAAGGGTCGTAAAAAAACCGCGTCGCTGTCAACTGGGAGCGTACCTGCGTACTCCGAGGGCTGGCTGCATTGCCACGTGTGATAGCAATGCTTATTCTTTGGCCAAAGTAATAGCTTGCCTTTACGAATTTAATTAATAATATCTACATGTGAAAACATTTTATCTCAGTGAATTAATTATGAACCTCATTAAGAAGTCTTCGTTGTAATAATAAAATAGTGTAAACTTGTTATTTTTGTCACCGGAAACCTACTTCGTACACAAAATTCTGGGTACCCATTTAGAGTTCATTAAACTAGCGTCATTAGACGAAACGCAAACAATTCTATTCACTTTTCATGACCACTTGCGAGTTTGCATAACTTATCATCATCCTTGTGCCTTGCAAAAGGCAAGCAGAGGTCTACCAACCCATAATCATAATAAGTCTATTTAGTATTGATCCTCTGTTGGGAATAGGCTTCCCTAAACGTAGTAAGGCTCCCCTAACGTGTGCCGTGTCACTCCATCTTGCTGCAGGGCGTTCTAGACTACGTTTGGTCATTTAGCCGTGGTCTCCACTCGAGTTAGAAGTCTCCAGTTGTTTACCAACCCATATAATATAATAGATATTATATTACTATTAAATATAACAGATAAGTAATAGTACACCTTGGACTACCTTCCATTTGGTTTTTCCTCTTGTCCTCAGTCCATCCAAAGGTTGTCCGTAAGAGATCGCTTTTAGCGATAAGACCGCCCATTGCTACGTTAATTATATTGTTAAGTTTTTAAGTTTAAAAGTGGTGTACATAATAAAGGATATTCTATTCTATTTACAACAAAATTTTACCAGACATGTTTGCCAAGTAATAATGCAAGCTAGGTTTACACCACAACACCGTATACGAAGTGTCTGTGTGTTAACAGGTGTGAGGCATGGCATTCATTGTGACACAAGTGTCACCTAGCTCGACGAGCCAGCCCGCGAGCTGAGCTAATAGTTTTAAAATTCCCGATTAGAATAATCATATATATTCTGATCCAGCTTGTCCCTTGCTGTCCTCCCCCAGCGACACCCTAAGCCGAGGCCCGTAGCCCACTAGGGGGTGCCCTTAGCGTGTAGTCGCTTAGTTTTGTAAGTTAAGCCCTGGCTGGAAGCCCTGAATTCATTTAAGGCACTTCACAGGCAAGCCCGGTTAAGCAGTCGACAACCTTCTAGGTTGACCTGCGAGATGCCATAAACAAAAAAAGTGTCACAATAGCCGCATCACAAAGAAATTCAAATTTTAACTTCCGAAGTGTGAACAGTAAAAAATAATCTGAGTTTTTTGTTGCAATTTTTGTCGTAGTTAATTTACACTTTATATACGGTTACTTATATGACAAACGGAAAAACTGTCATCGAGATCTGTAAAAATGGAGGATAAAATTTTATAATTTTGCTGTTATTTTAAGTTTTTCGTCTTAATATTTATATATGCTTACTTAATTGTTATATCTATGTATTGATACCATAAAAAGTATTAAAATTACTTATGCTAATTATTGATATATATTTTGTGAGATACCTACGTCACTGACATCATACAAGAAAATAAAACAATTGATCGTCCAATTGGTTATAATTGCCTGGTCAATGTTTTTATTGGTACCTACTTCAAAAAACATCTGTAAACATCTCACAACATCATCAAGACCTTGAAACAAGATTGTTGTTTAAATATTTATGCAATGCTAGATGTTGCCATGTACAGCCGCGCGTAGTAGAGTTTCTTAATTTTTGTTTTGCTTTCATACAAACTGACAAGTTAAACGCGGGCCGTGCTCTAGGACATGGTTACTAACACCAAAAGTAACAAATTTTGTTTTACGAATTTGTAAAATTCTCAAAAAAAAATGTTACATTCCATATAAATTGGTCGATCAGCTGAAGACTTTTCTGTGAAAATTTTAGTAGGAAAATAGGTACCTACATCTTTTATCTCTCAAAAATTCAACAGGCCAATTTTGGAACCATAATTCTATAGGTGTACTAATTGATTGATTTGATACGAAAAATATAAACAAAATCATGAGCTATTTTGTTCTAATTTTCACAAATAGTTAAAAAAAGTGACAGAAATTGTCTAATGTGCTGTAGGTCTCAGGAGTCAAGATTGAAGAAGACAAGAATGATTCCAGAATAGAATCATTGGCGGCCCGGGGGGGTTGCAGGGGACATGACCCCCCCAAATTGTACACGTTTAATTGACAAACCTCCTAAAAATAAATAATTTGCGAAAATTCAATTGTAATTACGCATTGTTATTCGTTAATCTTAATAGGTCGTTCAATTTTGGATCTTGCTTGAAACCTTTGGCTTCGGCCAACATTTCTACCAATTTTGGTATGGCCAAAAGATGGCAATTTTTCTTTGAAATTGTGCTTGCGAGATGTAACAAATGGCCGCTCCAATATAAATTTCTAGGTAAAGGGATTTTTTCAATTACAAAGTTTGTACATGTTTTGTTTGTAACTTTTCAAGGAGAACGTGACGTCATAGAATTGGTTCCGCTGCTATTGTTTCAGGGTGGGTACCAGCTTAACCTCAATAAAGTCATTTTGAAAGTCAAGCGAAAGTAGGCCTTTAACTTGTTCAGTCAAGGTCTAATTTAGGTCGTGAACAGTAAATTCTTAGCAGCGTAATGTTTTCTGTTTACTCAAATGTTTGAAATCAACGCTAGTGTTGGGGATTGCTTATGTTATTATGTGTGATACTTACATGTATCGATATCGAGGTAATTTTAACAATCTTCGGATGTATAGCAATGCTTAAGATCCCTTATGAACAAGGTTTCGCACTAATAAGTTAAACAAGATAATTCGTAAGTTTGGGTGGATGGCGTTAAATACTGTTTTTTTTTTAAAAACGTCGCTCCACACTAGGATTTACTCCTGTGTCGTGGGTGTGTTTACAAACATTCATTACACATGCACAAACACCCTTACCCGGAACAATTTTAGTTGTCCCGTGCGGGAATCGAACCCGCGACACGCAGCGCAGCAGCCAATTGCTCAGCCACTACGCCAGACGTGCCGCCAATTACGCAAAAGGACTAAATGGTTTAGGATGCATTTAATTTTTTATCAAAACATTATTCTCATTGTCTCCATTAAGGAGGCGTGTGATACGCAGCGAAACGCTAGTCTTAACAAAGTAATTAATCAATTAATTATCTTTTTTTTTCAATTTATTTCTATCATTTTCCTAGTTAGAAAAATATCAATAATAATAAAATATACGTAATATACGCATAATAATAACAAAACAAATAAAAAAACCTATCACAACAGAGTATTATCGTAACTACCGTCAGTTACATCACTATTGCGCACACGCATGCGCGTTACCCGTCGGTCGGCCGCGCCAGCGTTCACTCCAATTAATTAAAAACTTGCTAATAATGTCTCGTTGACTGTAATTAGTGTTCATTAAAAATCAGCTATTTACTCTTTTACGCGTACAAAACTGAATATTAAATTTTGAGTTTAAAGTGAAATTAAAATAAGTTTTGTGTTCTATTGATGGGTATGTTTTTATTATTATTTTATCTTCAGTCATAGTGACGACATGAAGACAGGGCCAAATTCACCGACAAATGGTTATATGATCGGCCCGTTAACCACGAAGCGGGAACCCCGGCTTGGTAATCGACGTTTTAGGAATAAAACACGCAAATGATAGGTTATCAGTTAGAAGTTTGAAGTTACGCTAAACAGCTGTTTCTAGTTGATCGGACCGTTAACTTGTCGGTGAACTTGGGCCTTAGCCGTCATTTGGTAAATTAAGAGTCTGTTTCTCGTCTGCTGGATAGCAATTATCTACTAGATATGTAGGGTGTAATGTCACTTGTACAGACAGTTATTAGATTAACAAAAAATATAATATAATAGATGATGTGATGTGAATATTAGATGGTCTGTATTTGTAAAAGTCGTAACCTATTTGGTTTTAGTTCTGCCACAGTAATTAAGAAAATAGCGTAAGGATGGCGCATTTATGTCAATTTCGTGCTCTAATTTTCTAAACATAATCATTCATGCCATTTTATTTATCTATGTGAGAATATAAAACAAAATATATTATGATTTTGTTTACATTTTTCGTAATATCAATTGATACGGACTATAAAATAAGACTGGCCAATTTATCTGTGTTCCAAAAGTCTCTCGGCAATAGTAATCAAATTGAATTCTATCTTTGGTATTAGTACTGCAGTCGGTGTCTCGTAAGTTACTGTTGTTAGTTTTTTGCTACCGACTTCTAGAACGAAGTTCACAAGCATTTTAATAAAAAAAAATTGGAAGTCGGCTTTTTTGTAAAGTGCCTTTTCGCTTTTCAGTGTCTCGATTTTATTATCTTATCAGGATAAATTTGTGTACCTACATACCACTTTTAATGTTGCAAAAAGCTTTAATCACCAAATCATCTAAGTAGCGTATGCGCTGAAAGAGATAACCCATTATCTAAATCTAAATATATATAAAACTCAAAGGTGACTGACTGATTGACATAGTGATCTATCAACGTACAGCCCAAACCACTGGAGGGATCGGGCTGAAATTTGGCATGCAGGTAGATGTTATGACGTAGGCATCCGCTAAGAAAGGATTTTGATAAACTCTACCCCTAAGGGGGTGAAAAAGGGGGGCAAATTGTGTATGAAAATCGGTCATTTTTAACTCACGCGGGCGAAGCCGCTGGCGGGAAGCTAGTTTTTAATATATTTATAAAACTACTGAACTGATGTTGATTATTTAATATATGGGGCCACCTCTGAAATATGACTTACCAAACAACAAAGAATTATCAAAATCCATTCATAATTGGCGTAGTTTATCGCGTAACAAACATACAGACGAATTAAGAACTTCCTCCTATTGCAAAAAAGATTAATCTGCCCTTTCTTTTTATGTATGTTTCTCTATTTATGATATATGCCAAATTGGGTATGTTTGTGACTGACGGTGTTATCACAATTCACAGGATATAAACAAACTAGCGTCATGACGTCATGTCCGCCTAGAGGATGCCTATGTTATGATTGGTTATCATTTTTACGTTTACAATGTTATTTTCATCAATTAATGAATTATTTATAACATGGAGTAAACGTGGTTATGGGTGGAGAAACATCGTGAGGAAACCTGGACTTAAAAAGTCTGAAATCGTCAATCCGTCTTGAGCAAGCGTGGTGATCAATGCTCATGCCTTCTCCGCATGAGAAGAGGCCTGTGCCCAGCAGTGGGATATATATAGGCTAATGATGATGATGAAACGTGGTTATGTTATTATTAAATACTAGATTTTCGCACTCGTCTGTGCCCGCCTGGGCTATTCGATTGATTTATTATTTTATATTATAAGGCTCACTCCCACCTTTCAGTCAATTCAAATAAAAAATGTCAGAGTTTCATACAACAACTTTCATACCCCATTCAATTTTGAAAAATCTTTTCTTAGTCTCTAAGAAACATCTGCGCCAAAAATATCATATTTCTAGAACCAGCTGTTGATCGACCAGTCAGCCAGTCAGTTTCTTATTTTAAATAATGTACATTTATTTTATATATATATGTATATAGATTTTTTATTATGTAGTATTTACTGTTGAAAATCAGTATTTATTACCTACTGATTTTCTTTCACTTTATACATTAGAAAATCCCATCTTTTATTTAGGAGGTCTCATTGTACACAAAAGTTTAAATTCAAGTTTTTCGTTACAGGTATCCAAGATTTGGAAGCAGACATCGGATACCATCACAAATGCAACAGGACGTCGTACATGCAGTCAAGTGCCCGAATATGAGGCCGCCGAGATGTCTCCACGTACCCAGGCCGCCTGCCACCTACAGTTCTTAAGACAAATGCGATCCATCAAGTTCTTCTTCCTAGTCAGCTGCACGAGTTTCGCATTCTCCCTTCTTTGGGTACAACTTGCTACCAGGCAAGACCAACCTGCTGTCACCGAGAGTCTCATCCAAGAAGCCCTCGAGAATGTCGGACGTGACTTCAGATACAAAGATGTGTACAGGAAGACGAATACGCTCCCAAGGGATTTCAAATACATCTTACTTTGGACCCAGAATGATTACGCTCCGTTTTACTACCTCGGCGATGGACAGCGGGCGTTCCTCGAAAACAACTGTTCGGTGATCAAATGCTACGTCACCCCAGACAGAAAATTCTTCGGCGGTGACTTAACTAGGTTCGATGCTATAGCTTTTAACGGACGGAATATGAAGCAGTCAGACTTGCCCCACTACCGATCGCATCATCAGGAATACATATTCTTTAACATGGAATCAGCTGACAACTTCCCCGTATGTGGGGAGCAATTTGACTCATTCTTTAATTGGACATCAACTTACAGGCTCGATTCAGATGTTCCATATCCTTACATATTGATCAGGGATAAAAAAGGCGAAATTATTGGTCCTAAACGTAAAATGCGATGGAAAGAAGATATGGAGTCAGTTGATGATGAGTTTGCTGGTAGAATAAGGAATAAAACTAAAGCAGCGGCTTGGTTTGTATCTAACTGTAAAACTAGGAGTGGTAGACAAGGTTATGTGAAAGCACTGAATAATGCCTTGAAGCCTTATGGGTTGACAGTGGATGTGTATGGGAAGTGCGGCAACTTGCAGTGTCCGAGAAACGTGCCGTCAAATTGTAAATATCTGTTGAAGAATGATTACTTCTTCTATATGTCGATGGAGAACTCTTTTGACGAGGACTATGTGACGGAGAAGTTACTGACGGCGTTACAGAACGATGTTGTGCCTATTGTTTACGGTGGAGCCGATTATGCAAGGTATGTTTGCTAAAGTTGTTAGTTCAACACAATAATTTAGGTCATGATAGTTAATAGTTTTAAGGTTAGCATAATGGTTTATTTAGAAAAATAACAAAGAAATTCGTCAAATTAAAGTAAAACTGGTTTTGACAAGAATAAAGATATTATCTTAATTCATTTATGGTAGTACCTTACTGCTTGTCAAGGACCTGTGAACATTTAACATACCTGTACCTAAGTTGCGATAGTTAAATACTCGCATGAATAAGAGGATTATTTTCCGTTTGTTTATAATTCTGGGTTTTTACACAGTAGAAATAATGTAATACAGTAAGGAATCTTAGAACAAACAGTCGAATCGAGCCACTCACACAGACGCATGCTCCAATACGATTATACTCAATACTCAATTGTTTATTGCATTCCACAATGTTGCTTAGGTGGTAAGAAGATAGTTTGTTACAATTGTGGACCCTGTTGGGCACAGCACAACATATTTATAGGATAGAGAGGACTTAACTAATTACTAAGACTTAAATAAGACTTAAATAATTATAGCTGTTCAGTAAGTCGCATGCCGCGTTGAGATGAGCGGTCACGTTTTTAGTTTGCATACCTGGGGCCTTACCATGACGTGCCAAAGCAGGAATAGATTAGTTGTGAAAAAGAGACGGTGCTATACGACGTTAGTAGTTGTGTTTCGCTCTCACACTTGAATAGTGATTGTAAAAACATGTGGTGGTACGGCCTCTGTACTGCACGGCATTTTTATTTAAAATGCCAGTTTATAGCTGCTTGAACCAATTCTTTAAAACCGGAGCTTTATTTTTCTAAACTGATGATGTTGAAAGGTAAGAATGTTTTTTGAGAAAATCAATATCAGATACTTTTACCTATTTGATATAGATTTTAAGGTACGTAAGTGCGGATTTTAAGGCACCTATGTTTTAGAATTTTCGACGCTCTGTGTACCTAATCTCTAAAGACGAATTCGTAATAATTTAACGTTTTTCGGAGTGTAGATATTTTTCGCCGCAAAAATGGCGAGTTACCATAATGTATCATTATTTCTACTGTGGTTTTTATCTCTGAGACCAATTTATCACGAAGTTGCAATGCAGTCTTTAGATAATATTTTTCCTTGACGGAATCATTCGAGGTTTCATCTTAAAGAAACTCACAGCGAGCAGGCCTGTCTCTTCATATGTCGCTAGTACCCGCGTCTGGTTTTATACCAACTTTCATCCCCTATTTTAACCCCTTAGGGCATGAATTTAGAAGAATCCCTTATTAGTGACTTTCGTTCACTTCCGTTATTTAAGGAAAATTTGTAAAAAAAAAACCTTCTAGACCAGTGGCAAAAACGCTAATAGAATACAAAATGTATGGTAATGGCCTTGAATGACAGATAGCTAGTCGTAAACGAATGTCATTCTCATACATTTTGTTTTCTATTCTACTAGCGTTTTTGCCACTTTTCTAATCTACCAGCTGTGCGTTGATCGATCAGTCAGCCTCTACAATCCCAACTTAATATAATAAATGTGAAAGTGAACTTGTTTGTTATGAACAGATTTGGATGAAATTTGGTACGGAGATAGATTGGATCCGAGAGATGGTTTTACGCCTATTTCCGAATATTTTTTATCCGGGTGCGTAGGTTAAAAAATAATAAAATTGGAAGCTTTTACGAATCACAAATGTACTAATGTTCAAATTTAAAATTAAGCTAGTATGTACGATATACCTACCCATGGAAATACCGTCTGAACGTAACCTCCTTCACCCAGGAAATTTGGATATAAATTGATGAAAGTTTTTTTTACAGATTCCTGCCACCAGGATCCTACATAGACGGCAGAAAGCAACACGTAATAGAATTAGCAGCAATGATGAACAAGCTGATGCACTCTCCTAAAGAGTACAGTCAGTACTTTAAGTGGAAGCACCATTACTCCTACCATAATCCCTCAGCAGCCGAAAATGTGTGCGCTGTATGCGAAGCCCTGCACGACAAGAAAATGCTTCAAAAAACAACAATTTACGATGATTTCAGAAACTGGTGGAACCCTAATTATAAAAACCGTTGCCCTGGTAACAAACATTAAAAATAGCTGCCTCGCTTAGAGAAAAGGTTGCTTCCAAAGTACGCCTCGTGCCTCGATTTGAGCAAAGTGGAGATTCGTCGATTTAGATTTTGCTCACATCGAGGCATTATATTTTATTGTTAAAAAACGTGTTAAAGTAGATTAGTACGCCTCGTAAAAAGTAATTAATTATAAGCTGGACTAGTCTTGTTACTTACTTAAGTTAGTTGAAGTGATATGGATTGATGTATTTTTATTATTAATATTGTATGAAGAGAATATGATGGTACTTACTTGCTATTTTTTTTATAGAATCTTATAGTGGGTGTGTTTAGGCATGTTATTTATTATTATTGATAGACGCCCTTCTACTGGACCGTTTATTAAAGGGGGCATTTCTCGCTTCTAATCTTGTTCAAAATCTAGTTACTATTTAATCTCAATACCATTTTATGTCAACTTTCAGTCGCATTATATCAAGTGCTTAGATTTGAAGTTGGCTGTCAGTTTGTGAGAATATATGTTGTACCATTTATGATTTTGAGACAAGAACGTAAAAGAATTTTGAACAAACGATTTTTTTTATGTTGCTAATGTGCTCCAGGCTCGAAATTATTAATGATTCATTATTATAATGAATGAATAAGCGCAACAACGGGTTTTATCTACTACTAGCTCCGCCAGCGGTTTCAACTGCGTGGTTTATACGTATTCAAATTAAAAAGGACAGAGTTTCATACTGACATGTGTGAATGTTTGACGACCTGAGTGGTTTAGTGGTCAACATGCCGGAATGCCACGCAAGAGGTCCCGGGTTCGATTCCCGGCCGGGCAGAAATTGAAATGATGAATTTTAATTTCTGTAACGGGTCTGGGTGTTACTATGTATAATATGTATGTATTTATAAAAATATATAAGTAGTATATCCGTTAAGCTAGCACCCATAACACAAGCATGCTTGCATTGCTTACTTTGGGGCTAGATGTTTTTAAAAAAAAAAAACAAAAAAAAAAAAAAAAAAAAAAAAAAAAATACTAACTTTCATCCCATATTTCACCTCTTCAGGAGATGAATTTAGAAAAATCCTTTTTTGGGGCACATTTGGTGTTTATTAAAAAGTGATTAAGTTTATTTTGGCAAAATTTGCATACTGGTTAAAAACTTTTCCTGTATAAATGAGTAAATAAAAACTGTTGTTGCGCTTTTTCAGGTCATTGTGTCATTTTATCTTTGTCATTCATCATCATCATAACTTCAATGAGAATAATACATAATAATTATGATTTTCTATTCATATTTTTAATAATTTGGAAGATGTTATCAGCTATTATATAATTTAATCAGTATAATATGACAGTAATTACAGTTTTTTTAGTATTAAGACTATCTGAAAGTTTAATAGGCATTTTTTAACGAAAAAAAAACTTTTATTTAAGCCTTTTAGACTGCTTTTGTGTGCCATTTTGGAATTAGTTAATATTTATTTAATACAACGATAATATACATAGCATGTCTCGTGCTAAATCAGTCTACAGACAGACCTAGTTTTTCATATAATTATATGAGTAGCGTTAAAAGATAAATACATTGTATGATATAACGAAATAGTTATATTTAAGTTTGTTTATTTTGTATAACTTTTATCAGTATTTCTCACTATTGAGTACCTATCCAATATTTTAGGAGCTTCCAAGTGCATTAAATTAACAAGAAACAAAAGTTAAAAGAAAAAATAATTAAAATACCATAGTATGTTTCGGAAATTTGTTTTTAAATATCATGTGAACACAACTTATTCCATGAATCTTCATATAGTATTGGAAATATATTTCATCTATACAGTTAAGGATACCCTGTCCGACCGGTGAAGGTATTATGAGGTATCGAGATTCGATTCTATTTAGGAAAAAAAACAGATTCCAAGTGAAAAAAAAAGACATCTTTTTTTTAATAGTTTTTCATAGAATGACGTTTACGCATATGACAGGGGGCGTGGGCGACAGCAGGCATCACCTGGGATATTACCGCCGATGATGGTGCTAACATATTAAAAAAAAATGGTAAATTTTGGGGAATGAATGAAAAGATTAGCTCGTGGCTAAGCAACAGCCGCACGGGTCGACCGATCAAAGGTTAAGCTGCGCTTGGCGCGGTCGGTCCGTGGATGGGTGACCATCTTTGTCAAAGCGAGACTCCTCCGTGCCTCGGAAAGCACGTTAAGCTGTTGGTCCCGGTTGTCATTTGTACATCTTTGACAGTCGTTACGGGTAGTCAGAAGCCAGAAAGTCTGACAACCAGTCTTACCAAGGGGTACCGTGTTACCCGGTAACTGGGTTGTGGAGGTCAGATAGGCAGTCGCTCCATGTAAAACACTGGTAGGTACTCAGCTGGATCCGGCTCAGACTGGAAGCTGACCCCAACATAGTTGGGAAAAGGCTGGGCAGATCATGATGGGGAATTTGTCATCAATTTTGGGGAATTTGCAGTATATCATAAATATGTCTGCTATCATAAATTTTATTTTATGTGTCTTATTTTCTTAGGTCCTGTGATTGGAACGCCTGTATACTCGTTTCGATTCGGACAGGGTTTTCTTTACTAACTGTATAACTTCATTGGTTTATATATAAATTTCCTTTAAAAAAAAACATCAGTGTAATCAGGGTCATCACCATTTTAGATTTGCTTTTAATTTCTAAAGTAATAAGTTTTTAAAACATAAAATTTTATTCACATATCATTTATTCATATTCATATCATAACTTGATGTTTAAATTCTACTAATATTATAAATACGAAATTTTGTATGTATGGATGTTTGTTACTTTTTCACGCAAAATCTGCTGAATGGATTTGGATGAAATTTGGTTTACACATAGTTTATAACCTGGATTAACATATAGGATACTTTTTATCCGGGTACGCGAAGTAGTTCCCTCGGGATGCGGGTGAAACCGCGGGAAACAGTGCATAATAAAACAAGAAATAAAAATATGCAATTGTTACTCATAGTATGTACCAATAGATTTTACGAAAAATGTAAACAAAGCCTTAATCTCATCATCGGCCTATATATTGTCCCACTGCTGGGCACAGGCCTCTTCTCATACAGAGAAGGCATGAGCATTGATCACCACGCTACTCAAGGCGGATTGGCGATTTCAGACTTTTTAAGTCCAGGTTTCCTCACGATGTTTTCCTTCACCGTTAGTCAGTGACGTCTAAGATACACTTAGAAAGTACATATGACTTTAGAAAAGTCATATTGGTACTTGCCAGGATTCGAACTCGCACTCTCGTACACGAGAGGCAGGTGCTGTAACCACTAGGCCACCACGACTTTTAAGTCTTAACCTA
This sequence comes from Pyrrhia umbra, assembly GCA_963891755.1. Classification (NCBI taxonomy): domain Eukaryota; kingdom Metazoa; phylum Arthropoda; class Insecta; order Lepidoptera; family Noctuidae; genus Pyrrhia; species Pyrrhia umbra. Next base: position 4,826,449 of record OY982935.1, read on the forward strand.
TTTTGTTCTAATTCTGCCACAGAAATAAATAAAATGGCGTAAGGATGACGCATTTATGTCAATGTTATGCTCTAAACGAGGCTTCCGGCGACCGGGACCGCAATTAACTGATCCGCGGTGTGAGTCGCCGGATGGATTTAATTTAAATATTTTTCTTCCGGCGACTGGGACCACTCATAAAATATAAGGTTCAAATCAAAAATAGTACAGTCAGACAAAAAAATCTTCAGTGCACTCTATAATATATATTAAAAGAATCAAATGGACATTGAACATTTGAAATGTTGCGTCACGAAAAGTACTAGGACATCATAGAATGAAAGAGACCGCAGTGTTGTTTCAACTACCCGCCCGTCATCATCATCTGCCTAGCCTTTTTCCCAACTATGTTGGGGTCGGCTTCCAGTCTAAACCGGATGCAGCTGAGTACCCGTGTTTTACATGGAGCGACTGCCTATCTGACCTCCACAACCCAGTTACCGGGTAACACGGTACCCCTTGGCAAGACCCGCCCGTATATAATGTAAATAAAATGCGCACGGAATACGCGGGTATCGCCAAGGTTAAGAAGCAAACTACTTGAGCGGGCCCGCGTATTCGTCGGTTAGTTGCAGTCGTCAGCCAATCAACACTTAGCGAAGTAAAGAAGTGCGAAACCCTGGTATGTTACGCGGCATTATTACAAAGTAACTGGTGGGTAGTTGAAACATCACAGCGGTGTCTCTTTCATTTTATGCTGTCCTAGTAACTTCACTAGCGGGATGGGAACAACAGAATCAGGTGCAACCTACACATCCCGTCTTTCGATCTCACTATGATGGTAGAATTGAATAGTTCCGTTATCCGAATGCGGACGGAACTTCTGCAACCTTATGAAGCCCTGGTATGTTACGTGGCATTTACAAAGTAACGGGTGGGTAAAGTTTTATATTATGTACGGGTGGGTAGTTGAAACAACACTGCGGTCTCTTCCATTCTATGATGTCCTAGTACTTTTCGTGACGCAACATTTCAAATGTTCAATGTCCATTTGATTCTTTTAATATATATTATAGAGTGCACTGAAGATTTTTTTGTCTGACTGTACTATTCTTGATTTGAACCTTATATTTTATGAGTGGTCCCAGTCGCCGGAAGAAAAATATTTAAATTAAATCCATCCGGCGACTCACACCGCGGATCAGTTAATTGCGGTCCCGGTCGCCGGAAGCCTCCTCTAAACATCATCATTCATCATTTAATGCCATTTTATTTTTAGGAAAATTAGAACAAAATTGGTTATGATTTTGTTTATATTTTTCGTAAAATAAATCGGTACAGACTATACCTATCTATCTAATATTCAAGATTTCTCACGTTTTAATGTGCCTATAATGTATATTGAAGTTGTGATTGTATGTCTGTACTTATATTTAAAACAGAAAAACGATTGTAATTTGTGTAAAGGCCCATTTCACCACTTCTGGATAGAAAATATTACATAAATAACTAACTGTAATTATCGAAGTTATCTGACAGATAAATTTACCCAATATTTATCAGGAGGATGTGAAATAGGCCATGAATCTTCTTTAGAAAAGGCTTCCGTTACTTATGTAGATGTTAAAGTAGTAGATAGTTTAAGCTATTTTGGGTATATAAGGCGCGGCGTCCTACTCTCGTGATTGGACGAGAATACGATTCAATATTGTTACATTATGAAACATGTTATTGTAATCACAAAAAGGTCGGTCTAAACAGACTCATACAGGGTTACTGGTATACACGGGCCATATTAAAACGTTATAGCTAACCAGACTAAGAGTGTAAGAGAGCGATAGATGTATTCAGAACGAATAGTTCCGACCCGTTTTCTCACTGAAATCTGGATGAATCTAGATTTTTTCAAACTATGTTGAAATTAGGTCGGCTTATTAATAGTCTTACCGAATGCAGCTGAATAATAGTTTTTTACATAGAGTGACTGCCTCCCACAAGCGGTCAGACTTTCTTGATTTTAATTACCCGTAACTACTTGTTTAAGATCTACAATGACAGCCGGGATAATGGGTTCACGTGCTTTTCGAGGCACGGAGGAGTCTCGGTATCACGTAGATGGTCACCCAACCATGGGATGACCTGCATGGCTATAACAAGTCATTAAACGACCCCAAGATCTATTAAGAGGTAATTTACAGCAACTTTTGTTCTATAGTCGGTACTAATAGAGTTTATGAAAAATGTAAACAGTATATCATAACCTATTTTGTTCTAATTCTGTCACAGAAATTTACAAAATGGCGTACGGATGACGCATTTATCTAAATTTCATGCAGATAAATAAAATGGCATTAAATGATGACGTTTATCATTTAATGCCATTTTATTTATTTATGTGGGAAAATAAGAACAAAATAGGTTCTTATGATTTTGTTTATATTTTTCCTAAAATCAATTGGGCTATAAGATAGAAGTTTTTTGATTCTTCTGTCAATTTACTTCACGAAAATCTATCGTCAAAAAGATTACTTTTACTAATTATGGCCAGAATTAAAGTAACTACAAATAACATCTCTCTACAACCCTAAACGTTGTAAGCATTTTGCCAGTAACCCTGTATATTTCGTGATCATCATGATCGTGATATGACCGTGATCATATTATTATCGTTCATCGCAGCTGTTGATCGTAAGCCAATTATTACGATGTCTATACCGGGAGACTAATCAAGCGAAATACGTCAGCCTTCCTATTCAGAATATTGAGTTACAAACACAATAGGCAATTAAAAAACAATAATACTTCTGCAATTAAAATTGAGTGATTTTTATTACGTTTTAATTGATTTATTTACAAATATAGCAGTTTAAACTTCAATAGGGTTATAAAAATAGTAATAACAAACATTTTAATTTTTCAAAATGACTTATGAATCAAACCGTAAAAAGCATAATTGCCCATAGAAAAATAATGCTTATTATTTATAGCATTAAATTCAAATTGGGTTGTCAAATGTACTCCGGTACGAAATTGCCTTGATTGATTATCTATGTCTTATACTTAATGTAAAATGATAGTTGTGACTGACAAGACGAATCAAGTATGTGCGTATTAAAGAAGGCATGAATTTAAATGGAAATTAGTGGCGAAAAATCACCGCAAATATTTCGTACGATCTGCCTACCCTCATTTGGTGTTATATAATAAGTAGGTACTTAAACTATATAATTATGTATTTGAAATGAGTAATGTATCAGTATTAGATTCAATCAGATAACGTTGTAATCGTGCGCTGAAATGTTGAATGAAATTTGAGAAAAAAAAACTGAAAAAAATACGTTAGATTATATTTATTTTATGTTAATTAAGATCTGATGTTGTATTGAATTTTATAACACAATTAAAAGGCATACATTTTTATTTCCTAAAATGTCGAGTTCAGAAAGCACTTCTAAATGGTAGGTATTTTGTATTAAAAAAAAATAAGTTGCTATTATGAAAAACTTGCCTTGTATCTCTGAAATCTTCCAAAGAATGATCTAGGTAGAGAAATATGTAAGTTAGTATAAAGTCTTATCTTATCTCATAATAGTAGGTATATACTTTAAATCTTTATTTCATTTCAAATAGTGGTGTTAATTTATAAGTTATGAATGTAAAAAAACGAATGACTTATTTTAAAAATTGTTAATTCGTTCGGTTTAATAATTCCGCATAAGAAATCAATTCCTAAAGTGGTTATATTTTGTAGTCGACGAATAATTAAATATATATATGTATAACGAAACGTTTTAGTTGGAAATCGTTTTAAATGATAACATCGAATTTATCGAATACTTTCAGTATTAAGACTGAACGCCATGCTTATATAATGCAAAAACATTGTTTGGAAGAACACCAGACACCAGTCTGGAGCATGCCGTTCAAATTCTTAGAAAATAATAAACATCTTGTGTTATATATACAACTTTTTAAATTACTATACGTTAAAACCGATTAATTTACACACCAAACCATTATCTATACACAGTGGGCGTAGCACGAATCGCTTTCAAAAAAGTATTCGTATCGAAAGCAATTTTCGAATCATAAATACAACCAGAACAAAATTTATGATTAAAAGGGGTAAATAACAGTTTTCAGCATCTAAAGATATGATTATAGTTGTAAATTTAAATAAATAGTTTGTAAGGTGTGAGTATATTCCATTCAAAAATTGTTGTCGATATGAATACTTTTTCGAATGTGATTCGTGCTAGGCCCACGGATCTAAATACATTTATATGTATATAAATAAAAATATATTATGTATATTTTATTCGTAATTTAAATGTTCGTTACTTCCATTTGGTACCTCAATCAACTCCGCCTATTTCAGTCCAGTGTTGGACTTAGGTCTTTCCAAAGCGTACCTAGTCCTCCATTTTCGGCGTCTAGACTGTCTGGCGCCTTTTTAAGGCCATAGTCTGGAGAAAGTTTCAGAGTAATAATCATGGCGTTATTTGTAAGCAAAAATAAAGATTTGAAAAAGTTGAAATGGCATTATTAATCAAGAATATTTTAGAAGCCTGTTTTTTTATTTCATATGGGTTTAATCTTGACTCTAGTCTAGGTCAGAGGTGACAGAGACAAAGTCGACGACGGAGCGAGCTTACACAGAAGATGCCTGTTCAGTCTAACTTTGAAGAGATTAGGGTTGAATGCGTTCGGAAACTCAGACGCAGGTAGATAGTACCACTCCTTTGCGGCGCGTATTTTAAAAGGCGAATTTTGGACGATTTTTGAAATGAACACTTTTTGAACATTGAACGGAATCATATTTTTTATTTCTATCGTATGGACCTGTGCACACATCCTTTAATTATTTTTATAAGTAACATCTTTTTTCATTGATTTTCTGAACGTGTATTTAATAACCTGCATTTAATAACGTTACCGAAATAAATTCTATTTTTATTACGAGATCTTTATTATTAGATATTTTGAATATTACAGCTGTGAAAAATGAATTATGATGCTATTTCAATTTCTCTTGAAATCATTCCTCTGACTCGCTATGATTTTGTATGCTGGGCGTTCTCCAAAAGGACTCGAAGTCCGAAGGCCACCAATCCTATGTCAGCCCTGACCAGGGGCCTAACCATGACGTGACAAAGCAGGGATAGTTTCGTTATGAAGAAGAGATGTTGCTATACGACGTTAGTAGCTGTGTCTCGCTCTCACACCTGAACACTTGATTGCAAAAACACGCTGTGGTACGGCCCCAGTAATCTGCTTACTCTTTAGTCTATATCAGTATAGTAGGTTAGTTGACACTATGAATCAATAAAAAAACGCCATCTATCTATTAAGTAAATCTGAGGATAAATAGGTTATGAAAACCACCATTAGTCGTTTCTTTCTCGATGACAAAGGGCAGGACACACTGGTCGAAACATTTTAGCAACCGGCAACTATTAAATATAATTTAATAGAAAGCTCATCTTACAATCAGTCTTCAATTAGTTTTTAATAATAGCTAATGTAAGGAATTGAGAACAAATTGTAATGTTTTCAATCAGTTATTGATAGAACAAAAGACGCTAATGATTTTATTAACAAGGGAGTTTATAGAAAATCTGTCATAAATACAGTTATATAAGTATACTTGTACTTACTATTTTAAGTCGTACTTACTTGTTCATGGTTAGCGCAGTGGCTAGGCGGTTGATTAGTTGTGGATCCACGTTCGCAGGTTCGATGCAAGCAGTGTACTTATATTATAACCTAGAGAAAGTAGTTTAAGATCTATGGTTTTGTGACTCTAATCCTGTTAAATACAGCATAGTTTTAGTATAAGTAGCATAGACTAAAGATGTGATATTTTTCACGTGTAATACAATTAAAATGTTCTAAATTTAAATTAACCTATGACGGTAACATGAGGCCGACTCGCATAACGAACGCAATAAACAATACCATCGGAAAGAGATCAATGTATTTTTTTTTATTTATAAAATTGTAATACGTAAAAATAAATACGGCCTTTTCTTATAGACTTAAAGGTCGAGTCCAGACGTGGGGAGCTGATTTTATTTGGGGTAAACGAATCAAGTATTTTTTTGTGAAATCGATCTATTTGCGTTGTGTACTGTGACGAGTAAAGTTTTGCAACTCTGAAATATACGGTAGTCTGGCCTCGCCCTAAGTTAAAAAAATATAAACAACTAAAGAATAATGTAAGCTAAGTTTGCTTAAGTAAAGCCTTATCGAAATAATTGTTGAATCTACATAAATGTATGTAAAAATATTCCATAAGAAAATATAAGCAATCAAGTTGTTGTATTCATTATTTTTGATTTTTATTTTAATTCCTTATGCTATTCCCTCAGTGGTCAAGTGACACTACTGCTGAGCAATAACAACAACGTTAGATACTCAGGGGGGCTAGACAAGTGGCAAAAACGCTATAGAAATGCTATAGAATAGAAAACAAAATGTATGGGAATGACATTCGTTTACGACTAGCTATATGTCATTCCCATACATTTTGTTTACTATTCTATAGCGTTTCTATAGCGTTTTTGCCACTTGTCTAACCCCCCAGGTTGGACTAAGTGATATTGAGATTTTCAATGAGTACGAAGATAGCTGGAATCCTGTAGAAGTCTATAGGATACTAGTTTATCCGGGTGCCAAAATAAGTTCTCTCAGAATGAAGATAAAACTGGGAGAAACACACTTTTTCTTGTATATTTCGGGAAAGCGTGCATGTGCCATATTTGGTCAACCATCGATAGCCATACCGCGGCAAGCGCAGTTTAACCTAGAGACTATAATATAGAAAATATCAGAATTTATCTTAAGTATTACCTACCGCAAGTTTATTTATCCAGTTAATTTAATAAGATAAACTATAACAATGTATGTATTAGGTAATATTATTTAGTTGGGGATCGAATGCGGAGAGTGCCCCGAGGGGGATAGTAATCAAATATTTGCCGGGGACCGCCGGAGGCACATTCCGATGCCACAAACTTTACCAGTTTATTATGAGATATTTTATTACTAAATAAATGTAATTTTTCATCGAGAATGTTGCAGAATAGACTCCGGAATTTATTGTTTGGGTTGTTTTTACATTAGCAACCAATGAAGTTGGGTTTGTAACCTAAATATTAATGTATTATATACGGTTTTATTCCTTATAGACTAATATTATTGAAACAAAAATAAAAGAATCTCTCCAGACCGACTTCGGTCACGGAGGCCAATCTCGATGAAGACTAGCCAGGAGAGATCAGGCGTAGGTCCGACAGATTACGTGCTCTCCGAGACACGGAGGGGTCTTGCTATGATAAGAAAACGGTCACCCATCTATGGACTGACCGCGTTTAGCGCAGGTTAACCTTGCTAATCTGTTACTTAGTACTGAAACATACACAACATATAAATAAAAACACACTATGCCTTCCACATCTACTCCTATACACACTTTAGAGTTACTCCTATTATTATTTTAATTCTGTTTTAAAAATGTAAGTTTAAATTTTGTTTTGGTTTTCTTAATTTTAATTTTGTAATTGTAAGCGTAAGCAACCTAACTTGTTTAGTAAGCTAATGGTAAACCCTCTTGGTATTAGCTCCTAAGATACAGGCTTGCCTAGTTTTAGGATAATACTAACTAAAGCACATTTTGTTTATTTATGGAAAATAAAACTCTTATTCTTGTTCTATTAGAGCCATACATACTAGTACCGAAAACAAACCCACCGCTGTATCATTCAGTCTGTGTGGTAGCATGAAAGTTGTCCATTTTGTAACCCTCAGTGATCCACAAGTCTGCGGGATGTTCGAACGAGTTACCGCGCCCCCGGAATACAAACGGCTGAGGAAGGAACATGGATGGGTTTTAGTCAGTAAGAGTCTTACACTCCCTTCCGCCGAGGGGTCATTTGATGATTTCCCATCCGAAAAAAAGTGGACCACAAGTATTTTAAAAGAAAGTAAATGTAAATATCTATTTCAAGTGTTCTGGAAGTCACTGTTAAAAAAAAATCGATTTTGTAAGATCTTTTACATGCCTAAATTTTTTATCTTTGTGTAATAAAGTATTTTCTCAGAAAGTCTTTGTCGTACACATAATCCGTTTACTACACAGGATAGCGGTTGGCAATATCGCGTCTCAGCGACTGCAGCGTCGAACATTCAATGGTATGGAGTTACAAACTCCCTTTTATTAAAATACGTAGTAAGGATTGATCATTATTTTGAAGGCAAAACTGCAGTGTTAGAAAAAAAAGTTTTTTCGAAACCATAATTATGTCATCATACCATGCTACAAGTAGTTATTTTTGATCTTTTTTAGGTTTCCGACCAAAAATGGAATTGACAGAAAAAAAAACCCATAATCCGAATCCAAAAAATGCGGAAGTATAAGTTTGAGTATTTTATTTGTTTGTTACGCTTTCACTGTTAAATGGCTGAACCTATTTAGATGAGATTTGGTATGGAGATATAGGGGACACTGGAGACGGTTATAGGCTACTTTTTATCTGGTTGCGTTAAGTTCCCTTGGGATGCGAGTGAAACCGCGGGAAACTGCTATTTTGTAAAAATAAAATTGAAGGTAATTATATTATAAACTAGCTTTCCGCCCGCGGCTTCGCCCGGGTGGAAGCTTTTTTTTACACCTTGGGTTACATTATTCAAGTTTTAGTAGGGATCCCTAATTCATCATCTGCCTAGCCTTTTCCCAACTATATTGGGGTCGGCTTCCAGTCTAAACCGGATGCAGCTGAGTACCAGTGTTTTACATGGAGCGACTGCCTATCTGACCTCCACAACCTAGTTACCGGGTAACACGGTACCCCTTGTTAAGACTGGTTGTCAGACTTTCTGGCTTCTGACTACCCGTAACGACTGTCAAAGATGTACAAACGACAACCGGGACCAACAGCTTAACGTGCTTTCCGAGGCACGGAGGAGTCTCGCTATGACAAAGATGGTCACCCATCCACGGTCCGACCGCGCCAAGCGCAGCTTAACCTTTGATCGGTCGAACCATGCGGCTGTTACTTAGCCACGAGCTCCTCGTAAGGAAGAAGTAGGGATCCCTAATTATTGCTGGAAATAAATATAGCCTATGACACTTCGTAAAGATGTAGCATTCTAACAGTGAAACAATTTTTAAAATCGGTCCAGTAGTTTTTGAGTTAAAACCCTACAAACAAACAAACAAATCTTGCCTCTTTATAATATTAGTATAGATAATCCCGGATTCATTACCCTCAATACTACCTATAGGTATTCAAGAGCAAAAACTTTCTTCCGAAAAAAAATACAATTATCAGCTGTTCGACTAAGGTTCAAGTAGAAATATCTCCTATATTCACAAAGGTGTCACCGTAACACCATTACCGACTTTATCCAAAGGTTCTGCTCCTCATAGGTACGTAGAAACGTGCCTCGTATACCAAATGAGGAACTCACAATGCGAACCAGGATTAGGTAATCTATACGATCTCTTTTGAAAGTATTTCGTTAAAGAGTATGTTTGGGCCCCTAGTCACGTGTCATGGCTATTCTCTGATCATGTTCGACTTGTAAAGTGAATTAAAGAAAGAATATTAATATTTTGTAAGTAAGTAATTATAATATTTATTTGTGTTAAAAATGGTCTTATAGGTGTTACAATATAGTCCTGCATGTTTAGCTAGTGAGACATAGCATGCAAACTTATTTATTTATTACATCTATCTATTCTACTAAATAAAGCTGAAGAGTTTGTATGTTTGTTTGTTTGAACGCGCTAATCTCAGGAACTACTGGTACGATTTGAAAAATTATTTCAGTGTTAGATAGCCCATTTATTGAGAAAGGCTATAGGCTATACATCATCACGCTAAAATAAAAAGGGAGCGGAGCATCAATGAAGAATGTTTCAAAATCGGCGGTTAAAGTTAGCGATAGCCCAAAGTTACTATTCCACGCGGACGAAGTCGCGGGCAGAAGCTAGTACAATATTATATGAAACAAAGTCGGGTTTGTTCGAACACTAATAACTCGAGAACGGCTGGACCGATTTTCATGGTTTTTGATTTGTTGTATTTGTCTCCGTCGCGAATAGCAGAATAACTCTTAAAACATTGAAAAAAAAAATGATGGGGCGGTACAAAGTTCGCCGGGCCGGCGGTAAAATATGCTAAAAATGTTAGTTGTTGATTCCCCATATGTACATATTTATTTCATCCTCTCCGAAGTTTAATTTCACAAGAAAAACGATCCTATGTGAGAGACTTGGGTTCGTTTTATGGACCTAGGGATCGACGTAACAGACATACAGAGTTTCTTTTAGATATACTATAATGTGCCTACAACACGGGCGGCTCCATGCGCAAAAGTTAGTGCTATATGATTACTAATACTAACTCTTCGTTTTAGTAACATTGTTTCGTAGTTGTCCGTCTTTCGGTTCGTTTGGCAGGACAAACAACGGTTAACGAAATGTACTCTGTATGTGTGTTCATATACAGGATGTGTTCTTAACAGTTGTGACTAAAATAGTTACGTGTTCTATAATGTATTAAATAAATATCGTCGTTGCGCGTGCAAAACCACGAAAGAGCAGTTTGTAAATACCGCGTAACAGAAAAGGGCGCAAAAATTACACATCGCGCCTGAATTAGATTTATTTAAACGTCGCAGAATGTATATAAGTAGTACAATTAATTTGTCACAAAGGAGTTGCTTATAAAGTTTAGTCGATAAAGTTACAGTTAAATGGCTAAAATATTAAGTTTTCCCTGCCGCCTGCAATATAGTGAAAAATCAGATTCGCGGTATTTACAAACTGCTCTTACGCGGTATTGCACGCGCATCGACGATATCATTATATCACTACATTATTCCATGTATTAATATACATTATGGAACTCGTAATAACTATTTTAGTGAGTCATTTGATATTTGAATGGCGTCATTTAACGTGTCGAATGTCAGTGTGTTCAGCCTCAAAAATATGACGCGAGTATTTTGACAGTAAAAATGTTTACTGTCTTTACTTTTCAAGTGTAAGTAGTATTGTACTTTTACAGAATACTGTTGTAATTAATATTTTTTATTACTATCCTTTTTTGCTTTAAATGGATACAATATTTTGTATCAAAGAATATTGGAAACAAAATAGTTACCGTATGAAGTTTATGAAAATGGACAATCAATGTAATTATATATTTCACCATAATTTAGTACCTATCAAAAAAAAAATGGCATTTAAAAATGGACCTTTCGTAATAAAGATTAAACCTTAATATAAGACGCATCCTGTATATCCCATACATCCGGTCATCCCCTTTTCCTTGCAGACAGAATTTTGATGTCATTATGAAAGGGTAGTCTGACGTATTTTATTTTGTGATTGATATCTTTTTGTTTTTCAAAGTAATTATATATTATTATTTATTGAAGCTATATAAAAAAATACCAAGAAGTAACTATAACGTACCTACTTGCTAAATAATGGAAATAAATTATTCGATTGATTAAAACATAAAAAAATACAATCGAATTGATCCTTTTTTTGAAGTCGGTTAAAAATATTTAGGTATACATATACTAGCTATTTCTCAGGTTCTCCCGCATCCTTAGGGAACTACTACGCGCACCTGGATAAAAAATATCCTAACTATGTATGTACCAAATCTAAAATATAACAAACGAAATCTACTAACTACTATTAATCTACGAACTATCCAAAGAGTGACAAACATACATCATTACATTCTTACAAATTTTCGCGTTTATAATTAGTAGGAGGAGGTTATTAGGATCATTAAAATCCTTTTTAAAGCCAAGTTTTTATTACACACCTATTTCAGAGTTTTCATACTGCCTTTATTTAGTAGATATGTATGTATTAATATTCTAATTTGACACATAGGTAACTTTTTCTTAATTTCGTCTCATGCTTAGGCTTTATGTAAAAGGGAGGCGATGGGTGAGCCTTTTCTCACTTATAGGGCTCAAAATACCCCTGATAATATATTAAGTAGGTATACACACAAAGTCGCGGTGGCCTAGTCGTTAAGGCACCTGCCTCTCGGGTACGAGTGTGCGGGTACGAAACCTGGCAAGTAACAATGTGACTTTTCTAAAGTCATATGTACTTTCTAAGTATACCTTAGACGTCACTGACTAACGGTGAAGGTAAACATCGTGAGGAAACCTGGACTTAAAAAGTCTGAAATCGCCAATCCGCCTTGAGCAAGCGTGGTGATCAATGCTCATGCTTTCTCTGTATGAGAAGAGGCCTGTGCCCAGCAGTGGGACCATATATAGGCTGATGATGAGATACACTAAAGTTTATTACTTAAATATAGTTTATTGCGCCAACACCATTCCCTCAAGTGCATGTAAAAAAGAAGGATGTCCACACAAACTGGAAAAGATAAAAATAATCATAGTGAGGGTCGGTTGAACCATTCTGTTTTATTAGACCCCACGATCGCCGATACCGGTTCGATAAGGCTGGAGCAAATGCGAACAGTTATCATTGAAACACGGTCCCATCGGGGGACGAGATAAGTGTCCGACGAACTTGCAATAGTCGGTGAACGGTTCAAGTGTTTTGGAGTTTTTGCACTTTGTTTTTTTCTTGCGGTTCCAATACTGACGTCATAAAAAAAAGGATGTAAATTGTATTTTTTTCAATATCAAGTTAAATGCATGTTCGTTATCAGATTTTTTGTCCTGGTTTCAAATACGTACTTAAACAAATATCGAAAAATAAAGTTTCTTAACACGACGGAATAGTTTTGGTGTTGAAATTAGAGAAATGTGTTTTAAAAATTATTTTTTTTGTCTTGTCAAGACTTGTTGAATAAATCCTAGCTTCCGCTTCCGGGCGTCAGCTATCAGTCTTCGATCACCGACATTAGATCCTTGACACTTTCCGTGTCAATTGCGATACTTGTTATTGTGAGTCCATTGGACTGACAATGACAAGTAGCGTCGTCGAAACATAAAAAGCAATGTAGTCCATTGAAATGTTACATTTTTTTGGCCTAACCTTGCGTTTTTTAGAGGACGCAATTTTATTTTTTTGATGTGTAGGGGGGGTCAGTGTAAAGCTAAAACCAAGTTTGTGGGGTCGCCACCCTTGTCCCCCGGCCGCCATCTTGAAAATAGGGGTTGAAATGGTTTTTACGATATATCTCCTAAACTGTTTATCCGATTTAAAAAAAATCTTGACATTTTTGTTGCAAATTAAATTCTCTACAACTTTGATCTGCAACTTTTTGTCATAGAACTATAAATAAAAAAGTTATAAGCAAAAATGTTCAGAATTCCAGAAAAAAAAATATATTAAACATCAAAAAAATAAAATTGCGTCCTCTAAAAAACGCAACCCCAAATATAACTTTTCAATGGACTAATGCTTGTAATTTATTTTTAAATTGAGAATTTGGATTCAGCTTATGAATGTTGGAATGTGATGATACCTACCACCATGTCACAAGTATCTACAAATTATGTTCAGCGGTCTTAACATGACGTGCCAACGCAGGAATAGTTTCGTTGTAAAAAAGAGACGATGTCTGGCTCTCACACTTGAATAGTAATTGCAAAAATACGTGATGGTATGACCCCAGGTCTCATAGTAGATAATTGAAAAAATAAAATAGAATAACAGATGCACTAGTATTACCTAATTTTTTTAATGCAATAAAGTTCTTCTTTTGTCACAAAATTAGGAGTAATTATATATAATTTTATGTATTTTTTAATATTATGAAATAGAGTATCATCGAAATCATGCCCAATTCACAAGTTCAAATAAAGAACATCGCACAAAAACAAACGCTTAACCCTTAAAAAGCGGAGGTCTTTTCACAAAACATAAATACTTGTGAGACTGGCTGGTGAAACGAAATATGTTCAACCATCGTCTTGGGTTACGTGTCTCGTAACCCTTTGTCACTGTTTATTGGGGTACAGCAGTGAACCAAATCCATAAGGAAACCTACACCGATAGCGAATGGGTTTGATTGAAAACAACACAATATACGCGGAGTTTTGCTTTCTTTAAACCTTTTGTGAGTTTCATCTGTTTTGATTTGGGTGCAGAAGCAGTGAGTGTAATTCGTGAGTTTGTTTTTTTTTTAAAATAAATAATGTGTAGTTCTATTCAGTAAATTCTTTTTTTTATGTCATCTCTTCTACGGTATATATTTAAATAGATTTGATATATATATTTTGGCAAAAATATAATTATATTAAAATCATTCACATGTTTTTATGAAAAGTGTGGCATTTCAAAAAGGCGTGGCACGCAGAAAAAAATAGTTGCGGAAGCAATAAACTAATTTTTTTAATATTTAGACATAAAAACCATTTCAATTGACCTAAAATAATATCAACAATAGCTGTGAGCCCAAAATTAATAAAACAATATCGTGTTGATACATTTTTCATTTACAACTTACAGTCACTGCGCAGAGATCGTTTCGAAGCTTTTACTGTGTAAGGCCCTGCTCATAATGGAAACTGATTAATATGTTTTTTTTTTAAATATTATTCGCTGAGTATAGTTATAATACTGTAGTTACTGAACGGCATGATTGATGCAGATGAGCTGTCGCAGATTCGATACCCGGGCCGACAACTCAAATTGTTCCACGTCTGTATTTTTCTCAATGTGTAATGTATGTTCGTAAATACACCCAGGAGAACATCCTAATGGGGGCATTTTTTTTTTAGTAAAAAAATATACATTTCACAAGTATTTTGATCAATTGTGTTAGCAGTCGAAATATTTTTATGATAAGTATTTTTATTGTATGTAAATAAACATATTGTAATAAAAGTCTTGCTTTTTAGTTAATTTTTGGAATTGCACGAACAGTACAATAATGAATAAAAAAACCACTTACCGTAATAGTATCTCGAAAATTCTCTCCACATGCGACGCCACTTGCCAATCCGAGCGGAGCCTAAACCCGCGCAATTTCCAGATTGAATTTTTACGACATCAACAAACAGACGGATAAAGTGATAAACAAATGTGTAACCGGGGAGCTGAATGACTAAACTGCGATATAAAACGGAACTGAACTTGGTAATACATATATATTTATTAAATGGGCTGAAGATATCCACGTCGCATGCGGAGGGTTGGCGTTGCGATACTTGAAGTTGTTCGATTTTTTTCGATGTAATATTTTTTGACACGTGTTTTGAATCCAAGTTATTTCAACTAAATATATTATTATATTTTTTCCGTTTGTATTGATATGACTTTTGAGCAACAATTTTGCAAAAAAAACTTGATTTTTTTGAGGTCGCTTTCGTATAAAATTTCTACTTAAACATTTTTTTCTATTCCGTAATGATTTCAAATTATAAATACATATATTTTTGAAGTACAGACCTATGGCTATTGACGATATGGTTGGCACAGTGGCTGAGCGATCGATTGCTGCGCTCCGTATCGCAGATTCGGTTCCCGCACGTGAAAAATATTTGTATTTGCTACAGGTATTGTTCAGTAATTCCTAGTGTGGGACAACGTTTTTTTTTTAATTTGGATCTGCTTTTTTATGTATGTATGAAGTTTTATTACAATCCATAACATTTTGGAGTTGAAAGTTTATACGATAAAACGAGATCTCACATTATCCTACGCAATGTCACAACTCAGCAAATCCTGAATAAAAAAATCAAGACCTTTCAAATGATATACATGACCTAGTAACTATATTTTGAAATTTTAAACCCCCACTTCCCCTCCACTATTTCTTTGCAATTTTTATTGCTTTTTTTATAACTGTTCCAAATTTCAAGTCGATAGCATGAATAATTCCTGAAATAATCAGCTGTTACAGCTGGACAGACAGACGAAGTGAAACCGTGACTGTTCCTTTTTACCATTTTTGGTACGGAAAAGGTCGCTAAATAAAATTCACAGAGCTAACACAATCATGAACGTGTAATTCCGAGATATTATTCTTCAGAATCTGAAGAGCTGCGAATGTCTGCATGCCGCTGCCAATTTAATAATGTCGTCTTGTAAGCCGTGTTACATGCTGCGATTCGGTTCAGATTTTTCTCTAATAACATTATATTGTCGGGCCATATACGGGGCGGAACGAGAAATGTTTGCGTTATTTCTGAGTGAAAAGAGACGCAATTTGCTGATTTGCTATAAAGAATTGAATACACGATGGAGTTCTATGAAACATGGGTTCGCGTGGTAACAATACTCCGTACACAATTTGAACGTTGTTCATAGTTATCTTCTGTAGCATTTTTAGTAAGATTTTTTTTATTTTTCACTAGCATGTTCCCGCAGTTTCACCCGCGTCTCGAAGGAACTACTTCATGCACCCGGATAAAACCTTCTTCAGGGGGGAACCTGAAGAACCTTCTTCAGGTTCCCATCTGTCTCCGTACTAAAAAAAACCATCCAAATCGGTTAAGGTTTTCTCAAGTTCTGGCGTGACCAAAGGAAATAGGGATTCATTATACATTTACTAGCTTATGCTCGCGACTTTGCCCGCGTGGAATTATATACCAAAATCTTCCTCGAGGACCACTCTATCCATTGGTGAAAACAGCATGGAAATCGGTGCAGTAGTTTTTCAGTTTATCGCGAACAGAAAGACAGACAGACGCTGCTGAAGACTTTGTTTTATAATATCGTCGGCCTAATATGTTAACCAGCTATGTCCATTTTAGAGAACTTTACAGGAGGATCAAAAAACTGAATAACTTCTATAATTTTATATTAATTTAAATTTCTTAAATCCCGTTTCTTTGAATAACTCCATGGATCATTTTAATATTGAAAATTCTTTCAAAAGCTTATATAAAATGGTAAAAATCTGAAAATAAAGGAGATAGCTGGTATTCGTTTGGACATTTTCATTTTGTTTGGGATTTAGCAGATATTCGTGTTTAATTTTTCAGCATGGTCTTTATAAACTAAGTACATGAAAATAATAATATTTTATAGGTATGTTTCAAAAATAATAACAATAACAAAATTATCAAAAATTCTATAATATTCATTTAAAAACATACCCCTAAGATGACCCACCGACCCATAATTAGTCTTATAATAAACAAACATAGATAGTTTGACTTGGTAATTAACAATCCAAGTCGGATTTTGCTACCTCTGAAATGAAGTAGAAGGTGGAGTTAATGCAGAAGAATCTGCTTCCATTTGGGTATGACCTGGTTCTAAAAACTTTTGCTCAATAATTATGTTTTTATGTTTCATAACTAGATTTAAAAGCGCGTTAGATATAGTACTATTTCTATTTTGATACGTACAACCGTCACTGTATATTATTATTGTTATTTTACATTGAATTCTGATATTACTGAATTTTCCAAAAAGTCTACCCAAATGGCAAATTCTTCTGCATTAACTCCACCTTCTACTTCATTTCAGAGGTAGCAAAATCCGTCTTTATTCTTTAAGTTAAAGAAGCAGAGATTATGGACTTGCAACTTAGTTTTATAGTACATAGTACTAACATTGGATTTGGGCGCCATCAAAACTGCCTGCAAATCAACCGTTAAAATATAATGATCCCCTTTCTTATTAACAGACTTCAAAAAAAGGAGGAGGTTCTCAATTCGACTGTATGTTTTTTTTTATGTTTGTTACCTCATAACTTTTGACTGGGTGAATCGATTTTGATGATTCTTTTTTTATTGGAAAGCTGACGATTCCCGTGTGGTCCCTTTTAAATTTTATCAATATCGGTTCAGCCGTTTTATAAATATATTAAAAATAACGGTTTATCTCTACTTGTGCATACGCCAAATACTTAGATGATTTGGTTATTCACGCTTATTGCAACCTAAAAAAGTGGTGTGTTTATATTAAGATAATAAGATCGAGTCACTGAAAAGCGAAAATAAAAAAACTTTTTACAAAAAAAAAACCGACTTCCAAAAAAAAGTAAAAATAAATTTTATTTAAACGCTTATCGACCAAAACATCGCTCTAGAAGTCGGTGGCGAAATACTAACATTAGTAACTTACAAGACGCCGACTTCTAGAGCGATGTTTTGGTCGATAAGCGTTGAAATAAAATATTTTTTTTACTTTTTAGTTTTTTTGGAAGTCGGGTTTTTTTTGTAAAAAGTTTTTTTTTCTAAATGACCACGATATATCTCTTCAGTAATTTATGTAAGTAACCTTTGTATACTAAAAGATAAAAAAATTAATTCAATGGCCACGCATCATGAGTCACCGACCATTTCTAGTACGATACTGGGAAGGATTAAAGGATTTGGCAGATTTTCTATGTGTTTATTGGTCGCTGGTATTATAGCAGTTTGACGGACATCGATTTTTAGCCTTGTTAAGTTGAATTATGACGTATTTTTTGCACGATTAGGTCGGTAATCGTCTGTAGTTTCAGGTTCGATCAAAAAGTCATTTTGATATAAAATGGACTTAGCAGGTTAACATTTTAGGCCGACGATATGTTGCTATATACAATAGATTATTCTAACATTTTGACGAATTGTAATAGTTAATCGTGTAGTTGTTTTATGTAAAAGGTGCGTATACTTTCATACTAAAGGGTCAACGAACAGACTGATAAAAAGCTCTAAGAATTATATTTATAAGATCACACACATAGTTATTAACGGCTGGGGACCAATCTATTCATTAACCATCAGCCTATTTACAGTTCTAC
The DNA here is from genome assembly GCA_963891755.1 of Pyrrhia umbra. NCBI lineage: Eukaryota > Metazoa > Arthropoda > Insecta > Lepidoptera > Noctuidae > Pyrrhia > Pyrrhia umbra. Next base: position 4,845,129 of record OY982935.1, read on the forward strand.
TGCCGCTCAAAGCTCTTATCTCATACAGATAAGGCCTGAGCTATGGCGAACAATATCACCACACTTATTTAAGACTTATTGGCGATTTCAGACTTTAAGTCCAGATTTCGTCACGATGTTTTTCTTCATCTTCACACAGTGGTGGCCAATACCCTTTAAACGTATACTATGGCTTTGAAGAAGTTACTGGAGTATTCTTGAGATTTGGAACCCGCGCACCGCAACCAAGACATAACCAACCTATCTCCATACCTCATTGAAATCGGTTTACCCGTTTTACTATGAAAGGGAAAAGACAGACAGATATATTTTCGCATGTATGATAGTAGTAATAGATTTGACGGCACGTTTGGTGTAGCTGTTGAGCATCGCCTGCTGCGCTGCGTGTCGCGGGTTCGATTCCCGTACGGAACAACTAAAATTGTTCCGGGTCTGGGTGTTTGTCCATGTGTAATGTATGTGTGTTAAGACACCCGCGATACAAGAAAAAATCCAAGTGTGGGGGCAACGTTTTTTTTTGAAGTATTTAAAATACTCGCCTGTAAAAACTCTCAAATAACTTGCTTGAAAATTCTGAGGTCTGTTTGTAAAATTTTCACAAGCATCATTTCTAGTTTTCACCGGTTTTTATCTACCTATGTTCATAACGGCAGATCTTCGAGTGACCTAGCTAACTGGTTTCGCTAATTTCCCTCGGGATTGATGCTCTCGGTTCTAATACTTTTTACGTGTGCAAAATTTTATTCTTCAAATTTTTTGCAGACTTACATTTCTGTATTTAGGTAGGTTTATTATTTTTCTGCGTCATTATAATTCGCTAGATCTCAGCAAGCGACATCATTTACGTGGATTTCAGAATTCGTTTCAGATATCGAGACAAAAATCCTATTTGTCAATCCAGAATATGGTAGGTAGGTATATCAGCTGTGTGCCAAGTTACATTAAAATCTGTATAGTAGTTTTTGCGTTAAAGAGTCACAAACATGTATTCATGCTCGTTGCTCATATCCAAAATATCTGTTTTGAAAAGGTCACATTCACATGCCCAAATTCGATCCCACATACTCGTAATTCAAAAGTAGCCTTTTTACCTTACGGGTTTCTACAACCTTGCACCCATCAGTAAAAAATGATATTGTAGAAAAAAAAGTCTAGACTAGGCATAAAATCGATTACAACTTTTTCTATCGAATAACTTGTCACAATTTAAAAATCGATTGCAAAATAATCAACACTACAAACCAAACAAACTTGGTAGTTCTGCAAACGTTTCCTTTTAATATTTCAGATATAACTGGTGTCGGGGTGGATGTTAAATATAGCGCTTAGATTATGCGGCAATAGTCTGCGGCTGGATGTCGCCCGCTGCTTGCAGATTAAACAAATATTACCCGCCGATCAACAAGGCCTATGAAGATATCACAGCCTCCACAGACATGAACATTATATTTATATTTTTAAACGACTTCAAGTCAGTGGCAAAAAATATAAGAATAGTAATTTAAAATTAGACACAGACTTATATACAGTAGCGATATCTCAGTAGAACCTAAATTATTTTTCTTTGTAAAGTATTTTGGAAAGCGTATACATTTTTGTAAAAAGATTTTTTAAACGGTGTATTCGAAGTCAAATCCGCCATGGAATGAATAAGGAAAACTTCATGCGACTGCCGTATTGGCAAAGTGGTTGCATGAACACCTACTGTACTTGGGGTCTTAGATTCAATCCCTAGGTTAGGCAATTTGCTATATTTGGGTTTTTTAATGTAGAAGTTTTTAATCGTGTTTTGGGACCTACAGGCATAGACCTATATGCAGGCTACTGCAAAATTAATAACTTTAATTTGTTAACAAATAAATGAATGAATTAATAAATTCTCATACATCTGTAGCCTGTCATGTTTTAAAGACCCATTAAATAAAATTCATAATTATATTCTAGTTCACGCCTCTTCGGTTTTGCTAATTTTTTCTCATTATCATCCCATTTGATTAGGTCCGGTTGTTTATTTTTGCTGACAACTAAATATTTTTTTTCTATTTTTAGATATATTAATTTTCTAGTTATCACTTTACAATCTCTAAGAAAAATATTGACCTGTCTGTACTGTACAAGGTCTGTGACAGCCAGAAGCTTTTGGCGCGTAATACGGTGCAATATCAATACTGGAGTCGAACCTGAGAAATGAGCGTCGAGCCACCCCTACCCCCCCTCCTCCCCATCTGCCGATATTATTGTAAAGTTAGATCGATAGTTATATACACTATACCTACTGGTGGTTTAATTAATGTTGTTGACAAAAAGAGACATTTGAATGTTTTTTATCTGTTTAAGAAATATTTAAGTACTAACTACTAATAGACTATTTTTTTTACAGTTATTTAATACTAAATATTTGCCAAGGCTTCACCCGCATCCTGATTCCCTCCCTCCCTTTCGCATTTATGATATAAGCAGGATAGGACATTATAAAACTGAGTGAATAGACTTATGCCAACCGTACCTACTTTACAAGCACCCTCGAAAAAAATGGTTATATTAACCATTGAGATTATTTTTTTATCAATTAAATCGTCGTTTCTGATCGGATATTCCTATAAATTAGGTATTTTTTAAAAGCAACAAGAGCGCCGTTATTGAAGTTTTAAGAGGTAGGAAGTCAAGTTTTCTCTTTTCGTCAAAGTGATTGACATTCAAGCGAACCCTTGCGCCGTAAACATGCTTGCAAATTAAACATGTTCAGTCAGTGTAATAATAGCTTGTTAGAGTATGTTAAATGGCTCCGTTCCACCGCGGAGGGTAGACAAAAATCTCATTTCCGCAGTTAGAGTGAGCACAGTGATAACTGGCGCGCTATTTAACTTTACTGGTATTTAGCCTGCTGTTAGAGCTTAATGTGTTTAAGGGTAGGTTGTATCAGGTTGTTGGTAATAGGAGGTTAGTATAAAAAGGCCGTGTAAATGACTATGTCGACACTGTCGTAGAACAAAGTCAGATGTGATAATACAATGAAATTGTGATTTTTTCAAAATCAGCTTCAACTAAACATAATCTATCGATATAAGCAAGAAAAAAATTATATATCTGGTACTTTCCGAGATATTAAAACGAAAAGTTGAAAATAAAGGTAGATTTTGGTACTTACAAGTTTTCGCGAAAATCTAAATTTGCCCATATCTGTTTATCGTGTTGACTCAGGACCTTGCTTTAATACACTTATAGGGACTATAGACCTCAGTATCTGGTATGAATTTCAACTTGCTAGGTCCACCCGTTCCTGAGAAAATCAGTGGCAACACGACAGACAGATGGACAAACGGACGAGACGTCTTATAGGGGTTTATTTTGTAACTTTTGAGGTCGGAGTCTTTAAAATTTAATAAAACACTAATTAAAATCATGAAGGAAGAGAGAAAAGAAAGTTATAAAATAAAGTTGCAAACCTATATCCCATAACATGCATATGGGTCTTTTCTTTTGGCAGAAAGCCCTTATTCTTTGAGCTTTTGGCAAAATGTGTAAGATATCGTCATATATCTCGAGTTGCGTGCTCTACGGGGACAAGTGGCCAGTAATGGTTATCTATTAGCCACAGGCGGGTGCTAGGGCTGGCCGTTTTGAGTTTTTAATATTTTGTTTACATTTCTATAAAGATAAAGTTTTTTTAAGGTGCTAATCTGCAATCAGTAATCTAAATAATAAAAAAAGTGAAGAAGCGAAGGTGTTTTTCATTATCTTTAATCTATATTATTTTTAATAATGCTAAAAATAATTTCAGTAATTAAAAATAGTAAGTATTAAAATTTGTGATTATGCCTCGAAGGAATAGGCTTTGGGTAAACTCAAGGTAAATTCTATCCTTGGGAGATATATGTATTATAACAGTAATGACCAGTTTCAGGGTTCTGACTAAAAATGGTAAAAGGAATCTTTATGGTTTTTGAAATCGATGTAGATACGGATATTTTTTGATAGCACCGCGGGTGAAAAGGCTGCAGTCGAGGAGAGGGGAAGAAAGGGGCTGGTTAATAATAAAAAAAATAATGAAAAAATAAAGGTAAAATATATTGTGTCTTCAAAACAAATAAAACGAATTTAAAAATACTACTTTTATATGTAAAATTTAGAGTGAGTGTGAGAAAAAATCTTCACCTTTTTGGTAAAAGATGTGATAGACACCATTATAGCACTCGAGATGGCAACAAATTAATCCAACCACGCTTCAGATTGTCGAAATTCCATACATCTTTCATGGGGTACTGTATTAAGTTTTACAATAAAATACCATCCAGTGTTCTCCAACTAGATGACACTAAATTTAAATTGTGTATTAAACGCACACTATGTAGTCAGGCATATTACAGGCTTGAAGATTATATTGCTGACAAGGATGCTTGGCTAACTGCTGGTCCTGCTCCACATTCACTTGGACTCTAATTAATTCACACCAGTAATAGTTGGTTATAATATTAAAATAAAATTTGTTTTGTATACTTTTCATGTGTTGATTTTAATATGACATTTTGAATTTGTATATTTTAATTATTTTTTTCTTTCTCTTGACTAGTATTTTTTTTTTAATTGCTAGATTTCATTTTATTAGACAGAATAAATTATAGCATTTGTTTCATCTCTCACTGATGTACATGTGAGTACCATGTAACCATTTACTAAGTATTAATCATAAAAGTCTACTCGTAAAAGTTTAGTCTGGCATTTGGAGTATGTCATGCTCGCTTAAAGGCCTCGCTGATGGTGGCGCGTGTATTGGATCGTTTGATTCCCTTCAAAATGGTTGAGTTAAGCGGTGCTGATGCACGCGTCAAGTTCGTGAACGGGCGCTGTCAGTTGAGGCTGGTCATCTCTAAATTGCCAAGAATTAGCATATTAGAATTGTTAAATGTTAACATTTACATCGTTCTCACATAAAAAAAAACATTATTGATGTATACAGGAACATTGTAAAACATGTTGAAAAAGAGTAACCATGGAGTTTCTTGCCCGTTCTTCTCCATAGGAATCTACGCTTTGGAACGGGCAAATAGCTTCAACTTTCTTTTCGACAAACTGACAGACTTATGACTCTTTGACAATTCAAAAGTGCCTGTAAATGGTCTAGTTGAAATAAATGATTTGAATTTTGATTTTTTTTGAATTTTAATGTATACATTTAAATTGCCGAGTAAGTTTGCCTTTTTAATAACATAATATTATAATTAACTACTACTTAGTCTACGTATTATTTTCAAAATATTTCTTACTTTCAATTTTGATTTCTCTTAATATTTATCAAAACAAAAAACAAATTCGGAAAATAAAAAGTTCAAACCGCTGCGCGCCACCCCTAGGACATCCCATCCATTACAGTGATTTCCGACACTGGAGGCTGACGCAGCTCCACCACTTACGACCAGATCAAAGAAAGTATTCCTCTTGACTTCTGAGCCTCTAAACTACAGGTAGCCTAAAGTACCTACCTACTTTTAGTTATTTTTGCTAGAGATAGTTTCTCTAGTAGTAAGAATTCAACCTCATTATTCAAACTGGCGATACAATCATTTGAAATAAGAACATCTTTCTTGTCATGTGTTTTAATTTTGGTTTACATAATATTAAAGAATATTTTAATCTATTCAGTTCTATTTTTAAATTATAGATATCAGATTATCTATACTTATAATAAATCTGTAGAGAGGTCAATTCTGTACATGAAATATATTTCCAAAATAACTATCAGGGGGTGATTAGGGATCGATACTGATGCCAAAAATGCAATCAGTAAAATTTTTGTCTGTCTGTCTGTATAAACTCTATAGAAATAAAAACTACTCGACGGATTTTAACGAAACTTGGTACAATTATTTGTCATACTCCTGAGCTAGTTATAGTATACTTTTCATCACGCTACAATCAATAGGAGCAGAGCAGTGAAGGGAAATGTTGTCATTTTGTTTAAACGTGCTAATCTCAGGAACCGCTGGTCCGATTTAAATTATTCTTTCAGTGTTAGATAGTCCATTTAGCGAGGAAGGCTATAGGCTATATATCATCACGCTAAGACCAATAGGAGCGGAGCACCACTATTCCACGCGGACGAAGTCGCTGGCAGAAGCTAGTTGTAAATAGAATAGGAGTCGTCACGAAGTCTAACAGCCGGTTGCAACTAACTTTTTAGGCTGTTATTGAGAGAAAAACTCAAACACACTTTGCCAAACCTGAGAATCGAATTTAGAACCCCTTATTCAGATTCAGTTTCCAGTTAAACCAGAACCAATTTTGTTTAATTGATCAGAAGAGATTTGGACCTAAACGCACAATAGACAAACGAATACAAATTTATAATAATTTACAATCTAAATTCGGAAAACAATGGAATGCACTTAGCTCAATCTAATTTGGGGGGAATTTCAGTAATCTTATGTAATTTAGAGTAATTACGTAGGACTTCCAACAAGGATTTTGTTGAGGGTGTCTAGTGATAAATGGACATTATTTTGGTGTGCATTAGATAAAATAGGGAGCATGTTGGTAGGAGAACCATTATCTGCTTTGCCTTTTTTCAAATATCTTGGGGTCGGCTTCCCGTCCAACCAGATGCAGATGAGTACCAATGTTTTATATGGAGCGACTGCCTATCTGACCACAACCCCATGTTAAGCAAAGACCTTAATGAGACTGGATCATAGCCTTTCTGACTTCTACCCGTAACGACTGTCAAAGATCTACAAATAAAAGCAGAAACCAACAGGTTAGTATACTTTCCGAGGCCCGGAGGACTCTCTCACTCATCACGTCACTCATCCACGGACCGACCGCCTCAAGCTTAGCTTAACCTTTGATCAATGCGTTTGGCTTAACTTAGCCACAAGCTCTTCATTGGTAGGACAAGTTTCGTGTATCAAAAATCAGATTTAACAACTATTAGCGTAATTTGGTGGAAATTTGCAGGTAGACGGATCACACACTCACGTTACGTTTTGGAGAGTAGAGCAACGCGTCTGTAACCGCGCGTGTTGACGCATTGTCAGTGTGTTGGTCTACGCGTGCCTTCTACTAAACAAACTGAAGTAGGTACTTGCGGTTTTCTCAGCTTCGCGCACATGCGTTGTGCACGTGATAGTGTGTGATCCGCCTTATATAAGGCAGTGGACACGTTGGTAGTAGAAGCGTGTACAGATTTTAAATAATATTGTTATATACATATTAGAAATTTGCCAGAGGTTTTTGCTCAGAATTAAATGATTTGTTATATTTTTCAGGTAGGTTAAATTTTATTAGGTATGTTTTCCTTACTGTTCTAACACTAATCTATCCGTCTGTTAGCTTGTTACGCTTTCACGGTAAAATTACTGAGCCGATTAAGATGAAATTTGGTTTGAAGGGAGATAGCGTGAGATCTAGGGAAGGACATCAGATAGCTTTTATCCGGGTACGTGTACCTAGTAGTTCCCTTGAGATGCGAGTGAAATTGTGGGAAAACATTGGTATTAAAAAAAAAATATAAAAAAAATATATTGAGAAAGGTTTTCCTATTCGCTATTTCACAACAGAACCCTAAAAGAGAGCTCATACATCTTCGAAAGTTTCCGGCAAAAAGGCGTGTGCGCGATGCGTGTCGATTGACCGGAAATAGTAGCCTTGTATTTACAACTTCCGTTTGGGGGTGGCGGGCACCAATTAATAACTTTTATCGCTTTCTGCGCTCGCCGCCGCTCAATTAGCACCACCATAAAAACGTTCACGGCTGATTGGAAACGGCGAAACCTCTGCGTCTTGAGAAATATACACTCGAGTGCAAAGGAACTGGGTTGCCTGAAATATATACTACAAAAAAAATATAATTATCTGCCTAGCCTGTTCCCAAACTATGTTGGGGTCGGCTTCCAGTCTAAACCGGATGCAGCTGAGTACCCGTGTTTTACATGGAGCGACTGCCTATCTGACCTCCACAACCCAGTTACCGGGTAACACGGTACCCCTTGGTAAGACTGGTTGTCAGACTTTCTGGCTTCTGACTACCCGTAACGACTGTCAAAGATGTACTAATGACAACCGGGACCAACAGCTTAACGTGCTTTCAGAGGCACGGAGGAGTCTCGCTATGACATAGATGTCACCCATCCACGGACCGACCGCGCCAAGCGCAGCTTAACCTTTGATCGGTCGAACCGTGCGGCTGTTACTTAGCCACGACCTCCTCCAAACTACAAAAAAAATATAATTATATAAAATAATATCAAAGTTATTAAATTTTATCACTCACTAGCATTCCGCCAGCGGCTTCGCCCACATGGGCTTTACGAATTCAAATAAAAAAATACAGAGTTTCATACAAATTTTCATTTTCACCCCCTTGGGGGAAGTCAGTCATTCAGGACAAAGCCTATGTATTTCCAGATAGCTATAACCTAGGGGTCTTCAAGTCAAGAGTGAATAGGTTACTTCTAGGTAAGCGTGCTTCATCGTCGACCACATCGTCGCTTACCATCAGGTGAGATAGTGGTCAAACGCGAACCTATCAATAAAAAAAAAAAAAAAAAGCGTTTTATATGTATTGATGTTGACAGATATTGAATTAAAAAAACAGCTCTTCTATTTCACGTATAAGTAGCTTATATTTTACTAAAACAAATATTTTGACATTTCCATCAAGTCTCTAAGTATTGGGAGACCTCATAAAAAAACTTTTCCTTAAAACATTAAGGGCCTCTTTTTCATATTCTTATTGGTCAAATTTCCTAGACCTACTTATATGATAACAAGATAGCTTTTTTAAAACTGGTATTGTAAGCGGAATAGCTGTATTTTTATCAAATGCGTATAAGATGCAGTAATTGAATAAAAGTGGAGCCAAGGGCTGCGTTTGTGGGGGCTCCACAAATCTACTTACAAGCTCTTTGTATTGACTATAGCGGGGACCAAGAGCTATGAAGTGCATGGAGGTTTCAGAGTATTTTTTTTTTGTTTTTATGACCTGGTAGCTATGACCTTTAGGTTTTATGTTTCAGAGTAACTGTAATAAGGTAAGGGATTTTTATCTTCTATAAGTACTTATAATAAATCTGTAGAGAGGTCAATTCTGTACATGAAATATATTTCCAAAATAACTATCAGGGGGTGATTGGGGATCGATACTGATGCTAAAAATGCAATAAGTAAAATTTTTGTCTGTCTGTCCGTCTGCCTGTCTGTCTGTCTGTCTGTATAAACTCTATAGAAACAAAAACTACTCGACGGATTTTAACGAAACTTGGTACAATTATTTGTCATACTCCTGAGCTGGTTATAGTATACTTTTCATCACGCTACAATCAATAGGAGCAGAGCAGTGAAGGGAAATGTTGTCATTTTGTTTAAACGCGTTAATCTCAGGAACCGCTGGTCCGATTTGAAAAAATCTTTCAGTGTTAGATAGTCCATTTATCGAGGAAGGCTATAGGGTATATATCATCACGCTAAGACCAATAGGAGCGGAGCACCACTATTCCACGCGGACGAAGTCGCTGGCAGAAGCTAGTTAAAGAATAAAATCTTTATGTCCTTTTCAATACGATTATTAAATAATAATAATAAATAGTAAGGAATGCGTAGTCAGAGGTGGAGGATTCGTCAAGCCCGGTTAAGCAGTCGACAACCTTTTAGGAGGTTGACTTGCGAGATGCCATACAAAAAAAAAGGAGAATTCGTTATTAAAAATCAAAGAGGACCTTTGAATACTTCTATTTTATTTCATGATCTGGAATCGTCTGGCATTATTATATAAAAATCTGCTAACTAATTTTTTTTCATTCTAATTTCAAAATGATTGTATGGCTAGTTCGAACAATGAGGTCCCATATTTTAGTTTTCATTAAACCTCTACAGTACCTACTATAAATAGAAAAAAATATTTATTCACCATTTTATCATTCGGTTTTTGTAATTTATAAAGACAGTTTTTATCTTCTAAAATATTGAATTACATAGATGCAAATAATAATTCATCTAGACTTTCTTTTCGGTCAAAAATATTTTTTTTATTTTTGTGAGAAGATGACGCCACAATATTTTTACAACAAATGCAAGTTCTAAATTTTAGAAACAATAGAAAGTGTCAAGGCAATGGAACACACGAACAACGGAAGAGTGAGATATTTTAAGAAAAGAAAAACATTTTTTTTAAAGAGCCTATATGGATCAAGGGCCTTATTTAAAAGGAAATCCTCCTTGGTATGGCACGTATAATAAGGAGGCCCCTGTGTCTCTAGAGCCCTAACCACCGGTAGTTTGTATCCTGTTCCCGAACTCATCACACATATTTTAAAATCATCTGCCTAGCCTTTTCCCGACTATGTTAGGGTCGGCTTCCAGAGTAAACCGATGCAGTACAGATGCAGCTGATTACCAGTGTTTAAAAATAAAATAAATTAAAAACATATAAAATTTCAATCATACTTTATGATTTTAATTTATTTTATTAGGTTTTTGTAAATAATATTTTAAAATAATATGTAGATAAATGAATAAAGAAAATAAATTATTATCTCATCAGGAATTTCGCAACCCACTATACATATTTATTGATTCCTAAGCTGAAGCAAATAGCATTGACCTACTTTTCTCACTTAACTCTGTCAGATAGGAGTAACACGATTGTAATCTTGACATTGAAAACTTTCAATACTGTCACCTGGCAGAGTGGACTCGGACTGGATAACTCTTTGAAATGGGTCAGGGTGACTGCGTGGTCTAGATTCTAGATCGTTGAGACAAGTACCTAAGTGGAACTACTGATGAAGGATAGGAACGGCTGATAATGTTCTCAATACTTCTCAGAGGAGCTCGTGGCTAAGTACGCTTGGCGTGGTCAGTCCGTGGATGGGTGACCATCTATGAGATAACGAAACTCCTCCGTGCCTCGGAAAGCATGTTAAGCTGTTCGACCCGAATGTCATTTGTAGATCTTTGACACTCGTTACGGGTAGTCAGGAGCCAGAAAGTCTGACAACCAGTCTTACCAAGGGGTATTGTGTTACCCGGTTTAACTAGGTTGTGGAGCTCAGATAGGCAGTCGCTACATGTAAAATACTGGTAGGTACTCAGCTGAATCCGGTTTAAGCTAGAAACCGACCCCAACATAGTTGGGAAAAGGCTAGGCAGATGAGATGATGCTTTTCAGTTCGATCAAGACTCTGCGCTGTTATTTTATGAAGTAAGAAAAAAGTTGAGGGAGGCGTTCTCCATGTTGAAAGAAAGGGCTATAGATATGGATATAAAAAGTGAGGTATTCCCACCGATAACATAGTGAAATTCAATTCATTTACAATGTGACGTCACGTCATAGTGTGTACTGAAATATTGCTGATGAAAAGCCTTCTCCTAAGCATGTTTAGTTCATCGAGGATTTTCGCCAAACGCCCGGGGCGCCCCATAATGACATCACCTCGCGATAGGCACTCACTCGCTTATTCGTGGATTTTTATCTAAAACGCTGGCTATGTACCGATGCCTTAGCGTTCTTGGATTTTGTGATCAGCGAGTCTACGTGGAGAAGTTCAAGATGTGATGGACAGACAGGTTATCGTGTCGTGTTGTAAAAAATTTGGTAAAAGGCGATATTTCTTAGTCGTATCGTGCGTCTATATCTATCGCAAGTGTAAGAAAAGTAGTAGGTATAGTAATAATAATAATTGCAGGTAGGAAAATCGTTTCTAAAGAACCCTAGGTGAGTATTATTGTAAAAATAGACCTCGGTCTTTAGGAAGTATCTAGGTAATAATTTGTGAATAAACTATACTAAACATTTTTGATCCATAGGTATGCAATTGAAATTGAAATGTGTGTTCATATATACGAGTATTTTATTACACACCACGTATAAAAACTTAAATTAAACTTTTCAAAGGAAAACAATACTTATTCTTCGATACTCGTATAATAACAGATCAAATTAATCAGTTACTGTTTATGAGACATCAACATAAAAGTGATTATTTCCTAAAAGAAATGAAGAGATACCAAGTACGAGTGTATTTGCCTTTTTTTTTTTTTTTTTTTTTTTTTTTTCGGGGGGAAATCCTCATGGACGAACCCGGCCTGGGGAGGCCGGGAACAGTGCCGGACTCTTACCGGCTAAAACCACCCCGGTGTCGCTTCTCGCACGTGCGCGCGGGGCCGCGGGAATCCTGATTCGTCCGCAGCCCCGCACTGGTGCCGGCCCGTCCTGCCGGGCCTCGTCTCCTGCACGGGGTAGTGAGGTGTCCTACCCCGTGCATCGCCTCGGGGGCGCGCGTGGACACAGACGCGCGCCGCCGGCTCGGGTCCTATCATGGGGGGCGGGGACTTCCCCAAGTCCGTCGCCCCTGGACCCGTTTATGGGGGGCGGAAGAGGGCGTTGTCCGCCCTCCTCCGGCGCCCGGTGCGCCTGCTGCGGGCGGGGTCGAGAGTTGAGATCTCCCTTTCCCGCTCCGCAGCTTCCTTCTGCGACATCACGTCCTCGCAGAAGGACACCACCGCGTCCCACGACTCTGCGCTGCCGACCATACTCCGAACAACGGCCGGCAGCGACAGATCGCCTCCTACTTCAGAAGTGAGGGCACGGCGCTGCTCCTCCCAAGCCACACACTCTTGGAGCGTGTGTTGCGCCGTGTCCTCCCCACAATGGACGCAGTGGTGGCACCGAGCATCCGACTCCCTGCCTATGCGACACAGGTACTTGCCGAAGCACCCATGCCCCGACAGCACCTGCGTCGCCCGAAACGACAGGGAGCCGTGCCTTCTCCCGAGCCAAGCGTCGAGCACTGGCCGGATCGCCTCGACGGTAGCGAGGCCGGCGGTAGGGCGCAGAAGCCTCTCCCGCCATTCCGCCACCAAGACCTGGCGGAGCTCCGTACGGCGCAGCGCGATCTGTCGCTGCACCGGTCCGAAGCCCCGTGCCCGCTCTTCCTCGCGCCACCGATACAGCGACGCGAGTACTTTCGCCTCCAGGTCCCAGGGCGGGGATCCGGCCAGAGCGCAAGCCGCCTCGTAGGAAATCGTGCGGTACCCGCGGACGACCCTGACGGCCATCGCCCTCTGCGGCTTTCGCAGTATGGCGATGGTGCAGGCCGTCAGGTCCATCGCCCACACCGGGGCCCCGTAAAGGGCCATGGACCGCACGATCCCCACGTACAACCGCCTACAGGCGGCGCTCGGGCCCCCCATATTGGGAAGCAGCGTTGAAAGCGCGCCCGCCGCGCCCATCAGCTTGGGCACCAGCCGCCGGAAGTGGGGTCCGAATTCCCATCGGCTGTCGAGCACCAATCCCAGATACTTCATGGTGGACTCGACAGCTATCCGGGCCCCACCGACCACGATGTGTGATCCCGGCGGCGGCGCGCGTCGGGGGCCATGGAACACGATGGCCTCCGACTTGCTCAGGGCCACCTCCAGGCCCAGGCGACGGATGCGGCTCACCACCTGTGACACCGCAGCCGTAGCTAGCAACGCTGCTTCCCTGTGGGAGCTCCCTCGGGCTGTGACAAGCGTGTCGTCCGCGTAACACGTCAAGTCTGCGCCCGACGGGAGCTCACCTCTGAGCACCCAGTCGTACCCGATGTTCCACAGGAGCGGACCCAGAACCGATCCCTGTGGAACACCGCACGAAGTGACGCGCCTTCCTGCGCCGTCACGTCCCCTATAAGTGACACTTCTTGCCTCCAGATAAGCCCCTACTGTGCGGCGGAGGTAGGGAGGCACGCGATGGTAGACAAGTGCCTCCCGTATACAACTCCAGGGCAGGGTGTTGAAGGCGTTGGAGATATCCAACGATACTGCCAACACCACCCCACCCCGGGACACCGTTTCCTCCGCCAGGGCTCTCACGCGCATTATAGCGTCCACGGTGGAGCGCCCACGACGAAAGCCGTACTGGCTGTCCGCCAAGTCCGGCCCTTCTGCAGACAAGTGGCTGACGAGGCGATCTGCGATAATCCGCTCAAACAGTTTGCCCGCCTCGTCGAGCAGCACTATGGGCCGGTACGCGGACGGCGAGTCCGCGGGGCGCCCCTCCTTCTTGAGCAGGACCAGCCTCCCCTCCTTCCATACGCTGGGAAAATGGCCCCGCTCGAGGCATGCCGTAAAGAGCCCTCTCAGATGGGGCTCTAGCTCCTTCAGAGCCAAGACGAGAGCTCGGCCAGGGATTCCGTCGGGCCCGGGCGCCGTGTTCTTGGCCCGGAGCCGCGACACGGCCGCTCTCGTCTCTGCTTGTGTCACTTCAAGGACCTGGGTGCTCTCCTCTTCAGGAGAGCCTGTGGCCAAGGGCGAAGCCATCGGCGGCGGAACGTGTTCCGCCTGCTCAGGGAAGAGGGCCGACACCACCTCTTCCAGCAGCTGGGGTTGTAGTCCCTCCGTGAGTGGAGGCGCCCAGGGGCGTAACTTGCCTCGCACCATACGGTAGGGGCGCCCCCACGGATCACGGTCTAGGGACCCCAGCAGCTCCTCCCTGGCTTGCGTCTTCGACTCGCCGATGGCTAGCCACAGCCTCTCCTTGGACGCGCGGTACACCTCATACAGCGCGTCCTCTTCGACGGTATTCCGTCGACGTCGCCGGCGGTATCGAGTGTACTGGCGACGGGCCGCCACGCACGCGACGCGCAACTGCGCGATCTCGGCGGTCCACCAGTACACTTGGCGCTTTGCGGACTGTGTGCGGACGCGGGGCATGGACGCGTCGCAGATCTGCGTCATCGCCCCGCGGAACCACAGCGCCTCCGCTTCGACGTCGACGGAGCCGTCGGTCACCGACTCCCTTGTCCAGGCCTGGACAATAGCGGCTTCTTCGAGCAGTTCCCTGTCAATGCGCTTAAGCGCCCAGCGCGGGCCGTCGTTGCTCGGGGCTGTTGGACGGCGGTCGCTCGCGGTCTGGGCGGAGACGTCGAATCGGATGTATCGGTGATCCGATAGCGTCTCCACCTCCACGGCGACCCGCCAGTCGCGGACCCTGCTAGCGACAGAGGGGCTAGCGAACGTGACGTCCACTATCGACCCGCCCCGCTGCCGCACGCAGGTATACTCCGAGCCCCGATTCAGGACGACCAGACCGGTCGTCACCGCCCACTCCTCCAGCACCTCGCCCCGAGGATCGGTGACCGGGGATCCCCACGCCGATGACTTGGCGTTGAGATCCCCGAGCAGCAGTACGGGACGAGGGAGGTAGCGGCCTACGACGGCGCCCAACTCGACAAGGAAACTCTCGAAGTCGGCGAGACTCTTGTTGGGGGAGAAGTACACCCCCACAACAGCGATGCCGTCCGAGACCGCGGCAACCCAGCCGCGGCCCCGAGACGGGTCGATCAGAGCCCCGCCGATTATGGCCACCAAACCGTCCAAACACCCCACCCAGTTGTCGCGGGGGGGGATAAAATACGGTTCAGCGACCACAGCCACGTGGATCAACCACTCTGCCATGCTCTGGAGCAAAAGGTCCTGAGCTCTGGCACAGTGGTTGATATTGCCCTGGAGGAAATGGAATTGTGCCGTTATTGACACTCCATTCCACGAGTGTATTTGCCTGGAATAAGATAGCGTTAGAAGAACCTACATATAACAAAAGTGTTGAAACTACGACTAACGAAAAAACTTGCGAGGAACTTAATTAGAAAAGTTTGGTGCCTTCTCTACACATCGGAAATTGACACAGAGGAGTGAGTAACGAGAGTGAAAACGTACATGGAAAAAATTGACAACTTTTTTGGGGATGGGAAATCATCAAATGACTTCTACCGTCGGGTCGAAGCGGGAGGGACTGTCAGACTCTAACTGACTAAAATCCATTCATGTTTATTCCTTCACCCTTTACGTTCCAGGGCCGCGGTAACTCTTTCGAACGATCCCGTAGCCCCGGTGACTCTCACCCTTGCCTTTGTATAAAATCTATAAATTTTGGATTAACATTGTAAATATCTTAAATCAAAAGTGTGATAAAGTTCACACTTAAAAATTAAGTCTTGAATTAAAGAGTTATACTGGATGGTAAAAATAATACTGTAACATCAGCCTTCATTTGCTATCTTCTCCGTGGCTCTTGTTAATGTGTTCGTGGTTTGAACGTTGGGGAGCCAGGAAGTAGATCTTTGGTAACTTGTTTGACTCCCGAAGCATCCTGAGCTGTCGGTTTCAATGATATTATTATACGCAAACGATGTTCTTACTTAGGATGGGGTCAGACAAGCGTAAACACAACTAAGTTTATGTAAGCTAGGTACATACTACTGCGGTTCGCGCAACATAATACACACTTTATAATGAGGATCAGTAATGTAATAGCAAATTCAATAAAACTAGTATCTATGTTATTCTTTATGACATAAGAATGATATATCTTTTTGAATTATCGAAATCGGACCATTACTTATGAAGATATTAAGTAATAAACATTTGCCGTTCCGGCCGCTAAAAATTAATGTCCGCGGGAGCGTGTGACGTCACTCCAACGGAACCGAGCGCAGTCTGCATTCATATTTCACTATTCGGCGGAGCTGCGACGCGGTTGGTCAGTATATTTGGCAATTTATTTTACGTAAAGTGTTGTTAGAGTGTGTTTTGTGATATTTGAGTATAAAACGTCCTAAAATATGAGTACTAATAAAGTAGAGGCTGGTTTTGTGCGAGCTCAGTCAGATAATCTTCCAAAGGTGGATTCTTTCATGACATTTGATTATCTCAGTAATCTAGTTCTAAGTTAATCTACGTTACTTATTAGTAATCTTAAGATATTGATTTAAAATCTTTAGGCCTCCACACAATCGGCTATTATCGCGGTGAATCGCTGTACATTGCTGTGAACTCTCAAAAACTCTTGAGAGTTTTTCATCCAACGCAGCAATGTATAGCAAATCACCGCGATCATCGGTGATTGTGTGGAGGCAGCAGTAGGTAGGTGTAAAAAATAATGAATATAATGTATTGGTACAGAAATCTTGATAAACAAATGTTGTTTTCGTTCATTCCTATGCGGATCATTTCGCGGATGGCTATTTAACCAACTTGCGCTTTATTTAGTTCATAGTTCCCTATATACTTGTCGATCTATAACGGAAACCTTAATATTGGTTTTCAATGGCTATTTTTTGCCACCTCGTTCATTGTTACAAATAATTTATTCAGTATGTACCTACTTAGGATGGCTTGAAAAAATCATCATCAATCATCTCTTTACAACAGGATACCATTTTGAAGAAGTTTTGCGTTTTTCGGCACATTAAAAATAATTTTTCTAAGGTAATAATAGAAGTATTTGTACATTTTGGCACTATACAATATTAATACATGTTTGAAAAGGTGAATTAGACACAAATCGGACACTTAATTTGTTTGAAAGTCACAATTAATCAAACAAAACACTGCGCGCCATACTGCTGCCAACGGCTAACCGTTGGAGTGACGTCACAGCTATCGCGGCGACCGCTCGGTGAACTTCGCTAGTAATTTGGTCATAACTTCGTCAATTTTTATCGTAGATCAAAAATTTTTGCACTGTATGTTAAGGATTACTTAGCTCTACAAATCTGCATTGTCAACTAAAAACGTTACGGATCCTCATTGTGTGTACATTGTTGTTCATCTTGTCTCGCTTTGAGCTGGGGCTATACCACCACGTGTTTTTGCAATCACTATTCAAGTTTGAAAGCGTGACAAAGCTACTAACGTCGTCTAGCTCCGTCTCTTTTTCATAACGAAAATAATCTTGTTTTGGCACGTCATGGTAAGGCCATGGTATGGTCGCGCTTAATATGGATTTAAAATGTATTCAACCAAATTCGGACAAAAAAAAAATCCCACAATGTTGGTTTTCCAGTTTTCGTTTATTAAAAAATATTTATTTTTGATTATCATTTACAATGTTAATAACAGTTGTCATGATGTAGTGGAAATAATGACAATAATAGAAAAATATTGTGTATTCATTTAATAAACTAAGGCCGCCACGGACCCGACAGATATGGAATATAGAAAGCACACCTAGTACTAAGAAACAAAAAACACTCTCGCCTCTCGTTTACGAGTGCGCGGGTTCGAAACCTGACAAGTACTAATGTGACATCTCTGAAGTCATATGTACTTTCTAAGTATATCTTAAACGTTACTGACTAACGGTGAAGGAAAACATGGTGAGGAAACTTTTTTATTTTTTGTTCAGATGGGAAATCATCAAATGACCCCTCCCGCCGTAGGTGGGGCGGAAGGGAGTGTCAGACTCTTACTGACTAAAACCCATCCGTGTTATTTCCTCAGTCCTTTGTATTCCGGGGGCGCGGTATCTCTTTCGAACGTCCCGCAGCCCCGGCAGGCTATGGCCCCGAGGGAGGGCCTCGAGGGAGGCCATCACTTTTGCTGACATTTCTTTGAGGCGCGCGTGGAACACGAATGCACCGTCGACGCGGGTATGGTGCCTGCCGGACGGCGAACCACCCATAGCTCACCGTCCGCAGCTCCGCGCCTACGGTGGCCAGTAGTGGTGAGGAATGGGGAAAAACCTGAACTTAAAAAGTCTGAAATCGCCAATTTTCCTAGAGCAAGCTTGGTGATCAATGCTCATGCCTTCTCTGTATGAGAAAAGGCCTTTGCCCAGCAGTAGGACAATATATACGCTGATGATGATGATAGTATGAACATTCATCCTCGTTTCGCGGTCGGTCGACCGTGAGGTACCTGGAGGTCATAGCATCGTTTCTTATAATTAGGATTCCACCACTTTCGAAAATTGTGGTAAATAGATGTATTCTCAAACATTTTTTCATTGTGAAGAGCCTTGCATATGTCGCACACGTCGATTTGCAAAGCATTATAATACGTGTAGTAGCGCTTCCATTTAAAATATTGTCTGTATTCTTTGGGAGAATATATAGTTTTGTTCATCAGAGCCGCTAATTCTGCTACAGGTTGCGCTCTGCCATCGATGTAAGATCCAGGTGGGAGAAATCTAAAAAAACTAAACATTTAATTTCCAGAACGAAATAAAGCTTGATTAGAAAAGAGAAATAAATTTTCATTGTTTACAAAGAGACGAGCAATATCATTAAAATAATAAAAGAAAAAAAAAAGAGATTTTTAGAAACCAGTTGTAATTTTCAACACTCAACCATAATTGTTTACAAATGTATAACTATTGGTGTGTGAATTATTTTCATTTACGATTTAACGAAACTTCGGACGAAATCAGAAATTACTGTTGATATTAATTATACTATATTATCTTCCATTTCAGTTTGATTAGGAAATCTAAAATTATTGTTTAGGCCAACTACATAGGTACTTTAGAGAACACTAAATGTATGAATAAGCATACAAACCTCGTGTAATCAGCTCCGCCATATACAATAGGCACCACATCATTCTGCAGTGCCCTCAGCAACTTCTCTGTCACATAGTCCGCGTTGAATGAGTTTTCCATTGACATATAAAAGAAGTAGTTATATTTCAGCAAATCATTGCATAGACTAGGTTCGGATTTTGGACAATTCATGGAGCTACAACTCCCATACACATCCACTGCTAATCCATACGGCTTCAGTGCTTTATTCAGTGACTTCACAAAATCTTGCCTATCACTCCTACTGTGACAATTAGACACGAACCAAGCCGCTGCTTTAGTTTTATTCCGTATCTTGATAGCAAACTCATCGTCAACTGGCTCCTTTCCACTGTCTTCTTTCCATTGCATTTTAAGTTTGGGTCCTACAATTTCACCTTTTTTATCCCGAATCAGTATATATGGGTATGGTATATCAGAATCAAGTCTATAAGTCGACGTCCAATTAAAAAATGAGTCAAATCGCTCCTCACATACGGGGACGTTATCAGCTGATTCTATGTTGATGAATATGTATTTTTGATGGCGCGATCGGTAGTGGGGCAAGTCTGATGGCTTCATGTTTCGCCCATTAAATGCTATAGCATCGAACCTAGTTAGGTCACCGCCGAAGAATTTTCTGTTCGGGGTGACGTAGCATTTAAATGTCGAACATTTGTTCTCTTTGAACGCTGCTTGTCCTTTGCCGAAATAAAAAAAGGGAGAGTAATCATGTCGAGTCCAGAGTAAGATGCATTTGAAATCTTTTGGGAGAGTATTCACCTTCTTAGACTTGTCCTCGTTTACGAATTTACCTCCGTCACTTTCACGGGCCTCTTGGGTAACACTCTCGGTATCGTCTGGCTGATCATGCCAGCTAAAGAGTTGTACCCACAGAAGAGAAAATGCAAAACTCGTACCGGTTACTAGAAAGTAGAACTTTAACGATATCATATATTTTAAGAACAGGTGACAAGAGGTCTGGGTGCGCGGAGACATCTCGGTGGTTTCATATTCAGACAGTTCACTGTTGAAAAACTGCAAGGTGATATAGTAGTTAATATAGAAGAAGACAAAGACACCTAGGAAGGTGCTGACTGCCTGGTTGGTCCAGTGATCGTAAAACGCTACTATTGTGAATAATGACTGATGTTATTACATTCCATGTCAGAGGCCGTTGGGCGGGTTTATGAAAATTCTAACACTTGGGGCGTTAGATTAGTAAACTTCGTGAGAGCTGCAGCACGAAGAACAAGAAGTAAGAGGTCGTTCGATATCTATCTATACTTATAATAAATCTGTAGAGAGGTCAATTCTGTACATGAAATATATTTCCAAAATAACTATCAGGGGGTGATTAGGGATCGATACTGATACCAAAAATGCAATCAGTAAAATTCTTGTCTGGTTGTCTGTCCGTCTGTCTGTCTGTCTGTCTGTATAAACTCTATAGAAACAAAAACTACTCGACGGATTTTAACGAAACTTGGTACAATTATTTGTCATACTCCTGAGATGGTTATAGTATACTTTTCATCACGCTACAATTAATAGGAGCAGAGCAGTGAAGGGAAATGTTGTCATTTTGTTTAAACGCGCTAATCTCAGGAACCGCTGGTCCGATTTGGAAAATTCTTTCAGTGTTAGATAGTCCATTTATCGAGGAAGGCTATAGGCTATATATATCATCACGCTAAGACCAATAGGAGCGGAGCACCACTATTCCACGCGGACGAAGTCGCTGGCAGAAGCTAGTAGATAATATTTTTGTCCGACTTACCTTTCAAAACATTATAGTGTTTGTCTAATTTTTAGTACGTGCTGCCTATCCTGTCACAAGTAACAACATTCTGAGAGCGTTTACAACTGTGTGGAGTATTAAGATTTTAATTAATCGCACCTATTATAACATTGTTATTATATAGCGACAAATTACGTGGGCCGTTATCGACATAATAAGAATATTACATTGGGATTAACCTTCATGCTGCGACAATAAGTTTCAGCACACTGCAACCCACATGATAAGAAGATTTGAAAGTTGACAATGTATTTAATGGATTGCGTAGATTTTAGACACGTTAGATAACACCTTTGAATGGTAATTCGTATGCTCGATAGATGGTGCTACGTGTATTTTAAATAAGCGTATGAGACAGCAACACACAAAATATGTGTTTAAAATACTTAGCCTTCAATTTAAACCTTCAAATTATTTAACAAAACTAAACAGTACAATGACTGTCTTTCACGTTCACGAATTTTATAGAAACAAAGTAATTTAATTTGAAAAATATTCAAAGTGGGGTGGTCACGTACCCTCGACTGCTATGCACATAATACCCCGTGTAATACAATACTGGGGCCAACACTAAACTGCTATAAGTATTGCAAGTCGGTCCGGCATTTAGAGGCGACGGGGCGCATACTGATGCATTCCTCACTAGGAGCTTTGAAGGGTTAGCGATTGGATACGGTACCTAGTGTACGATAAATGTGATCGTCATACTATTTTTTTTCCGAAAGGCTAGGCGTCTGTATGGGCAATACCAATCTTAATCTAGTCTAGCTCATTTTCAAATAGAAATGCCGCTGATTTGTTTGAACTATGTTTTAAGTCTTACTGAGAATGATCTACGTTGCAATACGTCACTGAAGGAATTATTTTAATCGTTTTTATTCGTTATTTTTTTTAATCAAGTCCGAATAGATATTTAAGCGCGTACTAACAAGTGATGTAATTTGTACGTATACTGCGCTCTATCCAGGAAGACATTAAAATGTATTTTTTTTTATATTTTCTCCAAATTTTTTAAGTCTGTTTGGAGAGATTGTCTGCATTTATTGTCAGATATATTTATAGGAAAAAAAATCATTTTTTGTACTTTTTTTTATATGTCACATCCATACTTGTCGTGCCTTAGAATCTAACTTAGCTACTTTATTTCGAGAGGTGAGGCCGTTGAAAGTGAGATAGTTCACTCCACTTTACTGGCGAGGCAGTGTTCGAACCCCGCGCACGTACGCACCAACTTTTTAACTTTTTCTCTTGTATTCCTTTAGTGATTATGTTGCGCTAATGTACGTATGGAGCACTATAAATCGTTGGTACGGACAAAGAATTGGGATTCTATGATAAATCCTTACTAATATTTTAAATGCGAAAGTAACTCTGTTTGTCTGTCGTGGTTTCACGCCAAAACTACTGAACCGATTTCAATTTAATTTAATACACAGATAGTCTACAGCCTGAGAAGGGACATAGGCTACTTTTTACCTGGGGTCGCGAAGTTGTTCCCTCGGGATGCGGGTGAAACCGCGGGAAACAGGTAGTATTATAAATTGATGAATCAAAAAAAATAATTCTAAGGTTGTTTGTTGGTCATTTCAAAACGAAAAGGGAAGCCATTGGTTATGAAACTTGATAACAACTATACCTCATATATGCTTTTGTTAACACATCGTAATTTAAAATTCAAAAACTAATATAAAGCCAATGTACTCAATTTTTTTTTGTGTACAGCATGTTATGTGGTGTAGGTACAAAAGACAAAAAAATATATTTCAAATTGTTTACACGTACGAATCTGAAATCAAGCAAAGTAAGTGTGTAACTACATCTAAATCTTATTTTAACTTCACCTAAATCGGTTTAGTAGTTGAACTGCAAAAGCGTAACAAGCATATAGGTTGCTTGTTACGCGACCACTGAAATATTGACTTCTGACCAATACTTATACTGCTATCATAACTTACGTCGTATATTCGGGGGAGCGTCTCAATAGCCAAGATTAGATATTTATGGTAGATGGTATACTTCATAAATAAATCCATACGCGTTGCAGGGTTAGTCGTTTTTGGTTGCACTCCGATATGAGCTTAAATAAACATAAAGCGAATGGACAGAAGCACTACTAGAGGAATTCCTTAACTAGGTACATACCTAGTTAATACCTACATAGGTATGATATGAATTCGTTTCTATAGGGGTCTAGGTTGGTTATAGCCGGATCGATAGATTAGGTTGGTTAGGCTGCAGTTGCCACGGTCGTTCTATGGATGGGTGACCGTTCTCTGAACATACCGAGATTCTCTCTGTCTTGGAAATCACGTTATGCGTTAGAGTCTCGGTTGTCATTTGTAGAGCTTTGACAGCCGTTACGGGTCGGGAGAGCTTGGCATTCTGATAACCAGTCTGAGTAATGGTATTGGGTTATACAGTACAACCCAATGTGGAGTTTAGGCAGTCGCTCCATGTTAAAATAATTAATACTTTTTTATGGATGGGAATTCATCAACTGACCGCTCTCACTGTGGTCACAGTGAGAGGGAGTGGCAGACTTTTAATGACTAAAACTCATCCGAGTATTTTCAATTTTCCTTAACTGCGTCCCATGGCCACGGTAACTTTCAAACAATCCTGCAGTCTATACGATTAAACATTTTTCTTTTCGGATGGGATATCATCAAATGACCCCGTGGGTGGGACGGAAGGGAGTGTCAGACTCTTACTGACTAAAACCCGTCCATGTTCCTTCCTCAGCCCTTTATATTCCGGGGGCGCGGGCAGTCTTTCCTATACCGACCAATTGTAGTTTGAAAAAGGTTGAATTACTAATTAACTTCTACAGTTTAACTAACGATGAAGGAAAACGTTGCGAGAAAACTTAAACATACATAAATACATACAAAAATAAGTAAGTTTTTATATTCATCGCTGAAAATGAAGACGATAGATCCAATAAAACTGTTATAAGTTCTTATACATTGCACGACTTGTGTGAAGCAATAAAAGCGACTTCATATTAACATTCTGAGGGACAGTCCTCGCCTTAGGCAGTGGAGCTATTGGCTCCCCTTCTCGATATTATGTGCTAACCGATGGAGATATTATATACATATATCCGTATATGTCTGCTAGTCATAATTCTCCAATATTATGATATGCCTTAGATCTTCTTCTTTGAGATCTAAGCGAAGGGAAACCTTTGTAGGCGTATTGCGAAAGTGACTCTGTCTGTTATGCTTTCATGGGAAAGAGGCTGAACCGATTGAGA
This sequence comes from Pyrrhia umbra, assembly GCA_963891755.1. NCBI lineage: Eukaryota > Metazoa > Arthropoda > Insecta > Lepidoptera > Noctuidae > Pyrrhia > Pyrrhia umbra. Next base: position 4,869,498 of record OY982935.1, read on the forward strand.
TGAAATTTGGAATAGAGATAGACTGAAACTTGAGGAAGGATATAAGGTAGTTATTATCCGAGTGCGTAAAGAATTTCTCTTAGGACGCGGTAAAAAGTTAGGATGAGATGATTCGTGGTAAAAGTTTATAAAAAGAAAGAAGCAGAAAATACTCTTTCATCTTTCTCCCATGTCTCCTTTTTTAATATATATGTATATAGCGTAGTAGATTATTTATAATTGACAGGACCCCATCTGTGGGCTTTACACGATAATGTAATCTCAACATTAGCATGTGTGATTTTTAAATGAAAAAATATGACTATCCTAAAGCATTATTTGTATTATCATACAAAAGATTTAAAGTAATCATGTATGAAAAAAAAATACTTAGGTTAACCGTTACGATTACTTAATTAAGTACGCTGTAACTTCTTACGAATTCGTAACATCATATTTTTTAATGCAGCCGGCCGTAAGTGGGTAGCTAGGCTTGTTGGAGAGGATGCATGGTCCACAACGCGCAAGTGCAACGCAAACATTGACGGACAACCGGACAAACATTACTTCTGAACCTCCACCGAGCCGGCCGCTAGAGGAAAACCGTAAAACATTTTGATAAAGAGCACATTTTAACATTAATTTGCCTAAAATTTAAAGATTTTTATAATTTTGTTTTTCTTTTTCATATCGTGTGGGCTGTAAGTTTTTAACAACCTGACTAGTCTTGGTGTCAGAGTTTTCTCAAATCCGCCTGATGGCCTCTGACATGGAGTTGTAACAACAACTGCTATTAAGATAGCAGTCAGGGATGACGGCAACTTTACATGACTTTAAAATTCTAGAATTCCGAAGGGTTAATTGAGACAAAAATCCAAAGAAAATACGCTACAGTGGGTTTTTTTAACTAGCTATTTCCCACGATCTAACTAGCATTCTAAGGGAGTACCTACTTCACGAACTCGAGTATTTTCAAAAAGTATCCTATGTCTTCTAGTGTTAATCTATCTCCATGCCAAATTTCACTAATAATAATTTTAATAAGAAAGTGATTCGACCCTTGCCATTTTAAGCAGATGGATTGCTGTAAGCACCCTGCAAAAAGGCCTAGAAAATAAAGTAATTCGACGATTATTTTTTTACCAAGAACCGGTGATCTATGCCGCGGACAGACAGACACACAGACGGACATGGCAAAATTATGAGGGTTCCTACTACTTACGGACTACGGAACCCTAAAAACGATCAAAGAGCGAAGATTACATTTCTACATTTTCTGAGCCAAGGATCGGATCACGATTCCAGTTTACCTTCATTCTATCCAGTTTTTGAACATATCCAACGATAATCTCTTGGTCGTCACGGTAGTTTTACCAGCCAAAACGTTTCCAGCCATAGTGATCCGTAGTCTGTCAATAAAACTAAAATAAAACTCGTCGTATCACCCATCGTAAAGTCGGACGGCCGAGCCCCAGCCTTATAATGTCACATAAAAGAGACTCGTATACAATTGCCTTTATATTTTTTATAGACAACTCAAATATGACGATTGGAGTTGGAAGGAAAATTCGAATTTATTTCACTGTAAAAACAGTGCTATCTGTTTATTTTTTTCTTTGGATGTCTATTGTCCTTTAATGGTAATGGCTTTTCGAAGATTCAAGGTATTATTTGACTGTGGTTAATTGGTTCACAATGAGAGGTGACTGTATAGGCGCAATGAATGTGGATGTCTAATCATTCATTTCATTGTATAATATCTACGAGCAAATCCTGATGGAAAATAAACAACATTTATGGCTCAACATTAGCGCTTCTGATTACTAGATCAAAGATAAAAATATTTTCACAAAAATACACCTTTGTTTACATAATTACACCTTTGATTGTGCTTTTTCCAAGGGTATTCAGAATATCTCTCCCTATATCATATCGCGCTAAGAAAGCCTTTCAAATAGTTACGATAGTTACCAAACCAAATTGCTAAATTAATAAATAAACAAAAGTCATCTAATCCTCAAAAGCAACTTCAAAATGTAGTCCATAAAAATGACTAAACAAACTGCAACTACCTAACTATCGACATGGTTTGCGTTCTATCCACATTCAACATTCAATTTCCTCCGGGGTTTGCTCGTAAGGGAGCGCACGGCGGATGCACCAACAAACTTTATTAGCAATGTTTGTTGACGTAATTGTTCGCTTTTGTATGTACATACAAGTTCTATTAGCTGTTTACCGTGGTTTCACGCGCGTCCTTAGGTAATCTTTTCATGTACCTACCCAAAAATCTTGGAAGACTAGAATATAATTGGCATCAACTGCCAAAATTTCAAGCTTGTAGCCCCAACGGTATAGGCTCAGCGTTATAAATTAGTCAGGTAGGACAAATAATTATATGCATAATAGATGTGGGTTCTTAATGTGATATCTATACGACACTCGGCATGAAAATCCAAAAATTACTTTCAAAAAGCTAGAATCGATAAGGAGGCACACTGACAGTGACAATATTTATTGGTAGTCGAACATTTCATGTCGAAAGATGGCTTCAATTTTAGCTTTTCGCATTGAATCGCGTGGACCTAGCTAGCTAGCTAGAGGCTATCATTTTGATACCATTTAGAGTCACCTACCTCACTATCTGCCTAAGAAAAGTAGGTATACTAAGTTCTTAGTAAAGTCTAGGTTCTTTTAACACTTTTTTGGAAACAGACAGATAATAAAACCCTCTAATTGCAACCAGCAATCTGTTGGGCTTGTAAAAGATTTGTATAAGAAGATATTCTAAGGATGATAAAAAATGTGGTAAGGAAACTAACAGGTCCTAGAACCAATTAATTAATAGTAAAAAAATAAATAAAGTATTATATACCAACAAAAAAAAAGTGTGTTGGTGTCCTTAATTTTGCTGGAAATTTCTTCATGTAGAGATATGGTGTATGCAAATGATCTTTTGATTCGAGATAAAGATTAAGGCGACTTCAACATCATATCACCACAAATCCAATATCCGATATACGTGTGCACCGCTCGCTTGTCAGTGCACGAGTGACCATAAAAGCTTTTACGAGCTTGTCGCACAGCGCCATCTAGTAGCGGAGATTGGCAACACCTCGGTAAATCCTCCACCGCCTTAGATGACGTTAAACCAGATCTTTTACGGTGGCTAAGCTGAAAATGAGTTAAAGTTAAACGACTTAGTCGTTTGTCGAATGTTTTATGGTTATTCTAAGTTATGTGCGAAAAGTTAGTAAACGGGTTAGAGTGTTTAAATGTGGCGTTGGAGATAATGTTTCATTTTATGATGGTCTTCGGTATGTTTTTGGAAATAGGATGATGATTTGAAAGTGATTTTGATATTTTTTTTCTCTTTTCTATTGGCAGCTGAAGTGAAAAAAAATTAGAAGACAATATTTTTTTAATATAGGTAATCAGGCAATTTTCAATCCAAAGTCAAATCAAATCAAATCAAAATTCTTTTATTGTGGTCATAGGTTAACAAAGGTGTTCTTAAAATTTAAAAAGTTAGTATCACTGTGTCCTGCTAGTATTTAAGTTATATTTTTATAACTACCTAAATCTTTACTTACTGTAACAAAAAATATAAATAAACACTATCATTTAAATAATCTGACATTGTATAATAAGCCTTATTTATTAAAAAAAATAAGCAATTTGTTCTTAAATATTTGTAAATCTAAGTCAAAAAGTTATTATTTCATGTAGACCAATTTCAGATACTTAGAAAAGTTTTAACTTTTAATTGTATGATCCAATAATATAGCACAATATCTAAGCTGTACTACATATACAGATGTAAGGTCCATATTATAAAAATCAAGACAAAACAATAAGTTAATTTTCGCAATCAAAATCTACCGATCATTTTACAGCCAAACTTTCACCACTAGTTCAAAAAACATTGGACGACGAATATATAATATTTGATATTTACTTTGTTCCCCTTCCTTTTGTGAGTTGCTGACGCTTTTTATTGTCTCTATAAAAGGCAGTGCCATAAAACGATGCGGAGTTTGTGCCAATTGTTTCTTGAGAATGAACTCATGAAGTGTCGAGCAAAATGTTCGGAAGCTGTAGAAATAGGTTTTGGAAGAGGGAAGGCTTTTCTTCAGTGGTTTGGTTTAGTTTGGTATCTGTGAAGTTACACTGCGTGTGTGTGAAGGTACAGTTGGGTGCAATTTATGGTGGTCATTTAGAAAATAGCAATTAAAACCGCTTTGAAGTCTTTCTTTTGATAAAATTATACTTATTAATAAGATAAATAACTTTTTGTTTAAATATAGTACATTTTATAGATTTTTTATGTTACCTATTCACAGCTGTTTCCTTTTTGTTTCTAATAAGAGTTAAACTATTTTCAATAGACTTTTAACCCATTCGAATGAAGCTTACAACAAAAAACTTGATCTGGCGTGGTTTTCATCCTAAAATATTTGTACTCTGTCTAAATATTGATAATCTGCCAAAACTAGTCAGATAAGAAATCATCATCTATACACATAAAATGCTGAATGCCTGAATGACTGACGGATCAATGCATAGCCTAAACCGCTGATCGTAGAGACCTGACACTTGGAGGATGGGTTCTTTATATGACGTAGGCTTCCGATAAGAATTTTCCGAGATTCTACTCCTAAGGGGGTGAAAAAGGGTAGTAGTAGATTGTATGAATCTTTGTGTTTTTTATTTGAATTCGTATAGTCCATGCGGGCGGAGCCGCTGGCGCAAAGCTAGTCAAAAATATAAATGTATCAAATAAAATATATAAACGGAAAATCCCAATTCAAAGCTATACATTAAAAGTAACTGAGATTGTAAGAGTACAAGACAAACGTACAGAAGCGATCGTCTGCGGTCAGCCTTTATAAAGTGGACTTTTATATCGGCGCCCCGCGAAACACGACCTCGCTACGTAAAGTATACTACGCGGAGTTTACTCGACTAGAAGCGACAGCTGACGTAGATAGGGTAGTTTTTTTATAAATTCAATTTTGAAGCTGAAGTTTCAACGTTATTATAATAGACGTTATGTTAGACGGCAGGTATGCCGTAGTGGTTGTGCAATTGGCTGCTGCGCTGTGACCACTATCTCCGCGTACCACCCACGATACAGGGGTAATTCCTAGTACGGGGCAAAGTTATTATTAAAAAAAAATGTGGGTATATTGTTTTCATGCAAGATATTAATCAATATTTTTTTCAATCCTTTAGTTCGTATATCAAAAATTTTGTTGCTTTTGTCTATAGAAATTCATTTCTATAGCCAGTTACAGAAAAACATGATAATAAAATCAAGTGATTTTTTCTTATTGGAACGAAGTTTCATTACGAAGCTTGAGCTAGAAGTTTACTTGTAAAAATCGTCACGTAAGAAAGCAACATTATGACATGCGAATTTCTTTCTCTCTTTTTCCTTCTTGCATGTGTATGTTCTTCTTACGTGTCTCGAGATTCGGCTGATGAGAATTTGGCCAGTTGTAAAACTTTAATAAGGAACTCCAAACCACGGCTCTTTTTAATTTTGAACTACTCAAAATGCCACTTAACCTAAGTCGTTCTACAAATGACAGCAGTGACCGCATAATATTTAAGCATATTTTTTTATGTGACGTGAATATTCTAATCCTGATTTCTACCTCTAGACAAAATGTGTCACATCCAGATATCCTCTGTCCTCTAGATATCCTTGTCCTCCATTCCCCCGGAGATTGAATAAGGCCAGAGTGAAGTCGACGCCGGATTTATGAGGATTCCCTCCGACACCGCACTCCTCTGATTGCCAGTTTATTTCGTGTCAAAGTGCGTGAGCCGACACTGCTCGCTAACCATAGCAAATGGTTCCTTTGCTAATTTTTAGATTTCTGCTTCCATTTTTGGGAAAGTCATTTAGATATTATAACTTTTATATTTCTGTCTTTGGTTTTTTATTGGAAAGGTCATGAATGATAATGGCTTGTGTCAGATTTGAAAGTAGTTTAGTTGGAAAAAGGATGTCAATTTTAATTAAATACTAAATACAAAACCAGCTATGAGTTAATGGTGTCTCCATGACGTTACTTATCCTAGGACACCGTCTGCATCAACACTACTCCACAGACATCTTATCATCAGCACATTTAATTGGTTTAATAAATCCATTCCCGTTTTTTTTTTCCCGTAGTCTTGTTATCATCGACTACCTACCTGACCTCCACAACCCAGTTACCGGGTAACACGGTACCCCTTGGTAAGACTGGTTGTCAGACTTTCTGGCTTCTAACTACCCGTAACGACTGACAACCGGGACCAACAGCTTAACGTGCTTTCCGAGGCACGGAGGAGTCTCGCTATGACATAGGTGGTCACCCATCCACGGACCGACCGCGCCAAGCTCAGCTTAACCTTTGATCGGTCGAACCATGCGGCTGTTACTTAGCCACGAGCTCCTCCGTAGTCGAGTAAAAAAGACTAATAAAAGCCAATAAGGTTTGACAATCCTCATGTGTATATAAGAATGTTCGTATACGTCTATGTCACAGTGCAACATATTTTCAAAGTTCCTACCAGCACACGTTCGATACGGACACTTTTACAGACTTCATAAAATAAAAGGCGTGTAGTTCTAGTAACTGGCCTTTACATTACTTTACTTTCAATGTTTCAAAGTAATGCTATGACTCAGGGTGGGTTGTTTCAAACTTTTTTTTTTCTCCGTAAGTTGCTTTGACTTGCAATGTCTATTAAATTTTATGGGTAGTGCAAGAGAGTTGATGGTGGTATTTTTTTTACACATATTTCTAACAAAACTAGAATGTAGAAGTGTGTCTACAGCTGTGTCTACGATCCTGGGATTGATTTCTAAGTTCGGTAAAGTATTATGGCATTTTTTTCATGTTAGATTTGTATTCTGTTGATGGCTAAGGTAGTCTCCTACATGGTATTTAAGCTATATCAATTATACATTGATATATTTATCGGAATCAGCTGATTGTCTGTTATATTTTTAGGGGTTGTCTGTAGAACTATGACCTTAGTTTAACTGACAAACTATTTTGCATTTGGTTTGATAATCAATATGTTTTCTAAAAAATAGATACAAAATCAATCTAAAGTAAGTACTTCTCGAATAAAAACAAACTGTGATGCCTTATCAACCCTAAAAAACTAAATTTGAAAACCTTAACAAAAGGAAAAAGGCTTCCGGACTTATCAGACCATTTTCACCCAATCCTGACTTATCTAATCTAAGGCTACATAGTATCCTACTTGTCATTTCGGGGCGCATATTTTTTTATCTTCCCCCAACGATCCACTGGCAACACTGTCATTTTTCGGGTAATTTCATACTAGAGAGGGCATTACCGGGGTGTTAAAATTGCATAACATTTTTTATGCTGGAAACCCCAGGGAACGGGGTGATGTTAGCTAGATAATTGAATTTAACTTAAGTGTTGTAGATTTTCAATTTCTGTTTTAGTGGATACAGTTCACAATTTTTCGTCAGCTTATAGTTTGACGAGTAAGATTATAAACTATGCCTATATAAATATACCTACTTAATATTTATAAAAGTAAAAATCACAAACTGTGAGTCTGTGATACATAATGTATTTAAAATAATTGTTATATTTTTCTATATTTCCATTAAAATACTCGAAAGTATCAAAACTATAAATCCAAGTACAGAGTCGTAATTTTCTTTGTACAGGGCGGTGCCGTTACGCCCACTGCTGGGAAAATCTGTGATGAGTCCCTGGATATCGTAGCCAGCTGATTTATTGCACGGAAGTGACGTAATGATCTTGTTTAGTGAGAGTTCTACTAGTCAGAATTAGAAGCAAAATAAACTTGATGTTGCTAAATGTTAAGTTTAGTGTAAGTCACATTCGGGCATATTTTTTGTAAAACTTCCAAAAACAACAAAACATGTGCCTATATTATTCACGCCTATATCATGTCTCATATTTCTAATAGGGGTGGGTGAAAATGCTGCTGAATATTTTTACATACGAGAATCCAATCACATTTTGCTCGACCTTGTACCTCGTGCTGGTCTTTACGTCAAAACAAATAAAGAAGTATACTTTTTATAAGCCTAAGTTATCCAAAAAAATTAAACTCTATTTAGTGATGTGTCTAGGTATTATCTAAAATATAAAATTCGAAGTTTCTAACCTAAAGTTAAACAGCGAGTGTTCACGTCACTCCGCATAGATACAACATTGTTTATTCCTAAGAACTTGGCTGCGGCCGTATGTAATATACGTCAAAGTTTAAAAGCCTCAATGCATGTGTTCACTTCCTTCGCGAACTTTATTGAGAAATGGCTGCAGGAATTGATTCTGACATGCTCCTCTCCCACTTTAAAACACGCTAAAATGTCTCGACACATCCCCACATTCAAACTCCAACCATAAGCACATATAGATTAAGTTGACTTTCGATCTGACGTTACCGAGAGGTTTTTATCAAGAAAGTCGTTCGTTCTTCATATTTATTAGTTGGTCTTTTTGTGCGTAATGGATTTTTAAGTGAATAAACAACAACAAAAGTTGATGTTGCTTCTTTATTTAGATCAGGCAACAATTTGCTGTGGATTATGTAGGCATGACTGTGAGGCGGACATCTTGTGAGGAATAATTTTCATTTGCCTTGAGCTTTTCAACCTGACATCAGCAGTTTCTTTTTACTCATCGTAGTTTAAAGATACGCTGTATTTGCTTATAAAAATATGGACTCTTAAATTGACCTACATGAGAAAGTAACAAATGCCTTGATTAAATATAAATTAATTTCAATCGTTATACTCATTGTTTATGTCATTCGTTTATTTAAAAGTAGTTGTTGGTTAATCAATCTTTTAAGATGCCAACATATTTGCATGATATTTTTGAGCTTACATAGAAAACAAACACAAGGTTTTCACCATATTTTGTCTAGTGTTTTTCCAAGGGATAAGGGTTATTGGGAAACACGGTACTTATTACCACATGGTTTATATTTACAAACTTTCAAGCTTTAGAATAACCGTAATGCCTATCAAATATTTCAACTATCACCAGGGTTCATCAATAATTCTGACTGTGTGCAAGAAGCACATCATTCTCAGTCAATATTATATGTCTATTGCAGTGCTAGCAAAGTTCTGTTCTCACACAGAGAAGGCATTGATCACAACATTTGCTCGAAGTGGATTACCGATTTCAGACATTAAGTCCAGGTTTCCTCACGATCTTTTATTTGAGTCTGTATGAAATGCAAGGACTGACCGCGACAAGAGTAACTTAACCTTGTTCGAACGTTTCTAAATCATCTTTTGATTAAGGTAACAAATCGCTTAGCAGATAAAAAACACCTATATAGCACCTCGTTTACAATAACTTGGTTCAGTTGCTCTAACAAGTAACCGATACTTTAGTGGGAGCTCGTCCTCTTGCAACGGGATATTCTAAAGATACGTGAGCTTCGTGCTTGTAGGATTTTTATTTATTTCTTGTCTTTTATTGGTGCCTTTGTTTTGGGGGATCGAATTTGAATATTTTTTCCTAGATCAATCCTTCCCTTGAATGGGATTTCATAAAAATATTTCAGTAGTTCTGCGATATCTAATTCAGTAAAAGGTCAATTTAACTTATTGATTTATCAGTTATAAATTGGACTGGAGAGTCCTCGGTTTGATTCTCAGGACGAGTAATATGTTTTTGGATTTTTCCAGAAGGTTTTTTTTAGTACCAAGCAAACTAATAATACGAATCATGAATTGTATATAACAAGTATGCAATATGGATTTAGGTTCCTACTTTTTATGCAGTATGTAGGTAAGGACACCTCTACTTTCCAAAACAACGAGTAAGTTTTTTCTTGAGCAAGTAAAAGTATTATCATTTAGATGTTTTCTATCACTGTTTTTTTTATAAAAAAATAATTAATTACAAAAAACATTAATTAATTAATTTGTTAGTTATTACAAAAAAAAACAGTATTGCAAAAATTTAAATGATTCATAAAACCAGTTTCAAAACCACATCAATAATGCATTTATTAATTCGAAATATTAATCAAGCTTAGTAATTAAAAACCGTGCTTCTAAATTGTCAATTCCTCGTTTTTCAACGGTTTGCTGTGGGCTGGCCGTATGGCGATATATTTGTTAAACGGCCGAGAGAATAATTTACGGAAAGACTGCGTTGATAGCAGTACGATTGTAGTGATTGTTTAGTTTTGATACCTGTATGCTAATAAGATACATTCATTTAAAAAATACATTAATGTGATAAAGTTGACTCAAGACTCCTATTTTGTTCTAATTCTGCCACAGAAATTTAAAAAATGGCGTAAGGATGGCGCATTTATGTCAATTTCATGGTCTAAACATCACCATTCATAATTTATTGATGTTTTATTTATGTGAGTGGGAAAATTAGAACAAAATAGGTTTGTTATGATTTTGTTTTCATTTTTCTTAAAATCAAAAGACTATAGTTAGCTTTTAACATATAATTTGGCTCCAAATCTTTGCTTCAGACAAGATGCTGATGATATCATAATATATATGTGCTTAAAATTTTTTAAAAATAATTGTTTTTCGTGACAGTTGTAGATAAGCAAAAATTGGTATCTGTTATTTAATTGCCTAAAATAAGTAGTTTGATAGAGAAAGAAAAAAAAGGTAGGAAATAATTTTCAAAGATATTCTCAAGTATCAAATCCACATGGTCCAAGTATACCGCACAAAGTGCGCCTAACATAGGCGGGCCACGGAACGAGATGAAAAATCACAGATGACTTTTTTTATTGTGGCAGTCACCGCCCTAGAGAGCGGTGTAATTATCGAGAAAAGTGTCTGATGTTATTAATTACGTTTTGTTGTTGTAATATCCAGAGAAGTCATGCATATTTGGTGCAGTGGTTGGAATCGGCGCCAGGTTGCGCGGCTTCGATTTCCGCACAGATTCATAGTTGTATGACTTGACCATAAGGCTGTATGGTCTGTTTTCTTCGTTATGTGTTTTCTATCAAAGTTATCAAAAACAATTTGTTTAAAACAGATAAGTAATCATGTAAAATTAAATTATACATTAATTTAGAGTTTGATATCTAATAAAATTGTACACGCCTTTCTTTTAAGAAAAAAATAAAATATTGTACATGATATGATTGCAACTCTTGAAACAAATAACATAAAATATTTCCATAGGAAAACAAATAGTACACAAAATGAACAATAACATTCACACTTCTCTCATCGCCTGTACTATTAATTCAATTGGACGGAGTAAGGCAGTCCGATACAGCAGCGGCTTGTCGGCGTAATATTGATATTGACGACGACTGTACTTCGTCTAACCTACAGTGACCAGACACTTTTGTCGCCATTTATTTATATTTCTCACTGTTGAAGGCTTTCTGGTTTTTCGTAGAGAGTGACTGAGGGATTTTTCTTTAGGGGTATTACTATATAACAAAATGCAACTATATAGATATTAGGATGACATTTAAGATATAAAAAGAGTTAAATAAAGTTCTGTAAAAACATGTGAAACAAAATCCGATCCTTAGATCGTTAAAAAAGTTATGCAGAAGAATGTTCGTTTAATAAGGTCGGTTAAACTACCTATTAGGTAGGTATAAAGTTATAATTAATGACGCATCAACGCATTATTTCTTGCACACCGCTTGTACAGTCACGAAAACCACTCATAAATTCATAAAATCAGTCCATAATTCCTAAACCAAACATTTCAAAACTTCTGAACCTAACAGTAGGTACATAAAACTTTAATATCGCCACACTTCGCGTCATACGCAAGCGGGGTGCGATTCCTTTTTTTCTAACAGCAATAAAAAGGATATATAGACACATTGGTCCACTCTTGTTGAAGTGCAATAATTCCGGCAGTCACCTACACGCGGCGCGACTGTCGCCACTCGAAAATGAAAATATATAGCCACTCGACACTTGAGCGCGCAACTGTACTTGTCTTGGAAAAAGGAAATACTTTTAAGCTGTTATTTTAACTGGTTTATTTTATTTAATTTTAAATAAACTGTTTCTATATTATTGGTTGAGTTATCGTAAGTAGGTACTGCTTAGCGTGGGTTCAATTGCGGCGCAGTGTAATCAGGTTGTCCCTGTTGAATTAACCAAGACATTATTAGATACGATGAGACATTAGTGTTTTTCAATTTTGTCATCATCGTCTGCCTAGCCTTTTCCCAACTATTTTGGGGTCAGCTTCCAGTATAACCGGATGCTGCTGAGTAACAATGTTTAATATGGAGCGACCGCATATCTGAACTCCACCACCTTAATTACCGGGTAACGTGATTTTTTCTTGATAAGGCTGGTTGTTAGACTTTCTGGCTTCTGACTACCAGTAACGACTGTCAAAGATTTACAAATGACAGGACCAACTTGCTTTCCGACGCACGAAGGATTCTCGCTATGACGTAGATGGTCACCCATCGACGGACCGACCGCGTAGCTTATTGTTACTTACCGATTGGTTAGCCACGAGTTTTCATTTTGTCAGTAGATATAAAAAAAATAAGAAATCTTAAGTACCTGCATTGAGCGGATTGAAAACTATAAAAAATATGTGGCTGTCAGTATTTCGTTATTGCTATGAAATTATTATATCCCACAATTGCATACTTTTCAAAAGCTGCAAATTCTTCTACATTTTTAAATAATAATAAACACAAAACTAGTCTAACATTTGAAATGTTATCATAAAGAGGTGTAGCGTGAAACAAAAGCGCAAACTGTATCACTTTTCAGCACAAAGCGCTACTTTGCTTATTAACTTTAATTTTTAATATCCGTGCGCAGCCCGCGTAAAATTGCAATCTACCGTCGAAATAAAAGGAGGTCTGCTTAGCCGAATTATTCATATCTCCTTGTTACACAAACACTTGCATCGCTTTAGCTAAAGATGTATTTTTGTTTATTTAAAACTTTAGGCTTACTTGCATCTAATTGCTCTCTCAATACAATTACAATTGAAGACGAAAGAGTGCATATAATAGAGCAGTGCAAAATTTACTTAAATTTCGCATTTTAGGGGGTTCAATTACAGATACTGGCCTGTTACTGTGAAATTCCATACACCCTGAAAACATTTTGCTCGACTGTTATCCATTCCAGATCGGAGCAGTTGCAGTTGTGAGCACCAGATAGTATAAGTCAGATAGTATTTATATTATTGTAGCAAATATCCATCAGAATTGAAATTATTTACACTATGTTTTTCTCCTTCTTTTTCCTAGATACGTAATCTTTTAAAAGATAAACACCTAATGCATTACCGCTCCCACAGACCACTGAAAATAACCCAAAAGGTGACGCCAAAAAACCTTTTTAAACATCCAGAGGACTCTGTATCAATATCAACAGATTAGTCGTACTTCGAAATCCGTCAAAAGAGCGGAAAAACATGAGGGAAAAAGTCGGCGTAAAAATGTCGGTGAAAAAAAATTGTCGGCGAAAAATGTTCACCGAGCGTCGGCATCGTGCGGTAACTCCATGAATACATTGAACAAATGGTGCTGAGAATGAAGAATGAATAAATGTGAGCAAAGGCGCGGTTAATCATCGCTTTTGAATTTTTATTTTATTTTATTCTAGGTATTCTATGTTGCAATCAAATTATGAATTTTGTGTTAGTAATATTTTCATCAATTTTTTTTTAGGGTGGGATGTTTCAAATCCTGTCATTTGTAGATCTTTGACAGTCGTTGCGGGTAGGCTGAAGCCAGAAAGTCTGATAACCACGTCTCACGTCTCACCGAGGGGTATCGTGTTACCCGGTATCTGGGTTGTGGACGTCAGAAAGGCAGTCGCTCTACGTAAAACACTGATACTCAGCTGCATCCGGTTTAGACTGGAAGCCGACCCCAACATAGTTGGGAAAAGACTAGGCAGATGATGATGATGTTTCAAATCGTCACCAATAAGTAGTTTAGTAATGGCCTAATTATAGTAGCCTCTTTTGGGGATGGGAGATCATCAAAAATTACTACTGTCGGTGGAGCGGGAGGAAGTGTCCGACTCATACTGACTAAAACCTTGTTCCTTCCTTTGCCCTTTGACTTTCGGGGTCACGGTAATTCTTTCGACACAATCCCGTGGCCCCGGATTATAGTAGCCTTTAATTATTATGTCATTCCTTCTAATAATTATATAGGTACATATTTTGTTCGTCATAGTTCGTCTACTACGGATTAAGAAAAACAAGTATGAAAATTTAAAACGGCAATATTGGCGGATGACTGACGACGGACTAGTAGATAATGTAATTTTGCCAATGGAGGATGTATTAAGTTTTACCATTGCAGCCCATTTCTAATTTTATTAAAATAAAAATTAAGTTTAGGAAACATTCAGAAGGATTCTAGAATAGAGTCAAATTACATAAAAAAAACTAACTGAAATTCTTTCTTCTGGGACTTATTATGTCACAGTAAACTGACCATGCTATTTAGCCTATATATTTTCATCTATCTGCTGCTGCGATATCAGAACGTTTTCGCTAAAGTTATCGATTACTGAATAAAAAAAAATGCCAGTCATCATCTTATTTATTTATTTATTTATCCACTCTTACAACTATCCTTACAGACTAATCTAATACGATAGTGTAACTTGTAAATGCACACCTTAATACTTAAAACAATTTCTAACTTAATATCTATCATACTATATCTCTGTCCTATAAACTATTCTATGTTTAATAAAAAATAATAAAAAAACTAGTTCCAATAAATCACTGTTATTTTCCCAACCATAATCATTCGATATTCAAAATAGGTTCGCATCATCGATGCATCATTCGAAATCTCTTCATCATATTATAAATTGACAGGCCGCACCGATCCATCATAGACAGCCACAATACACAGTTCTCGCATTAATGCAATGGCGGGAAAAATAATATTTTCATTTCCAAGGCAGACGGCCCGATAAGAACTTCATTACAGATCGGTTGGAGTCTGTGTATTTATTTTAAATATTTATTTATTCTATATGGTAATGAAAAATGTAATATCTAGTATTATTTCTAAAGAGGTTAATATGTACACCATAATGTATTGACCGGCTTTAGTACCTAAGGACTAGTGATTTAAGTTAAATCATATTTTGTATTGTATGACGTATGTATATGTTTTACTCGTTAGTTAAAGTTATTCTGCTTAGGACCGATTGTTCAATAGTCGGATAACTTTTTTCTAAAGAATAAATATGTCAGTTTGATAGAGTATGAAAAGAAAACAAGTCAAACTATCATATTTATTCATTAGACAAAAGTTATCTGACAAATGAAAAATCAGCATTATTGAAAAAAATATATATGATATCACTAATTAGTATAATTTTTATATTTTAATGATATCAATACATAAATAAAATAAAAATTTAAGACCAATATATAACGAAAAACATAAAAAAATAGTAAAATTATAAAATTTTATCCTCCATTTTGACAGATCTTAAATGACAGTTCTTCCGTTTCACGTAGGTATAAGTAATCGCTTATTTTTTTAGTGCAACCGGTTGTAAGTATTATTTAATAACTATTCTAATATATATATATATATATATAGATTCCCGCTCGGCCACCCATACAACCATCCTTCATATTTTTAATTTACAACCGCTCCTTCAGATGATGTTCGCGTGAACTCATGAATACATTAGGTTAATTCAGCTCGGTCGAAGGGAGAGCTGAATTCATTTAAACGAGCAAATTGAATAGAAACGCGAAAAACACACTGTTACTGTTTCAATCAGGGTTTTAACTTCCGTCGTCTGTTTTTTCAAGAATTAACTGTTGTTTTTTGCGTTGTAAAATTTGAACTAAAGTGGTATTTATGGTAATACTGGCTAGTAGCAATGATGAGAATGAATGAGAAGAATAAAAGTAGTTAACAAAATATTGTCATTACCATCATTATCGATCGAGTGAATCAGTGGAGTTGATTTGCATGGCATTAGGAAAGAAAGATTATAATAACTTTCTGCTAATCTTCTAAAATATAAAAGTTTGTGAGTAGTTTGTAACTCTATCACGCAAAAACTAATGAATGGATTTGGACAAAATTTGGTACGCACATACTTTATAATGTAAATTAACATATAGGATACTTTTTATTCAGGTATCTGGACCCAATTGTAAGACAAAGTCGCGGACAGAAGCTAGTAAAATTATCAGTATTGTCATTTCCGAACTAGGACTTCCTTAGGACTCTCTGTTCTTTATTGAACCACCACATACCGTCAGTCGAACAAGTAAACTACTTTCCGTACCCAACATGAAATTCTAAAACTTGTTATTACATGAATGATTAAATTTGTCGGCCATAGCTCGGAAGTACAGCGACGTCCCTTGGGCCGACACTTCGATGCACTTGCACCGGCTGAGTTCAATTGAAATTTGCGAGCAACTTGTGCCCTTAGGGACCTGTATTACGTACTGACGTGTGAGTATATGCTTGGAATTCGACCAGAAATGCTTAATGTAAATTGAGTTTGAAAATTTGTAAGTTTACTTTTAAGAAAGGTCTATTTTGCAATTATATTGCATGCCTGTTGGTGTGACTCATCATCATCATCATCAGCCTATATATTGTCCCACTGCTGGGCACAGGACTCTTCTCATACAGAGAAGGAATGAACATTGATCACCACGCTTGCTCAAGGCGGATTGGCAATTTCAGATTTTTTAAGTCCAGGTTTCCTCACGATGTTTTCATTCACCGATAGTCAGTGACGTCTAAGATATACTTAGAAGGTACATATGACTTCAGAAAAGTGACATTGGTATTTTCCAGGTTTCGCACCCACACACTCGTACACGAGAGGCAGGTGCCTTAACCACTAGGCCACCACGACTTCACGTTCACGTTGGTGTGACTGTCTCATTTTAATTTTGTTTTCAAAATCCGAACAACAAAAATATAGGTACCTCACACAATATTATATGTAATAATATTAAATATATCTTTACAGTCTTTTTAATGTAAGTCCACTGGTGAACATAAGTCCAATGTGTGCCATAGCCGGTTTATGAAGTCAACATTATCTAGCTAGCTTTTACACGTACATTATCTCTACGGGGCAGCCTTTTGATACATCTATGCTTGTTTTTGATCAATAATAATTTGACACCAAATTAAACTGTTTGCAATATATTTGCCTATAAATTTTCGAGGTATATACGAATACATATTATTAAGTAGTTATAATAGTAAAAGGAAACTAGAGATTATAGATTTATTTTTATAGCGATTCTGTTTTATGATACCATTCCATCATAACATAAATATTATTTTTATAAAACCAACTCTATGTCTCAGTGTAAAAAAAACAAAATGGAATAGAAGAAAAAAAAACAAATGCACGCGTATCACAGCGAGGCACAAAATCCACAAATCTTAGTCGCAAACGAATGATCCAGCAACGTGCAGAACCCGCTAGTTAATCAGTCAGTCGAGAGGAGAGGATCTCTAAATCATTTATAAGAACGCCGTAGCCTCGGCGACGAAGAGAAAATTTTTCTTGTCTTAAGTAAATAAAAATCCAATCAGAGGCAAATCCAATTTTCATTCCGTTTCTCGTTGGATTCACTCGGGATTCTAGCCCGGGCTCATTTTTTAACCTTTTTTTTTGTACTTTTTCACACTATTTCGTTTCGTTACGCCTTCGGGACTGGGTGCAGGGTTTTAGCATCTTGATAGTCTGTTTTAAGGACTGTTGTATTTTGGTTAATTGCTTTTCTGCATTTGAGTTTAGTACTACTTTTTTTCTTAATAAATATTTGTATAAAAAATCGCAACCAGTTATGAAGATTAATTAAATAATGAATTTCTGTTTAATAGGTCAAACTGCATAACGAGAATCTCGCAGGTAGGTCAATTTCAAATTATTGGAGAATAATTAATATTGTTAAAAACAAAGTTACCAAAAATATGAATTCAATACTGTATATTTTTGGTCTCGGATAATTAAAATAATATTAAATAAAATTGGTTTAAAATATGGATACAAATGTGTAATCGTATCTGAATTCATATCTTTAACTGATGAAAGAGCATTTAATCAAAAGTTGAAACATAAAAAAATGATGCATTTTTAATTATGAGGTAAAAATGATCTCACAGATAACAATCTACCGAAAAGACTTGAGACTAAGCAGCAGTAAGCAAGATTTTTAATAATATAAGACATTTGAATAACTAACTTAACCAATAAATTTAACTAACTTACGAACATGTTGATTCATGTCACCTATACCTACTTACTTGGTATTATATGGAAATAAAGCGTCCATGCTTATTTTAAATAACAATTGAAAGTCAGACCTTACATGCTCGCGAAAATCAGTTTCATACGAATCTGGACATGGATAATGGAGGATCGGAATGGACAGTTGATATGAGAGAGACGTAATCCAATGAGATAGGAAGCGAGTGGAATTGATTTGAAAATATGTCGGTGGAGCTTTTGAAAAGACAGAGTTTTTTGTAATCCGATCCAGGGAGCATTGTATCTATGTAGGTATGTCTAACCGGACAAAAACTGTTTTTAAGTTATGTGATTTAAACAAATACACTAAAATATATTTTTTTTGTTGACTTTCAAAAGTACTTATTAGGACTAATTGAAATAAATGATTTGAATTGTAGCAACAGTTGAGCAAAGCCTAGAAGAAAATAAGAGTGTTGGTATCAACAAACACATTTTCGACTCATTAAATACCTAATTATATAGTTATTATAATTATCATATAATATTTCAAAATTGTACCATTAGGGCTCTTATTAATAATAATAACGCCATTCGTCTTAATAAGCCCCTTTTAGCAATTAAATGATTTTTCCCTTTCTGTCAAACTTCATTTTAAGTTTACAAATAGGGACAAAACAGTTTAATTGTTAAAATAAGTTTATTAAGCGAATAGCTTTATTAAGAACTAGCTTTGCCAGCGTGGGCTAAACGAATTCTAATTAAAAAGTACAGAGTTTCATACAAACTTTCCCCTTAGGGGCAGAATTTCGGAAAATCCTTTCTTACCGGATGCCTACGTCATGCAAAAAACACACGCTCCAAGTTTCAGGTCTCTACGATCAGCGGCTTAGGCTGTGCGTTGATCCATCAGTCAGTCAGTCATTCAGGACAAAGCATTTTATATGTAAAGATGAGACGGCTAGGGTTCACTAGAAATAATAATAATTAACCATAGCCCAGTCTTTTACAGTAGTAAACTATTCCCTAAACAACTTCACCAATACGAGTACCTATTTGATATCTTCCTGTAGTTCTGCGTAGTTCCGCGCCATCCTCACTCTCGCCTCGAAGCATCCACCCTAAGCCGTTTCGGAATGAGAATCCATTATGCGTTATTTATAGAGTGGCGGGCGCAAAATATTTATCTGTGTCGATATTCGATAATGCGTTGGTCGCACCCCAGCGGCAACCGAGCGTCGTACGAACCGTCACGGATACTACAGGAAATGAAAGCGGACTCAGACCTCGCCGCTGCCTTTTGTGAAATATTATTATAAGGTATATAAATAACAATAATGGAGGTTGGATTTTTCAGCGGACGTTTTGGTAGATATATTTAGAATTTGGTGGTAAGGTTTAAAATTGGATATTTTTAGTATGAATCATTTGTGAATTATTGTGTCGTGTAAATTTAGTCATTCACGTATTAAATAACTTAGTTGTTATGGTATTATGAAGAGCGTGAGCTGTGCTACCTACCAGAAAATAAAAATTACACGCGCCGCATACGCTGTTATGTCATTGTCTCATATTTCTATTAAATAAACTATAAAATACCTTTCATTAATCCATACATAGCCCTTCATTAGCATCTGATAATTATTTTTTTTATGAAAAAAAGAATTTCCTATTTAAATTCCCTTTTTATTTTTTTAATTAATTCCCATTTCGTCTTTTTTGACAATGAGGTGAAATAAATTAACCGACAAGTTATTTAATTACATTAACATTACTGTCATACAAAAAATGCCTGTTAGGATATCGACATGTGGTTTATTATAAACCAATTTAATCCAAAAACACCTAGGTGAAATCTAAAATGATTTCTGGACTTGAACCTACCCTAGCTTTATTTAAGCCAAAGTTGCATTCTTGCAGACCAACCAACCAATGAAAGAAAAAGCTTCTTAGGTATTTCTCATATGGTTACATAAGGGCGAAGGACTTAATTGATAAAGCACTTAATAATAGGGTTAACATACAAATAATATTCAGTAAACTTAACGCAAACAAATTTACGAGTCATTAAACATCATTATTAGCCTATATATGGTTCCACTGCTGGGCACAGGCCTGTTCTCACACAGAGAAGGCATGAGCATTGATCACCACGCTTGCTCAAGGCGGATTGGCGATTTCAAACTTTTTGTCCAGGTTTCTTCACGAAGTTTTCCCTCACACGACACCGTTAGTCAGTGGTGTAAGATACACTTAAAAAGTATATTTATATGACTTTAGAAAACTTACATTGGTACAAGAATTCGAACCTGCAAACTCGTATACGAGATCTAAGCCATTTTTATTGATACCAATAAAAAAATACATCGAGACGAAGGGGCTTACATATCAACTGATATTAAGTAAACTATTTATGAGTCATTAAACATAATAACTAAATATAACACGTACAATAACAGGCACGCCGCAAATATACCAGGTATGCATTTCAATAATATCCGTTGTATGGTAGACAGGAAATGAGGACCGTATCTGAACAGCCAATGGAACGAGTTTAATATGATTACGTGAACGTTCCGATGGATTAGTCCGTGTTAGTTGATATGGATTCGGTTTGAATTATTTCCGAGTTCCGTCTGTGTGTGTGAGATTTTTGATTGGCGTGCGAATTTAGTTGATATTATTGTGATGTTAATTGTGAATCGTATGTGAATTGATAGTTTAGTTAAACGTAACATGTCAAGCCTGTATCCCTACCAGCCGGGGAGGATGGTTTTAGTCAGTTTGAGTCTGACACTCCGCTTAACCAACAGCGGGGAGGACATTCGATGATTTGCCATTCAAAAATAAATTATTAAATTATAGACGGTAGAACCGTCTCCAAGGTCTGATCTATCTCTATAACACGAATATAGTGAATAATAATAAAGTGAAGATTTTACTACATAGATTTAAGTTTCTATATACTAACAGGTTTTGTATATTACAGTATATATGCTAGTTTATAAGGTATATATCTATGGGCCAAAGTTGACTGATAATAAAGTTTTATTATTATTATTTTTACCGTCTAAGCGTTACAAACAAATAAACATTCCCCTTTAAAATGTGAGTTAGGCTGTTAGTAATTTAGCAGCTAAAGTTTAGTACTGTATAAAAAAAAATAACGTACCGGACTTCATCAAAACTTTTCACTCCTAGAATTTCACAGTTAATACCGCTCTTTGAAAAATATTTTTACCACCCGCCCCATTAAAATATCCTCACAGAACCTGTAGATTAAAAAACACATTTTCATTCCGGCTACCAATTTTTCGAACGTAACTTTCTCTGTACAGTCCTGCGTTAAAAGCTTAATACCAGTTTTCTATCTACTCGCAGTCGCCACTCAATTTTCTCTAGCATCAAGGCATATTTCATCCTGTAACAAGCCAGAGGGATTGGTTAAAAATTGCCCGTCATGTAGTCTATAAATTTGGATGCTTAGCCACGCCAGGCGAATGGAAATTGCATATATTTTATGCTGGTACGTACGAATACGTACGGTTTTACGAAACGAGAAGCAGTAGCAAGAGAGTATCTTTGAAGATGAAAAGCTAGTGTGAAAATGGTGATAGAATAGAATAGAGAACAATATTCTTTATTATGTGCACCACTTTTTAAACTAAAACATAAGTCAGGTGACACAATGGGCGGTCTTATCGCTAAAAGTGTTCCCTTACAGACAACCTTTGGATGGACTGATGACAAGACACACACACATTACACATTTAAATGTTCATACCAAATTGTATCTAAATCGACTCTACCGTTTTATAGCAAAACGTTACAAACAGACAAACCCACATTCGCATATATAATACTAGCTGTTTCCCGCGGTTTCACCCGCATCCCGAGGGAACTACTTAGCGCACCCGGGTAAAAAGTCTATGTTGTTCCTCAGGGTCTATTCTATCTCTGTACCAAATTTCATTTATATCGGTCCAGTAGTTTTGACGTGAAAGCGTAACAGACAGACAGACAGACAGACAGAGTTACTTTCGCATTTATAATATTAGTAAGGAAGTAAGGATATATAAATACTATTATAACTATAGAACAGACTCAAAAGGAGGAGGAGTTTCAGCATTCATCCACAAAGATCTAAAACATAGTTTATCGGAATCTAAATACTTAGGTGGAAATAATTATTTATGGATATATTTAGAAAGACATTCTTTTGAAATCGGAGTAATATACAACCCTGGCAACACCAACTATAATGAATTCCTTCAAGAATACGAGTCCCAACTACAACAAAGAAAAAGAGCAATCGTTTTCGGAGATTTTAATATCGATCTTTTAGCCAATACCAACAGAGAAACTAAACAATACAAAGCAACAACTAAAGAGGCTGGCTACATATTACTAAACAAAATAAATGAAAAACACTGTACAAGACATTCAAAAACAAAAAGGAGTATTATCGACCATATTAGCACAAACTTAAGGAACGACAATTTTCACGTGACTATATTTAAGTCTTCTATGTCCGATCACTACCAGATGTACTTGGAATTAAAGAAAGTAAAATCGCCTCGTAAACTACGAACCCGGTATGAAGCTATAAATTACACAAACTTATATAACCTGATGGAAGAAACGGAGTATAACAACCCTCATAACGATTACCTGGTACTAGAAAATATAATAAAGTCATGTGCAGAAAAAAACAGAGTTACGAAGTCTAAAATACTAAACCTTCCACAAAAAGACTGGATTAACAAGGAAATTATAGCACAAATTAACCAAAGAAATATGATGGGGACGGAACTTAAAAACAATCCTAACAATGATCCAATGGAAGAAGAATTTAAACAAAAAAGATGCTCTGTAGCTAAACTGATAAAAAGAACAAAAAATACCTACTACTATAAAGCATTTACCAAATGTATCAAAAAACCTAAAAAAATGTGGCGACTTATAAAATCCTTAACAAATAATAAACAAAATCAAAGCTGTGTTCCTTCAAAACTTATTGTTAATTCAAAAACTATTTTCGAACCCAATGAAATTTGTCAAATACTTAATGACTACTTTTCCACAATAGGGTCCACACTGGCAAAGGAAATACCTGCTAGGTTTCATGACGATTGTGAATGCGCCTTACCCATTTCTCCGCTTAATGACGCTGAAGGCCTGCCTACTTTTAATCCATGTTCCGCTAAAGAGATACTCAAAATAATTACTAACCTTGATCCAAACTGCAGTACAGGCATAGACGGAATAAATACCAAAGTGATAAAATGCATCAAACATCTGATTGCAAATAATCTTAGCAAATGCTTCAACAAACTAATAGCCGAAGGAAAATTTCCTGAAACACTAAAACGAGCCAAAGTAACTCCTATCTACAAATCAGGAAATGTCACTGACCCTGGTAACTATCGCCCGATTTCAGTTTTGCCAGTAATATCAAAAATATTAGAAAAAATTCTCCATAACCGACTTGAAACATACTTAAACTCTATTAATTTTATCACTGATCGCCAGTACGGTTTTAGACCTAAAAGTAACACCACAACAGCGACAATTGACCTTGTAAATAAAATTAAACAGAATATAGACCGTAAAAATATATGTCTAGGTATATTCATAGACCTAAAAAAGGCATTCGACACCGTTCCTAAAAATGTTTAAGTCATACCTAGCAGACCGCTCGCAAGTGGTTAAACTGGGTAATCATCAAAGTGACGCAAGACCTGTAACGTTTGGCATTCCACAGGGATCCATTTTGGGACCCTTACTCTTCCTTATATACATAAATAATATAAATGACATAAAGTTACACGGCCACCTTACCTTGTATGCCGACGATACATGTCTATTCTACTTTGGATCTTCGATTCATGACATTATCCAACAAGCCCAAGAAGACTTAGATTCCCTATTCACCTGGTTTCAGTTCAACCTTTTAACAATAAACATTTCCAAAACTTGCTATTATTATTATTATTATTATATGCTTTATTGTACACATGAAAACAACAACAAAAAAAAAAAAACAAGTTCATTTTGGTAAAGGTACAATGGGCGGCCTTATCGCTAACTGCGATTTCTTCCAGGCAACCATAGGATGGACAAAAAAGAGTTGGACAAGAAATGGGTTCGTTTGCAGTGTTGAAATATTAACTTAATTTATTATAAATAATATATACCTAGATAATATATATAATATATATATAGATATATAATAATACATAGATATAAATATATATATAAATAATAAATATATATCAAAATAATCAGTAACAGAAAACAAGCACATAACAACAATTAATTTGGTAGGTAAGGACATTTAAAGAGCAAATCACAAGTTCAAGTAATGTTCCTTCACAAGCTTTTTAAACAATGGCAATGTTTGTGCACGTCTAATTGGCACAGGCAAAGCATTCCACAAACGAGCAGCCTGGACTGTAAAGGACTTGTCAAGAAATGTTGTAGAATGCTTCGGCATTCTGAGTCTCAAGTTATCTGATGACCTGAGAAACCGCGTGTGAGTGTCACCAAGGAACTCGAAACGTAACTTTAGATAATGGGGACTAGTAGGAAGAAACAGTACATTATAAAGTAGTGAAAGAATGTGAGCATTCCGGCGAAGGCGAATTGGTAACCACTTGAGTTTCACACGAAATTCAGAAATATGGTCATATTTGCGTAAACCATATATGAACCTTATACAGAAATTTTGGAGTCGCTCAAGCTTATCGAGTTGGACTTCAGTAAGGTCAAGATAGCTAACATCAGCATAATCAAGGATTGGAAGAAGTAGGGATTGAGCAAGCGCAATTTTGGTGATGGTTGGGAGGAAGTTACGCAACCTTTTTAGAGATGCAGCAGATGCAAACAACTTACGACTAACCTCCTGTAGTTGAGCAGTCCAGGAAAAGTTCTTATCAAAGAAGATCCCCAAGTTCTTAACTTTATCACTGTATGGAATAAGAATATTATTAAAAGAGACTTGAGGAAGCTTTGACCACTCAATCCTCGACACTAGCCTGGAGCTGCCCACCACAATAACTTGCGTCTTCGTGGGATTGACTACAAGCCCATACCTTTCGCTCCAGTCAGAAATATAGAACAGATCTTTATTAATTTTGCAAACAGCTTCAGCTAAATTTCCAAGCGGAGCTTGACAGTAAATTTGCAAATCATCTGCATAAAGATGGTAGGAAGAAAGTAGTTGCTATGTAATATATAAGGCAAAAAACAAACACATTCCCCCATTTAACCCACTTACAATAAATAATGAGCCAATACAACATAAATCTTGCGAAAAATATCTCGGGCTTAGAATAGATAGTAACCTTTCATGGAGTGCTCACATCGATTACATCAAAAGCAAGCTCTCGACATTAGTCGGAACTTTGCGCAATATAGTTCGATGCCTCCCACAAAGACTGCGATACACTATTTACAATTCCCTAGTGAAGCCACATCTGCTATACTTAATCGAAGTCTGGGGTAGTGCTCCAAAAACAAAACTGTCACAACTACAAATCTCACAGAATAAACTGATAAAAATGCTTTTCAACTATCCGTACTTAACAGCAACGACAAAAATATACACAGACACAAAAATAATGAATATAAAACAACTATATACTTACAACACATGTATTTTTATCAGAAAGGTTCTCAATAAAACCATCCACACAAATATTACACTTACCCAATATAGACAAGTTAGCCAACGAAGCAGTCGGCGAGCAAGTTTATTGGTCTTGCCAAAAATAAGGACTAATTACGGCAAAAAAATGCTCAAATTTGAAGGAGCACAGCTTTACAATAAAATACCTTCACACATAAGAAACCTGCACTCATTTAACGCATTCAAAACTCAGCTTAGCCATTACCTAATTACAAACCAGATTTCTGAGAAATGAGTGCGTTGGATGGGACTTGTTTATAGCTTTTTAGTCTGTGCCAAATGTTGTCGAAACTAATCTTAGTTATTTTTAAGTCATTGTTATTGTTCTCAAGTAAGCGACATTATGTAATGTTTTTTATTGAGAATAAAGTTTCTTTAAACCTAAACCTAAATATATATATATAGTAAGGATTAGTTAGGATCATGGTTTTGCTTAAACGCCTAGTTGAAGGTAATGCCGGCTGTGATAAAAAAATTAGACAGTCAACAAAAATAATTCACAAACTAGTCTAAAAAAACTAGGAATTAAGAACAATGGTTTTTTTTAATGACAAACTGGCTAGTTACAAACTACATTCTGATATACCTAACCGAAGGTAAAAAAAAAAATTAAAAAATTTCGCAGTAAAATGAATTCAGCAGATACGCAATGCTGCATTGTGCGTGACGTATAAAACGTTCAAGATAAACATTTCTGCAACACAATGCACCTATATAGTTGAAACGCGGAAAAAAACTTGTGCAAGTGACATGACAGTGCAACGAGCTGTTGTGTTACTGACAATGTCGTCAAAGGTTTTATTTAAAGGATGCATGAGGAACTTTGTCATATTTCAGTATAATACAAACAGGTGCGTATATATTTTGACTGACAGTTGTCGGTATTTCGTATATATAAGTGACATCATCTATACTAATATTATAAAGAGGAAAGATTTGTTTGTTTTTAGGGTTTTAACTCAAAAATTACTGGACCGATTTTTAAAATTAGTTTACCGTTAGAAAGCTACATCTTTACGAAGTGTCATACGCTATATTTATTTCCAAAAATAATTCGGGATCCCTACTAAAACTTGAATAATGTAACCCAAGGTGTAAAAAAATGTACACGCGGGCGAAGCCGCGGGCCGAAAGCTAGTATTATAAAATACTCATCTTCAAATAAATCTCTGGATTTTGATTTTGGTGAAACTGGCTGATTAAGTTGATTCTATTTTCAAACACATGCACAGAAATTCAAGGATAAATTAAAGCTGTATTTGTTACGAAACTATTAATCCTTATATCCCCCCTCTAATGATCTCTAATTAACAGTTAAGAGAACAAAACTTTTGTCCTAAAATCTTGTGAATAACATCATTAGTCGGACGCATTAAGGCGACTATCTTCCTAACTGCGATGGACGTCGGCCTGGCCGGGTAAGTGCAGCTTAATGTAGTTAGTTATACGTATGTTACTTAAGTCGTTTCAGCTATGTGTGGGATTCGGATATTTTCTTTGAGATTGACTGCGAAGGTTTGTAAGAAATCGGCGTATGTGTTGTGAATTTTGTAATACAGCTTGATATTTTTTTTATATATTGTAAACTGTGTACCGCTGTATTATTTTGTTTATAATTTTCTTAATACTTATTTAATGTTGTCCTAACAATAAAGAATACAAAAAAACAATTACCTACACAATTTGGGGTAGTCGTTCGGAAGTAATGCGTGTATACATTTTGGCTATTCATTTTTATTTACATAGGTTTCTTTATAGTTTTGCCAATGAAGGGGATCTCGTCTCATATGAAGGTTAGAATGTTAATGGTGAATGGCAACTATCATTATTAAGATAACTATTCAGAACTTCGAAATTCTAACCCAAAACTCACCAAACTCCGAACTATTGTAAAGTTTAATTTAGTAATGTATGGTAACCTATTCACACAGACCTTTTTACTCTATGGTAAAAATAAATCCTACTCTACGCTACGAGTACGATACACAATACGTTATCCCCATTCATTGTCGCGTAATAATTCAGTAATTATTATGGTATTTACTCATAAATTATTTGATAGTTAAATGCATGTTTAATTACGATCAACGAATTATCGCTAAATATGAGTTCAAATTAAATTGCGAGCCGTTTCGATTGGTTTTAATACCGACAACAGATTCCAATAATAATTGATGCGTGCGCTCTCCGACTGTGTACTGATGAGCACAAAAGTGATCGATACGATTAATACGCGTCAGTTAATTAGTGTATTGTAGATCTTTTAATTATGTGACTTAATAGTTAACAGATAATATTATTATCTATTTAGGCTTTTCTCAATTATATATTGGTGCCAACTTCCAGTCTTATAAGATGCAGTGAATAGGTACCAAAATGTATGTGCTCATCATTCGAGACTTTTTGTCGAACCGCTCGTTTCGCTATCGTATAGAGGGAGCACTATCCTCCCCCCACCCCATTCGAGCAGGGGTCCCACAAGGCTCCGTGCTCTCCCCCCTATTGTTCACGCTGTACACCAGCGACATTCCCAAAAATAGTAAGGCCCAATTGGCTCTATTCGCTGACGATACGGCTATTTACTACACGGGTCGCAAAACCGACTGCATAACTCGCATCCTCCAATCTGCCGCCACCGCCCTAGGCAAGTGGTTCCGCAAATGGAGAATCGAGGTCAATCCCGACAAGAGCCAGGCCGTTCTCTTCTCGAGACGCACTCGCACTACCGGGTCCACCCCACCCCTCAAACAGATCGAAATGTTCAATCGCCCCATCCCTTGGGGCGACAAGGCCAAATACCTGGGCGTAATCCTCGATAAGAATCTCACGTTCGGTGAACACATAAGGACGGTGCGTTCGCGCGCCGCCTTCGTTCTTGGACGCCTCCATCCCATTCTGAATTCGCGCAGCAAATTGCCTCTCAAGTGCAAATTGCGCATCTATACAGCGTGCATCCGCCCCATCATGACTTATGCTAGCGTAGTGTTCGCACACGCAAAATCTTACCGCCTCCATAGGATGCAAACCCTTCAGAATCGTTTCATGCGTAGGGCCACAGGAGCCCCGTGGTATCTTAGAACCGAAAATCTCCACCTTGACCTCAAACTGCCTACCATAAAGCAGTTTATGAAACGCGCTTCAAAGCGCTACTTCGACTCCGCCGAAAAGCACACCAACCCCCTGATCGTATCGGCTGCCCATTACACTCCCTACCAGATTAGCTCGATTCGCCGTCCGCGGCGTACTCTGACGTTCCCCGACGACGATATCACCCTCCTCCAAGAGAGTAATAGGGAAACCAGTACAGTTTACAGAAACAGACCGCCGTCATACCGTCCTCGCCGCCGAGGCCCGTCGCGACGTCCCCGTCCATGCTCTCCCCGACCCTTGCTCGATGAGCCAGCCCGCGCGCTGAGCCAGTAGCATAAATAGTCCCCTAATAATAATATTGTTATGATCCAGCTAGTCCCTAGTTGTCCTCCCCAGTGACGCCCTAAGCCGAGGTTCGTTCCCCACTAGGGGGAGCCCTTAGCGCGCTGTCACTTAGTTTTAAACTTAGTTTTAAGCCTTGGCTGAAGGCCTTAATTTAATTAATTAAATTAGGACCTCGCCACATTGTCCGGTTAAGCAGGTCGAATGCTGTTAGAAGCACCCGGCAAGAGGTCATATAGAAAAAAAAAAAAAAACCAAAATGTATTTTTTTTCTGACTTCCGCAATCTAGATTCTGAGTAATACGATCGATTCTCTTTAGTGAGGCTGTTTGTCTGACAGTCGTGATAATCAAACTATCGATCTAATACAACAATACATAACCATTACTGCCACAGTGTAAAAGAGAGATAGGGTAATTAAAATTTTGTACGCAAACAAAATAGTTTTTTTTTCAATCGATACAATTAGGTAGATACAGTTTTAACACTTAGTTATAGGTACACACAACGCTAGAACAAAGTCATACAAGTTAGTGGTAGTGACTTTAATGTAAGATGATGCAAATGGCATAACACCATTATCAAAACAACAATTGTATTTAAATGTACTTCAATTTATTTAGTTATCATTACTTTGTCAAAACACTTTTGTTTCTGACTTTCCAGCTGATAGTTTAATACCATCTATTAAAATAAACGTGCAACGCAAAGATAACAAAAGTGAAATTTATTATGGTTTTAATAAATTATGTGTAACTATGACAAGTGTCAGGCTTTTACTGACTAAACCCATCCATGATCTTTCGTTAGTCGTGGTTCCCTAGTGATTAAGAGATCAGCCTCTCGTGTACGAGTGTGCTGGTACGAAACCTGGTAAGTAATAATGTGACTTTTCTGAAGTCATATGTACTTTCTAAGTAAATCTTAGACGTCAGTGACTAAGGGTGAAGGAAAACATCGTGAGGAAACCTGGACTTAAAAAGTCTGAAATCGCCAATCCGCCTTGAGCACGCGTGGTAATCAATGCTCGTGCCTTCTCTGTATGAGAAGAGGCCTGTGCCTAGCAATGGGGCAATAAATAGGCTGATGATGATCGTCCTAAAAACATTCATTTTAAACCGACTTCAAATAAAGGAGGTTCTGTATTCGAGCCGTATGTATGTATATTCGAATGTCCGCGATGTTCTCAAAAACTACAGATCCGATTTGGATGGAATTTTCGCCATTTATATATGTATGTCCATTTGTTTATGGTATATTAGGATCTGATGATGATCTCCGGAGATAGGCTATGGAACTTTTCTATTACTAACAGCAAGACCCGCGATAAAAGTGATGAGTACTACACATATTGTAATTTAGATAAATTACAAACCGATCCAGTGAAAAGCGACTTATAAAAAAAATATTTTTTTGTAAAAATAGAACTACTTCAAAAACACTACAAATTGGAAAATAACTGATATATTATCGTTCTGAAGTCGGTGGCGAAAATACACAAAACAATACCTAATTGGGGACACCAACTTCTAGAACGATGTATGTATTAATTAATTTGTAGTTTTTTTTAAAGTCTGTTCTATTCAATTGTTTTCTGTTTTTATTTGTATAGTTAATCTTACTTGAATTAAAATTAATTTCATACAAATTCTCAATGTTCGCGTTATGATGTAGTTGGTAATTGTACTCCGAGTCTGGACAGGCGAGAGAGAGTGGAGGTATTTTGAATGCATTCACTATAGTCTAAGAGCTAGTAGATACTTTTATTTACTTATTCTATTTATTTTATTACGAACAGTCGGTATACATTTCAATATTTTCTCACATGAACGGTTTGGAGAAATATCATCATTATCATCCTATGTAACAGTAGTCTACTGCTGGAAATAGGCCTCCCCTAACGTGTGCCCAATTGCAATAGTAAAAAAGTGAGAAATTTAATCAAATCATAATTTTACAGACTTGACAAATATTTTTTTCTTTTTTTTTTTACTTCATGTTACAACTAAGTTTATGTTGAATGTTTTGGGGGACGGGTTGTAAATTCACATTATCATAGCTTACCATATTTTTATTTTTTTTATTGACAATCCGCCTTGGATAAGCATGGTAATCCATGCTCATTGATTGTATAGGTAATAATCGGTTAGAAAATAGGCCGATGATGAGACAACATTATTGTATCGATAAATATCACGCATTTTCCAACATCACTAGCTCTTTGCCTACATCCGCGCACCGTTCGCTAGGACTGTTACCTTTGTCAGTTATCGATGAAATTCTATAGCTATTATCAATGATTCATTCCCAGGAAGCCATTGATTAGATTACGCAGCATTTAAGTAGTACCATTCCTATTTCGCGGTAAATACCAGATAATGTTGTGGAAAATTCAATGCGAAATGTAGGATAGAATGGCGTATTATTCGGAAAATCTATTTTCAAGCAGTAAGGGTCCTTTTGGGATTTACGAATGTATAAATGTTAGGTGAATTAAGAGTGAGCCTCTATACCTACTAATATAAGAGAGGGTAATATCCGGAACTACTGGACTGATTTCGATATTAAGCTACGTTATTCCTGAGTAAATATTACACCTAGGTTTGTAATTTTCAGTGTAGGCTAGGCTAGAATAAAAAAAAAACATTAATGTAGTTTTTATTTACTTTTCTATTGTTTATTAATTTATAGCATCATCATCCGCCTACCCTTAAGCCAATTTCGGTGCAGCACATCTTCTTCTTCCATACTTCTCTATCTGACGTCATCTCACTAGTAACATCCTTTCTAGCCATATCAACTTTCGCACAATCCATCCATCGTTTCTTTCGTCTTCCTCTACTATATAACATTCATGCTCAAAATTTTCCTCACAACATGTTCGTCATTCTTTCGCATAACATTTAATATACCATACAATGACAAACGGTGTCCACATAGCTTTTTCGGTTGCTGATGAGTTCCTAATTAATTTATATGTGATATAAATAGGAATATTTAGACATGTGTAAAAACCATCGGTTATAAATACGATCCTTTAAGATATAGGAATATAGAAGATATAGGAACCACATAGCAAGGTGCCCGGTAAACAATGCAGCGAGAACCCAATCTAAACTTTACCTGCAGCAAACTTGAGCTGCCATATTTTGTAACAATATGTTATTCATAACTTTAATGTACTGCCAAATGTATTACCAAGTACTGCTTCATGTATGAGGGGTATACTATGTAAGTCAATACTACATTTAGGATAAAAAAAACTCATTATATCAATTTTAAGAAAAAATAAATTTGCAAAGTTGAAGTTTGTTTTGCTTTCACGGCTAAATGGCTGAACCGATTTGGATGAAATTTGGTATAGAGATAGATGGAACCCTGGAGACGATTGTTCTTTTTATTTTAGTGTGTTAGCTCCTGGACGCGGGTGAAACCGCGGGAAACAGCTAGTAAATACACACGGCAGCTTGGAGACTAGACAGGTACGCAGGAGATATTATAGTGCACAAGTGCTTGCGGAGACACAGGTGCACTCTCTATTCCTTCACTCTCATAGACTGATGGGTTGGCAATCCGACACGACCGCGATAGGACCGACAGATTTACGTGGTCTCCGAGGCATGGAAGGGACTAGCTACGCTAAGAAAATCGTCTCCATCCATGGACTGACCGCGGGTAGCGTGGCTTAACCTACCTAATCTATCGATCCATATGACCGATACTTAGCCACGAGCCCCTTTTAGTAAGTACTTATATGCTAAACTAGCTCTTTCCCGCGGTTTCACCCGCATCCCGAGAGAACTACTTGGTGCACCCGGTTTAAAAGTATCCTACGTGTTAATCTAGGTTACCTCCTACCTCCCCACCAATTTTCAGCCAAATCGGCTAAGGAACGGCTTAAAATGAGTTATAAATAGTGCAACTAACACGACTTTCTTTTATATATATAGATAGAAGATTAAATCCACGTATACCACACCACATAGTGAGTCGTCTTTGTAAGTACAAAAAACTTGAGGGCGGAAATACAATTACCTACGTCTCTCAGCATAGAATTAAGAGCAATTTTCTTGGTGATTTAACCGCATCCACCGGTACACTTACCCCGGGGGAATACGACACTATAATGAACGGTAACTAGATGGTAGCAACCCTAGATGTGGGCTGGAACGCACAGACTTTTCATAGTAAATTTCAGGAATTACCAAGAAAATTAATTTTCAATCTTAGAGAAATAGGATAGCTAAGTAAGTAAAAGAATTTTGAAGTCCATTATATTAAAAAAAAACTGTCGTGTGGATGAAAAATGTGAACTTTAAAATGGTTTGACTGATAACGCTTTTTTTTTAAATTTCGTAATTTTATTATTAGGGAAAATAATATGGAATTTGGAAATTTCAATTATGTTTTTGTATAAAAATGTCAAACACAAATAGGTATTTCTATTCTTTCTATTTTATGATAAAGACAGATGACAAGACCTACGAGACTTTGTCATACTACTATTATATTTAAATGCGAAGGTTAGTGAGGATGTCTGAATATATTATCATGATTGTTCCTCTTTCACGTAAAAACTACTGAATGGATTTGGATGAAATTCAAAATTCAAAAGTCATTCATTCAAATTAGGCTGAAAATCAGCACTTTTTGAACGTCATATTTACAAAAGACAGCCCCCAAAACGCCCGCCCTTCACCACTTCCTATGTGTTTTTGCTGGGAAGAAGAAGTGGCGCAACAAACTCCCTAGCAACACATAGGTATCTGTCTGTAAGGTTTGAAGAACCTTTGTTTATACAATATTACACGGTATTCGGTACACACTTAGTTTATAACCGTGATGAACACATAGAATACTTTTTATTCGAGTGCATGAAGTATTTTCTTTAGTATGCGAGGATATAAAATTACTAGTAAATAAATACATTACGCGATTCCTTATAACCTTCCTGCAAGATTCCTCCAAAATCTACATCCAAAAACAAAACACATCACAATTAACAAAAGCAGAACAATTATTTACTAATAGCAATCCTTTGGGAATAGAATTTGTACAAAATATCGGTTCAGAGGCTCGTACCAATTAGTAAGTGAGCCGTCTCGAGTTGCGTAGAACAAACGGGCTTGAAAATAAGCGAAAAACATCTAAGCGCGGCGGTTTAGGGTTCCTTCGCTGTGTAATTGCTGCGCCTTGGGCGGAGATGCTGTAGATTAAAACTTAAAACTACAGATACGAACGTAGGCAAAATTTTTTTTTTTTTTGTCGCAGAAAACTCGTGCGTATTCATAAACAATACGTAGGTAAATAAGAGAAAAAAAAAACAGATAATAAAATGGAATAAAAACAACAAAATTAGTAATTATTGGAAGTAATTAGCAAAATAGCACAGCATGATGCTGTGCTATTAGGGCCACAGCACAGCGCTGATTTTCAGCGGTCAACTTGGAAAGACGTACGAAAATCAAGTCAGCTATCAAAATTCAATAATTATTAAAATTAAAGACAAAAATAACAATAAACGACTTATACCTATAACATGAAATAAATATGTATAAAAATTTAAGTTATGTAATATCTCGGTACATACCAATTTTAATGTGCATTACAGAATTGCTGTGGCATGTTCGAAAGAGTAACCATGCTCTCGGAACACAAAGGGCTAAGGAAGTAACATGGATGGGTTTTAGTCAGTAAGAATCCCTCCCACCTCGCTCACGGCGAGAGTCATTTGATGACTTCTCATGCAAAAAATGTATTACAGAATTGTTGACTGAATTGTAGTTTTGATATTGATGTGTTAAAATAAATTAAATTGAAATGTCTGTTTGGGATGTAAAAATAGGTTATTATGCTTAAAGTTTGTCTGTTTCTCTTTTTGTCCCATCTTATCTCCTAAGCGGATGAACCGATTTTGATGAGATTTTCCTCTAGCGAATAGCTGATAAGCTTTTCTAGACATTTAATTTTTTAAGTTATTAATTTTTCTACAATCGCAACTTTCCATTGCCATTTTCATCTTTACGAATGAATCGTTTTGCGCGTCTGAATACTTTTGATGTTTTATTCTTTGAATGGCTTAGAGAGAGCGCCTCACTCGTCTACTTTATACCCAATCAATCGGTGAACGCTTTTTTATTGTACTTTAATGACGTTTAAAATGTACCTTCTCGCTGCTTTTTTACGTATACTTATGTTTCTAGCTTCTTGACTTGCTTTATGCTTCGGGTCTGCTCGAGTTACTCCTATATTTGCTGAAAAAAAGTATATTCATTTTTGTCGAAGAAAGATGTATTTTAGATAAAAGTTTGCATGCAAAACAATTAAGTAGATTTGAACTATTTTAAACAATGTAAAAGTTTTTATAGGTAGTTTTAATTATTTATCCAAAAATGCATTTTTATTTAGTTTACCTAAATCTTAAATTGGTGTTACGAAAGAATCATATCATTGTGTCCTTATTATAGTTTGTTTGTGAGCAAAAATGCTGAATGAATTTGGATGACATTTTGGTATACACATAGTTTATTACCTAGCTTTAACATATAGATAGAAATAAAACGCCGGGGTTTTTGAACCAACAGAAAGGGAATTTTCAGAACCTTTGTTTGTTTTGTCCTTAATTCCTCTGCATCACACGTCCAGTCCATACCATGAAAAACTA
Source organism: Pyrrhia umbra (assembly GCA_963891755.1). Lineage (NCBI taxonomy): Eukaryota > Metazoa > Arthropoda > Insecta > Lepidoptera > Noctuidae > Pyrrhia > Pyrrhia umbra. The sequence continues at coordinate 4,905,510 of OY982935.1, forward strand.
TTCCTAAACACACACACATACACACCTACACAACATGCAACTCAAATAACCGAATCACATAAATAAAACCAAAATTGCGTTGACCATCTCACGCTCATTTTACAAAGGCACATTTACCTCACTCTAAGTACATGTGACAACCATTAAACTTCCCGACCTGGGCCTGCAGTCTCGACATTGATAGCGATGTCATCGCAAACTACCGATCGCTAAATATTAGCGAAAAAATTCGGTTGCCGTAACGACGATAACAATAAATGCAAGTCTCGACAGACGAGATAGCGAACAAAATCACATCACTATGTCGACTTTGCGCTGTCGGTACACTTACGAAAATCGTATTTATAGTGCGGAGATTTTATTGTAAAATATTGGCAGTTAACAAAAATCTTTATATTAAAGGGAAAATTGGGGGACAAAATATTCTCAAATAATTATCTTTCTTTGAAAATTGTATAGAAGATAGGTAAACCTTATCATATTAACACTTTTTTGCAACGAAACGTGTAAATAGCTTGAACCGTTTTTAAGAATACAGTTAAACAAAGAACATAATAGTTCGCGTCCTTGCAACACAGACGTTGAACATGACAAACTTTATGTCTCCGACTGAAAGACTCGTTTCTATGGTCATGATGAATAAATTAAAAAAATACATGACAAACTGTCAATGTCAAGTTTGTTTGTTGACAAAATAGATTGAATCCGATCTGTTATAAATACTGATAAAAAACTGTTTTCCGATGTTGGGGGACAATGGCACAGGCGTAGTGTATGCTCATACCTCAACTGGCGTTGTTGTCTGTCCAACACAGACACCTAAAAAACAAACTTCAGCACACCAAAGCATCTTTCAACAATATGCTATGGCTGAACGATGAGCATTTGTATATTTCCACTCCGGTCCGCACACTCAAGGCATTGATTCTTTAAAGGAGGCATCAACCATGGTTCCATCGGATATCCATCATCAGTTACAAGAATAAACATAGAAAGTACTTTCAACTGCCAAATGAGAAACCTCTTCTAGCCAGATTATAATGTATATTTATTATTATTTACCAAGCAGCCATGTACTTCACCTTCGCCTACACACTTCCTGGAAATAGCATTCAGTGGCACCTTAACGCACCCGTGTAAAGATAACCGCCTTGCAATAAGACTAGTCTGAATGTGATAATATAAGAAACTTATGGAAACAGTGGCATGCGGTGTTGTGTCAGTGATACGAGACCTTGGAGACGGCACCCAGGAAACCCGCAGACGTCACCTACTAAAAGGATAAGAGTCGTAGTTAGACATCGAGGGTGGTCTGAAAATGAGGTTTTTTCCCCATGGGGTTAGGACCACCATTATGGTGTATAAAGATCAAGGCGTCATAGAAAACTTTGCTCCAGGAGAGATGAACCTCACCAGAAGAGTTTCCAGGCCACCATTACTCGACAAGTAGAGCCGCACGGCGTCTTTGGGCACATGGGTCTAATTATTATTTACTGATATTGTGTATGTTAGACTAAGGTACATATGTATTACATTTTCGGATAGGGGACTTTATTCCCTATCTCATGATATATAACAAGTGTATTTTATGTAAACTACTGACGAATAAATACAAGCCGAAGAGTTCTACAGTTACATCGCGAAGCAAAGTGTTTTATTGTTGGGAGACACAAGGGACAGACGTCCCTTGTGTCTCCCGTTTCCTCGGCTGCCAATGTGGTATCCTATCTGATATGATATCTTGTGGTACTCTGTCTTGCTGACTCTTCCGACTACGCATTAAAGGGTGCGTGGGGGCGTAGTGCAACCAGCGCGAAGAGTTCGGGGTTTGCCGAGGGTTGTGTGCAAACGCGACAGAGGCGAGTCACGGCTCGCCGTGTCAGTCATGCCCCATCGATGAAACTTCTGTGGAGCATTTCTAAACTGTTCTTTAAATGCACACCGTTCTTCTTGGATCATGGGAAATTTAACATAGCTTTTCATTAATAGCCAAAGTCACAACATGTATTACTGGGTTTAGTGGCTTTTGGCTTATGCTACAATCCCACTCCAAGCCAACAAGTAGTTGGTAGCACCCACTTGCGTAAAATCGAAGTGCCTTCGGTATTTATTAAGAAAATAATTAGAAGTACTTAGAGACTAGAAAAAATCAAGAAATATTATTTAGGCATGGAGCCTAGACGACTTGGGACTCCATAAAACGTCGGTAACGCCGAATAGATTGGCGAAGTTCACCAACAAGCTCATGAAACAACCTAAGAACCAATGCTAACGATCGTAGCGATCACTTATCGGGCTGCCAAAAATGGTCGCTAGGAAATTCGATAATATTACGATACATCGGTATCTTAGCAACAATATTTGTCAAGTTTGCGATGACAGTCGATAGCTTTGGCAGTAGAGACTACCAAAAATCGTTGTGATCGGTTCGTTAGCACGTAGCGACCGATTTTTGTCGTAAAGTCATCGCTATCAATGTCGAGACTGCAGGCACTGGCCGCCTGCGGGAAGTCGGACAGACGAGCCGGAAGTGACGTCACGATGCACTCCCCCGCCGGAACACCGCTAAAAGCCTTCGTCTGCATTTGTCTAAGTTTCGTGTGTGCCAAATCAATATCGCACGCTGTTTCAATTAGATTTCCAACAGATACTATTATTGTACACGGTTATACAGTCTAACTTTTTATCTTATATACTTTATACTGATACGAATGTCACAAAACATGATACCAATAATTAGCATACTTTTAATATTGTTTATGATATTGACATAGATATAATAATTAAGTAAACATATTATATCATAAAAAAATTGTCAAAGACAAAATAATAGCAAAATTATTTAATTATATCCTCCATTGTGACAGTTCTTGAATGACAGTTCTTCCGTTTCACGTTCAAGTAACCGCATATTTTTTTGGTGTAATCGGCTGATAATGCATACTGCATTATCGTTCAAATATGTATATTATAAACGTATCGTAGTAGTATCTCCTATATATTTTATCTCAAAAATATGCATGTCGTCTTCAACGGAAGGCGGGACAAAAATTGGGGGAAAAGGCGAGTTTAATAAAGAGGTACGATAATAAACGAAATCTCTACAATACTATACTTTAAAATACTATGTTATGATCTAAACAAAATCAATTAATAAAAGTAATGTAAAAAATAAACTACATACATCATACAACAATATTTTTTGATTATTTTTCAGAGAAACTAAATAGCTTAAAAACTGAAGCGAAATATTATGTGTTTTGAAACTGACGAGTTGACTACACGTGGAGCTTAGTAACCGATACATCAATCGAAGCATCAAGTTGGTATCAAAATAACAATATCGCATGAATAAACTATTGGACATATTTGATTGAATTTTTAAATGCAGATTGGAAATGCAATATGTACCATTTTTTCGGATAAGAAATCATCAATTGACCCCTCCCGCCCCACCCACGGCGAGAGCGTCAGACTCTTACTGACTAAAACCATCCATATTCCTTCTGGTTGGGGCAGGGGGGAAAGTCAGACTCTTACTGACCCACCCATGTTTCTTCCTTAGCCCTTTTTATTCCGGAGGTGCGGTAACTCTTTCGAACATCTTGCAGTCCCGCATTATGTACCTACCTACATAATTTGGTTTCTTTTTGTAGTTCAAATCCCAGGATGGGCAAAGAAGGCTTTGTACCTGATGTTTTTGGCCAAAAACGGAATTTAGTAAGTTTTTTTTTTGCATAGTTCATGGAAATAGGCTAGCTGTGGTAAAAACAAAATGTCTGGATCTTACACCTTTGCTTAACTCTTCATGGAAAAACGTGATGATGAGTATATAAACATAGATTAGTTTAGAAGCGGTCACGGTCCAAAAACTTTAAGCATTAAAAATCAATAGGGTACGGTCCGGACAGGCGTCACTTCTGCACCGGTAAACATGACCGGACAACACGGTGTTTTATGCGAAATAAACAAAAAACAATAAACAAAACCACGTACAGTACACATCACGTTACGTAGTGTATTGTAAAATTGCGACTGGATAAAATATTCAATAGTTTAAACGGTGTTGCGTAAACTACAGTTTTTTGTAAGCGCAGCGAACTTTTTTATTAGGTAAATAGGTTATTTTATGGATACCTTTTTAGGACCATGAATACTCTTGTTAAGACTTAATGAGGAAATTCAAAGTCACAGCGATTGCGTTGACGGGTAGTACGACGTCCGAAAGTCTGACAACTTAACACCGGTCAGAGTTTAGGGCTTATGTATATCTTGTTAATAGTCAAACCTGTGGTATCCCAGTAGATGGGTTGTGTAGGTCAGACAGGCAGTTGCTTCAAGTTTTATTTTTAGGATTGACTATCATCCAATGACCCCTCCCTCCCTGCTGTGGCCGGAGCGGGACGGAGTGGCATACTTTTATATACGTAGTATTATTTGATCTGTTCTTTACTGACTAAAACCCATCCGTGTCCTTCAAATTGCCCTTTGCCTTCCAGGGCCGCGGGACTCTTTAGAAAAATCTTGCAGCCTGAAAAAAACTAAGCAGATGATCCGCCTCTATTACATCTAAAAAAAAAAATTTAATCGCATAGCACCTACAATAGCTACATTAGAATTCATTCGTATTACAAGACAGGCTAATTTAGTTGGATACAGATGTGCAGATCGCGTGAGATTGATAGTCTGTAGTAACACCTTGTTACCATTGCGTGACTATCCGAGGATCGGTCTTAGGATATACGTGCGAACAGTTGGTGTTCATATCTTGATCGTTTTATGGTAAAAGAATTTAAGGAAATTGGTTAAGTTGAGAGGTGATTTTATTAGGTTTTTTTTGTAGTGTTGGAATCCTGGGAAGCAGCAAAGTTCATACAAAATCTTAAAAATAATTATAGTTGAGGTCAATAAATTTGGGCCAGTTAGAAGAATTTTCATTGTGAAAAAAAAAGTCTGAGTGAGGTAAAAAAAAAATAAAAAAAATATATACTACTAATATTATTTTACTGACCGTTTTGCAATAGGTTTTAATAAAGATCGATAAGTGTTTTTTTTACTGATTAATATTTATTGTTCTTGTGGAGGAGTGATTGATTTATTAGAATATACCCTAATTTAGTTTTATTTATTTTTATGCTTTTTTAAAGTCCATCCATATCATAAAGCTACCCTTTTCAACTCAATACGGTGTAACACGAAAAACATAAATCCAAGTGATATAAAAATATCCTTTATTAATAAAACGAGCGACTCTTTCTGTTTCGATTTAATTATAAACCGTAGTGCAGGCGTGCGGCGCCGACTTCATTCATTCCTGTATGCTTTTGTATCGGGTATGGTGTTGCCAAACTTTTGCATTTTCGACAAAGTTTATTAGTTTTTTTTTGTTTATAGTGTCAAAGTGGGATTACTACGATTTTTTGTTGCATTTATATTACAGGTTTTTTATTTATAAATTAACTATGTTGTAGTAGGAGTTCTACTTTATATCTAGGTACTTGCATGTTAGTTTTGTTTTAAGGGATTCTTGAAAAGTACTGTGAGTGAAAGGGAAATCTTCTAAATATGTTAAGCATATTAAACGCTTAAGAAATGTGTTATTTGGCATAATTAATATTGTTGTGCCTATTATGCATTAATTACGGTGGAATTTCAACCGTTGAACAATCCCTTACAATAATAAAACTATGCAGAACATCTTTTCGGAAAATCCAAAATGGTGTAATTATTATTCAATATGAAACAGAGTTACATGGATGGTTTAGCAACGCTGGCAGTACAAACTGATATTATCCGGTCCTGTCGTCGAGTGTAAAGCTGCCGACGATTGGTCTGGCTTTTTCATTGCTTCGGTACATCGCACGGCTTAAAATGTGACGTTCGAAATTTAAATGTTTTACTCCGATAATTGAAGTTTTTGATGCGTGTGTCCGTAGGCTTATAGTGAAGAATTACGGAAATGATTTTTCATTAAGTCTGGTTTAAAGGTTTAAAAAAAATAAAAACGTTTCGAAACATCACGTCATAATATAGCTTTCCGTAATAATTTAATTGATGTTCACCAACTAATTGTATTCATTGTATTTAATGTACTAGTGTTTATCAACTGCTCATCGTCATTGGCCTATTTAATATCTCACTGTTGGGTAGCCTCTTTTCATACAGACAAGACATGAGCATTAATCACCACACTTGCTCAAGGTGGATTGGCGATTCCAGATTTCCTCAGCATGTTTTCCTTCGCCGTTTATCATGGGTAGGTATCTAAGACACACTTAGAGATAACTATGACTTTAGAAAAGTAATATTGGCACTTTTCAGGTATCGAAGCCACACAATTAACCACTAAGCTACCACGTCGAACTGCTAAATAACTTTTAATTATACCGTAGCCTACTTTAATCATTTGAAGTAGATTTTTTTTGTTAAAATTATTCTTGAAAAAACAAAAGTTTAAACCAAAGTATATTGCTATAATAAATATAAGCTTTACAAAAAAATTGGATGCCCTTTTGATAAACGTTGTAGAAACGAAAAAGTATGTACGTCAGTTAGACCGTAGGTCCCTTGACTTTCATACGGCGTTCTCACAAATTCCCCTCGCGAAGACGGATGTCGGCTACTTGTCGGCCTGCCGCTACCATTTGTCATCCGTGAATTTTTTATGTTCTTACCTTGGATTATTATTTTTTTGTGTAGTGAAATTTGGATCGTGTAAATGTATCTTGTACCCTTGGGTAATATTTTGAGTCCTTTTTTCTGCACTTATGTGTAATGAAATTTGCCAGATTTAGTTTTTGCTGCTTTTATTTTCTTTATTTGTATTTTTTTATTTCGTGAAACGGATTTATATATAAAGATTTTTGAGTCTAGAATAATTTATTGCTATTAGTTTAAATTTTGACTTTATTTATAGTTGTGGACGAAGCAAAAAAGTTTCGTACTATAATGTACATTGGTATTGGATTGGATTCATATTCGGCTTTAGTACATGCAATTAAATTTATACACTACTATAATGAACATAAGATTCCTTTACCAAAATTAATTTCACAATACCAACCCATATCAATAAACACACCAGCTCCATTTCAAATTCCATCAATATAGGTAGTAGGTACTAAAATTAAATTTCTCTGTGGTGCGCTGCACTGTTTCGTCTCAAAGGAGTTTCATCTGTCTAATTTAATTATCTGCCTGAAACTCAACCGTATTGCGATACCTGTCTCACTATTGTTGATAACAAATACTATAATTGCATTACTTACTTGAACGTTTAGTGACAACTCCTAGTTTGGAAGTTTAATATCTGTTTAGTACTTTCAATGTAGTGACGTACACAGGAGTGGGTAATTGAGGGTGTTAATCTGTACTAGTAGAGTTAATGTTCTTCTTGCGTAATAAAACAAGCCCGATAAAACAGTCGACAACCTTCTAGGTTGACCTGCGAGATGCCATAAACAAAAAAAATATTGCGTAATAAAAAAAAACGTTTTCCAAAAAAAATACAGTCGACTTCCAAAAACACTGAAAAGAGAAAAAAAATAATTTTATTTAAACGCTAGTGGACCAATACATCGTTCTAGAAGTCGGTGTCTCATTACTGTTGTCACTTTGTTACCGACTTCTAGAGCGATGTATGATAATATAAGCATGAATGCTGAGGATTCTGGAAATAGGTTCTGGAACCATCCATATAATTTTTTTTTCGGTTGCGAAATCATCAAATGAGTCCTCCCACCGTTAGTGGGGCGGGAGGGAGTATCAGACTCTTACTGACCAAAACCTATCCATGTTCCTTCTTCAGCCCTTTATATTCCGGGGGCGCAGTATCTCTTTCGAACATCCCACAGCCCCGGCAGGAAAGTAGCCACCCCTACGAGAATGATATGGGACTTGCTAAACCTCTGTAAGAAAGAGAAAAGCAGTGTTATATTTGTCTTTAGAATCCAAACACACAGTTAAAATCCTCGCCCTCATTGTGACGTCACAATCGAATATTCCAGAACATAAAGTTGGAGATGGGTATCCAATTTGTATCCGCATCCGGTCCAACTCGCATGCAGGCAGAACGTCCAGAACTTCAGTCACATGTCTCGCGAGTTTAGGCGATTTCTATTGAACTAGGTTCAAGCGTGGTTCTGCGTAGAATTATGGGTTATGGAAGAGGCAGGGAGACGTTACCCTAACTAATATATAATTAATAAGCTGTTTCCCGTGTACGTGGGTCCCGAGCCGATAAAAGGCTTATACCGTCTCGTCGGTCCCATCTATCCTCACACCAAATTTTATCCGAATTAGTTCAGCCGTTTTATCGTGAAAGCGAAACAGCGAAACTAATAAATAAACAAACAAACTCTTTTAAATTTATATTGATATGTAAAAGTTAAATGTAAAGTTAAATAAATAATGTAAAAGTTTGTTAATAAAGTTTTAAGGACTGAATGTATTCAAGTAAATTAGTAGGTATTGCTAACCAATTGTCATTTTCAAAAGTTTTCAAAGTCTAGCAAATGTTGATATTTCATGTTAATCTGAATAACATGTACTTAAGCCCGCGTTTGGTTAAACCACCTCTCTAAAAAAACTACGATCAGTTTTAATACTGAAAAAAAATTAACAAATCATCAGTGAATTATAATCACAGAATCCAATAAAACGACATTAATCTACGCCCTTTAACACACATTACAACGGACACTATAGAAAGTATCATGAGGAGCTCGTGGCTAAGTAACACCCGCACGGTTCGACCGATCATAGGTTAAGCTGCGCTTGGCGCGGTTGGTCCGTGACCATCTTGTTCATAGCGAGACTCCTCCGGGCCTCGGAAAAGCACGATAAGCCGTTGGTCCCGGTTGTCATTTGTACATCTTTGACAGTCGTTACGGGCAGTCAGAAGCCAGAAAGTCTGACAACCAGTCTGACCAAGGGGTATGGTATTACCCAGTAATTGGTTTGTGGAGGTCAGGTACTCAGCTGCATCCGGTTTAGGCTGGAAGCCGACCCAACATCGTTGGGAAAAGGCTAGGCAGATGATGACTATAGAAATTACCATGCCACATCTAGTGAGCGCTTGGAACTTGTTATCTAACAACGAGTCGGACGTACCATGTCTCAGTTGGGAACAGCCCCCGATGAGTTCTGTTCTAAACTTGCAATACACTGTGTTGCACTTACATATTTATTATTTATATATTACATAGGTTTTTATATATATATTTCTGTTACATATAAAATGTTGTATCCTGAATGACTGGCGGATCAACGCACAGCCTAAACCGCTGATCGTTGAGACCTGAAACTTGGAGGGTTTGTTCTTTGTATGACGTAGGCATCCGATAAGAAAGGATTTTATGAAATTCTACCCCTAAAGGGGTGAAAAAGGTGGGGCAAAGTTTGTATAAAACTGTCATTTTTTATTTTGAAATCGTATAGCCCATGCGGACGATGCCACTGGCGGAAAGCTAGTTTTAAATATATAAGTCGTAATCGTAACGTTAATGTAAGCGATTTTCGAATCATAAATACAACGATACCAAAGCAAAATGTATGATTATAAAGCATAAATAACAATTCGTAGCATTCACAGATATGATTAAAGTCATCAATTTAAATAAATATAACCCAAGAAGTTAGTACCAATATTCCATTTAAAACAATTTTCGATGCGAATACTTATCGAAAGTGATTCGTGCTAGGCCCACTGGGATTCTAGTAATTGATTATTTCAGTAGATACTTTTCGGTTTCTAACTTTCTGATAGCGTTCTCATAAAACGAAAACTAAAATAGGTATTTGTGATTTCGTAGATGTGTGAGATGTGATGAGAAATAGTAAGTAATTAAATAAAAACAAATATTTAAATAATGGCTCTAATTAATGCTCAGACACAGCATAGATTGATCGAAAAGTAATTAAATAATAATTCTACAGTACAAAAATAATAAAACGTTACGAAAAATGTAAGAAAACCTAATCTTATGATGTACAAAGTAGGCATAATGAGCGAATCGTTTATATCGCATGACGGATGGCAAGGGCCATACAGAACCGTCATTATTTATAATGTAACCAGTTTAGCATGACCCCTGACCTATCTCTGAGACTCCCCTCATACTATCATGTTATATACCTCTTCAAGGAGCAGGGGAGGTCTTGATAAATTGGTTCTTCTGCTAAGAATTGTTGTTCAAAATCTTGAATGCAAATTATGTATTTTTACATGTATTTGCTGGCTAACGAGCGAGTAAGGTTGGTTGGATGGTTGAAATGTTGTGAATTATAAGATTCATGAATATGTTGCGAGTAAAATTATGAGCTCATTCGCTTTTGTAAAACTTCAAAGAGCAATTTTAAATTCTACTTGTACATCATCATCATCAGCCTAAATATTATCCCACTGTTGGGCACAGGCCTCTTTTCATACTGAGAAGGCATGAGAATTGATCTTCAAGCTTGCTCAAGACGGATTGGCCATGCGGATGGTGTGTGCAAGAAAAAATGCCTAGCTGCATACAAGCGGTAATTTTTCACAAAACAAAAGTGCGAGTATAATAACAAGATAAATTAAAAATTTAATAAACCCCGTACGTAAAAAAAACTTACATCATTTTGGAAAAGAGCTGATACTCTTACACTGCTGGACTGATATTAACTAAACATAGCTAAGAACCACCGCAAGGAAACTGGCTTTCAAATGAAAACAACAGCATCGCAATCAGTCTATCCGTTTGAGAGCTACGATGCTACAGCTATACAGACAGACATCGAAGTCAAACTTATAACACCTCTCTTTTTGCGTCGGGGGTTAAAAACAATGTAACTGGTCATAACAGATTAACTTTGGTTGCTAAGTTATGGTAGAGACCACAAAAAAAATAAACAAACAAACGGCAAAAAGCAAATTGAAAATTTTGCAAATTTTTAAAATCGGATAAAACTTGATCGCAAATCTCTTACAGTCAAACACCGAGCGGAAAAACAAAACGTTGAACCACTCCATTACTCCTGACTTCATTAGACAGTTTACATTGTAAAACACAATTTAACTTCAACCATAACTTTAAGCGAACAAGGTTGAATTTCGTTAAGATCTAGCTATCAAACTGTAGGTCCTTTTTTCCTTTAATTTTGGACGAATGCGGTAAACATTAGCATTTCGACTGGAAAGCTGCTTAGCGTTTCTAAGTAGATAAACAAGACTAAAGATGCGATTACTTTTTCTGAAAAACTAATGAAAATGCGGCTTGTCTGTGTAAAACAAAAACGCCATCTAGGTAGCTAAATAATAACTGATAACCAAGTTAAAAGATATCGTGTAAGATCGCATAAATATGTTGTTTTTTAGATATAAAAATATTTTTGTCAATTAAGATGAGCTAACGAGGACCTTAAATTTCTTAAAGACCCTTATTTCAATTTCAATTTATTTTCAAGTAACCATGACTCATTTGTTAGTAGAAAAAACTTATCCTATGTAAGTAATTTAGATACTTTAATACGAATTATAAACTCATATCACTTTAAATTTCCTAAAAAAGAATTTCCATAATACACTATTATGAAATTTGAAAATTTAAATTTCGCAGATGAATAAACACACTAACACTTACTAGTACCTCGTTGATAGTTTACATATTCGAAGTATTTCACTTAGAACTACAACCGCTCAGACTAGCGAAAAAAGAAGCCAATAACCAAAACGATAAAAATGAATAAAACAATTTTTTAATACGAAAAAAGCTAAACATCGACGGCGGCGCCAACCGAGCGGAGGAAATTCCAAATTCAAATCAGTTCGTGAGTTGAGTGCGAAGCGAGCGGACGTGCTGCGACAACCATTTATTCCGTTACAACTCTATTTCAAATGCTAAATATATTGTCGAAAACGAGAATATTGCGGGGAACTGTTTGCATAATTTACTTTTGAGACGAATTTTGGGGTCTGTTTGGTTTCCCAGATTCGTTTGTAATCTTGATTAGTGTTATTTGGAGGTTAATTAGACATACGTCCTTAAGTTTCATTGTAATTGCTTGAGAGTTACAGAACCTTATCTAAATTTCGAATAGATATAGCTATTTATATGTGTCTGGGAATCATTCAGTTGGCTTTATTACTTTATACGTACAAAATTGTGATCAAAACACTCTTTAATTTTAACTAAACAAGGTTGATACAAAAATCACCTAATTTAATATCGATATTGTTTTCCAAATCCAAAATCCCGTTAGGAGCAATAACATAACACAAAAGTCTACTAACAAAACCAACCCATCATATTTATCCAAAACTACCCTGTCCTTAATAAAAATATGACAAAATACCTCGGCTTGCACGGCAGTGTTTCTTAAACTTAATTCCTAACTTCACTGAGCCCGACGGTAGTTTTTATTAAGTTACAGTGAAACAAACTAGTCGGGAATTTTTCAAAGTTTCCAGGCGACACGGCGGCGCGGTGCCTTGGGCGCCATGGCGACGCTACGTCGCTTTCACCTTAACAAGAAGTTGACTTCAATTCAATTAGTTGGAAGTTTTAGTTGGGCAAATTACGGCATTTTGTTTGATGACATGTTTTAGCAAAAATGTTTAGCATACGTTTATGTTTGATTAGACTGTTGTGTCGTTTTGATGCTGTGATTGTGGATTTTTTATTTGGAAATCATTAATTATTTTTAATCATTATATTGCTGTGTCTGTCTGTTTTATGTATTCATGATGGTTGATATAATTTTGACGTCATCTGATTAGAAATATTAAATTTTATTTACACAGTAATCATTACCTTAAAGCATCATAACATCATTCTTGCAACTCATAAAACCATTGTACCATCATGTTTTGCAAACCTTTTTTGTATTGCTTACTCATCTTTTTACAAATAAACTGAGAATTTAACACGAAGCTCATAAGCATGACGTCTTTAGAGCTACAGTAGCCCTCGTGACTAGTGATCTCTAGAGCGACATTCGTAAACTTCGAAATAAACAAAAACTATGTAGTAGTTTATTAAATATTTTTGTTCAGAATACTGTACAAACCACTATCAAAATGCAATGCACTCAATTTTGGCCAAAAGACTGATAGACAACGGCTTACCCGAAACTAATCGGAATAAAACTACTCCTACCAAATTGAAACACTTTCGAAAATAAATTTTAAAATCGAACTCCGAATCACTTACCCGTCGATCCCGGGGGTGTATTAACCCCGTACTTTTATCTCAGTTCGCAGCTTCAGGGGGATGAATACATCAAATGGTTGCAGGCTTTCGGCTTTCGGCTTTAATCGCCGGCTAACCGCGGCTCCCCAGGGTAGACCTTTGATGCTAAATGTTGTATCGCTCGTAGTTTTATGTCTTTGTGACTGTGATACACTTTTGGGTGATCTTTTATTGATTGGTTGCGGTTGAATTGTCAGGGAATTTGGGTGATGGGATGCAATTTCCATCATTTTTTTTGGAGATTATTTGGAGATAAAATTATAATTTTGTATACTTAATTGTGGATGTAGAAATAGCAATTGTTGATGCGAGTAGACTGCTTCTGCGGTTTATATTGCGGTTGATGAAACATCCTAATATTATTGGCTGTAAATGGTCTCATGTCCTTCTACAAGTTTAAGTCAATTTTTATACTCTATGGTTGAGTGGTTTAATCGTGGAAGCATAACAGAAATAAAGTGTCACTTTTACATTCATGATATTAGTAGGTGTTTAAAAGTGTCTTAAGTGACAGTCTATTCAGACTATTTCAGACACAGACAGACAGTTACATTCTGTATTGTAATAAAATATATCCTACATATTCAGTTGCACCAGACGTGACCGTCAAACGTATTCAAAATACATTTGCATAATATACACAATAAAACTTCATGTCCCACGCTGGGCGCCAAAACGTCTCGGCAGCACAAATTGACAGCGCCACCTACCGTCTCGCGGCAAAATTGTGCAGCGACGCGCCAGTCCGTGACCGTACTCCGCGATGAGCGGACGTGTCACGTTTACGTCTAACGAAATACACTGAGAATTCTTTTCGATTCGTTCTTCCTAGGGAAGACGTGTAATGTAAGATTGGAGAATTCTGTTAGGTCCTTTGTCTTTCGTAATTGTGACGTGTTCAATATTGACTTCTGTAGTATTGAACAGTTGCAAGCTCACAGTTACACGGTTCCAGTTCTCAACACTTTAAATAAAGTTTTCTACATTGTGCCTTCTTGTGTACTGCCAATACAATAATCTTTAATAAAAAAATCGTTCAACCATCACATTTATAGGCAACATGTTTACGTAATTTAAAGTAAGTTTTATTACATTATAAAGCTTGTCTGAACTTCAGCGGTGACTCGTCAGCAAGAAGTCTTTGAGAGTTACCACCGTAGCGTTGTAGCAGCGTCGTAGCACTCTGGCGTAGCACTTAACGCGGTGCGGTGGCGTCTAGTGCTACGCTAGGCCACAAAATGCTACGATCAAAAGAATGATTTTTGAAGGACCTTATTTATTGCTTTGTCAGCAACGGATTCTAACTACTGTTATTATGGTCAAAAACAAAAATAAATGATAGCAAAATAAAAGCTATTTATTACCTTCTGAACGTGATACCACCTCGTGGGTTTACACATTTAACATAACCTATAGCAATCTGGAATAAATATAATAATATAACCACATCGCATCGTTACACACACATATCAGGCAGAACTCATGAACTCACCGACATAATCATCAACCCATTTTATATTATTCCACTGTTGGACATAAGAAGTCGTGGTAGCTCATTGGTTAACTCTCGTGTACGAGTGTGCAGGTTCGAAATCTAGCAAGTACCCATGTGACTTTTCCACAGTCATAATGTACTTTCTAAGTACATCTTAGACGTCACTAACTAACGGTGAAGGAAAAACATCGTGAGGAAACCTGTACTTAAAAAGTCTGAAATCGCCAATCTGCCTTGAGCAAGCGTGGTGATTAATGCTCATGCCTAGGCCTGTGCCCAGCAGTGGGACAATAATATATATGCTGATGCGATAGGCACCTAACGCGTGCCATAACGCTTGTTCTTCAACTTCTGCCTTAAATCTTTCGCAGATCGCATATTAATTAAAACATGACTTCAATTTGGAAGTGGGAATATGTAAGTCAAAATAAATTTTCAAAGTTTTAATACATTTAATTAGGATTAAAAATATTATGTGGCCTAGACTTGGCTTTTACAAAACGAGGATACGGGTTCGAAGCCAGGCTAGAACCAATTTGACTTTAAAACAATCATATACCTTTTAACTATTTTTAAGTTTATCTTAGAATCTTGTGTCCGCTGAAGAAATGCATACTAGGAACAGTTAGATAAAATTTTACTTTAAAATGACCTTCCCCAAGATGATCTCAATATTAAATTTCAAAACGGTCCAGCTGTTTTATTATGACAGCGTAACATACAGAAAGTTAGAATAACAGACAAACAGACACTGTTACTAGGTATTAGTAAGGATTTAGCACTTGGAAAATTAATTATTTATATGATTGATGATGATTTTATTGCCTCAATGATGTTTTATTTGAATAGTATTCAAATTATAGTCTATATCAATTAATTTTTACGAAAAATAAAAACAAAATCATAAAATCTATTATGTTATAATTTTCCCACACAGATAAATAAAATGGCATTAAGTGATGATGTTTAGAGCATGAAATTGACGTAAATGCGCCATCCTTTAATTTGTTAATTTCTGTGGCAGAATTAGAACAAAATATGTAACGACTTTGTTCGTAATATCAATTTGGTACACACTATAGATACTTTGTTATTTATTAACCGACTTCTAAAAAAGAAGGAGGTTATCAATTCGGATGTTTGTATCCTTACTAATATTATAAATGCGAAAGTAACTCTGTCTGTTTGTCTGTCTGTTACGCTTTCACGCCAAAAATACTGGACCGATATAAATGAAATTTGGTACAGAGATAGAATAGACCCTGAGGAACAACATAGGCTACTTTTTACCCGGGTGCGCTAAGTAGTTCCCTCGGGATGCGGGTGAAACCGCAGGAAACAGCTAGTTTTTTATAAATACACAAACAACAAAGTACAAGCCCTTGACCTCCCACGTGATAAGATTCCTATAAATTTACAAACAAATGAGAATCAATATTGATAAATGTATGCTCTTTCGTCATAATATCAACAAGTTTACAATTAGATCAAAGTTCAATGTTTGTCAGTCTGTGTTGTAGATTAAAATAAAGATGACGAAGTCTTCACACATGTATGGAATATTTCAATACCATTTGTGAGTTAAAACAATATTTTTAGTGTTATTATGTTTTTGATTGGCATCGAAAATAGGTTATCAATTCGACTTGTATGTTTGTAATATTCGTTTAAGTAAGTCTATATGGATTTCTAAACACGTGTGTTAAATTTAACAAGTTTATGTATGTTTGTCCGCGTATTTCGCAGGAACTGTAGTAATCGGATTGAGACTATTATTTTTTAAATTAAACCTATGTGTTTGTTAATGGTTCAATTTAGAGGTAAGTACACGAGGCCCTTACGTACACGTAGAGAGGTACGGGACGAAACACAAATTTTGGCCAAAAGGAGTACTTAAACAGACAGACAGACAGACGGATATAGCGCAACTATAAGAGTTCCTTGTTAACTACGAAAACCTAACAACGTGAATCTTTAACATACCCTTTTATTCATAATAACATCATTCATCTTAACCTCCTTTCACTATCGAAATATTTTGTCCCTTTCTGTCAAAATTTATTTTGACTTGACAAACTGACTTTAATAGCTGAAATAAAACTTACAAGACAAATGACGTTATTGTGAAAAAGGCGATTAATATTAACGCATTCTATTCAAAGACAAACAATACGGACCTTTTAGAAATCTAATGATATTATACGAAGAGAGTCACGAACTTACATTTTCCAGGCTGTATAAGAAACATACCAAGTATATACAAGTTTTATGTATACCCATTGTATATATCTAATGTATTATCGCTCAAGAGGCAAAAAATCAAGAATCTTATTCTTAAGATCGGCGATCTGAGCATGCGCGTGATTTAAACCACGCCTATAAAAGAAAGAGATGAGTGCTCATTCTTGTTTCTTCCTTTGAACCCATCAAAATCTGATTTGGGAAGATTGATTTCAGATAAACTTGATAGTCATCAAAATAGAAGGTTTTCTTTTGGAGTTTAAAGTATTTTTTTGATGCTTAAGATGTTTAATGACTTGGCTTTTTTAAGTCTTAGTCCGCCTTGGAAAAATTGATTGTCTAAGTAAAAAAAAATAATTGGTTTTACTTTTCGTTATAACATATTTTATCCCTGTGTAGTACTAGCTTTTGCACACTGTGTGGCCTAAATGATGCTTGAAATATCGAGAAGGTCACTACTAGGGCCTCTTTTGACTTACTTTTAAATAGAGACTGTTAGATAGAAGCTGTACCAGAGATAACTAATATAATAAAAAAAAAATAAGCACATTTTAATCTAAGAATATTAATATAATAATTCATTGTGTAATTTTAAATGATGATATACCTAATAAAAATGCGAGCCAACATAAACATAAATGTACGCCTTACATAAAATTTATTTCCCACAAATTCGAAGTTAAATTAATAATCTAGGATGATATTATGTGCCTAGTGAAAATAAACACCACCAGCGAAGCGTGAATTCAAATAAAGAGCCACTGAAATCATATAATTTAACCGCCACACTTTATTGACCGTTCATATTTCGTACAACGAACACTATCTAAATGTCCATAATATTCAACATAATTTCACGTACAAACACTGGCTGCATTTCAAAACGGTGCATCGCAAAATCTACGCTCTGTTAATTAATTTTCCTCTCATCATGTTCCCACAAAATTACCGCAGGCTTTTCCTATCAAGCCTCATAGTCACATCGTTCTATCACTCAGAATTTTTCTCCTGCAAACTTCAATTCATTACAACGTCGAACCAAGCAAAGTTGGGCTTTTAATTAAAGATATTCAGTGGAAACCCGCCCCTGAAGCCTTAACTCACTGAGACGTGGTTGGCTTATTTTTTTTTCGACACACTCATTCCCGCCTTGCGACCCTCCCAAACAAACAGCCGAGGACTTTGAAAACAATTTTTTTGATACACAATTTTATATCTTAAGTGAACTGGATAGGATTCAAAATGGTGTACGGAAAGAGGTTGTATACGTCATTGTGTGATGGTAATATGAGTTTCAGTTCATTTCATGAAAGTGGAGACTGGCAGTCGAGGAATACAGTCAGTTGACCGCGAGCTTTCGCGCGTAAGGACGTATGGGGATGTAATTTGTCGCTCGTCGCTGACCACGGAAAACTTTACGTCGTTTCGTTAGTGATAACTGTCTTGTGTGTGTGGCCATTTTATTTTATTTTCCAGTGTATTATGAGTGATTGGTGAAGATTTTTTTTGAGGTAAGTGTTTTAATAATGTGTCTTTTGGTTTTAGCAATAATTCGCAATATACGTTCTTATTGAACAAAAAAAAGGAACTTTAGAATAAAAGCGCTGTAAATGACCATTTTATAAAGTTTTAATTTTTTACGGAATTATAAATTTTATAGGTAAAATGATTCGGAAGATGTTTGTATTATTAAAATATATATATATTATGGCGAAATGATGGTGGCGGTATGTTTAAGCAAAGAAATAAATACTTCATATTTTTAATAATGTATAATGCGCACTTAACATATCTATAAATATATCTCTGTGAGTAGTTCACAAACTTAATTAATTTATCATCATAGAATAATACTGCTAGGTGTGAAAATAATTTAAAAAAAATATTTAAAATTATTAATTTATTTTTTTATTATCAGAACATTATTGTCTATTGTTTGTAATCGTATCGAGATACGTTTGTCTTACAAATATTTACGTCACTTTTTAACTCTTATGCGTGAAAAACTTAAGACTGCATTCGGGGGGGCTCATAGATGCACCATGTTCTGAATAACGAATAGTACTTTTTATGTCAGTAATAATATGAATACTCTATACAGATGGTATTTAAACCGAGGGTGGATTTTAGTACCAATTAATATAGACACTATAACTTGCAAAGTTGTCATCGATCACCTAAGTCTGAGAGAGTACGCTCTCTACTCCTAATAACTATTTTAAAATACCTACCAGTCGTAACAGACATCATCTGCCTAGCCTTTTCCCAACTATGTTGGCGTTGGCTTCCAGTCTAAATCGAATGCAGCTGAGTGCCAGTGTTTTACATGGAACAACTGCCTATCTGACCTCTACAACTCAGTTACTGGGTAACACGATACCCCATGGTTTTCAGACTTAATTACTTCTGACGGGTAGTCAGAAGTAGTAACGACTTTCAAAGATCTACAAATGGCAGCCGGGACCCACAGCTAGGCACAGAGAAGTTCGCTATGACATAGATGATCACCTATCCACGGACCTACCGCGCCAAGCGCAGCCTAACCCGTGAAAGATCGATCCGTGCGGCTGTTAGCCACGGGCTTCTCACCAGTCGTAACAGACAGACACGCTAAATTTGCCTAATAAAGCGACTAGTGAACTTGCCGCGATATCTGAACTTATCTAAAACAATTTGGGAACAAAGCCAAACTTATGCATTTAAGCTATAAATGTACAAGTTTCAGTTGCTATTTTAGTTGATAATTTTAGGCGATGAAGTGTACACAATTGTGTTTAACAGAAATAGTGACGTCGAAGTAAAATATATGTGGAGTAAGTTTATTAACTGGAAAATCGTAATATTTTTAGTCCTACTTATAAATACTACTAATTTTATAATATATCAGCTAGTTGCACCAAACTAGTTATAATTTTTACTTTATACTTTTACGAATATCACAAAGCATGATATCAATAATTAGCATACTTTTAATATTTTTGTGATATCAATACATAGATATAAAAATTAAGTAAACATATATCATAAATACTTAGAAGAAAAAAAAAAATAGTAAAATTATTAAATTTTATCATCAATTTTGACAGATTGAATGACAGTTCTTCCGTTTCACGTATGGCCTGATATTTTTTTAAGGCAACCGGGTGATAGTTTTTCCTTGCAATATTATATATATGAATGCCAATAAATATAATGAGATATAAAAGCCTGGCATATGCAGAATTCGTCCTGCTATATTTACGAGTAAAATAAAATTCGTAGTAGTTACCCGATAACGGATTAAAATGCGTGGTACTTAAATTACAAGCATAAGAACTTTTAGCTAGCTGTAAGTGTACCTAATGGCTTTTATTTAATTCACAGCTCTTACATTTATTTCTACTTTATTATGAAGAGAAATCTTTCACCCACGAACGGAACAACGGTCCGTAGGCCTACAAAAATTCTTCCGTGGGGTAATGGACCTTGCAATTTAAGCAGCCATCGCTTCTTCGCTTGGCAAACCAATTGACTTAAAATTAGTATTATTATGAACTATTGAAACTTATTGTAGACTTGGGAGAAATGAATCCGGGTTATTTTAAAAAAAGGCCTCATTATATTTCAATAAATCTAGAAAGTAAAAACAGTGTAAAAAGTCAATTAAAAAAAGGGCATTAAAAAAAACATTTTCTCTTATTCTTGGAAATGTTTTAAACTTAATCCGGGTCATTAATTAACTCATTTTATTAGTTTTTGTTTCATAATGATTTCGAAAGTTTGGTGATATCGAAATTTTGTAATTGACCAGAATTAATTGCACTCGAGTGTATGCAGCTATTTGATACTGATCACGTTAATTTACAATTGCTTTTTTGTTAAAAAAATTATAATACACTATTTTTTATAAGAATTCACAACGCGAGTAGACATTACTTTTACATCTTTCAGTTTTACAAAAAAAATGTCTGTTATAATGCGTATCGTTTAAATAAGTATCAGCACCCATCCTTCCACTAGCCCCCGAAAACTCAACTTACCCTAAAAGACCGAGTCATCGATTAAGTATTTATGTAGCCATTAGCCCTTCGCAGTATGAGGGGCTCGTGGCTCAATCTACAACCGAAAGTGTTATTAAACTAGAAATTATTTTAACTCCCGTTAGCTCTGCTCTCAAAATTTTCTAATATCTACGTCATGGCGGGAAGCCAAGTATGTTCCAGTTAAATAAATAGTTTAACTTTCGTATCTTCACTTGAAATTGTTGGTACTTACTTAATATTTTAAGACTTTAGTACTACTTAATTAGTTTACAGGCCACAGCTGCTACCACAATAGCAGTAGTCGCTTCAATCCCATGTCAGAGGTTGTCAGGTGAATTTAAGAAAACTTTGATACTAGGGCTTATCTATCTATCTATCTATACTTATAATAAATCTGTAAAGAGGTCAATTCTGTACATGAAATATATTTCCAAAATAACTATCAGGGGGTGATTAGGGATCGATACTGATGCCAAAAATGCAATCAGTAAAATTTTTGTCTGTCTGTCTGTCTGTATAAACTCTATAGAAACAAAAATTACTCGACGGATTTTAACGAAACTTGGTACAATTATTTGTAATACTCCTGAGATGGTTATAGTATACTTTTCATCACGCTACAATCAATAGGAGCAGAGCAGTGAAGGGAAATGTTGTCATTTTGTTTAAACGCGCTAATCTCAGGAACCGCTGGTCCGATTTAAATAATTATTTCAGTGTTAGATAGTCCATATATCATCACTCTAAGACCAACAGGAGCGGAGCACGACTATTCCACGCAGACGAAGTCGCTGGCAGAAGCTAGTTAGGGTAATAAACCCGCAGCCCAAACGATAAGAAGAAGTAGGTATGTATAAGTGTATTCCCAAATGCATTCAACCCTAATCTCTTCAAAGTTAGAGTGAACACTGAACAGGCTTCTTCTGTGTAAACTCGCTCCATCGTCGACTTTGTCTCTGCCACCTCTGACTTAAACTAGAGTCTAGAGAAAACCCATATAAAATAAATTTAAAAATTACAGGCAAGTCGTGCGATGTCATGCTTACAATATTAGTAGGTTAATCCTACTAACAGAGTCACGGGCAGAAGCTTATTCTGTTATATATTAACTTAGCATCACACCTATTTTCCGAAGGTGAAAGCAGAGGTGAAATTTATAGCTTTAAACGGCATAGCGAGCCTACAGCTATAGCACTGATGAAAATAATCAAAAACACCATTAACTTTTTGTCCGTTTAGGGAATTGAACCGATGGCCTGATACTTAGCTGTGATTGCAACAGCTAGAACAACGTCCACAGTAAAATAAGCATACGGAACCTTTAGTCTGCAAATCCAACTCTCACTTAGCCACACAATTTTTAGGGTTCCATAGTCGACCAGACACCCTTATAGATTCACCATGTCCGTCTGTCTGTCTGTCCGCGGTATAGCTCAGAGGTTTTTGGTATTAGAAAGCTGAAATTTAGTTTAGATATATGTATTTATATATATATTGATTACGCCAACACAAGTGTAAAATAAATTTATGAAAACATTTTTTTAGGGTATCTCCCAAAATCGTAAAAGTGAGTGTGGCTAGACCACCTCTTACTTTTGAATGGCTGTCCAAAGAAATATAAAAAAATCACAGACGCAGCACATTTAATGAACTTACAAGGGAAACTATCAAGGCAGAGTAGGCTTAACCGGGTACAGAGTTATAGTCGACTAACTAAAACCCACTACGGAATCTTATTGCGCGTAGCCCGACACGCACTTAGCCGGTTTTTTTCTACCCTTTCTCCGAACACAGTAATTACGAAATCGAAAGTAAAACTTTCTGCTTTCTAAATAGATACAGCAAAAGAGTTTTTATGTTTTTATTTCCTCTTCCCCCCGGACCTCTGAGTAGTTCAGACGTATTAACGAGACCACTTTGCGCGTTTAAATTAATATTTTAAATAAATTTAACCGAAAATAATCAAAAATAAATTAGGAGTTCATAAATGTAAAGGAGCTCTTTTTTGCGGCGAACGCGACGTCTCACCGCAGTGACTCATCGCATCACCACCACCCACCCGGAGGTCAACACCTACGCACTGCCTACTACCCGCTGGAGAGGGCGTCGCTGCACTTGACCTATTAGCTGCGCGCGCGCAATATCACAGCTTCTAAGTGGGAGGTACGTAACCGTGCTCCTGGTAACTCGTTAATTACTGTGCGGCATCGTCTATTTAATATTATATTACCTCTGCATTGCCCTGTTATCCTAGTACCTTGGCCGTAATTTTAAACATCAAAATGCCGATTAATCGCAGCCCGCCTACGATGAAGCCCTCTATATCAAAGTCCGACTCAGAATGCATGGACGGCAATACTTCTGACTTACAATCGTGTGATACAAATATAAACAAAGAACGTTTAAAGAGAAAGCGAGAAGGTGAGCTGTCTAGATTCATGGAAGAGGTACGAGATATGTTTGCAAACTTTGTCTCAGAGCAAAAAGTCAGATTAGAAACTTTGGAGTTGACTTTAACCGAAATTAAAAATCAAAATGAATGTATAACTTTATCGATGTCTACTTTATCGGCTAAGTACGATGATTTGCAAAAAGAACTGGAATCCTTTCGACAGGAACGCAAAGAACATATCTCATACATCAAGGATCTGGAAAATAAGGTTGAAACTTTGGAGAGACAGTCCTGTGCCATCAAATTAGAGATAAGGAATGTACCAAAATCACCGAATGAGACGAAGCAGGCACTTGCAGACGCCGTGAAAAAAATCGGTAACGCTTTAAATTTACAACTTCAAACTTCAGATATAAAAGATGTTTATAGACCGTTCGCAAAAGGTGACACTATTAAGCCGATCATTGTTGAGTTAAATTCTGTACTTACAAAAGAAAGTTTATTGTTTAACCTGAAAAAAATGACTTTGGAGGAGAAAAAAGGTAAATTAAATACCGGTCTATTCGATGCAGTTAGTCCGAAAAAACCGATATTTATTTCGGAAAGTCTTACTCCTAAGGGAAGACGATTATTCTTCCTATCGAGAGATTTCGCCAATACTTACGGTTATGCGTACTGTTGGACATCTTATGGAAAAATTTACCTTCGTAAGAAGGAAGGAATGCCGCTCATTCGCATCCAGGAAGAATCTGATCTTATCAAACTAAAGGCGTCTTCAATGTGACTAGCCTTGAAATTCGTTAGTGTTATTTGTGTTGCATTATTTATCAATTTCATATTTTTTGTACATACATTGTTCCTACTGCTGGTTTATATGCCTACTAAGTTGTTTTATGCCATTTTATGTTACTTTAGTTGTATGCAACCAAAAAAAGGGATTTACTCTCTACTACTACACACTACACATTTCAATACAATTGTTCGGTTTCAAAATTCTTTCCCATATAATAAGATACTTATATACATTAATTTCAGTCAAATAACAATACTTATAAAGTGTTTCCCTAAATTTTGCATGTTATGTTCAGCTGTCATAAAAAAATATGGAGATAACATAATAAACATTAAAATGGACTGTGTACATAATAAAACATTTTGTAATATTTTGTATGATCATATGCTCTATTTATCTATCATTTAATGGACGACGTTGCATTAGAAATAGATAAGTTATCGGTTTCTGATTCCATGGTGTGTGATGTTGAGGACTGTCATACATTTATAACTCACCCCACAAAAAGTCTCACTGTTATTACACAAAATATACGTAGCATCTCCGCGAATTTTGATAATCTACTAATTATGTTGAAAAGGCTAAAAATTGATTGTGACATTATTATTCTAACGGAATGCTGGCTATCCTGTTGCCCTTTTGTTCCAAATCTAGATGGATACTCGTCATACTCAACTAAGAGGTTGTTCACTCAAAATGATGGTGTCACCGCCTACATTAAATCCACCCTCAATGTACTAGTAGAAGAACCCGTTTGTCAGGACTCAAACTGTTTAATTATAAAAATTGGGAATCAAACAGCTATCCTTGCCGTGTATAGATCTCCTTCATACAAAAACACTGACAACTTCCTACATTCTCTCAATAATATTGTACAAGATTTATCCCCTTTTAGAAATATCTGTATTATTGGTGATATTAACATAAATATCTGCCCAGATCAAACCTGTACTGCTCAATCCGAGTACTTAAATCTCTGCTCCTTTCACGGTCTCTTACCAGCTCATACATTACCTACGAGACATGGCAAGACATGTCTTGACCATGTGATGTTAAAAACCAAATATTCAGCTATCACTATAGTACTACAAAGTACAGTCACGGATCACCAAGCAGTTCTACTGTGTCTTAAATATAAACAAAATAGAAATTTCGCATTTAGTATGTATAATAAAATCGATAAAGAAAAGCTTTCCTTAGAGTTAGCTAAAATAAACTGGGACTCAATCTATAATACAAACTCTGCCAATAATTCCATGGAATACGTTGTCACATCTATTCAACAATGCATAACTAATAACTCTATCTCTATAACACTATCTAAGAGAAATAGAATTATTAAACCGTGGGTGACTCCCGGCTTGTTACGTTGTATGAAGCACCGGGATAATCTCCATAAAAAAGTAAGACAATCTCCTGATAATGAACCTCTTAAGCTATCATATACTAGATACAGAAACTTCTGTAATAAGTTAATTAAAAAACTTAAAATAGCGTATGAAACCAATCTTATAAAGACAGCTGGCAATAACAATAAAAAAATTTGGGATGCGATAAAGAGTATTACAAACACTTCCAGAATAAAAACGAAGGCAACGGAATTAATAAACGGACTTTTTCCTAAAAAATCTGTGAATGATGCTAACAGTTATTTCGCTTCAGTTGGTAAAACTTTGGCCGAGAAGAATGTAGCTTGTGTTAATTCGTCACACATTCATGATTTCCCAATGCACTCGAACGGCTCCTTTCAGTCTCTTGTTATGTTAGACACTGATGAGGCGGAAGTGGAACGCTTGATCTTGGAGCTTAAAAATGTCTGTTCTGTAGGATGGGACTCTATCCCCAACCACATCTTGAAAGAAAATCGACAGGTCTTAGTTCCAGTGTTGACCTACATCTTTAACCAATGTTTGCGTGAAGGCACTTTTCCTGCGGTCCTAAAGAAAGCAGTCATCCTACCTGTCTATAAAACTGGAGACAAAAAGCAGGTATCAAACTACAGGCCAATCTCTATCCTCCCTTCAATATCCAAGCTCTTGGAACGCATCATCAATTGTAGAATTATAAAATATTTAGAAGCAAATAAATTACTATCAAAAAACCAATTTGGTTTTAGAGCTGGCAAATCAACTAGTGATGCGGTACACGAACTTGTTGATCATGTAATGGGGAGCATCGATGCTGGCAAAAAAACAATAGGCATATTTGTGGACCTAGCAAAGGCCTTTGATACAGTTTCTGTGCCAATGCTACTTAATAAACTGGACAGGTTGGGAATTCGAGGTAATCAGCTAAAATTGATTGAAGATTACCTCTCACATCGCTGTCAATGCACCAAGATTGATGATGTTGTTAGTGGTGACCTACCTGTTGCTTATGGAGTGCCGCAGGGTAGTATATTAGGGCCTACTCTCTTTCTAGTCTATTTAAATGACCTCTGTGATCTTCGCCTGGAAGGTGGCAAAATCATATCTTATGCGGATGACACTGCGATCCTGTTCACTGCCAATAAGTGGGAGGATGTTTATAGAATGGCGCAGACGGGCTTTAACACTGTATGCCACTGGTTAAAGTTGAATGTTTTGACTTTAAATGCAGAAAAAACGGTCTATATACCTTTCTCCATGAGAAATTATGCCTCATCAACTCCTTTGCATTCTCTGATAGCGCATGATTGTTGCAATGTTGATGTGTGCCATTGTCCTTCACTGACTGCCACCAATGTAGTTAAATATCTTGGAGTCCTCATAGATAAGAATCTTTCATTCCAACCCCATGTTAATTTGATTACTGTGAGGTTGAGAAAACTCATTTATGTTTTTAAAAATATAAGAAATGTGGCAGATCCGAAATTAGTCCAGCAGATCTACCTGGCTCTTGGACAATCTATAGTGACATACTGCATTACTGTATGGGGAGGTGCACCAAAAACAACCATTAAATCGCTTGAAATAGCTCAAAGAGCTGTACTTAAAGTAAGCACTTTTCGCACCTATTTGTTCCCTACCTACTTGTTGTATCAATCTTGTGAAGTCCTCTCAGTGCGCCAACTATTTATTCTGCTCACTATTATGAAACAACACTTATTAAGCTATGCTTCTAACAGAAATGTCGCCACTTCTAGGCGCCGCAGAGACGTAACTTTCCCTGATAGACCAAGTTTTAAACATCAATTCGCCAATAGATTTTTTCCGTTCTTGGGCCCATATTTGTATAGTAAACTCAGCAAAGTTACTGACTTACGAAACGTAAACGGCAGAGAGCTCAAAAAGAAATTATTTGAATATCTTCATAGCCTGAACTATAATGAAACTGAACAATTACTTAACGTACCTTGTTAATTTTTATACTCAACCTCCTACACGCATACATGCACCTTCTTACCACACAAAAGGAGGCTTACCTACACTCTACAAATCAAATTTTTATTTTTTATTTTATTTTTAAATATAATCTGCTTTCGATTTTGAATAGTGACTGTCTTGTATACAGTAAAATGTGTAATTAAGTAGGGAAGAGCGCTGCTGTCTGAGACACAGATATTTAGTTATCTAGTTCAGACACAGATGTTCACTGAATTAGTGTTAAGCTGTATAGATATGTGTTTGTAACCTAGATAGTAAGATATTTTTGCTTGAAATAAAAATATTATTATTATTATTATTATTATTATTATTATTTCCAACTGTATATTTGAGACGTTCTTTTTTTGAAAAATCTGGACTTTCGCCAAGTTCCGCTTGCCAGTCAGCATTTTTCACTGGTTTTACTTTTGAGCTCTTGTTTAAAATAGTTCTGACTCACAAAACGAAAACAGTATTACGGATGCAGAAAAAAGGAGTAATATGGACTATTAAGTTATCAAAAATTTTACCACTTATATTTTTTTTCATTAAAAAAATACTAAAATAGGGACAAGACGAAAGAATAATACTATAAAGTACAAAGACGACGGAACATATTTTTTTATAGCTTTAATACTTCTTCAATACATTTATATGTTCCTAAACAAATAATTAGATTAGCTGCCTAAATGAAAACGTTTTAAATTTGTTTGTGTGTAGGATGTCATCTTTGGTAATGCTAAACTAACTCCAACAATATCCCTGCTATAAACTGCTACCCCGCTAACACCCGCTTTCTAATGGCCTTTTTCAATATCCTATCTATCCGAAGATTTCCTTACTGGAGATAGAATTTTGACATAAAGTCAATACGACTAATGACAAAAATCTATCTCTAGTAAGCAAATCTATGGATAGATAGTATATTGAAAATGGCTGTAGCAGATTTACTTCACGCACATATAGTATATAGATATAGTTGCCGGCAAATAACTTGGCCAGATTTTAACGTAGTTGAAACAAGTTTGCGCACGTGCACCCAGTGCAATCCAAAAGTAACACTTTCAATGCTTGTCATTATACTATCGTCTATTGTATTAATTTACTTTTAAACATTTATATGTAGAAAATAGTTAGAGAGAAGAGAAAAACTACTAACAATTTTGGCCAAGTTACGTGCCGCCTACTATACTATTAGATTCGACGTATTAGACGATCATTTATCCTTCAAAGATTTTTTTTCAATCTATCTCTTTACCAAATTTCATTACAATTAGTTCAACCGTTTTCTCGTGAAAGCGCAACAGACAGACAGAGTTTCTTTTGGATTTATAATATCACTAACTGCTTCCCGCAGTTTCATCCGCGGCCCGAGAGATGTTCTTTACGCACTCGGATTAAAAGTACCTATGTCTTTTCACAGGGTTCAAGCTATCCACATATCAAATTTAATCAAAATTTATTCAGCCGTTTTCCCGTAAATCGTGACACACAGACAGAGTTACTTTCGGATATATTATATTACAAATAAGGATAGTAGGATTAATGCGGTCGATGATGTAGGGAATGATTGAAATAATAAAAACCTGTTAATCTATACTAATATTACAAAAAGGAAATATTTGTTTGTTTGTTGAGTTTTAACTCAAAAACTACTAAACAGATTAAAAAAAAATCTTTCACCGTTATAAAGCTACATCTTTACGAAGTGTCATAGGCTATATTTTTTTCCAGAAATAATTAGGGATCCCTACTAAAACTTGAATAATGTAACCCAACGTAAAAAAAAACTGTCCACGCGGGCGAAGCCGCGGGCAGAAAGTTAGTCTTCTATAATTTTAATTATTCTAGTGATCATACCTTCTATTTAGCTTTACAATCAACATTTTGCTCACACGTCACAGGCTATGGTGACGTGAACATTGCTCAGTATCCAATAGTATAGACGGACAGGCCTGTACAGGGATTGGGAGCAAGTTCCCAGAATATACCACATCCTGTATTGTATTGAAGCTTATGCTTGTATTAGCTTCGAATAGCACGAAAGGTGTAGGATAGTAAGTGGCAGGTTTTGACTATATAGGTTCGATACCACTAGTACATACATATAGTTCCTAGAGTTTTTTTTTGTATTTTATTTTTTTTGTTTTTGCATATATGTATGTCGTAGTAGTAGTCTTTAGTCTTAAGTAGTTTAAATTAATTAATATATTATTATGAACATGATCAATTCAGTTCCTAGAATTATCCTACTAATATTATAAACGCGAAAGTTTGTGATAATGTGTGTATGTATGTTACTCTTTCATGCAAAAACTACTAAACGGATTTGGATGAAATTTGATACAAACAATTTAAGACCTGGATTAATATATAGAATACTAGCTGTTTCCCGCGGTTTCACCCGCATCCCGAGGGAACTACTTAGCGCACCCGGGTAAAAAGTAGCCTATGTTGTTCCTCAGAGTCTATTCTATCTCTGTACCAAATTTCATTTATATCGGTCCAGTAGTTTTGGCGTGAAAGCGTAACAGACAGACAGACAGAGTTACTTTCGCATTTATAATATTAGTAAGGACTTTTTACCCGGGTGCGCGAAGTAGTTCACTCGAGATGCGAGTGAAGCCGCGGGAACCAGCTAGTAATAAATAAATTGATACTGGAGCTCACTGCTTCGCAGTCTTTAGTAATAAAAATTGCCCATGTTACATAGAAAATGTCTGAATTTAGTAAAAGTATTTTTATTTCCAAAGATTTGTCACTAGGTGCACACAAGTATCTTTATGAAATATAGCTTCTGCCCGCGACTTCGTCCGCATGGACCAGTAGATCCTGAGATTAGTAGCGTACGCAAAAAAAGTAACTTTTCTGGTTGATTTCTTACACCTTGTGTCTGAAAAACCCAAATATCTTACGGAACCCTATTTTTTTTCCAAAATAAAATTTTGCCTATATTACTCGTGGATAATGTAGCTTTCGAATGGTGAAAGAATTTTTAAAATCGGTCCAGTAGTTTTTGAGCCTATTCATTACAAACAACTAAACAAACAAAGTTTTCCTCTTTATAATATTAGTGTAGACAAATAGTTACAAAATACTACGAAGGTGAGAAAAGAAAGATTTTTTTAACGGTTTCAATGCTCTTGATTTCATATAAAAACAAGAATAAATAAAATAAGTTAGCGTGGGATGCGGTTTACTAACTTAGCAAGCCCTAGTGCAAGAGTTTTCTCAAATCCTGACGCCTGACGGCCTATGACATGGAATTGTAACAACAACTGCTATCATGGTAGCAGCCGTGGGCGACGGCTTAACGTCCCAGGGCCGAGCTTGTTACACTGCCAAATACTTGACTTCACACCGCATTGTGATTTTTTTTAAACCCACAAAGCGATACCGACCTTGTTCATAGCGTTTTTGACCACTAGACTGACAAAGCAGTCCGCGAGATTGGCAGTCACCATTGATTAGTGGAGTCAATGACCCCATCCAATCATGCTTTCACACATACACATGTATATACCTATATATATGTGTATCTATATGTTCTGTCGTCTAAACAAGACAGGTAATGGATTATCAATCAACGCGATGCCTTTTGATGTGGTAATGTATTTAATGCATCCACATCGCGTCAGTGGGTTGTCTTGTGGTCCTATATAGATAAGGATTACATGTAGCTATGTGTGATTGTATGGGGAGATAATTAGTGTGATTGTGATATTATGTACACTTGACAGCAGGAATTGTGGTCCATGACAAAAATTTTATTATTTTATCTTTAACCAGCCGGCCCGGCGAACTGCGTACCGCCCCATATTTTTTTTCAGATGTTTTAATAGTTATTTGGGACAGAGACAAATACAACAACAAAAAAAAAACATGAAAATCGGTCCAGCCGCTCTCGAGTTATAAATGTTCGAACACCCTACTTTGTTTTTTTTAAATATTTATATACATAGATTATGGAACACAAAATACAGTTTAACACATTTAAGGTAGACACATTTAAGTCACAGATTATTTTAATTTCTTTACAATAAATCATATTAAAACTGTCATGAAAACAATTTAGTTATTGCAAATTGTTTTTGTACCTGATCCGGTTTTTATGCTCGCGAGTGTATGCGTTATCTAAACTCAAGTTTTACTGAAATGTTTATCGCATCGGTCAAATATTTCTTCCAATATGTTTGTTACATTATCGCAATGATGATTAAAATAGATACTTACTTATTTTTCTTACAACTTCCCACAATATTAGATATTTTTAACCGACTTCAAAAAAAGGAGGTTCTCAATTTGACTGTATGTTTTCTTATCCCTTGCACGTTATACCTCAACCCAATCCCCATTTATTTAAAAACAATCACAGATCCCTCAATAGTTCACTAGTCTGATTAGCACTAATCAACAAATAGTGTAAAATAAAACGCTAATGAGTCAAACTGGTGACGTCGCATCAATTAGCTTACATTAATTACAAAGTAACACGTAATTTTGTTCAGAGCAATGTGGTTTAGGTGTTTAGGGGAACTATTATACCAAAGGCTAAAGGTTAAAGTGCCTATATTCCAAGTACGAGTATGCAAGTTCGAAACCAGGCAAATATCAATGTGACTTTTTCAAAGTTTAGTTATGGACTTTCTAAGTGTATCTTAGACCCTGACTAACGGTGAAGGAAAATATCTTGAAGAAACCTGGACTAAAAAGTCTGAAAATGCCAATGCTAGCGTGGTGACCAATGTTCGTACCTTCTGTGTATGAGAAGAGGCCTTTACCCTGAACTGGGATGATAAATAGTCTGATGATGGACTGTATTTACCTTAGACAAATTATATTTAAGTTTAGCTAAATCGGCTAGCCGTTTCCCACGGTATTAACCGCGTCCCGAGGGGACTTCTTAGAAAATGTAGATAAATAGTGGCTTATTCAATTTCAAGGTACCATCTATCTCCGTAAAAAATTTCATCTAAATCAGATTACCGTGAAAGCGTAACAAAAAACTAAACAAACAAACTCATATTCGCATTTATGACATTAAGTTAGGAATAGGCTATTAAAAACACAAGTAAAGATTACTCTTTAATTTAAACTAGTTTTCCGCCAGCAGAATCGCCCGCGATATTTCAGTCAAAGGATACAAGAACTTGACAAATGATATTCTAAAACTTCTTGAATCTCTCTATCTATTAAAAAACCGCATTAAAATCCGTTGCGTAGTTTTAAAGATCCAAGCATACCGCGCGGGAAGCGACTTAGTTTTACACTATGTAGTGATTAAACCATCCCTTCACCTCCCTGACCAACACAAGTAGGTACATACATACCCTCTTTTTTTACTCACCCCTCTACGGACTCAAACTTATCCTAAGTCTTACTTGAACTAGAACCATTCCAGGAATCTGTGATCCATACTACGTGTGAAACTTTGTCATATTATTACGGAGGTGAATAGATGAGCCGTTATATTAAACCGGGGCGCCGCACTCAATTTCATGAAAAAACTTATAAACGCCTTCTGTCATGATGTTTGAATACTTTGGATGTGGTAAATAAATGAGAGGAGCTCGTGGCTAAGCAACAGCCGCACGGGTCGACCGATCAAAGGTTAAGCTGCGCTTGGCGCAGTCGGTCCGTGGATGGGTGACCATCTTTGTCATAACGAGACTCCTCCGTGCATCGGAAAGCACGTTAAGCTGTTGGTCCCGGTTGTCATTTGTACATCTTTGACAGTCGTTACGGGTAGTCAGAAGCCAGAAAGTCTGACAACCAGTCTTACCAAGGGGTCCCGTGTTACCCGGTAACTGGGTTGTGGAGGTCAGATAGGCAGTCGCTCCATGTAAAACACTGGTACTCAGCTGCATCCGGTTAAGACTGGAAGCCGACCCCAACATAGTTGGGAAAAGGCTAGGCAGATGATGGCCTCTGACATTGAATTGTAACAACAACTGCTATCTGAACTATACCCCCAGACAAAGAAACTACATCAAAGTTTTTGTTTAAAAAAAAATGAATGGCCCTTTCCAGTATACAAACATACACTTAGGGATAATGGTACTACGCTGTTATGAAGTTAACGAACCGAACTATAGGTTTCAATTTAAATTTGTATAAAAAGTTGGAATACTTTGTGCAAATGTTTTTTTTTCAAAGGTAGGTGCGTGTTGAACATTGATGCAGTTTATTAGTCCGTCAGTGTATATATGAATAACTGCTGAATTTGAATTTAATTGTATTTTTTGTACAGCATCATTTGAATTATATAATTTTCTCAGAGATAACCTGTACTGTAAAAAGACTATTGTAAACATTTCCTTTTGAAAAGAGTGTCTATGGAGTTTCTTACTGGTTCTTCTCCATAAGACCCACACCTTGGAACCGTGCAACTAGCTTAACGTTTCATAAGTACCGGCAAAGACCTATTTGAAATGAACACATTTGAGTTTGAGTTTATCATGATAACAGCCAGGGTATAATACCTACCACCAACTTCCTGATTCCGGGCTGCTTTGTGAAATTTTCTAAAACCCACAAAGCATTTTCGACCCGACCCAGGAACCGAACCCGAGACCTCATTTAGAGCAGTCGCGTTATGTGACCACTAGACCAATGAGACAGTAAAACAAGTCTGTAAATGTTGTGAAAAACTTTTTGTGTCATTGTGTAGTTGACATTAATAACAAAAATAATTCCAAGACGCAATTTTATTCATCTTAAAATGCGCTTTATTCTGAATTTACTGTAAAGTTTGATTTTAAATGGTTTTGAAACCAATAAATAGCCAACGAATTATCTGAAAACAAAAGACGTCACAGTTTGCCATATGAAAATATATGAAAGAAACGCGTTTTGACAGCTCAAAGAGAGTATGTCAATTGATTTAGGTGTCAACTACTGATTTTAACGTTAAATACGATTTGTGTTTATTTAGGAGCAAAATAAAGTAAGTACTTTTAATCTCAAATGCACGGGTACAATTCCACCTATATTTTTTTACAAAGAACCGAAATAATGCCACATCCATTATTATTCAACATTCGCTCCACGAAAGATAGGATCAACTTTTTGACGCAGTCACGGCAGAGAGGATCCTTTGTAAAAGTGTTCTTTTTAACAAAAGTTATGGCTTATGGATTAAATTTCCTTATTCTTTGACACTTCCAGTGTTTGTGCGAAATTTTCTGACAAATATACGTCATACGTGGGTATTATTGAATTCGTGTGGAGTTTTGTACGAAGTAATATTAAAAGTTAGGTCCATATTATGTATAATGGCGTATAGGTATAATCTTCCACTTCATTTTAGTGGTTTCTGAGTTTATTACTTTAGGTTAGTTTTCTGCTGGAAATTGAATTCAAAATTATTGTTAAGACCACATCTATACATATATTTTTTTGTCCTGAATGACTGACGGATCAACACACGGTTTAAACCACTAATTGTAGGGACTTGAAACTTGGAGAGTGTGTTCTTTTTATGACGTAGGCATTCGATAAGATAGGATTTTAAGAAGTTATACCCCTAAGGGGGGTTGAAAAAGGGGGGCAAAGTTTGTATAAAATTGACATTCTTAATTCGAATTCGTTTAGCCCACGCGAGCGAAAAGCTAGATTTACATGATTTTCCAAAACACTGGCAACAAAATTCACCGACGTTTTCACTGCCGTATCTGTTTTCTTTGTAACCCAAAAAAAGCAAAGAAAAAAATTCGCTTCCGTACACAAACACAGCCTGAAAAACACAGTAGGTACATTGTACTGACAATACATATTGTGTGTGAATGGTGTCAACGGAAGTCCTTTGTGGAGCCACCTCATATCCCTGATTAGGTACCGGCAGGCAATGCAATTAAGTCTAATGCCACGCGTTTTGGGTGTAGGTACAAATCTTTTGTGCCTTTATTATTTTAGTCTTTGTTTTTTATGTGTGGCAATTTGGCGAATGGATTTTTGAATGTTCTCTTTTGTTGTTCTGTTTTCAAAATTTTAAATGGATAATGAAAATCAGTTCATATTTTAATATTATATTAAAAAGGGTTTTGTCGAAATATAATAAAAATAATTTCCTATCTTTTTGTTGGTGTACACTTCATCAATTTTGGCACACTCATCGACTTTTGCACTATTGATGCATTATATTTTATACAGGCAAATTTACGCGGTGCCATCTTTAAAAACCCAGGCAAAATTACATAATTATTTCTTAAATAGAGAATCTACTACCACGCCACGTATAAAAGGATAAGTGTAACTATTTATTTGCCACATCTACTATGCCTTATAACCCAATAACCCTGTCCGAATCATCATCAGCCTTCTTACTTTCTACTCCTCTAACATATCGCCCGGTCTTGAGTTTAACGCATCCAACTTCTGCTTGCAGCCTTTTTCAGATAATCACTCTATCTAGCCGGAAAGTGTCCTATACTACGTTTCCCTTCGTACTGTAGGGAATGCGTAGTCAGAGGTGGAGGTACCGTAGACATAAATCAAAGATAACTTTAAATATTTCAGCTTTAATCCGTGATCTTGGATTCGACTTGACTTACTTAACTCTCTACCTTTTCTTTATTCTAATTTCAAAATGATTGTGTGGCCAGTTTAAACAATAAGGTTTCTCTCTTATATTTCATTGAACCTCTACAGTACCTAAATATCCTGTCCGAATAGGGTATCGAAACCAGAAGCAGTCACGGTTGTAACCACTAGGATACCGAGACAAATAGAAAAATAAACTACCTACTAAATACACCAAACAATTTTGCAAAAAACTAGTGCTAAGCTCTTTTGACATGGTTGTTCATATATCCATGCTTAATACCATTAATATATGCAAAACGGCAAGTCACGCTATCGCATTAACTTCTATAACATAATTAGTATTAATTAGCAAGCTTTATTAATGGTTCTGTTATCTGTTTTGGTTACAAAAGGTCTTTGAAATGTGCAGCGTCATTGGCGGGGTGTAAATTTTAATTAGTGTAAAAACAATAGTAAGAATTTCGTTTTGGAAGAATCGGGTTTTGTTTGTTAATAGCTAAGCTTATTTTGAGCTTGTAGCTTCCTTTTTTAATGATTAAAATGGCTTAATATTTTTATACACATACTATCTTTTTAGTAAACGAACCTACTACATATAATAAAAAAATAAGTAAAATATATTCATATAAAAAGCAAGTCTTCTTTTACGTCCGTGTATTGTGACGGACTACTACAAACCCTACACTGAGGGTGGCACGACACACACTTGGCCGGTTTTTATCTTCATCATTTCATCATCGGTCTATTTATTGTCTCACTGCTGGGCACAAGCCTCTTCTCACACAGAGAAGGCATAAGCATCAATCACCATGCTTGCTCAAAGCGGATTGGTGATTTCAGACATTTTAAGTTCAGGTTTTTTTTCTTTCATCGTTAGTCAGTAACGTCTAAGATACACTAAGAAAGTACATAATGACTTTAGAAAAATCACATTGGTACTTGCCAGGATTCGAACCCGTCACTCGTACACGAGATGCAGGTATCTTAACCACTAGGCGACCACGACTGTTTTGGTTCTGTTTTTCAGGTTTTTATTATCCATGATATATAATCAGCACTAATAAAAAGGGCGTATTATAAAATTCAGGACGTCATTGACGACAAGGATGCATGGCGTTAATAACTTATTTTGTGCACAGGTGGCTTCCCTGGCGACCAGAAAACTACTTGAAACATTTATATTGCTGAATTTAAATTGTATTTTAATTGTTTCATTATTATTTTTATATTTTTTTTGTATAGCATCATTTGAATTGTATAACTTTCTCAGAGATAACCTGTACTGTAAAAAGACTATTGTAAACATTTCCTTTTGAAAAGAGAGTCTATGGAGTTTCTTGCCGGTTCTTCTCCATAAGACCCACTCCTTGGAACCGTGAAACTAGCTTGACGTTTCATAAGTGCCTGCAAAGACCTATTTGAAATAAAAACATTTGAGTTTTGATATCTACTAAAACTTCTTTACAAAAATTCCACCGTACCACGGACACAATCAAAACTTGCCCTCTTTATAATGCATTGGCAATCTGTGCAAGTAATCTACGTACTCCTTGGTACCTTCCCATTGAATAATAGACTCGACGTAGCACCAGCCTCCGTTAATATTGTACACCTTAATTATACGGGATTAACAATATACTGGATACACAGTACACCTGCGAACGTCTTGGAACGTAAGCTAAGTGGAGATTATTAGGATGAGATTCGCTATTAGATGTATGAGACACATTATGAGTGAGAGCTCGGTAGGGCTTCGCGGTTTGTTTTGTCTGTGAGGTTAAGCTGCGCTCGCCGCGGTCTCGCTGTAGATGGGTAACTGGTTTTAAAACAGTATATTGGTTACAGTAATATACCTAAAGATTTGAGTTTAATTTAGACTTCAAACAAATCTAATTAATTCAAAATTATATCACAATGACTACTGTAAGTTTCCTATGTTTAATAATTGACTTTAAAAAGGAGATTACTTCGTTACATTTTATAACAACAGAGAGTTCTCTTGTCCGTTATATTTTTTATGTAAAATATTGTTCAACAAAAAAACTGTTAGCATAATATCATACATACTCACTTTACTTACAAAACTCAAACTCAATCTCAAATCTCAATCAGAAAACTACAAAAAAGGTATGGACAAGTTTTAGTTTCGAAACCGTTTATAAGTACCTAATAATTTTTATACTTTTCTACAACTAATCAATGTTCTATTACATCTACTATCTAACTAAACAAAAATCTATGTATCCGATAAGAATAAAGCTCAGAACCGAGCATCCGAACCACTCAACTGGGTCGGAACCAAACCAATGTCCCATACTAATCTCGCGAGTAAGAGCTAAAAACAATTTGTTAAATAAACCAAGATACAATCTAGGTGGCTATCCCAGTAACTCAGGTAGCTCAGTAAATAATAAATAGGTCGTTTTGCCCCTAGGGTGGGAGGGTATCATGGAGCCCCTCTTACGGGAACTGCACTAACAATGCAGGTATCCGGTTCCATTATTTATCTACCAATTCGTGTTATTTTGGATTACTCTGGAAGGAGGTATTTACCGAGAGCCAATTCTTGTAATTTTTTGATGTAAGGTTTCTGATTGAAATCAAATTTTGATATCACTGGCTAGCTTTATATTTTTAATCTCATTGCAATATCCTACTAATATTATAAATGCGAAAGTTTGTGAGGATGTATGTATGTTTATATTTTACAAAAATACTGAATAGATTATATAATTATTATAAAATTAAAAATGACAGAGGTTCATTCAAACTTTGCCCTCCTTTTTTAGGGGTAGAATTTCGGAAAATCCTTTTTTATCGAATGTCTATGTACGTCATACAAAGAACACACACTACAAATTTCAGGTCTCTACGATCAGCGGTTTAGGGTATGCGTGAATCCGTCAGTCATTTAGGACTAAGCATTTTATATGTATAAAAGATGTGATTACAATTATAAATCACGCTAACAAAGCGATAGTTTAAAATCTAGAAAAAAAAAAGTTTAATGATATTAAAAAAAATCTTGCCTATCACATGAATAGAGGTGACTTTGGACATAGAAAGAATATTAATATGTACGAAATATGAAGCTAGTTTAGTGCCCTCCACCCCTCGCCGCCAGTTAAATAAATAAAGTTTGAAAACGAAACATTCAGCAAGATATAGTTATTAAAAAGATTTTTTTCTGTATGTTCACATTTGATATCACTACATAGTATAAAACAAAGTCACTTTATCTGTCCCTATATCCCTATGTATGCTTAAATCTTTAAAACTGCGCAACGGATTTTGATGCGGATTTTTTAATAGATAGAGTGATTCATGAGGAAGGTTATAGTATATAATTTGTATATAGTTTTTAGCTATTGTAAGTTTTTTTGTAAATATGTAAATACTTTCTACTAAATTAAATTAGGTTACTTAATAGTTAATATATTATTTTGTAATTATAACAAGAATATTATATTTTGTAAGCAAGAATATATTTGTTAAGTTTTTGTATCCATTAGCTAAAATAAGCTAGTAGATAATATGGTACATAACTAAACAGTTCAACAAACTCCACATAATATTGGTTTGTAAATATGACTAAAAACTTAATTGCAATAATAAACAACATCTGTATTATTCCGTACAACTATTATGTACAACATGTAACCAAATTATAACATTAGTTATGGTAATTAAGTTGCTAACATTAAATGTTAACTGATTTATAATTTTATATATTCAATAATCATTGAGCAATTAATTAAGCGGATTTACAATTATAATGTACTAATCTGTCTTTTCACCGGTATAACATTGGCGTTTTTCGACCAAACAGGAATAAATTTTATTCTCAGCGTAATTCACTTAGTACTCGAGAATAAATCAATTTCACGTTTAACCAACTACAATTCGAGGAATAACAATATTCGGGAATATAGTCACTAGACTATACCACCATTTTGCACGGAATAAAAAGTTTATTCCAGGAATAATAAAATGGCGTCCTATTGTTATATACTGTCATTTTAACTCAACACGATATTGACAGCTACTTTTTCACGCTATAATACGACTAATCAGAGTTGACATGAGTTATGCTTCTGCACCCAGCCGTTGGTAAAGCAACTTTTTTTTGCCGAGTATTACAGTCCTTCACATTCACTTTGCTATTTGTGAGTAGCATATCCAAGTATAGCTATACGCTAGATTGTATGAAAAAAAGACTATTGATTTATTCGAGAATAAAATCGTGGTATAAATTATTTTCCGTATAGTTATTCTTGTATAAATTTGGGTTTGGTCGAATCCACCCTTAGAGAAATAGTACACTTAAGCGCGAATAGATACTTTGCTCACCTGGCTTGGTACCACCACAAGGGGATGGGAGCCTACAGAACTGACAAATCATTTTCTTATTTCTTAATAAAAAAAAATGCTATTCATTATTCTCGCTAAAACTCGAGAACGGCTGGGTCAATTTAGCTTATTTTGAAATGTATTTAAACGATGAGAAAAACTTAACATAGATGTAGGTGTTATGAAGTTCACCGGGTCATCTATGTAGTTAGAAATATATAATGTTTATAAATGCTCGTAGCGCTATCGAAGAAACATTGCTCTGGTTTGTGGAATGTAATATAGTGTTACTGAAGGATAGAATCCGGAACGAAACTATCCGTCAGAGAACCAAAGTTACCGACATAGCTTAAAGAATTGGTAAGCTGAAGTGGCAGTGGGCTGGCCATATCTGTCGAAGAACCGACGACCGTTGGGGTAAACGGGTTCTTGAGTGGAGACCGCGGCTAGGTAAACGTAGTGTGGGACGCCCTCCGGCAAGATGGAGTGACGATCTGCGAAAGGCTGAAGTTGGATGCGTCAAGCTGAAGACCGGGCGATATGGCACACGTTAGGGGAGGCCAATGTCCAGCAGTGGACTAGTGTTAGATAAGCTGATGATGATGATGATGATGAATATAGTGTTCCATCTTTGTTTATATGCATGTGTGAATTTCTATTATCGTAAAGCGTAGTGCACTTTAATCAGTAGATCCCATTTACCACCAAACCACCAACCACCCGAATCTCGAGCAAGCAAATAATTTTAATCCGTCCAGCTACTTGGAAGCTAAAACGAACAAACGCAAGCCATTTCGCAGATGAACTTAAAACAAAACAATGCAATCTTTAATACCCGCATGTTTTGCAAAACGCAAACTTGATATCTCCGCTACGAATTTCGCTTCATAGAAAACGAGAATAGCGCTCCTTCGCTATCCATTGCAGGCTACAAACAAGTTGAAATCGTCAGGCCATGTGCGCTGCGCGACTTGGATTGCGTCCGTGGAGTTTTTACTCACATTTCTAGCTGCAAGCCGGTGTGGGGTCTAGTAGCCGATCCTTACATTCTGGATTGGCTCCCTATACATTTAGCTCATGCTAATGTGACTTTTATAGTGAAAAATGTCCAAGTCAGAGGATTTGATAATTTTGAGTTCAAAATATTCCAGTGAGTACTTCCTTCTGTTAGTCTTTTGTGCTTTTTGGATAGCAAAGAGGCCGATAGTTCACCTGACGGTTAATGAAGGTTATCGGCA
Source organism: Pyrrhia umbra (assembly GCA_963891755.1). Classification (NCBI taxonomy): domain Eukaryota; kingdom Metazoa; phylum Arthropoda; class Insecta; order Lepidoptera; family Noctuidae; genus Pyrrhia; species Pyrrhia umbra. The sequence goes on from OY982935.1 coordinate 4,947,152, forward strand.
TTTGTAGACAACTGCTTTTTAGGGATGAGAAATCATCAAATGACTGTCCCTATTGTGAGCGGAGTGGGAAGAAGTGTGGTTCTTACTGAGTAATCCCATCTGTGTTCCTTTCTTTGCCCTTTGCGTTCGTATTTCGTACAATCTAGCAACCCCTACATCCCGCAATCCCGAAGCCTAATAAATGAAAATGATGGGTAAATAAACAAATTACTATATTTAATGGTCAGTGAACACATTGCGTGATTTATAAAATTAGGTAAGTGATTATCAATCAATCATTTTATTAGAACATTCAGTCGGTTGTTAGTAATTTATTTTAATCGATGATTTCTATGTAATGTACCTACTGAAAAAAAAAACATTGTACTAGAATTAAACTGTACAAAAAATATTGAAGAAATATTATATAGAATAGAAAATGCTTTATTGTACACCAAAAGAAATGATATATCTTAGGGCCGATTTTTAGGGTTTCGTAGTCCGACAAGGAACCCTTATAGTTTCTTCAACGGCCAGATAACTTTTATCTAAAAAATAAATATGATAGCTTGAAATAAATATTTTCTTTACAAAATCTGTCAAACGGACATACATATTTATTAATCAGATAAAAATTATCAGACTGTTGAAAAATCGCCCCTTAGAGGTGTATATTATTAAGATTACAAATAAGTATTAAGTATTATAAAATATATGTGTATTGTAATCAGCGTCTTGTCTTTATTGTAATCCAAATATTATGGTCCAAAATTGCAGATGGTGCTTTGCAAAAACACAGACATAATCACTGGGCCTTGGTTCACGAATACCTCCTGAATACTTAGACCTAGACTGTTCCCCATGTCTTTAATAGCCAAAATAAATCCAGGATCTGGAATAAAAATAATATTTATTTATTTATTTATAATACTTTTTGCACATCAAACATTATGTACAATGGCGGACTTAACGCCTTAGGCGTTCGTACGGAATAAAAATAATACCTGATTAGAAATCAGTTGGGGATGATCACGATACTTTTTAGATTCCATTTACAGGTACAATTATTGTTCGCATTATTCTCCTATTTATTATCATGAAACGAGTTTTCTAAATCACACTGGCAGTTGGAGAGATAATAGCATCCAAAACAACAAAATAAACTCTTCAGATTTATAGATTGGTCGCCCGCGTGAGCTATACGAATTCAAATTAAAAATGTCAGAGTTTGATACGAAATTTGCCACCCTTTTTCACCCCCTTAGGGGTAGCTAGGGTCCCCTCTATCTCCATACCAAATTTCATCGGAATAGGTTCAGCCATTCTACCATGAGAACGTAACAAACAAACCAACGCACTTTCGCATTTATAATATAAGAATTTCTAGTAGATAATAACAAGGATTACTTCTTTCTAGATCTGTTACCTACCTTTGACATTGTTAACAGCGGGACCTAGTGTGTAATTAGGTGCAGCATCTGGTATATAGGAGTACACTTGGGCTCTTGACAGCTGTAGGTTTTGAATATGAGGGATTGTCAGGGTTAACGACACACCATCTGAAAAATTGATGATGAGTTGATTGATTGATGATGAGTTGGTTGATTGATGATGAGTTGATAGATTAATAATGAGTTGACTGATTGATGTTGAGTAAAAAAAATCCTGGCATACAAAAGTAAATTACTAGGTCTTTCTTTATGCGACACCAGATCTATTTGCAGTACACGTTCAAAAAGGCCAGTTTTTAGTCTTCAATTAACGTACAGTTTTCATTAATAGATTGGATTGGGTGGATTTTAGATTCAATCCTGTACTTATTAAAAAATATTTCATAATACAGTAATGTGATCCTTATAAAAATCTAATGCTTAGACTTAAAAAAATAAAAAAGCTTACGAATAAATTGTATTTATACTGACCCTGTTATTCATAATAATGTCAATACTTTTATAAGCCTCTTTTAACTATCGAACTGTTTTGTCCCTATCTGCCAAACTTCGATAGCTAAAAGCGGCTTATAAGACTTATATTATGAATGGAATAAAATTAAGTTGCCTCAAATTAATTAATTTCATTTAACTCAAAGATTTGATTGCTTACAGTATTCAATGACGGAATAATCTGACACTTCTAGAGGTTCCTTGCCCTTGCGATGGTAGATGATCTCGACTCCTGGAGAAATCACTACGATTCTATCAAATACCACTTCCAGCACCAATCTATCTGTGGCCTTGTTAAAGCTGGAATAGAAATGTATTTAAATGTTTAGAATCAGTTCTGTTGTATCAACTGGAAATGACAAGGTTATCATCAATTTGAGTTTGTCTGTACAGATAGATAAACATAAAAATCAGAATTCTCCTTTTTGTATCACCGTAGTCGAGTAAAAAGCAGTTTAACCTCTTTACAATATGAGTAGTACGTAAGTAGTAAGTATAGATAACAAAAGAGGACCCTGCTGATTATTCTCGCAATATACCCACATCAATCTTCAAAATAAAAAAAAAATATTGTCGAAGGCATTAAAAATAGACAAGAGTATTTTCGAATCAAAATTCTACTGATATATAAATGTGGAAGTTTGTGAGGGTATACATGTGTATGTTTGTTACTCTTTCACGTAAAAACCACTGAATGGATTTTAATGAAATTTGGTATTCACATAGTTTATAACTTGGATAAACTCATATCGTAGTAAGTAGTAAGTAGTTCCCTTAGGATACGGGTGAAACTGCCGGAAACAACTAGTCCTAATAATACTGAGAAAAGTTTGTGAAGATTTATGTATATAACTCTTTCACGTAAAAACTATTGGATGGATTTTAATGAAATTTAGTATACACATAGCTCATATCCTGGATTGCCACATAGAATACTTTTTATCCAGGTGCGTGAAGTAGTTCTCTCAAGATACGGATAAAGCCGCGAAAAACAGCTGCTACATACTAAAACTCCTTAATCTTCCACTCATTAAGACCCTTGACTTGAGCGTTGATCAATGAAAAAGTAATATTAGCGTGTGGTATACGCAAATCCAGGCGCTCAAGCATATATGGGTCCGGTGCTGATCCCACTGCAGGGGTGCATTGTGCTTTGTAATGGAAGACACGACGTATGCAGTTCAAATCATGGAGAGCGCATGGACGGATGATGGAGACTTGATAGTCATCGTTTGGATGTTCTGAAAAAAGAATATAAAGATAAAAATAATTATACATTTTTTTTATGTGACCCTTAAAGTTACCGAATCGTGGCTTTTTTTTCGGACGGGAAATCCTCAAGTGACCCCTTCCGTTGTTTCAAACGTCCCAACAAAGCAGCCAATTGCTTAGCCCCTAGGTCAAATATAGTATGATAAGTTCTATCAGTACCAATTCCCATGAATAGTTAAGACTGGTCAGACTACAAGATCTACTGCTGAGCGTATCAGAGTATCAGATTCATCCTGACTAAAACCCATCATAGTTTCTTCTATTGCTCTTTGCGTTCCAAGACCGAGGTTACTCTTTCGAACAATCCTGTAGCCCTATCAATATTAATGTGTTTTTAAGATATCTAACTAGATAGTAGTAATCACCATTAGCCTATACATCATCCTACTGCTGGGCACAGGCCTTTTCTCATACAGAGAAGGCATGAGCATTGATCACCACGCTTGCTCAAGGCGGATTGGCGATTTCAAGTCCAGGTTTACTCACGATTTTTTCCTTCACCGTTAGTCAGTGACCTCAAGGCGGATTGGCGATTTCAGACTTTCTAAGTCCTGGTTTACTCATGATGTAAAGCATTGCATATTATTCAAACATGCAGGAACAAAATAAGAATAAGAATTTAATTTGAAATTCTAGCTAAACAGTAAATCCAAAAGATTGCTCACCACCAGTTTCTTCATGAACGCGGTAAATTCCGTAATTATTTATACTTCTCAAATTCCCAAACTTATCTCCAATACAGTGACAAACATTAAACAAAAGAATAAAACAAAATAAGTAATTCATATTGACACGTGTTTATGGCAAAAAGGCTTAAATGCAGCTAAATATTTCAGAAGAAAAATATGATTTGGAACAATGTAGTTAATTGATCATTAAAGTCGTAGATCGCGTGATTTTTGAAGGTAAACATTAATTATTTCGTTTGATTATATTATAGATTGATGCATTACCTAGTAATTGTCTGATAATGTGTTGCTAGAATGATTAGTTGAGTAGTGTTTTAGACAGGCCGTAAATATAATGCTCTTTGCAAATTGCACTTTGATGCTATGTTATGGAAATACACCAAGTGAATATTTCGTTTATTCTAATAAGATTTTCATAAATTTAATATCCTTACTTATATTACAAAAGCGAAAATTACTCTGTCTGTCTATCTGTTACGTGTTTACAGTAAACTGTCTAAACTGCTTTAAAAGAATTTTGGTTTGAAGATGGATTGAAACTTGAAGAAGAATCTTCTTTTCTGTCGTTTCGCTCTTGTCAGAGCATCATGGTCACTTTGAGACGTCCACATCGTTGGCAGAGGCGGACACAACTCTCTGTACGATTTCCTGTCATCTCTCTCTGTTAGCAGATTGTCTGGTGCACTCAGATACGCGGCTTCCGACTGCGGATTTCACTTGGTCAGTCCAGCGTATTTATATTTCTATGGTCCAGCGCATAGATGACCTGCCACGCGATCTGGTACCCTCTACGTTTCCCTGTACGACCAATCTATGGAGTCGTTACCTCGCCTTGAGACATGTCCAAAAATAAAATATGTGTGGTAAGGATATAGGGTAAATTTAAACCGGGTGTAGGAAGTAGTTCCTAGTATAACTGACTAGTTGCTCCAGTAATCGCTAGCATGACTGCTGTATTGGGTTTAATTCCCAGATCCAAAAAAGTGTCATTGGACGAAGTCTTTTCTTATATTTATTCATTTCTTATTAATAAATACTATTTGTTTGAGTAACGAGCTCGTTGGTAATAAATAAAATTTAAAAGAAAAAACTTTTCCCCTAGGAAGAAATATGCTATTTTTTCCGCTTTAATACGCTACAATTACTAACTTTTTGAGCCAGAGAAGTGAAAACATATATTTTGCATAACATTTATTTTACTCCAGATAGTGTGTCATATTTCAAATACGATAGAATAATAAAACTGCATTTTTATACAATATTTATTGTGCTAGATACTTTGATAAAATATTTACCATGCATAGACAACAAAATATACATCAAATTCTCTACAAAAAATTATAATCTATATTTTTTGTCCAGATGTGAATGTATTTGAGATAGGTTTTTATGATCATACATGCAAGTTATACGATAGGTACTGGAGAAGTGTTTGGCTAAGTTAAAAAAAAAACAGATATCAAATAAAGAAGTCAGTAACTTGATTTCATTTATTAATATCGAAAAAAAAATATTATGTATGTGCAGTAGGTAGGTATATGATCTATGTAATAAACATATTATAATATGTAATTAACATATGCTACATTAAAAAATACTAATAATGCCGAAAATCGCAGATACAATTTTCTAGGAATAATGAGAAAATTACCGGCCCCTGACTCACGAAAACCTCTTTAAGAGTTACGGATACATTCTGTTCCAGTTCAATAATAGCTCTAATGAAACCAGGATCTGCAAAAAAAACATAAATTCTAGTCATTAACCAACTTCAAAAAAGGAGGAGGTTCTCAATTCGACGGTATGTTTTTTTTTTTTGTATGTTTGTTACGCGATTACTCCACCAGTTGTGGACCGATTTTGAAAATTCTTTTTTTGTTCGAAAGGAGATACTTCCGAAGTGGTCCCATATAAATCTTATCACTACCGGTTCAGCCGTATATAAATATATCGAAAATAACGATTTATCTCTACTTGCTGATATGCCAAATACTTAGATGATTTGGTTATTTACGCTTTTTACAACCTAAAAAATTGGTGTGTTTATTTTGTTAAGGTAGCAAGACCGAGACACTGAAAAGCGAAAAAATAAAAAAAACGTAAAAAATAATTTTTATTTAAACGCTTTACGACCAAAACATTGCTTTCGAAGTCGGTGGCGAAAAACTAACAATAGTAACTTACAAGACACCGACTTCTAGAGCGATGTTTTGGTCGTAAAGCGTTTAAATAAAAAATATTTTTTACTTTGTTTGTTTACTCAGTTTTTTTTTGGAAGTCGGTTTTATTTTTTTGTAAAAAGTTTTTTTTAGATAATGCTTACTTATACACTTTATCATCGACCTATTGAGTTACCCATTACTTGGCAAAACTACTATAGCCTGTACCAGTTGGTTTTGCGAAAAATGTAAACAAAGTCATAATCTATTTTGTTCCATTTTCCCAGATAGATAGATAAAATGGCATTAAATGATGTTAAGAGCATAAATGCACCATCTTTACGGCATTTTGTTAATTTCTGTGGCAGAATAAGAACAAAATAGGTTACGACTTTGTTTACATTCTTCGCAAAACAATTAGTAGCGACTATAGATAGTTGACAAGAACCAGAAAAATATTAACATGTTGACTAGTAGTAGTAGTAGTATGTGAGTGTCACTCACTCACTCACACACACTCATAATCTCACCTTTACTAGTATAAGTAGCGGGTCCAATCGTGTACTTAGGAGCAATATCTGGTATGTAGGTATACACGTGGCTATTCGACAACTGGTTATCTTTGTCATAAGGAACTGTCAGCGTAAACGATAAATTTTCTGAAAAAATAATTAAATAGACATATTTTGCTCAACGTTGTACTAAGTATTCATTTTGATAGTTGGGCTTATGTTAATTCTTTGTAAGGTTATATTATGCTTCAAAAATACTGCTTACTCTATATTTATAAGGAACTACGACCTTCGCCATAATCTTCGTAAATCAAAACATGTTGATCCCGGTTGTCATTTGTAGATCTTTGACAGTCGTTACGGGTAGTCAGAAGCTAGAAAGTCTGACAACCAGTCTTACCAAGGGGTACCGTGTTACCCGGTAACTGGGTTGTGGAGGTCAGATAGGCAGTCGCTCCATATCAAACACTGGTACTCAGCTACATCCAGTTTAGACTGGAAGCCGACCCCAACATAGTTGGGAAAAGGCTAAGCAGATGATGGATACCCTCATGGACTCTGTGAGGACTTAAAACAAATTAATTTTCGTGTTAGTTAATTTCTTACTGTAATCAATGATGGTGTAATCTGATACTTTCAGTTGCTCCTTTCCTTTGCGATGGTATATCAAGTCTGCTTCAGGACATGCGACTACGATGCTATTGAAAACGATTTCCAACACTATTGTGTGGGTGGCCTTGTTTATGCTGAAATAGAGGAATGGTTTCAGTAATCTTAGAGAGAAATAAAGATCTTATAGCGAAAAGTATCCTGTGTTAAAACTATATATATAGTTTTATATATAGTTTTAACTTATATAGTTTTTGTTTGAAAGAGTAATGACCAAACATACACACATAAATATATTCACATTTGTAATATCGACGCCTACTACACATAAAGTCCGAACACATATTTTGAGTAACAGACAACATTACATTCTTTTATATCTATATCTTCTATACTTATAATAAATCTGTAGAGAGGTCAATTCTGTACATGAAATATATTTCCAAAATAACTATCAAGGGGTGATTAGGGATCGATACTGATGCCAAAAATGCAATCAGTAAAAATTTTGTCTGTCTGTCTGTCTGTATAAACTCTATAGAAACAAAAACTACTCGACGGATTTTAACGAAACTTGGTACAATTATTTGTCATACTCCTGAGATGGTTATAGTATACTTTTCATCACGCTACAATCAATAGGAGCAGAGCAGTGAAGGGAAATGTTGTCATTTTGTTTAAACGCGCTAATCTCAGGAACCGCTGGTCCGATTTAAATAATTCTTTCAGTGTTAGATAGTCCATTTATCGAGGAAGGCTATAGGCTATATATCATTACGCTAAGACCAATAGGAGCGGAGCACCACTATTCCACGCGGACGAAGTCGCTGGCAGAAGCTAGTATTCAATAAATAATGAGTTTTTGAAAGGATAATTGTCTTAACATTTAAATGCCATCCCATGTGAGTCGCGCTCATAATTTTTCTCTTAAAAAATAGTTTTTTTTTGCCTTACGAACTGATGCGTAGGATGCGTCGATATGAGTTAGAATTTGCTGATATTGTTTTTGTGGATTTTTTAGTTACTAACAAACAAAAAGTACTTACAAAAACTCCTCAATCTTCCATTGATTAAGACCCCGTATTTGAGCATTGTTCAATATGTATGTTAGGTTCGCTTGTGGTATAGGCAGGTACAGCGGTTTTGGCAGAACGTAAACATCAGGCGCAGTTCCTTCAGTGGGCAAGCACTGGAAGTTCTGAGCGAAGAAGAGACGTATGCAGTTGGTATCGTGGACAGAACACGGTCTGATGATGGAGACATTGTGGTCTTTTAATTCTTTGCTATCCAGATTACTACCTGAAAAAGTAAATGAGGAAGAATAATAATAATGTTCTCAGTATAATTTTCAGCACCTCCAAAAAAGTACTGGTTAATTCTATATTTTGTTTTTTTCGTATGGGAAATCACCAAACACTTTCCACACCGAGGGCAGGGCGGGAGTGAGTGTCAGACTCTTACCGACTAAAACCCATCTATGTTCCTTCCTTAGCCCTCTGTGTTCCATGCCCTCCCAACCCTAGCTCGACAAGCCAGCTCGCGAGCTGAGCTAATAGCTTTAAAATTCCCGATTATAATAATCATATATATATTCTGGTCCAGCCTGTCCCTTGCTGTCCTCCCCCAGCGACGCCCTAAGCCGAGGCCCGTACGCTACTAGGGGGTGCCCTTAACGTATAGACACTTAGTTTTGTAAGTTAAAAGTGCCTTAAATGAATTTAGGACCTCCAGCCAGGGAGGCTGGAGGTCCTAAATTCATTTAAGGCACTTCACAGGCAAGCCCAGTTAAGCAGTCGACAACCTTCTACGTTGACCCGCGAGATGCCATACAATTTTTTTAGGGTTCCGTAGTCCGACAAGGAACCCTTATAGATTCGTCATGTCTGTCTGTCTGTCTGTCTGTCTGTCTGTCTGTCCGTCCGTATGTCACAGCCATTTTTTTCCGAAACTATAAGAACTATACTGTTGAAATTTGGTAAGTAGATGTATTCTGTGAACCGCTTTAAGATTTTGACACAAAAATAGAAAAAAAACAATAAATTTTGGGGGTCCCCATACTTAGAACTGAAACTCAAAAATTTTTTTTTCATCAAACCCATACGTGTGGGGTATCTATGGATAGGTCTTCAAAAATGATATTGAGGTTTCTTATATCATTTTTTTCTAAACTGAATAGTTTGCGCGATAGGCACTTCCAAAGTGGTAAAATGTGTCTCCCCCCCCCCTGTAACTTCTAAAATAAGAGAATGATAAACCTAAAAAAAATATATGATGTAGATTACCATGCAAACTTCCATTGAAAATTTGTTTGAACGAGATCTAGTAAGTAGTTTTTTAGTAATCAGCAATTTTCCTCTACAAACAAACTTAATTATGCGGTCGGAAAAAAACAAGATAATTGCGACTTTATTGCGTATTTTTTCTTTCCAATGGTCGGAACCCTCGGTGCGCGAGTCCGACTCGCACTTGGCCGGTTTTTTATTTAAAAATTGCCCTTTGTGTTCCGAATGCGTGGTAACTCGAATCCCGCAGTTTCGATCTCGTTCTAACATCCTGCAGTGTAGAACATCGTGAGCTTATTTCATAGTAATAATGTTGCAATTATGAATTAACTATAGTACATAACTCCTATCTAAAATTTATATATATATATTTTTTATTTATATTATCTATTTAATTAGTGAAACATATACTTAAAGTCAAAAATGTACTCACCATTCACATCATCATTTACACCTCCACTCAGAAAATGTTCAAAAGCATTTTGGTTCTGAGTACTATCTTCAGCACACTGACAGATGATGAACAAAAGAATAAAACAACAGACAGTCTTCATTTTAACACGTCACTCGAGTATTAGCAAAAAGGCGTAAGTGCATAAAAAGACTGCCATTACCCTAACAAATAGGTAAATTAATGGTTAATTTTGATGTTAAATACTACAATAAATCGTGTATCGCATGAGTTTTAAAGGAAATCATAAATTATTTAAATTAGCCAACGATCTAAATTTTAGACATATCATGATTTTGTTATGCAAATTCAATCATTATAAATTATATTCATGCTAATATACTAACACCAAAAACAATGCACGTCATTGTTTAGTATTTAATAAATAATAATAAATAAATAAATAAATATCTTTGGATAATTTCACACAGCGCCATCTAGCCCCAAAGTAAGCAATGCAAGCATGCTTATGTTATGGGTGCTAGCTTAACGGATATACTACTTATATACTTTTATAAATACATACATACTATATATAGTAACACCCAAAATATTATTATTATTTATGTAACAGTCAAAACTCTTAATCAGCCAAAAGTAGTTTCGTCTGAAAATTATCGGTTAGTAGTGATTTTGACTGCAATCTTGTAATAAACACTAGCTCATCTATACTAATATAATAAAGCTGAAGAGTTTGTTTATTTGTTTGTACGAGCTAATCTCAGGAACTACTGGTACGATTTGAAAAAATCTTTCAGTGTTAGATAGGCCATTTATTGAGGAAGGCTATAGGCTATAATATATCATCACGCTAAAACCGATAGGAGCGGAGCACCACTATTCCACGCGGACGAAGTCGCGGGCAGAAGCTAGTCTTTATATATAAAAGGAGAGACTGATTGGTTGACCTAATAGGGACCGAATCCGTGGACTAAAATCCAGTATCCGTCATCCATCCGTATCAGTATCCAGTATCTGGGCTGCTACTGAAAAATTGGACATCGAAAAATCTAATAGCATTTTACCCGGCCCGGGAATAAAACGTACCAAACTATCCTACTTACTAATATATAAAGCTGATGAGTTTGTTTGTTTGAACGTACTAAAACGATTTGCAGCGTTTGGTAGCTCAATTGGATACTGGACTACCAACCATAACATATACTAAAAATGCATGTTAATATAAAGAATTCTTAAAAAAAAATAAGTATTTAATCATAATATCTGTCATGCGAAACATAATTTTAAACATGTGAAGTTACTCAGCGTTTTCACACGATGACGTCATATTTCATACGTGCTTTTTTCCTAGCAACTAATTTTTAAACGCCGTTTTTTAGATATTTCATCAATATTTGAACTCTAGCTTATCTTTTAATTAATTGGTTGTAATATAACTAATTAAAAAATACAGTCAAATAGGTACCCAATTCTTGTAAAAGGTTTTAGATTTCTAGTCAATAAAATATTAAGTAGGATGTGGGCTATAGGCGGATACGTAGAGCATAACTAGTATCTAACTAGCTACTACAAAATGAAACAACGTGTTTTTTGGTAATCCATACTGTTATTGAAAAACTAAATTTAGTTTTAGTTAAATGGAAGGTATAAAATAACTTTTACAATAAAAAAGAAATTTAGAATGAGTTATATCATATTTGTGCTATGGGTTTTAATTAAAACATGTGCATGGTATTACTGCACGGTCTTTTAACTAAAAGCTATTTTTAATATCTTAATATTATTTCCTAGATTCGCTTACTAGAGATAGGTTTTTGTTTTTGGCAATACTTGTATGAACTTTATGCAAAAATTTTACCTCTAGTAAGCAAATCTTCAGATAGTTAGGTTATTGGAAATAACCTTAACACGAAGGAACTAGTTCTTTAAAGTTTACATGATATTATCATGTCATAAATAAAGAAAAACTCTCAATTATATTTTTTTATTACATCATCAATTTATCAAACATCAATTTTACGTATCTTGAAGTCGCAAATAGAGTTTTGCATAAACACGGTCATGAACACTGGACCTTGCGTCACAAAGGCTTCTTGAAGACTCAAGCCTATGTTCTCCAGCAGTTGCCTGTTGACTCTTCTAACATGGGGATCTGCAACAAAATTTGAAAAAAAATTCATCGCTGGAAAATAACCAACGTGGTTAGTCAATTAATTACATCATCATCTGCCTAGCCTTTTCCCAACTATGTTGGGGCCGGCTTCCAGTCTAAACCGGATACAACTGAGTACCAATGTTTTACATGGCGCAACTGCCTATCTGACCTCCACAACCCAGTTGCTGGGTAACACGGTACCCCTTGGTAAGACTGGTTTGTCAGACTTTCTGGCTTCTGATTACCCGTAACGACTGGCAAAGATCTACAAATGACAACCGGGACCAAAAGCTTAACGTGCTTTCCGAGGCACGGAGGAGTCTCACTTTGACAAAGATGGTCACCCATTCACGGACCGATCGCGCCAAACGCAGCTTAACCTTTGATCGGTCGAACCGTGCGGCTGTTACTTAGCCACGAGCTCCTCATCAGTTTTTAATTACATAAAAGTCAATTAATTACAAAGGTAAATGATCAAATTTAATTTTGACTTGACAGATAAAGACAAAACAGTTCGATAGCTAGAAAGTGCTTATGAATGGCATTATTCAGAATAAGGTGGTGAGAGTACTACTAAAAATTATTAAAAACTTAATCCTGTACTAGGATTCGATGGTGTAATATTATCAAAGAATGCCTTATTCCAAATTCACATAAATGGAAGAAAACTTCATATTTACAATACCTTTACTTTCTGTGAAGTTAGGTCCCAGCCCGTTCCTCGGAGCGGCATCAGATATGTACGTATAAACATGAGCCTTCGATAGTTTGATATCCTTGACGTGATCGACTGTCAAAGTGAGCGATAGATCTCCTGGAAAAGAAAGTCCCGATAAATGCTAATTTAATATGTACTTTTTTTTAAACGCTGCCCTACACTAGGAATTACTCCTGTATCAAATAGTCATTATACATGCACTAACACCACCCGCAATAATTTTAGTTACCTCGTGCGGGAATCGAACCCGCGACACGCACAGCAGCCAATTTCTCAGCCACTACGCCAAACGTGCTGTCAAATAGTGGAGACTAAGATACTAAGACAGTATCTCACTAACAGTGAAGGAAAACATCATGAGCAAACCTGGACTTTGAAAGGTCGGAATACGTCAATCCCCCTTAAGTAAGCGTGGCGATCAATTTTCATTCATTATCTGTGTGAGAAGAGGCTATTACCCAACGTAAATAGGCTGATAGACCTTTTTCATATTGAGCTGGTACTCTGGTTTCTGCCATGACGTTCACCTAGAAGATGGTTAACATTCTCCACTCACTGTATTCAATAAACGCGTAATCAGCTATCTCCAAAGGCTCCTTCCCTTTACGGTGATATGTGATAACGGTAATAGGTGAATAGGCCACGAGCTTGCCAAATTCCACTTCCAGAACCAGTGTGTCTGTTTCTTTGTTTATACTGAAACATGACCATATAAATAAGTACAGAATTTGATGGTGTTTCGAAGAATTTGAAGTAAAACAGCAACAACATAAGTTTCCCAAATTTTTTTTACTACTTTGAGCAAAAGCTTCTTCTCATGCAGAGAAGGTGATTCAAATATACGTCATTCGCTTTTATGGATAGATATATAGCTTATATAGCTTATATGGATAGCATTACGTCTGCGATATTCTCTACTAAATAAACAGTGGTGATTACTTGTCATCTATTAAGCAAGTTTGTTCCTCGTCAAATAACATAAAAAACTTATTGGGAGACTTTATGTTATCTGCTTCTTCTTTGGATTCGACGTTAAGGTAGCTATGGGTCATTTTGCGGCCCAAAACATGGCCATTCGGATGGCAGTACTCTGAGAACGACTTGATGGTCATGCTACCAGTGGGTAGCGTCAAGTCTTGCTGCGGCAGCGGTGACAGGGCAAGATCCAGCCGGGCTGCGGGATGTTTGAAAGAGTCACCACACCCCCGGAATAAAAAGGGCTGAAGAAGGAACATGGATGGGTTTTAGTTAGTAAGGGTCTGATTCCGCCCCATCCATGATGGGAGGATTCGTTAGATGATTTCCTATCCGAAAAAAAGCAGGACAAGATCTGAGATTGACCATTGTTTGACCGTCTCACCGCATGCGCAATCCACGCTCGTATACGAAAACCTTGGAGGTTAGACAAGTGGCAAAAACGCTAGTAGAATAGAAAACAAAATGTATGGGAATGACATTCGTTTACGACTAGCTATCTGTCATTCCCATACATTTTGTTTTCTATGCTACTAGCGTTTTTGCCACTTGTCTAACCCTCCTTGAGATTATTAGAAACCTATACTTACTAAAACTCCTTAATCTTATAATTGTTCAAGCCTTTCAACTCCAAAAGGTTTAGTGTAAAGGAAACATTGACATGGGGTATGAATGTGGGCAGGGTTTTGATCCTTTGAGGGTCTGGGGCTGGCCCATGAGCTGGAGTACACCTGGAGTTACGGGCGAAGTAGCGCCTGATGCAGTTGACGTCATGAAACGAACATGGTCGCTCTATTGGGTCATGTTGATGAGGATCTGAAAGATTGAATGAGGATGTAGGTAATTTTGATTAATAAAAATCAACGACTTGTTAGAGATCGACGGATTCTTAACAAATAATGTTGGCTTTTAGAAATTTTCTTTTGTAACATGCCCGTGTAACATATTTTAATAATTCGTCAGAATTGTATTTTCATAAAACAATTTACATTTGTTGTTTGTTTTCCACAATTCAAAATACCCTTTAAATTATAGGCGGCTTAGATTACGAAGTCGAAACTGCAATTATACAGTTTTAATAAATTTAACAAAAAAAACTGATAGTTATAGTAAAATTAAAATACGTTTCTTACCATGATAGCTTTCGTCATCATAGATAATTTCTCTCCAATATTTATAAGCATGTTCGCTGTCTTCTGAACAGGAACAAACTTTAATTATTACAAGTAAACACAAGAAAATCTTCATTTTTAAATCCGAAATTACCGAATATTACGCACTACCAATTCGTTTTATAGTCTTAAAACTGTTCGCGTGAGGACTCAAAGGATTTCATGCAAATGTTATGATTAATGAAATCGATTATTTTGTTGCAAAATTACTCGATTACATTATAATAATATGAACTTACGTTTAAAATGTAAGTATGAGTAAGTACCTATTGACTTTGTGTTTGGTTTAAATAAGTCGGACAAAGATGTATCAAGTAATAATTAAGTAAAATTATACGAATCTAAAAGGTTATCCATATTAGGTGATATCGATAGTCGAGGCTGTGTGAGGAAACACACTTACCTACATACATATATTTACATAGTCAAACCAAACTATAAACGAAACAGAATGTCGGTTTGTTGCTGTGTAGAAGATGGAAAAACTAAGACTTATGGCCAGTTTCAACATGTCTGTAGGAAGTACTGCATAATTTTATCTGCCAGATAATTTTATGTCATTATGTTCCAAATATAAATTAATCTGGTCGGTTGCTCCTGTTTAGACGTAGTGCAACAGACCCTTAATCTTTTACATAATGAGATGTATTTATGTATAAATACTGATGAAGATTTTTTGCAAATTATCTACCAATAGCGTGACTTCTTCAGGAAATTCTATAAGTATTGAATAACAAGTATGTATTTATTTAAATCAATGATAATTGCTCAATCGGTATTATTAATGCTTGTGGTTAATTAGCATTTACGCATTATTATTTATTCGCGATTGCGTGCGTCAGTAATTTTTTTTCAATAGTCTTCTTCAGCGTAAGCCAAGATAAATTTAAAAACAATATAAAATAATATTAATTTTCAAAAAGTTAGGACAGCTATACTCAACCTGCGGCCCACATTGAGTTCCTTACAAATTTGTAAACCATTTTAAATTTCGCGTCCATAAATAAACTGTGGGCCCACCGAGTTAAAGTAAAACAGGTAACTACTTAATGTAAGTAATAAAATATATAACTAGTCAAGAGGTCGGTATCAACATTTCTGAGGAAAACTTATAATTTTTTTTATTAAAATATAAAAAAAAAACTTGCCGCCCGCGACACCGTGACTGAAAAGTTTTTGTGGCCCCATAATAAAAAAGATTAAGTATAGCTGAGTTAGAATAATCACGTAAATATCCATACTTCTGAAATGCTTTATCGCAACAAAGTATCACTTATTTAACAGGCTACTCGTATATAAAAGATCGCACCTCGGTATTATAATGTGGAACTTAAAAGTCCAAACAAATTCGTCACCAAGTATCTTCCCGGAGTCTGAACTCCGTTCATCCAGGATTACCATATTTTAAAAGTATTTCACACCTGTTCTGCTTCAAAGTCGACCGCGTGCCAGAACTTTTGAAAAGACACAGAGTATGCAGCATATGGAGTGTTCATTTGAGGGTGATTTACAACAGCGACGAGCGTAAATAAAATAGTCATGGTGGCCTAGTGATAAAGGCATATCTCGTGAACGAGTGTGCGGGTTCGAAATCTGGTAAATATATATGTGACTTTCCTAAAGTCATATTAACTTTCTAAGTATATCTTAGACACCGCTGACCAACGATGAGAAAAATATCGTAAGGAAAACTACAAAGTCTGAAATCGCCAATCCACTTTGTGCAAGCGTAGTGATCAATACTCAGAAACTATCTGTATGAAAAGACGCATTTACCTAACGGTAGGATAGTGTATGAGCCAAAGTATAGTAGTTTCTAACTCATTATATACAAACAAGTTTACATGACCAATAGGGTGCACAAAATGAGACACCAATATTGACTTAGAAACGTAATCGTCCGGCACACCCTTGGTAGAGGGACAACAGATATTTAGTATATTAGAATTAAACCTTTTCTTAGCACTCCATCAACTCATTACTCCATGGTAAGATCCGCAAGTTCCGTAGTTCCGTAAAATCCGTGAATACCGACGCCCCGTCTGCAGGTGTTAATTTCACAAAATTGTCTTACCGCTTGCCTCTGATTACTGATTCACGGTAATATTAATTAGGGTTTCAACTTTTTGTCTTGAGCGATTAACGGCTTTGTTGCTTGATGCATATTAATTGTTTTGGCTTATTGTTTTACCGGGAATGTAAGGAAAATAAAGGGAAATATTGGCGTAATTTTAATTGAAATAGGGGTTTAGCATCTTGTTTTGAAATTGTTTAATTATCGACCACGTGTAATATTCCAAAAAGCGGGCGTGTGAGTTATACCACAAACAAGTTATTCCAATATACATTAACCAGTGTTAATGTCATATTGGAATAATTTGTTTGAAATGAGTTTTTTAAAAAAACGTTAAAAAATAACCGGTACGATGCTAAAGAAAAAAAATACCTATTGAAAAACCGAGTAACACTTTTTTCCACCCGGGATCAACCAACAATCTAGTTAATATATTTTTTTCATCATAAAATATTCAAATTATTTAATTTGTTATTATAGCAATTAATTTGCATGCATGACCATAGTTTGCAAAAAAGAATTTGCATACAAATAAGTATAATAACAACCCATGATAAGAGTGCATGGCTAATACCCGCTGTGAAGAGCGCAATGGCTTGTAAACATGCACTTTTTGACTACATAACCATACAAAGAGTACGCGACGCGAATACTCGAATGTCCTAAGAATTTTCTTTCAAAACTGATCTGATGAACTGTTAAATAACGTCATAGTCTGGAGATTAATGTTCCCGTTACTTGTACGAAGGTGCAAGTTCGCAACCTATTACAATATCATTACAATATCAATTTAAGTTTTTTGAGCCATACTTATTTATACTTTCTAAAATTATCTTGAACGATAATAGTGATAGGAAAGAGTATCCGAAAAAAACTTGACTTAATTTATGTTATAAGTAAGTTTGAAAGCACCGATCTACCCACAGTAAGTCCAATGACCATAGATTTCCTTTTTCGGCATGAGAAGGCGACCTGCCTATTGATAAACACAAAAAAATCGAAGTTTCATTGAGTTAAAAGCAATATATACATAGATTCGGCATACACGCCAAATATTTGTAATACCAATTCGCGCCATCCGATAAAGCCAGTATTATATCCTCAGTGTTGCCACATATCAGGGCGAAAAATTCCACCGCTCAAAGAACATTTATATTGAAAGTTTAATATCATTAAGTCGTCGCCATCGAGTGTGACGATAAACAAGCGACAATGCACGACCGAATCCACTCAGCTAAATTAACTCAGAGGTACCTCCTTGTTGCTGCATTAGGATGTGTGTTGCACCGTTGCGTAACATTTTCATGATATACGCAACTTAAAACAGCCTTAAAGTTACTGTTACGACTTAGAATATTCTTCGTGTCTACGTTTTTTTTTTGTACCTACAGTGAGTTTCCTTTGATTTAAATTACAAAATATTGGCTGTTGTTAATACTTAATTTTAAAATATATCCTTACTAATCCTTACTAATATTATAAATGCGAAAGTAACTCTGTCTGTCTATCTGTCTGTCTGTCTGTTACACTTTCACGCCAAAACTACTGGACCGATATAAATGAAATTTGGTACAGAGATAGAATAGACCCTGAGGAACAACATAGGCTACTTTTTACCCGGGTGCGCTAAGTAATTCCCTCGGGATGCGGGTGAAACCGCGGGAAACAGCTAGTTCTTATATAAACTTTTGCTTGCCATAAATGGTTTCAATGAGCACATCGACATTTATGCTTTAAAATATTTTGTATCTTATATTCAAAGCGAAAACTGGTATTTAAATAGACGCCTCTGTGTCTATGTACAAGAAGAGCAGGAGACTTTTCATTTCTATGAATTGTCTCCTATAAAGCTAATTTTAAATTAATTATAATAGCCGTAACCTCTTTAAAACTTTGATAAAAATAGGTTTGTAGTTATTTCAAATAACATCAATCACTTTTCATTTACAAATATTCTCAAGTGAACGTTCCTGCTCACTTCGGTGTGAGTGGTATCCACATTTATTTGTATTTCGTATAGGGGAATCCGATACGCGGCCCCGAACAGCGTATGTATTGGATTGCTCGGAAAAATTGTTGGCCAAATCCTTTGTGATGGTTTTAATGGTATTTTCTATTTCATGAGCGAAGACCGTTTTGATTCCATAACGAGAATTCTGCGAATTGTTTGGTTTTTAAGAAAGGAATATGGAATTTTGTTCAGTACATGGATTGGGGATTAACATTGTGAAAAGATGATTACAGGGTTATGTTAGGATATAGTAATGATGACATGATGATAATACCTACTAATGATGACCACTGACTAACGGTGAACAAAAACATCATGAGGAAACCTAGACTTAAAAAGTCTGAAATCGCCAATCCGCCTTGGGCAAGCGTGGTGATCATTGCTCAAGTCTTCTCTGTTTATTCCGTATCCATTACCAGACAAGTAAATAGATCGATAATGATGATGAAAATCATAAAGACAGAAATAAATTATGTATTATTCATAAAAATATTAATTATGCTCGCTCATTATATTTTTTATCGGTATCCTAAGCAAATAATCACTACATAGTATAAAATAAAGTCGCTTTCTCTGTCCCTATATCCCTGGACCCTGTGTATGCTTAAATCTTTAAAACTACGCAACGGATTTTGATGCGGTTTTTTTAAATAGATAAAGTAATTAATGGGGAAGGTTTTAGTATATAATTGGTCAATTTTTTGTATCCATTAGCTAAAATATCGCGGGCGAAGCCGCTGGCGGGAAGCTAGTGTTAAATAAAAATCTCTAAGGGACTCTGTATGAGAAGAGGTCTGTGCTCAGCAGTGGGACAACATATAGGCTAGGGTACCTACTGATGATGAATTCGGGTCAGTGCATTTCTAGACTGAACTTTAAATACAATCCCACCTCAAACCTTCAACTCACAAATCTATTTAATCAATCAAACAAAAGACGTACCGATTAATCTTAAGAAAAAAACACTCGAAAAATTCTACTCACTTTTCTAAATTAGCGTTCATTTATATCAATACTCTGAGATCTTGAGTTCGTCGCACTGACGGCGCCAAATGGTCGCGACTACGCGTCTCCTGCCCACCCCTTAGGAAACTGTATCTGTCTGTGTTATAAGGGGTGTTTTATAGGTTAATGTCAAGACTTAAAAGGCATTCTTTCTTATAGCACTATTGGTCACAAACGCCATTGTGTAGGTTGGGAAATGTAATATTGAGGATTTTTGTGTGGCGTTTCTCAGTAACTGTTCTGTGTTTGGTCCAGTTGATGGCAATAGGTGGCCCTACGTGGACTATATGGCTGGGCTACATGGGACTTAGCCATTACAGTATATTGAAAAGGAATTGAATAAAAAGCTGAGCGGCATTGATGCAAGCGGGTAATCATGAAGATATATCTATCTAATAAACATACATATTTCTAGAAATTTTCAATAAATAAAAAAATATAATTAAATATTTTTACTAAATGATTAACGTTTATTTTTAAGGAGCTCATTACAAAATAGTTAATGAAAGCATTCAGCTAATTATATAATTCATTAAAGGAATTTAAATACGTAAAATATAATTTGACTTAACGTGAAAATTTTAATACGAAAAATCTTTTCACGGAAAAACCAACTGGCTATAGATTAATACAACTCTGAGAACACTCTGTACAAGCTTGTGTATGTGTGTGTATATCTTACTACTTGGAGGTATAATGTTATGGGGCTTCGTTCCCCTGGAGATATGATTCAGGGAATTTGTGATTTACGGATTACGAGGGTAGGTACAGTAGTGGGAGATGTTGCGCATTATTTGGATCGCCGATAAAATTCGGCGAATCCGGTTGCGAAGTGATGGTTACATAATTGATAACCGACATGTGTACACAGTATATCTATCAATATAAAAATCAATGCCACTTTTTGTTGTAATTTTATAACTCAAGAACGGGCTCACCTATCCAAACCAAATGTTTAGGCTTTGTCGGATTATTTAGTAGATGGTTTATGTGCACAAAATCGGTCGAGCGGTTCATCTTTAATTTAAATTCATATAGACCACGCGGGCGAAGCAGCTAACGGAAAGCTAGTATGTATATACATAAAAATTAATCCATCTTTCCCTTGATCACGGCACCACGTGTGACCGGCTAGACCGATTTGTATGAAATTTGGTACGAAGATAGAAGGGACTCTGGAGAAGGTTTTAGGCTACTTTTTATCTGGGTGCGTTAAGTAGTTTCCCCAGGACGCGGGTGAAACCGCAGGCAACAGCTAGTATTAATATAACATGTATATCTATAGATTTGGGATTGTTATTTGATACCAATATCAAGTATCATTCATTATCTGCCTAGCCTTTCCCCAATTATATTAGGGTCGGCTTCCAGTCTAACTAGATGCAGCTGAGAAGAACCCACCAAATTTTCATCACAATCGGTTTAATGGTTTACCCATAAAGGACAAACGTACAAAAATATTTTTTATTTATATAGAAGACGAGGTTTGCCAGCGGCTTCGCCAGTGTGTGCTATACGAATTCAAACTATAAAAATGAAAGAATTTCATACAAACTTTCATGCTCTATTTCAATCCTGTACGATTTTATTTTGCAAAATTACATACTTCTAGAACCACCGGTTTCAGCTGTGCGTTGAACGATCAGTTAGTCAGCCAATCAATTTCTTCTTTTATTAATAGGCTTTAGACACATAGAATATTCTAATCATCAGCCTATATATTGTCCCACTGCTGGGCGCAGGCCTCTTCTCATACAGAGAAGGCATGAGCATTGATCACCACGCTTGCTCAAGGCGGATTGGCAATTTCAGACTTTAAAGTCCAGGTTTTCTCACGATGTTTTCCTTCACCGTTACATAGAATATAGACAGTAAAAAAATTAAATATATTTCTTCTTACTTGAAAGTCATAAAAATATATTGACAGATAATATAAGCAAATAGGTTGACTTACTGTTAAATATTCTCCTGCAACTCAAATGCAATGAAAAAAACAGTAGGAAAAAAAATCTGTTCGTTAGGCGTCATCGCCTAGACATAACGTATTCATGGAAAAAGCCTACAGTTAGTTACGTCAACAGCAAGTTTCAGATATACCCACATCCTGTAAACAACGAGCTTTGTCTACCGACCGATGTTAACTTCCGGTTCGGGTGCGGCCATGAAGTAAGCGTTAAGTTAGACTGTGGAAAAGAAAAAGCCTTTTAATGTTAGATGTCAAACTTGAAGTTAGAATTTTGTAAATTAAACTGAGAAATAAATCTTAAAAAGTATTTTTTTTATATAATTGGAGGCTAATAATCATGTATCGGCGGCGCGTTTGTATTCTACGTGCGCCTCAAAGATGTGTCAGTATAGTTGGTGGTGCCCTCTAGTGCCAGCGCCTGCTAGGACTGCGGGATGAACGCCGCCTTGGAACGCAAAGGTCGAAGGAAGGAACATGGATGGGTCAGTCAGTAAGAGTCTGACACTTCCTCCCGCTCAACCGTCATCAGCGGGAGGAGCCATTTGATGATTTCCCATCATTAAAAAAAGGGTATAAATAAGTTTGGTCAATCATAGTTTCAATACTTTCAATGTATCTTTGAAAAATGCATTGAAAATGCTATGAACTTATAGGATTTATAATAGCATTTGGAGCTGTATTTGTATCTAGACTTTGATCTACTATACAATCATATTAAAATAAAATTTAATATAAAAATTAGAAAAAACCGTTTTGAGATACCGATTAATATCACCATAATTCATAACACATTGAATTAACCCGTAACTTAACTAGATACTCGAAGTAATCGCTATTCTCGTGGCCCCAAGTAACAACTGTGAGCGCTTTTAACGACTTAACATTGCATTAAAACAATTCTCAGACGTATTCCTTAAGTCTTGAGGTTCAAAATTGAATACAAAGAAAGTTAGTGTAGATTTATGATTTCTGCAAATGTATTTTTTTCACTGTACCGTTTCTTTACTGAGAAAAATGTTATGTTTAATGAGCCATTTGTTATTTTGCTATATTACGTATTAACTTGCATGTGAATATGTTTTGTATGGTATGTGCTATCTTTTCAAATAGGTAGAGTGTAGCTTTATTTATTTATATAATTTATTTCATTAGTAACTTCAGTAAAATAATAAAGTGACATTGCATTCAGAAGTATGGCTGCCATTTTGCGAAATAAATATTTACTAATCTTAATATGACGTCCTCATTTTATTTGACACATTATAGTAAGTTTACTGACTGCTGTATTAAAAATGTAAGTTTGTTTATTTGTTACGTTTTACGGTGAAACGGCTAAACCGATTTGGATAGAGATAGATGGAACCCTGGAAACGGTTATAGTCCTTTTACCCCGTGTCCGGTGCAGGTATACCTGGCAAGTACCAATATGACTTTTCTGAAGTCATATGTATATGCTTTCTTAGTATGTCGACGTTAGACGTCACTTACAAACGGTGAAGGAAAAACATCGAAAGGAAACCCGGAGTTAAAAAGTCCGAAATCGGCAATCCGCCTTGAGCAAGCGTGGTGATCGATGCTCGTGCCTTCTCTGTATGAGAAGAGGCCTGTGCCCATCAGCAGTGGGACAATATATAGGCTGATATTGATAAATGAACACATGTGTTCTTTACATACAATGGCGTCACAAAACAAACACTCTACAAGAACCAATTCATCTTATTTTAAAACAAAAATGTGCCAAGTGCCAGCCGAATCGGCAACTTCCCCCTTGTCGCCAGACAGTCTGGCGCCAAAATTCGTCTGGCACAATCTATACCTCTCTGTCTGGCATCTGAGCACTCGGCAATAATATTTTCATGTCTTCAGTTTTATTTGTTTGTGGGAAATATAATGTTACATTTCAATCGTTTCGATAGACCGTTGAAATTATAGCTTCTGCATTTCAAACAAAATTTTAACAATGTTAAGCAAAGGTTCGTACATATTATACAACATAACATGTTTTATATAACATGTTTCAGTAATGTGTAGACTGAATGTTATGTTGTATAACATTTGTAAATATTAACACAACTTGTTATACAACACAAGTTACATAACATGTCACTTAATCTCCGCCGCATCTTAAAAAACTTTTATGAATAACTAGCTTTCCGCTCGCGTCTTCGCTTGCGTGGGCTATACGAATACAAAATTAAAACGACAGAGTTTCATACAAACTTTCATGCCCTATTTCAACCCTTTAGGGTATGAATTTAGAATAATCCATTCTTAGTCACTTACGCCATTTAAGTAAAATTTGTGCTAAATTTTATACTTCTAGTACCTACCAGCGATTTCAGCTATGCATTGATCGGTCAGTCTGTCAGCCGATCAGCTTTATATATATAGTAGAATAGCTGTTTCCAGCGGTTTCACTCGCTTCCTGAAATAAACGCTTTACACACCCAGATAAAAAGTAGCTTATCACCGTCTCCTGGGTCCCATCTATCTTTGTTACAAAATTCGTCCAAATCAGTTCAGCCGTTTTACTGTAAAAGCGTGCCAAACAAACAAACTCACTTTTGCAATTATAATATTAGTTACAAAGTGGTTATAGTCAGTCGTTGTTTGACTATGAGAAAGTACAGTTGTGTGAATAAGAGTGTTGACAAATATTGTGGGAATTATTACAGTATGATGTAAGCACGTAGTGTAATTCTAGCTTAAAAAACTCATCATTTAAACACACAAACTAAACTAAACCAACATTTCATTTCAGTTAGTACCTGTTACACGTAATTTGTTTCAACCAACAAAATAAATGTAATACCACATGTTATAGTAAATTAAACTATTTTAAAGAATCCACCAATTTTCACTGAACATGATCTTCCCAAAATTTCAATTTACTATAGTGTGTACCATTTGACTTTACGAAAAATGTAAACAAAGTCGTAGCCTTTGTGTTCTAATTCTGCCACAGAAATTATCACAAGTAAGAATCAAAAATTAAAAAAAAACCCTACGCAAAAATGCCGTCAATCATTTTGGAAAAGGGCTGATACTCTTACACTGCTGGACTGATATTAACCAAACATAGCTAAGAACCACCACAAAGAAACTAGCTTGGCTTTCAAATGAAAAAAAACCGCATCGAAATCGGTCCATCCGTTTAAGGGCTACGATGCCACAGACAGATACACACAGACAGACAGACATTGACGTCAAACTTATAACACCCCTCTTTTTTCGTCGGCGGTTAAAAATGGCGTAAGGATTATGCCAGCGTATTTATGTCAATTTCATGCTCTAAACATCATCATTCATCATGTAATACCATCTTATCTATCTATGTGGCAAAATTAGAACAAACTAGGTTATGATTTTATTTATATTTTTCGTTAAACCAATTGGACTACAACAAAATTCAATGTATTTTGTCCATCATTGAATACATACATTATTACTTTGTTCTACACAAATAGATTCAAATGATAGCTAGGCTCGTTAAAGGGTGAATCTTGAGCCCCGGAAGTAGATGCTATCGTCGTTACACCGGAAGTGGGAGGGGCTAACGACTGAAGATTGCACCCTCAACGCCTTGAAGATTTGCAGGGTTAACTTTGATTTGGGGGCGAACACCACTTTGTTGTTGATGGGGTTAGATTGATGGTGGAATTGCATTTTGATTTAGAGTTTTAAGGTTGTTTTGTTAACTAGTACTGATAGTAGGAAATTGTTCGTAACTTGGTTTTAGATGGATATAAAAGATAAACTTTAGGGTTTCTGGATAAATATGTACCTACATGCATATATCTTGACTAGCTTTCCGCCAGCGGCTTCGCTCGCGTGAGCTATACGAATTAAAATTAAAAATGTCAGTTTTCATACAAACTTTGCCTGCCGGGACCAACGGCTTAACGTTCTTTCCCAGGCCGGAGTAGTCTCGCTACGTCATAGATGGTCACCTATCCACGGTATGACCATGCCAGGCGCAGCTTAATCTTTGACTGATTGCCTCGTCGGGCTGTTATTTAGCCACAAGCTCTTCCAAAATATCATCATCATCTCCAGACCTATTTCGATTACGGCGGCCAATCTCAATGAAGACTAGCCAGGTACGCAGGAGATATTAAAGTGCACAAGCGCTAGCGCTCACTCTCATAGTCCGATAGGTCGGCGATCAGACACGACCAGGGGTGACCGATGCACGGAGGGGTCTCGCTAAGTCAAAAAAACGGTCAAACGGTCAACGGTTGTTACTTAGCTAAATATATAATGTCTGAATAAATTTGATTTGAATAAGTGACAATGTTCAACTAACTACATCATAATTTTTAGTAATAAAACTGTTCTACGTACCAAGATAACATAAACACTAACAAGTGTTCAAGCAACGAGCAACATTAAGATAATACTATAGTACACAGTTCAATGGTAATTAGCAAGAAAAGCGTGAGATCGGCCGCCATTACGCCTTATCTTGAAAG
Organism: Pyrrhia umbra; assembly: GCA_963891755.1. NCBI lineage: Eukaryota > Metazoa > Arthropoda > Insecta > Lepidoptera > Noctuidae > Pyrrhia > Pyrrhia umbra. The sequence continues at coordinate 4,973,557 of OY982935.1, forward strand.
ATTGTGAGTTTTAGATAAAAAGGGTAATTTCCTTGTACGACGTTGTCTTTTTACCCAGGACTTAAGATAACAGAAGGATCCAAGGGATGTTCTAGTATAGTGGGATTCACTGGATTTGTTTAGGATAATTAAGAGAGATTGTTTGTGGGGTTCATCCGTGATGTTGAATGAACCAATTAAAGTAACAAAGAAGTTTGTTTATATTTAAAAACATATGTATTTACCAATTAATGTCTTTTTGTATAGCAATAATTCTTCTTCTTACGAAATATAACATTAAAATTGATATTCCAAAACAAACAAAAAAAACAACTTGAAAAATACTGCGTACTGAACAATTAAATTTATTTTCCATGAAAATTATTCTCAGATTACTTTGTGTCTTTTAAATCTACGTGCTTATAAAAACTCTTATTCTTGATTGACTAACTGGATTGAATGAGACTAAAAAAATATTAGATTAATGATGATGTTTATTTTAATGTGTATTAAGCAGATAATGATAAATTAAAAAAGCTACTTTTTGATCGTTTGAAAAATACTTTCACCACCTAAAGCTTGGTCAGTTAAAATGAATCAGCTGTTGCAATTAACCAATGCTATTAACTGAAGACAAATACGAGGTGACAGTTTTAATGGTCCGTAAACATGCAAGCACCACGACCGTAACATTAATTTGAGAGTATTAAAAAGAACTTCGTTTTTTGGTTGGGATTTTTTAAAACATTTTTAACGAAGCTTATTTGACAAAGAATTAGCATTGTTATTCAACGTGGTAATACTGCCGTCTGCAGTCTTCTGGGCACGTTACCAGATGATAGCGATGTGGAAGATGTTTGATTCTTCTCTTTTGATTTTTATATTTATAGTTTTGGTATATGATGAGTTTTAAACCTTAACTTTAGGTGGTTTTAAGTATGTAAATTATAATAATTATGTAAAGGAATTCAACCATATTATTATACATCAGAAAGTACAGCATAATATAACATTTAGATCTGGCCTTTTTACCATGTATCTGCTGTACTTGAAGTTTTAAATAAATATGGGGCTATCAGTATTAATTCAAACCATTATTTGGTCTAGTAATGGTTTTTTTTTGGTGGAAAAACTAAGAACCCTATACCCGACCTGAGAATCGAATCTTTTACCTCGTGTTAGTATTCTCTATAAATCTGAAATTAAAACAATTGTCAAAATTACTTTTTATTCAAAATTAGCGACCTTGGCTTCGATACATTTTTATTTATATTTTTAAACAAAAAAAAATGCAAATCTTTTTTTCTAAAGCAGTGATTTTTTTGTTGCAGTAGTGTCAGCCAAATGAGTGGTCCGGTGTGACCGACTGCATCAACAGGATGCACCAATGTTCGCTCTTCATACTCACTCTCCTATGCGTCTCCGTCAAAGGTGAGAGTTTTTTAAACTTTATTTTTAACTTCTATTTCCTCGCCGTGCAGTGAAAACCTCGAAAAGCAGTTTTTTTTTAAAAGAATATCTCCGTCAATCACCATTAGAAACAAACATAATATTATGTTCATTTAGACGACCTGAGTGGTTTAGTGGTCAACATATGGAAATTTATATGATGAATTTTAATTTCTTTAACGGGTCTGGGTGTTACTACGTATGATATGTATGTATTTATAAAAGTATATATGTAGTATATCCGTTAAGCTAACACAAGCATGCTTGCTTGCATTGCTTACTTAGGGGCTAGATGGCGCTGTGTGAAATTGTCCGAAGATATTTATTTATTTAATTTGAGGTTTTCATTGCACGGCGACGATATGTGAAAAAAAAAAATCAATAGAAAAATTATCTTAACCGGTTTATAGGCTCATTATTCTTTAGCTTTATTGGTTACAAAGTTATAGTCGACGAACTAAAATGTGTTACGAAACCATAAATGCGCGTAGCCCGACACAACCTTGGCCGGTTTTTTGGCTAGTGATATCTTCTAGTGGCATCGTGCGCTGCGCATCTGACCGAAAATGCGTTCCGTATAGGTCGCGTAACGCCAGAACAGACTATTATATGAGAAAACATTCAACCTCTCACACTTAACCAATGATGCATTAGTGTGTCGAACGTACAGCGTCTGTTCAGTTTCCGTCAACGCATTGTCGGCCGACGTAAGAGCTCGATCTTGTTCTAAAGCCTCCCAAATAGGTATTATTTCGATGGGCTTCATTTTAGAATAAATTATCACACACAACACAACCGCTCTGTAGATGCTGAATGCAGAAACTATATAGATAGACGCGTTATAATGTGGAAAACGAAGTTACGTCCGATGCATCTTCCGTCAGATGTGAACCGAACCTAAATGAAAATATCAGGCTTTGGACAGAGACGCTGAATCGCTTTGTTCGAGTTCAGGCGCGCACGGGTTAAAAATATTAACAAAATAGAAAATTTTAGAAAGGATACTTTTTTGTAGATATTTTTATTTTTTATCTATTTATGACTATATTATTTACAGATATTTCCGGTAGCTGGGAAGAATGGTGGACTTACGATGGTATTTCAGGTCAGTATAAACTTTGTTGTTCATATTTTGAACAAAGTACAGTCAGCTTTCGAAAGATGTAAGTACACTATCAAAGAAAATACAATATTGATATATAGTGTAATTAATTATTATATAACATGTTTCAATAAAAAGGTTTAAGTTTTAAATACATTTTTTTTGACATATAATGGCAATAGTTAAAAACTAAAGTCGTTAATAAAATTTGTTCGAAATGAAAATGAACCGAATTCTAAATCGTAATTAATTATTACATTTTTCAGTAGGTAAAGTCCAAAAAAATATTTTCTTCAAAATATTGAAAGAGGTCAGAGTTGTTGTATAGCTAGGGAAAAAAAGATTAGACTTAAAAAGATCTATTTATTCCAGTCCAAAAATATATTTCAAGTTTAATCTGAGATTAAACCGAACTGCTTAGATTATAATTAATGTAATCAAACTAATTACGACACCTATTCCTAGATGACCGCACTGCGTAGTCAACCCATAATCAAACCAGTTTAACAGACCCTCGCTTGTATGAATATTACATACTAAGCCAGTTCTAATTATAATTGTATGTTACTAATGACGTATACTCGCGGTCAGTCGTACATTAATAGGTGGCAACACTCGGGAGCAAAGAAACCTGGCCAGGCACAAATATGTTAATAGGTATCTTCGATTTATTTATTGTAATGTTTAACCAAGTAAAAAAATACAATAATAAAATTGTTAGTGTTTATTTTAATAAAATATGTAAAAAAAAAATTACCTTTGGGTACCTATTTAGTCTTATTTATTCTTTAATTAATATTTTTTTAGTTTTTTAATTTTAGTTTATTTTAATAAAATATATATATATATTTATATAAAAAAACTGCTTCTGGGTATTTATATACTTATTTTTTTTATAATTAATTAATATTTTTTTTTAGTTTGCATTGAACATAGAAAATTTGAATTTCAACACAAAACGCAATCTGATATTGAAACGAACCGTTATTATGCTCTTATCATTGACTAATTTGACATATTTCATTTCAATAGCTAATTATAATACCAATGAAACAGAAATTTCACATTTTCAAAACATGAATTTCATGGTAAACGTTCAATTTAGTATTGCAATTTATAACGTTGCAAATGTTCATTAACCAGAATATGTTTTCAGCATAGTTTCAGAATATATACATAGATAGTTTTGAAACGAATATATTTGTTCGTAAATAAGGCATAATTAAACATAAAATACCTGTGATGCGATGCGGATGAATATTTTGATGGCTAATTTTATTAGTATAATTTATTATTTTTATGTTTTTATTAATGTAAATAGTATTATTGTAAACTAGCTTACCGCCCGTGGCTTCGCCCGCGTGGTCATTTTTTTTACACCTTGGGTTACATTATCTAAGTTGTAGCTTTCTAACGGTGAAAAAATCTTTAAAATCGGTCAGTAGTTTTTGAGTTAAAACCCTACAAACAAACAAAGAAATCTTTCCTCTTTATAATATTAGTATAGATAAAATTCACTATAAAAAAACCTGTATACGTAGCAAGAATAAAATTGATTTTCTGCTGAATAGCTTTTGGATCAATACATCGCTCTAGAAGTCAGTGTATCTAGTTACTATCGAGTGTCTCTGGTTAGTCTCATCTCTGGTTACTACAGTATATTTGACTTCGTGATTTGTTTATTGTATTATGCTTTTGAGTGTCTCGATCTATTTTACAAATTATTATCAGCAGGAATTCGTGTACCTAACCTTACACACCATTTTTAGTAATAATTATCAACTCATCTATAAGTAAAATGCGTCTTGTCTAGTTTTAATATACCTGCAAAATTACAAATCTACTTAACCTAAATCAATAAAATTTAATAGGATCTACTAAGTGATATAGATAATCAAAATAAAGAAAGAATTATCAAAATCTACAAACGATCTCCTGAAATTTAAGGTATTCCCACAGTTTCTCCCGCGTTTCTAGGGAGCTACCTCGGGCACCTGGATAAAATACCCTATGTAGTATTTCCCTAGAAATCAACCTATCACCATACCTAATTTCTTCTCAAATGGGTTCAGCTATTTTATCTTACTTACTTTTACGATAATCTAATACACATTTTTTAGGAACTCTCTCACTTATAGCCACAAAAAAACAAGTAATTTTCTTTTCTATAAAAGTACAAATCCAAGTTGAAAGACATTTCAGAATTCAGACCTAAATATAACCAATTCAACCTCAATTAATCCAATCATACTTTGAAGTAGCCACTAACTCCAACAACCTGGTAACTGACCCGAGGACAAAAAGGTCAAACTATTATGTCACACAGGTGAAATCATAGCCACATATTCTCAATGGCTCGAATATCGGGGTCATACTAACATATATCCATATAATGGTGGCTCCATAATGATCAGAGATACCATCTTAATGATAATGCGCGCTCAGCCGTGTCATTATACTGGGTAGTCGATGTTCGACCGACCCGAAATTTGAACGTACTTATCTATTTTGTACTGAATGTGAAGATTTCTTTTTTGATGTGATTTTGGTTGAGATTTTTGTAGGTACCTGCTCTTGAAATGGTAGGGAAGGGATTTAAAAAAAATACAGTAAAATTATAATTATCTTTTGGCAGGTCGAGAAAATTGACAACGTTATATTTGTAGTTACCAAGTTTTGATGGTAACCTATGGAGGTTAAACAAAAAATTGCCAATAATTAGAATTTAAATGTATTTTCATCTTTGCAGAGATAGATTGTTATAATATGATGTTAATAGTATAGGCATGTTAAATTTTACAATTATAGCTACCTCAGTTTCAGTATTTAGTTAGTATGTAAACTGAATACTGTAAACAAATTGCTGCTGGTTCTATTATTGGAAATTGAATATTTTGAATTAAATTGAGTTTACCAAAGACTGAATGGCAAACTAAAACTAATTATTTTATCAAATGGCTGGAATGAAATTACGATCTTAAAATTATTTCCTAAATTCGACCGGTATCTTTACACATGCTACATGCAAGCTTTTAATCTATTTCAAGAGATTTGTAAAAAAAAACGTTAAAAATAACAAATAGTCCATTCCCACATATTAAGATCCCAAGTTACCACCGTTTATCTTAACTAATATTTAAAAAGATAAGCTCCGTATGTTTGTTTGTTGAGTAATTTCTGGAACTACTAGACCGATTTCAAAAATTCTTTTACTAGAAGAAAGCCTCATTACTCTTGAGTGCTATAAGTTATTTTATTTGCAACGCCGCCGTAGGGAGAAACTAGTAATTCACTATGCAAAAAGTATTGCTGAGTATACAAAAGTAGGAACAACCAACATGAAAATACTAGCTTAGCAGTCTATAAAATGATTCAATACAATGAATTAGTTTTGAATAATAAATTAGATTTTATTAATGAAATCAATTAAATATTCATGTGGTATGATGTGCGTTATAATAATTATTAGCAATTTCATGAATAATTTCATTTAGTGAATAGATTTTCGCACAATTTTGCCTTTTGATTTATTCATGCTTTAATTCAGTTAGGAATTTAACAATTACTATCTATTCAATTTTGTTCACCTATTTGAATGATGAATGCAAAATTATCGAGAAATTAACCTTTATGCAAAACTACGCGTACCTTTTAAAGCGTAGATAGATTTCGACTACAATACATTTTATCCAACACATTGAAAACTTTTATCTTTTCTCATTTTAAACCACTCAAAAAAATATGACACCTCTTTATATCCCGAAGAATTAAGCTAAGATGCCCCTTAGTATATCCACATCACGTCAAAAAAAATATCTACTTAAAAAACTCATTACCTCCATTGTTAAATTCTGCCTAATCAAAACCAGCTAATGTTAGGGTAATGACCTCGCCACTACGGTAATGACGACCGATAGTGTCTACCGCGGGTCCACCCTACACTACGCATTACGTACGATTCAGTACACTATGGTGACCAAATTTTGCGGTATCCCGGATCCCTATTGAATGATATCACGGCATATTATAGGGTTGAATAGGCTTTCCATTTGAATAACGTTTTACGCAATTTTGGTTTCGTCATCGTTTAAAACTAATTTCTTTAGAATTGCATGGTAATGATGTGATTTGATTTTAATTAAATTTTGTGTTAGCTGGTTTAAAGGCTGGCAGAAGTTGAATGCGTTAAACTGAAGACTGGGTGATATGACACATTTTAGGGGAAGCATATGTACAATAGTGAACAAATATGAAATAGTAATACTTTTTAATAATGTAATGTAGGTATACTGTATACCAAATCATATAAATTAAGGCTATTAATTTATGCAAAAGATCATTTTTTTATATAAATTTGCATTCTACAAATGAAAAAAAAAACTGAAACATTAAAAATGAGGCTTCCGGCGACCGGGACCGCAATTAACTGATCCGCGGTGTGAGTCGCCGGATGGATTTAATTTAAATATTTTTCTTCCGGCGACTGGGACCACTCATAAAATATAAGGTTCAAATCAAAAATAGTACAGTCAGACAAAAAAATCTTCAGTGCACTCTATAATATATATTAAAAGAATCAAATGGACATTGAACATTTGAAATGTTGCGTCACGAAAAGTACTAGGACATCATAGAATGAAAGAGACTGCAGTGTTGTTTCAACTACCCGCCCGTATATAATGTAAATAAAATGCGCACGGAATACGCGGGTCTCGCCAAGGTTAAGAAGCAAACTACTTGAGCGGGCCCGCGTATTCGTCGGTTAGTTGCAGTCGTCAGCCAATCAACACTCAGCGAAGTAAAGAAGTGCGAAACCCTGGTATGTTACGCGGCATTATTACAAAGTAACTGGTGGGTAGTTGAAACATCACAGCGGTGTCTCTTTCATTTTATGCTGTCCTAGTAACTTCACTAGCGGGATGGGAACAACAGAATTAGGTGCAACCTACACATCCCGTCTTTCGATCTCACTATGTTGGTAGAATTGAATAGTTCCGTTATCCGAATGCGGACGGAACTTCTGCAACCTTATGAAGCCCTGGTATGTTACGTGGCATTTACAAAGTAACGGGTGGGGAAAGTTTTACATTATGTACGGGTGGGTAGTTGAAACAACACTGCGGTCTCTTTCATTCTATGATGTCCTAGTACTTTTCGTGACGCAACATTTCAAATGTTCAATGTCCATTTGATTCTTTTAATATATATTATAGAGTGCACTGAAGATTTTTTTGTCTGACTGTACTATTTTTGATTTGAACCTTATATTTTACTAGCTGACCCGCGCGACTTCGTTCGCGTGGTATGCAACTCCTACCCAACTCCTACCCAACTCCTACCCAACTCCTACCCAACTCCTACCCAACTCCTACCCAACTCCTACCCAACTCCTACCCAACTCCTACCCAACTCCTACCCAACTCCTACCCAACTCCTACCCAACTCCTACCCAACTCCTACCCAACTCCTACCCAACTCCTACCCAACTCCTACCCAACTCCTACCCAACTCCTACCCAACTCCTACCCAACTCCTACCCAACTCCTACCCAACTCCTACCCAACTCCTACCCAACTCCTACCCAACTCCTACCCAACTCCTACCCAACTCCTACCCAACTCCTACCCAACTCCTACCCAACTCCTACCCAACTCCTACCCAACTCCTACCCAACTCCTACCCAACTCCTACCCAACTCCTACCCAACTCCTACCCAACTCCTACCCAACTCCTACCCAACTCCTACCCAACTCCTACCCAACTCCTACCCAACTCCTACCCAACTCCTACCCAACTCCTACCCAACTCCTACCCAACTCCTACCCAACTCCTACCCAACTCCTACCCAACTCCTACCCAACTCCTACCCAACTCCTACCCAACTCCTACCCAACTCCTACCCAACTCCTACCCAACTCCTACCCAACTCCTACCCAACTCCTACCCAACTCCTACCCAACTCCTACCCAACTCCTACCCAACTCCTACCCAACTCCTACCCAACTCCTACCCAACTCCTACCCAACTCCTACCCAACTCCTACTTTTTTTTTTTTTTTTATCCTATGTCCTTTTCCTGGTTCCAAGCTGCCTCCCCTCCAATTTTCAGCCAAATCGGTTCAGCCGTTCTCGAGTTATAAGTGGTGTAACTAACACGACTTTCTTTTATATATATAGATGAGTGGTCCCAGTCGCCGGAAGAAAAATATTTAAATTAAATCCATCCGGCGACTCACACCGCGGATCAGTTAATTGCGGTCCCGGTCGCCGGAAGCCTCTAAAAATGAATGTAATTGGTTATTAGCAACAAAACAGTAAAAAAATAGCAGCCATTAGAAATCATAGTCATTATTAACCTTAAAATTTTAGAATAAAACATCAAAAGGGCACAATTAAGCCGATGTCCTAATTACTTATGAAAAAAATATCAAAAATACGATGAAAAATATTTTTTTAAAGTATCGATAGCATCTTAATGTACTGGGTAGATCGATAGTCCATAGTAATTATTGTAGGTCATGTTTTATGACGCTAATTGAGACATTTTAATGTTAAAATGATATTCATTGAAGGTTACATTGAATCCATATTTATTCTACAATAAAGAGCTGTCAGAGCCATATATAATTTACGTTGTCGCGAATCTCTTAGAGAACTGTTTAAAAATATCAATATTATGACGGTACCTTGCCAATTCATCTATGAAAATATTATGTATGTTAGAAAAAATCTTCATTTGTTTGATAAAATATGTGATAGACATGATTACAATACTAGGAATAAGAACAAACTAGCTCTACCACAGTTCAGATTATCTAAGGTACATACATCTTTCATGGGATACTGTGTTAAATGTTATAATAAAATACCAGAAAACATTTTAGAGCTAAATGAGAAAAAATTTAAAACTTATATAAAAGCCACGCTCTGTAAGCAAGCATATTATAAACTAGAAGATTACATTCAGGATAAACATGCTTGGAAACATGCTGGTCCTGCTCCATAGGACAACCTTGACAATATCAAACTGATTGCAAACTTTAAAATCATAATTATGTAATATAAATATTTCTTATTGCTATATTTCTTTTTACTATATAAATTGCATTTATCTTCGACACAACAATAAAAAAATGTAAATGTGAATACCATGTAGCTACCAAATAGACTTCCTACCTTACCATTTTTTATTTATTTATTTTTAAATTTTGATTCTACATGATCTTCGCATGTTATTATTTTATGTATACATGAAAATTGTTAAAACTTATTTAAAAAGAGTAACCATGGAGTTTCTTGCCCGTTCTTCTCCATAGGAAACTACTTTTTGGAATGGGCAACTAAATTCTTTCTTTTTTGACTTTCAAAAGTGCTTGTAATTAGGCCTAATTGAAATAAATGATTTGAATTGAATTGAATTGTTATGATCTTCTTATCAAATATATTTATTACTAACTGTTCGCCGCGGTTTCGCTTGTATCCTGAGGGAAGTTCTTCACGCTCCTAGGTGTAAGGTGTCATAAATCCTTCTCTCAATTTATCCTCTCCATACTTACTAAATTTCAATTAAATTGGTGCAACCTTTTTAACATGAGAGCGCAACTAACAGAAGGAGTTACTTTTTGCATTTATTATATTAGTAAGGATATTTACAATTATACAATACCCAAAAATATAGGCAATATTTACTGCATAAACTATACAGACGACAGACGTCAAAAATATTGATCTAAAATAAAAATTTGATTGACACCGATAACTCCGAAATTTTAAAAGAGTTTTGTCAATTTAAACTCAATAAAATCTGCAAAATAAATAAAATAGTGAAATTTTGTTTTACGACCGTACCTTTACAATTGGCCATGACTAAAATAAAGGCTGTAAAAACACGTGTCGAATCTCAATGACGTCGGGCGTAGTGCTGCTTTCAAAGCGGAGTTTTTAAGGTTCCGATAGACCATTATATGACAACCGGGACCAACAGCTTAACGTGCTTTCCGAGGCACGGAGGAGTCTCGCTATGACAAAGATGGTCACCCATCCACGGACCGACCGCGCCAAGCGCAGCTTAACCTTTGATCGGTCGAACCGTGCGACTGTTATTTAGCCATGAGCTTCTATTATTATTTAGGATTCTGAACCAAAATGGCCAAAGGAACCATTATGTTGTGACTTTGTCTGTCTGTCTTTCTTGCTGTCACAGCTAGCGTTAATGGCAAAAAACTGGGTTTTTTTTCTGGACTTCGAAACCCCCAGAGCGCGTGTCCGAGACTCATTTTATTTTAATTAATCGCTACTGTAGTGGACTATAACTCTATGTTTATCCCCAGGACCCGGGTTTTGGGGTCTAATCAACCCCCAATGGAGTATGTGCAACAAGGGCCGGCGGCAGAGCCCCGTCAACATAGAGCCTGACAAACTGCTCTTCGACCCTTGGCTGAGGGACATACAGTTTGACAAACATAAGGTAAGGATGATAGATTATATATATATTGAATGAACTTTTCTAGTTGATACTACTAATATTTAAAAATGCGAAAGTTTGGAAAAAGTGCTGAATAGTTTTGGATGAAATTTGGTACACACATAGTTTATTACCGGAATTAACATATGGGATACTTTCTATCCAGGTGTCTGGACCTGATTCTAAACTCACGCAAGCAAAGTCATGGGTAACAAGTATAAGATCATGCCTGTTAGCCCTAAGGGTAAGGTAGAGATTTAGGTACCTACCCAAAAAGTAATAAGGAACTTGTTTTTTGTTATTAAATGTTTACGAATCCGGTCTCAAGCCCGATATCTGTCGAGTCTGTTCCAATTGATTTTAAGAAAAAAATAAACAAATTCATAACCTATTTTATTCTAATTCTGCCACAGAAATTACGAAATGGCATAAGGATGGGCATTCATGTCAATATCATGCTCTAAACATCACCATTTATCATTGAATGCCGTTTTATTTATATTGGTGGGAAAATTTGAACAAAATAGGTTATGATTTTGTTTTCTTTTTTCTTTAATCTTTATTTTTAACCATTTTGTAACGTTGCTACAGTAAACTAATTTAGATGAAATTTTGTATAGAGGCCAAACATAATTTTGTTTTGTTTTTTTTTTTAAACTTTGCCCCACACTAGGAATTACCCCTGTGTGGGTGCATTTACAAACATTCATTACACATGCACAAACACCCAGACCCGGAACAATTTTAATTGTCCCGTGCGGGAATCGAACCTGCGACACGCAGCGCAGCAGCCAATTGCTCATCCACTACGCCAAACGTGCCGTCTATATAATATCTTTAGAATAATATTTTCAGTTGAGTATATATACAGTATTTTTTTCTAAAACACAAGTAAAACACGGTGCATAAAGTTTACAGATGCATAAGATAAAAAATGTTTTCAAAACACACGTAAACCAGTGTGAATAAGTACAGTGTGCGTTGCAAATTCAACATCACGAGTGGTTATAAAGCTCGCTTCACACTGAAGTAGCGATTTTGTGCTTGATATACTGGGCAACATTAATTTCAGTGAATCCTGCAATATTTAGAGTTAGTTTCAAAATTAATGATTCATCTTTTTATTAAAATTATTAAAAAAAAATTAAAGAATTATTCCGGTACAAAATGCATACCGACGTTATATATAAGTATTGCATAAGTAATAGAAAGAACAAATATTTTAATTCTTACAATTCATAGGTAGGCTTTTACTTTAAATAATATGTTTATTAATGAAAAAACTATCTTAACATTTTGAAAAGTCTCTCTATTCAATGAAAAATCCATCAAATTGTCCGAAAGACATCCAATTATTGTACTAAGTGTCAACAACGCAAAGACTGATCCTCCACCGCTCGCGTTAAGTATCTGTGAGTATAAAATGACGTGTAATAACTATCACAGTTCCAGTATAAGAGTGTGATAGACATATAAACAACGTATATCTTTACGCAAACTACTACCAGTAGGCCTTACGAACGAAGTAAAAAAACATATTTTAGTCAAAAATACAAATAATTAGGTTATTTGTATTTTTGAGCAAAAGGTTATTTTAAATGTAAAAAGAACAATTCAAAGGTATGAATAAAGTTTTTTTTCAATAAACGACTATATTCCATTAAAACAATTTACATTAACGCTACGTTTAAATTAGTACGTTCGTGCTATGCCTACTACTTAGACACTTACGATATAGCCCATATCTTATCATGACTCATCATCGGCCTATATATTGTCCCACTGGTGGGTACAGGCCTCTTCTCATACAGAGAAGGCCCATAATCATCATCTGCCTAGCCTTTTTCCCAACTATGTTGGGGTCGGCTTCCAGTCTAAACCGGATTCAGCTTAGTCCTAGTATTTTATATGGAGTGACTGACAGAGAAGGCCCGTATCTAGACAAAATTAAACATGGGGCTAAAAACGTTGCGTTACTGTTCAATCAGTGTGAACGACCTTAACACATTAACATTGTAACGTGGTTCGCGTCCACGGTAATCCTATGCTAAAACATGGTAAGCCAGCTGCAACACTACAAGTTTACATGGTTTTTAGTTACATTACCATAAGCCTAAAAGTTATACATCTATATAGTAACCGCCGGTGGCATCAAAAAAATATATGGTTATATATACGTGAAACGGAAGAACTGGCATACAAGATCTGTCAAAATGGGGGATAAAATTGATTAATTTTGCTGTTATTTTATGTTTTTCGTCTAAATATTTATGATATATTTTACGTTTACTTAATTATTATATGTATGTATTAATATCACAAAAAATATGCTAATTAGTGATATTATGTTTTGTGATATTCTTAAAAGTATACATGATAGTAAATTTGGACTAAGAGAATTTAAGAAAGAGTTTTTAAAACGGTGACGTCATTTTTTTCACCCGAATACGGATAGCAAGTAATGAGTATACATAGGTATGTATAGAAGTTTGAATATAACTCTAAATACTACTGTTCATTCTTCTTCTTCAGATTTTAATGGTGGGAGGTGTCGATTGATTCAAGTAAGAATGCCAAAGGCGTGTATAATGTATCTTTGTACAAAAAAACCGGCCAAGTGCGTGTCGGGCCACGCGCAGTAGGGTTCCGTAGTAGGAGTTAGTTAGTCGACTATAGCTCTGTAACCGGTTAAGCCTACTTAGCCGTGATAGTTTTCCTTATAATTTCATTACATGTACTACGTCTGTGATTTTTTTCACATTTCTAGATACAGCCATTCAAAAGTTAGAGGGGGGGGGTAACTCGTATCGAACAAAAAATTTCACTTAAAATCTAGATATTTCGCAAATGGCTCGCTTAACTGAAAAATGGTCTTCACACACCCATAATATTTTTGAAAGACCTATCTAACGATACCCCACACGAAGGGGTACGCGAGAAAAAAAATATTCATCCCTACTTTACATGTTTGGGAGCTACCCTAAAAAAAAATATTTTTCAAAATTTTATTTTACCACTTTCTCGGTGTGATCAATATACATATTCATACCAAATTTCAGCTTTCTAATAACAAAAACCACGGAGCTATGCCGCGGACAGACAGACAGACAGACAGACAGACAGACGGACAGAGCGAAACTATAAGGGTTCCTTGTCGGACTACGGAACCCTAAAAAAGAAACGAAACGAAACGTATTAAAACGCGAGTTTAAGGCTGAAGTGTAATGTGAAAATGTAATGTTTATAGATCACCCTCAATATTGTTATTATCTCAATTGGAAACATTAATTTAAACAATAAATAAATAAATTTTCAAAACCTAGCTCAGTGCCACAGAACTCCTGGAGGTTTTTTTAAAAGCTTGAAAAGGTGTATTTAAAATAAAAAAAAAAATGTGATTCAATGCAACAGAAGTTTTCATCCGGCCAAAAATCCAGGCACCGAGCAACTTGAAAATTACTTACTGAGTAATTAATAAAAAAATTTAATATTTTCCAATATTAAAACTTATATTAAAACTCAGTTCATTATAGTTTTAAATTATACGCGGAAAATAAAAGCCAAAAACCTTGCATTCGCTGTTTCCAAATAAGGTTTCGTGGAAACTTTTATACTGATAAACTTAATAGCTTGCAATGAAGCTGAATTATAAATATTATGATGGATAAAACAGATTTTAATAAATTGACGGACATACATTGTAAAGAGAATTTTTCAATTTCAATTTGAAGTCTATGGAACATTAATCTGGCGTTAATTGTGAAGATTTTACAGTATATAATTTAAAATATAATTAAAAATTTATTGGATTTTCAGGGATTCAATCAAGCGATTTTAAAGATAAATTGTGTCTTGGAATTATTTTGTTAGTGATACATGATGTACAAATATCAATTCAAGTGTGCAGTCCTGCTAATTGGATCTCATGGTAATAATATTACAAACAGCTCAACTGCTGGGGCCTATACCATGGTCATCCAAAGCAAGAATAGTTTACTTGTGAAAAAAAACTTCTTCTTCTTATCATGTGGGCTACAGGTTTTACCAACCTAACAAGGCCTAGTGTCAGAGTTTTCTCAAATCCACCTGGCGGCCTTTGACGTGGAATTGTAACAACAACTGCTATCAAGATAGCAGCCGAGGACGACGGTTTAACATCCCAGGCACGGGGTAATAACACCACCAACTTCCTAACTCCTGCTTTGTGTAATTTTCTAAAACCCACAAAGCGATTTCGGCCTGACCCGGGATTTGAATCGGAAACCAGGTTTACAGCAGTCGTGTTCTGCTACCACTAGACCAGCAAGGCAGTCAAAAGTGCTGTACGACGTTAGCAGCTGTGTTAGCTTCGCTCTGATACCTGAATAGTGATTACAAAAACAGTGGTACGGCCCCTGGTTTAGCTATAGTTATTTCCACTAACTTATTTACACGTAACAACTAATTGATATCCATGTAATTGCTACATGTAATATCCATTAAACTGATAAAAACGCCACTGACCGCTGACAGTCCCATGTTTGTTATACGGCGTAGAGTAGACAGCATGCTTTTAATCAGGCAATTTTTATCAACGTGTTTAGATCCGATTAATGTCCAACTACCTGAACTAGTTTCGCATATAATATTATGTTAGGTAGAATACAGACTAAGGTCTGTATTATAAAATGTGATTCAAGCGCTACTTACCTTTGGATTGTATTCAAGAAAGGATCTATAATTTAGTCAATCAACTCAGCCTATCACAGTCCACTGCCAGACATATGCCTCTTCTAGCTCGATGAGCTAGCCCGCGAGCTGAGCTAATAGCTTTAAAATTCCTGATTATAATAATCATATATATTCGCCTGTCCCTTGCTGTACTCCACCAGTGACGCCCTAAGCCGAGGCCCGTACCCCACTAGGGGGTGCCCTTAGCGTGTAGTCGCTTAGTTTTGTAAGTTAAGCCCTGGCTGGCGGCCCTAAATTCATTTAAGGCATTTCACAAGCAAGCCCGGTTAAGCAGTCGACAACCTTCTAGGATGACCTGCGAGATGCCATACAAAAAAATTAAACATATACCTCTTCCGATCTGCGCCAAAACCTAGTCCTCCGCATTCCCTATCCAGTCGATCCTAGCGACCTTTCCAAGGTCATCGGTTCATCCAGCTGAGGGGCGTCCTACACTACACCTGCCGATACGTGGTCTCCACTCCAGGATCCATCTGCTCTAGCAGCCATGGGTCCTAGAACAAACATGACCAGCCCACTACCACTTCAGCTTACTAACCTGTAATGTTTTATTACTATTGTTTTCAATTCTGATCTAAATATCGAGAATACAAATCTTAAGTTCCACTTCTTTTGGTTTTGACTTTCTGGCTTCTGACAAACGACCTTCAAAGATACAATTTACAGTCGGCAATAACGGCTTTACGTGCTTTTCGAGGCATGGAGGAGACTCGGTATGACATTGATGGTCACCCATCAACGGACCGCACCAAGTGTACCGTAACTTTTGAGCGATCGACCCGTATGGCTGTTACTTTAGTCTGTACCAATAAATTTTACGAAAAATGTAAACAAAGTCTTAACCTATTTTGTTCTAATTCTGCCACAGAAATTAAAAAAATCGCGTAAATATTGCGCGTTTCTGTCAATTTCATGCTCTAAACATCATTCATCATTTAATGCCATTTTATTTATCTATGTGGGAAAATAAGAACAAAATAGGATATAATTTTGTTTACACTTTTCGTAAAATCGATCGGTACAGACTATACCTCCACGACTTGTAAAAACTAAGTTGTCAAATTTTAAGTATTTAAGAAGTACCAATATTACGGAAGGGCTAATTCCAAAGGCATATCTAATGAATTAAGTAAGCATTCGTGTGGAATTATTCATTTAGAGTGAGTTACAAGCTCGCCCAATGCGATGCTAATGTATGCGGCCCGCGATAGCCTATCGGACTATCGGCCGCGTTTTTGCAACATATACGGGGTTATAGTGGGTATGGTTTAGGGGAGGTTGTGTGGTAGCTTCCCTTTTCGAGTCACGTTATGTTATTATGTTATACTATCGGAAATTTAACAGACTGTAGTAGTGTAAGAGAATTTCTTCTTCTATCATAAATCCATGCAAAGATTTTCGGTAAAAGATAGCTTTTAGCGATAAGATCGCCCATTGTGTCACCTTCTTTTTCTCTTTTTCAAATTTTATATGTTTTTTGGCGTGCCCACAGATACTGAGAAATTTTTTTTTCATTCATAGTTTGGAAAAAAACACGATGCACAAATTTCTAAAAACTCCAAATGTTAACGGTGTATTTTAGTAGAAACCAAAAAGCCCGTTTTTGGTTAACGTAGTAGGCATTAAATAATCAAGAACTTTTAGTTATAATTTTAAAGAAAACACATCATTACCCCATCAACCTAGCTACCATTATCAAGTTCAAACTGCATAATTATTAAAATTATTAAAATTAAATAATCTCGCCCTTTTGTCCGACTAAAAATCATTAATCTTTCAGTATAATTAATAAAATTACGTTACTAAATTTCTTTAAAAACATGACATTAGACGTTTTTTTCTATAAATTAATTAAAACAGCCACTTAAAAATACGTCTGTCGAAATGTAAGAACGCTATAAGTACATACCTCTGCTTAAACCTTTGCGAAAAATAAGCGTGATGTTAAATTTAATGTTAGACTGTATGTTGTCTCCACTCAATATTTTAAAGCAATTTATATTTATGTCTGAATACTCGTAGCCGAAGCAACTCCATGTTTGAGTTAGGAAATCTTTGCTTCGGACCTAATTTTTCAATATCAAAGGCTGAAATATACTATAGATGTATAATACATACTTTTAATACATACTTTACGCTGCTTCTGCCAGCGACTTCGTCCGCGTGGAATAGTGGTGCTCCGCTCCTATTGGTCTTAGCGTGATGATATATAGCCTATAGCCTTGATTTCTGTGAAGCTTTAACCATTATGGTTGCACACACGACGGAAGCTTAAAAAATGGAGTAACTTCTCCCGTTTTCCCAACATTTCCCTTCACTGCTCTGCTCCTATTGATTGTAGCGTGATGAAAAGTATACTATAACCAGCTCAGGAGTATGACAAATACCAAGTTTCGTTCGTTTTCCGTCGAGTAGTTTTGTTTCTATAGAGTTTATACAGACAGACAGGCAAACATTTTACTGATTGCATTTTTGGCATCAGTATCGATCCCTAATCACCCCCTGATAGTTATTTTGGAAATATATTTCATGTACAGAATTGACCTCTCTACAGATTTATTATAAGTATAGATATAGACATCACTTTCATAATTATTGTACCTCATTAATATAATATGTTTTCATGCGACTTACGATCATTTTAATCATTTTTGTGTAAAGAAAATAGTAGAAATATTACCTCCTCATTAATATTAATTATAAATAATGTTTTACATTTAAATTGTACAACAATATTTAATTTTGCTTCATTTAAATTCAATATGTGCTTTCTTATTTACCTACCACTGTTCCGATGGGAGGGAGAACTATGAATAACCATTACTTGCTGTTTTTTATTAGTAACAATTTTAAAGTAATTTATTAAACAAAAATGTTCGTTCGTATCTCTTACATAAACACTATCTACAAGGTAAGTCACTCCCTCAACTAAGTTACATGGATGTAGAATAAATGGAATGTATTTTAAAACTCGTGAAACGCAATTTGAAGCGTAATTTGTAATTTTAAAATTAATTGCAGCTGAATTTTAGTATTTCACTAAGTACGATTATGAATTTCAAATTTCATCTAGGTAGTTAAAAATGTTACCTCTACCCGAACATTTATTACAAAGTACATAACAAAAAAACACTAGTTTTTTTAGGGTTCTATACCTAAACGACAAAAACGGGACCCTATTACTGAGACTTCGCTGTCTGTCCGTCCGTCTGACAGTCCGTCTGTCTGTCACCAGGCTGTATCTCAACCGCGATAGCTAGACAGTTGACATTTTCACAAATTATGTATTTCTGGCGCTATAACAACAAATACTAAAAACAAAATAAAATAAATATTTAAGGGGGCTCCCATACAACAAACCGCGTCTTTTTTTGCTTTTAGTTTTTTTTTTAATAAGTGCCACTAACAAAATACCCAATAAAAGCCACTTCTATAATGTTTACAACTTCGTTGGTCGCGTGTCAACAAGCAATATATCATCTCCACTCAAAGCGCATAAGTTGCCAGGTTCTAATCAAGGTGCGACCCATTGATTGATAGGACCACCCTGTGGGGAGCCAGCCGTGTGATTCATTCCAATTCGTGTTGATTATTATTTGGCTGTTACAGAATATTAGTGCTGTCTTTGTCCTCATTCAAAATTCCTGTTGGAATAAATAGGCTTTATGTGATAAATGCGAGTGCTACTTGTGTAAGCGATATTCGCTAATGCATTTCATATTTATGGTTAGTTTCACCAGCTCCGGATGAGATGGTAGATAACTTGTCTTGTCTGGTTTTTATTTGATTTCTCTATTTAAATGCTTAGGCTTCTAAGGCTTCTAAGGCTTCTAGGTCCTAGCTCCGAAACATTTGTTCTAGGATGTTCGACCTAGAACATTCCTACCCATCTACGTGACAATATAAATTATACTAATTGATAATTCCAAAACTATAGATACTGGCCCTTAATTATTTTTGAAAGCATACATAAAATATACCGAATAAAAGAGATGAGATAAAGCGATACAAGATAATAGTGCTATCCTATTTTCTGCACTTCTTAATAGGGTGGACACTGCCTTACTTGTACACTCTAAATTACTCTAAAATATTGACTAATTTAATACCAAAAATTTTAACATACCATTCTTTGCTTGTCCAGGTCAGCGGAGTGCTCCAAAACACGGGTCAATCCCTGGTCTTTCGAGTGGAGAAGGACTCGAAGCACCAGGTGAACATCAGTGGGGGCCCGCTATCATATCGCTACCAGTTTGAAGAGATCTACTTCCACTATGGCATGGAAGACAATAGAGGTTCAGAGCATCAGATAGACCATCATACTTTTCCTGGCGAGGTGAGTGGGAAGAGATAAGTTTAATTTTTTCATGACACGATCAATAACTTATCGTAATTTGAAGTGATTTGTGTTCTAATATCAGATGCATTTTAGCTGCTCGTCATCTTGAAACAATTTAGCTAGCAGTACCCTTCAAACTGAAATCCAAGTCATGATTGTACGCTTCATTGTAGGGTGGGGTGAGAGTTCATTCAAATCATGATATGTCCTTTGGTAATAATATCAATTAAATCTAAAAGACATGTAGCGACATCTATCTCGCTACATAAGAACCACTACAGCAAATTTCTACATCGCGCAAGAAGTGTTCGCAAGCGAGTTAGAACATCTCAACATCAACCATCGGGCAGTAGCACGCTAGGCAATATCACTCGCCTGGCCAGAGGATCCTCCCTTTTCTATGGAGGGACCCCGCACAGCGTACCTCCATAAACATCCTAAAATAAATCTACCTATCCGATACCAATACCTAAATACCCAGTAGCTTATAATGTAGGTTCAAATGGAGGATACATTTGAAAGGGGTAATTGACGCAAAACAAGCCTGTGAGTCATTTTAAGTAATCTATCAATTGTTCGTTATTCAAAATTTTGTAAATCGGGGCTAGCTTTCAATCCTAACTATTATTGTAGACCCAAAAGTAACTGTTTGTCTATTACATTTCTGTTACCGCTCCATTAATTAGACTGTATATTCAAATCCATCCCGACTCAAACAATACATATACTAGGTACATTTGCGATAGACAGAACACAGATACACTATCAATATAACGACGGACGGACGTACAGTTTCAGAATATCCCTTCAATAATAACACTACAAATTCACAACAATGTTCAGTATATAACTCTGTAACAACTAAACCCGATACCAGATTGTAGCAGCAAATATTAAAGCACCTACAGTTACGTGATAACTAAACCTCGCTTTATACGATGCTGAATTTAGGGCGGATTCGACCAAACTGGAATAAATTTTATTCTCGGTGTAGATCTCTTATTACTGGAGAATAAATCAATTTCACGTTTAACCAACTACAATTCGAGGAATAACGAGTCTATTCGGGAATAGTCACACAAGGAATAATAAAATGGCGTCCTATTGACTTATGCTGTCATTTTAATTCACTGACATTTTTATGTTATTTTTTTTAATTTATTTAAAGGGCTTTGTCGCTTGGCAGTTACTTTTCCACGCTATTATACGACAAATTAGAGTTGACATGAATTATGCTACTGCACCCTCCCGTTTGTAGAGCATTTTTTTTTGGCCGCGTATTACATTCGTTCACATTCACTTCGCTATTCGTGAGTAGCTTATCCAAGTAAAGCTATACGCTAGATTGCATGGAAAAACGACTAATGATTTACTCAAGAATAAAATCGTGGTATATATTATTTTCCGCATAGTTATTCTTGTATAAATTCAGGTTTGGTCGAATCTACCCTTAGTGTACTAAATGATTTAGGCACTAAATTAAGAGCTGTGCTTATTCATTTTTTTATTTCGAATACTATCGTATGCACGTCGCTATGTATCGATAATAAATTGCTATTTTCAGTAGGCCTGTCTGTTTTTTAATTAATGCAATTATGTCTTAATTGATATTTGGTTATTTTTTCAGTTATCACACCGGAAAAGTATTCAGAATACTTTTTGTAGTCAGAGTTTATAGTTTCACTAGATAGACTTTTACAAACATGTTTCAGCACTGATAAATACGATCTAAAATTTCTGAACAATAAAATTTAGCTTAAGAATTATTCTCAAGTCTAAATTAGTATCTGAATCTAGTGCGATATAAAACCTCCTTTATTATCCACAGCCAGGTAGTCTAACTATGCAACCGCCTGACCGCAGACTGGCAACTATGCACCCACATTCCGATAGTTGACTAACTTCGGGATACCGTCTTCGATTTCAAATTAATTCCGCTTTTATTAAGCAGTTAAGGGTTGAGGTATTTATGGTATAGTTCGAGGGTTTTAAGATGAAGAGAGGTCTCTCATCTTGATGTGTGTTGTATAATTATGTATCTTTATAATATACTAGCGGCCCGTCCCGGCTTCGCACTAGCCTATGTTACTCAGGGTGAATGTAGCTTTCCAATGGTGAAAGAATTTTTGAAATCGGCACAGTAGTTTTTGAGTTTATTCATTACAAACATACACACAAAAATATAAATCTTTCCTCTTTATAATAGTAGTGTAGACTAGTGCACCCGACAGACGTTGTACTGTCCTAACTTTGGCGTTTTTATGAAAACGATGGAATCAACTGGGTCCAATTGTTTTTCAAACCGTCCAAGGACCCGCTTAAGTATATACACAAAATTTCATCCAAAACGGTCAAGTTGGTTAGGTGGAGTTAGGTGACAAACAAACGTACAGAAGAATTATATATAAAAAGATTGGTAAAATAAGTTACTATGTTGCATTAGCATAATTATATTATATTTATTTATTTATAAAATATGAACAACTTATAGCTTAAAAAATTGAACCGTGAAATACATTGATAGTCAATTACAAGTTTTCACGTAAAGATATTTAATTAATAAATATGTTCTTTATAAAACTCCAGTATTTAGCTGCATGAGACTCGAAATGAATTCCAATATATGTAAACACATACATATATTAGCAGTAATCCCAATATAGTCGCAGTAGTTTAGTGTTTAAGGCTCTCGTCTCTTGTGTAATAGTGTGTCGGTTCGAAACCAATGTGACTTTTCTGAAGTTATAATGTACTTTCTGAGTTTATCTCAGACATCACTGACTAACGGTGAAAAAAAACATCGTGAGGAAGCCTGGACTTAAAAAGTCTGAAATCGCCAATCTATCTTGAGCAAGTGTGGTGATCAATGCTCATGCCTTCACTGTATGAGAAGAGGCACAGGCCTCTTCTCATACTTCGCTCATACTAGGACTACTAGGACAATAAATAGGC
Organism: Pyrrhia umbra; assembly: GCA_963891755.1. Taxonomy (NCBI): domain Eukaryota; kingdom Metazoa; phylum Arthropoda; class Insecta; order Lepidoptera; family Noctuidae; genus Pyrrhia; species Pyrrhia umbra. The sequence continues at coordinate 4,996,572 of OY982935.1, forward strand.
TGATGATGATGATATTATGTAAATATTTGTTAAAATACTATGCCATTTAAAACAATCTCTTTATAGCGTTTTATACAAATAACAAAATTCTTAATTCACAAATCAACACTCCTGTTATCGAACACTCATTATTAGCTCCGAGGGTCGCAACGACCGAAGTTTGCTCTTTAACTTCGAATACGATCGTTTTAAAGCTATTACGTCGAAATATTTCGACATAAATAACGCAGTGTATCATTTTAGGGTTTTTAAATGGACGTGGTTTTGTAAGTAAGATATTTGAACGCTAGATTACTTTTTATAAAAGGGATAAAAAAATAGTTTTGTTTTTGTACCTATTACAATAGATTCCCAATTACGCTAAGGTTAATGGTCAAGTTCACTAAAAGATGGTTTCGTAATCGGCCTGTTAAACAAAAGCTTTTTGCAACCACAAAGCGAGAACTTCAGTGTCAACTACTTATTATTTAAAATCGGGTTGGTAATCGACTGTTTTAGGTATATAAAGATCAAATGATAGTGTTTCCCTTCGAAACTTAGAAGTTTGAATTTATGGTAAACAGCTGTTTTAGTTGATCGGATTTTTAACTTGTCGGTGAACTTGGGCCTTAGTCCGTCTATCTAGCACTACTGTACATGAAGTTTAAATAAAGAAATAAATCATAAAATACCTACTTTTAGCTCAATATATTGCGTTCCTTAGAAAACAGAAGACTAATACTAATCATAACTTGTGAGATCCTGCCAATCTACACATTTTAAAGTTATTGATTAATTCGTCAAATTCTAGATTTGAAAGATTTTTCTGATATTTTAAATTTTATGTATCTCATTTGGAGAAAAATCCAAAATTTGTTACTTTCGAATAAATAATATGAGTAGGTTAAGATTATAATACAGAATATGAAATTTAACTAATTTCAGTTTTCCTGGGAATTCATTTTAAGTACTAAAAGTTGAAACATATTAAAATGGTGCTCAAGTACCAGGAAATCGTTTTAATGATGGAATTCAAACAAAGTTTGAGGAGACAAAGTTTGGTCTTATAGACCCAAGAGGCTAATAATGACGGCTCGATAACAGCAGCATTGAAAGTGTTAATTTGCTAACTAATATTAATTATTATTGAAATTTAGTTCTTTGTCGAATATACTTTGGGAATATAATTTAGCTATATTTTGTGAAAAAAAAAAACTACTAATTCAAGGACCTAATTGGCAAAATGAATGTGTATTATGGGTAAGTTCTGCTATCTCAGTACAAAGATAATGGCATAACATCACGTCTTTGCTCTCTTGGGGTTGTGCAGAGGTACCTACACCTATATGCCCAATTGCTCAAGTACCGATTTATTTTTAAATCAAATGCACTTATTGACACCAACCAAACATAGAGATGAACTGATAAATTCGTCAAATAAAATCATAGATAGTTCGTATAGAACTAGCCAGGTATCGAACCTCCCATAGTCCAACGAGGCAGACAAACACAAGCGCAATCCTTACTCATTGTAAAAATCTGTGTATATCTATCTGTCTGTTTCTTACCGTCTTACTTATAAAGTCCAATAAATTTTTAATCTGCTACTTAGCAAGGGATTAGCCAAAATCTTACTCATAAATGCTGTTTAGCGGTAATCCGTTACAGTTTACGACAAAACGGTTCAACCATTTTTTATGGAATTAGATTCAAACCACCACAGGTTAACGCATAATATTTTTATAATATAAAATACGCGACGTAGTTCCTTCAGAATGCGTGTGGAGCAGCTGTTTTCCAATTATAAAAAGAAATCGCCATTATTCATAATCGATCATTCCAGAAAATCTATTAGTTTCCGAATTTAATCAATGAAAATGTTTGCACCGAGCTGGTGACAAAAATTCCGGCAACAGTCGATTATATCCGACTTGGCGGACCGTGGTTTGCGGTACAATCTTAATGACTTTTTGATTTAGCCCTTATTACTGTTTCAACTTTATTGTGGTCCGGTATCGATAATAGGAACTCGTTAATGGGTGAAAATCATTTAAATTGACCATTGTGACAAAAATGAAACAAAAATGAAAATGTTACAAAAATGAAACGCGTTACAAAAAATAACAAAAATGAAATATTAGGACTTGTTTACAAGGTGCATTTATAGTCTGAATGTTATGTATTTAAAGTGTTCCGCAATAAAACACCATATTTCTTTTATGATTTGTTTTATTAATTAATTAATTATTGGAGATACAAATATATGTTTTTTTCTCTCATAAAAACCTATTGTTTTGAGGCAAAAAAGAGATCAACGTAATATACTTAGTTACAATATGAACATAACCAACGGATCCGTATTATAAACAAAAATACACTCAAATATACAAAAAGAAAAATATTAGAATCATGCTCTCATAATAAAATTTTATCAGCAATGTGATTACGACTTTAGTTCATTTTTGTTATTTTCATTTTGTGACGCAACTCAAATCATAACAAAAATGAAAAACCGCTATGCTTTGAATGTAACTTCAAATATGTTAAGTCAAACAGAAATCACAATGAGTTCCAAACACCTTGTATTTCTATAAATGTCAGCAATAACGTGCTTAATTGAATAATTAAATGATATAAGTGCTCACTTACCTGTGTTGTTTGATACAAAACAAAACTGATAAATTAAAATTGGAATTTTGCAAGCCAACAAAGAAACACGTGTTATTCACTACTTTTACTCGAGAACAAAATGGCCGACTCATATTAGATTCTGGCATGTGATTGGCTCGTTATAGTTTAATTAATTATTAATTAAATTAATTTTAAATATTACCAAATTTAGTTGTTACAAATATGAATAACAAAAATGAACAAAACAATAGACATTACTTTGCATCCAAAATTTTAATATTTCAAATAATTAATATAAACTATTTTTCACCGTAATCAATGGGTATTAACAACGTTTTGGCAAAAGGTTCATCAATAATTAAATACCGTAGCTATTAGATTTATTTAGATAATTTTTGTTACGCAGCCCGTAAAGAGGACAAATTATTTTGTATGAAGATTACCCGAGTTCGATATAAAAATATATATATAATGTGTTTATTATGGGCAACAGTTATATAAATCTGTGTAGCATAGCTAGATAATACATATCTGAGTCCTAATAGGTGCTTTTTACACAGTAAAAATAATTTTGTCATAAAATAACGGGCGTGGACAAATTTTGCGATCGAAATGGTCATTTTAAATGATTTTCACCCTAATAGCTATATTTTGGAACACAGCCTTATTAACATCTTTGATAATTGAGGTTAATAGTCACGCTATGTCGCTAACAGTAATGGCAGGGCAACAAAAAAACAATTAATAGTTATCCAACACTAGCTTCTACCTACGGCGTGACCCATGTTGTATGCTCATTAATGTGACCTGTAGCCCTCTTGGATAATGTAGTTTTCGTTTCAAAAAAACCTGCAACTAGTTCTATAGTTCCTAATATTACTCATGCAAATAAACATGGCTCCTTTATAATCTTAATCTATAAAAAAAATGAATCCCTATTTCCCTTGGTCACGGTTTATCACGCGTAAACGGCTATTTCATTTTGGCTGAAAGTTGGTAGCGAGATAGACGGGACCCTGGAGAAGGTTTTAGGCTTTTTATCTGGGTGCGTGAAGTAGTCCCTCGGGACGCGGGTGAAACCGCGGCCAATAGCTAGTTTAGTATATACACTGACGGACTAATAAACTGCATCAATGTTCAACACGCACCTACCTTTTTTTTTTTAATTCTTTATTTGTTTACAGGGTTTTTTCTGTAAAGAAAACGGCACCCCGATTATTGTTTACAAAACAAAGACAAACTTAAAAGGAAAGACCTAAACTAAACTAACCTACCCGCAACCTTGTACCCATAATAATAATATTAAAAAGAGTTCTAGCCTCATCCGACAACGGTGAAGCCAGAATACTATTATAATAGCCTACACTGTAAGTGTTGACGTCAAAAGCTTGACGTCTTTGCACCCCAATACGGCTGCACTCCGTCAGGATATGATACACATCTTCTACCACTCCACAAACAACACAATTGGGTGAATCTACTTTACGCATCATAAACCCAAAACTATTGAGTGGGATATGGCCGGATCGAAGCCGCAAAGCCGTCACAACTTCGTGTCTATTCATCCTACTCACAGTAAACCACAGCATGCGAGGAAGAGAGGGTTGAATCGTCTTGTACCAAATGCCCTTCATCAAAGACCTTCTGTCGAAATATTCTGACCAACACTCTAAGCATTTATCTCTAACTATAGGTAAAATTTCGGTATGCCAAGGTAAACAGGTAAAAGGTTCTCCATCAGAACCAGCTTCATTTGCCAAACGATCAACGATCTCATTTCCCTCGAGTCCAACATGAGAGGGAACCCATTGGAGTATTACTGTTTTATGTTTGGCGACAATTTTATAAAGAGATCTTAAAATAGAATAAGCCAGTGGTAGCCCCCTATATGGTGATGTGCATTTCATAAGATGGAAAAGAGCACTCCTTGAATCTGTAAAGATAACAAACCTATCACCCTCCAAAGATTCTATATAAGCCAAAGATTCTGCTATAGCTATTAATTCCAAATGCATAATAGATAATTTTGATAGAATTTGTAATTTGAAAGAAGCACCTATTTGGGAGTCATAAAAGGCTGCGCCATAATAATTTTCATGTCTAGAACCGTCCGTATATATAGAATAAAAATCACAATACAATGAATTAAGCGATCTGCTGCAAAGCGACTTCAATTGACATACATTGAAACAACGCTTAGGCTTATCAACGGAGTCCAAATAGGGCTTTACGATATTTGATAAGTCCATATTGCTGACCCAAGTATCCATGGAAAACATGTCAACCGTCGTGCTACAGTACATAAGTTCTTGTTTTAGGGCATCATGTGTTGTAACTAACAGAGGCTTTTTCTTGTTTCTCCAATAAAGATTATTGTTAAAACTAAGCAACTTATTTAATATATTTATCAGAGGATAATTATAACATTTGGACTTTAAATAAAATTTACTAGCTAAATATTGGCGGCGAATAAAAAGAGGAGGCAATAATAATTCAGATTCCATCACGTGTATTGGCGTACTTCTGATAAATCCACCTATCAGACGAAGACAAATATTTTGTAATCTATCTAATTTTGCTAAGTGAGTGTTAGCACTATTATCTATTAAAAAACTGCCATAGTCGATCCGACTACGAATAAGGGAAATGTACAACCTTCTCAAGTGTTTTGGATGAATACCCCATCCAGGTCCCATCAAAACCTTGAAAATATTAACTAACCTAAGGACTCGTTCACAAGTCTCGTTAATATGCTTCTTCCACCGAAGACCTCTATCTAGCCATAACCCTAAGTACTTCACATTATCGACTAACTCTAAAAGTGTTCCATTTAAACGGATATCTACAATAGGTGTACGGAAACCTCTACTAAATAAACAAACTTTACTTTTACCGGGAGAAATGTCTAAACCTACGTATGTTAGCATGCTATTTATAAGATTAAGAGCAGATTGGATTTTGTATTGCCCTTCACTAACAGATGAACACAGTACATACATTGCGAAATCATCAGCATACTGAGATATACAGACCTGATTTTGCAATCGGTTACATATGTTTGCCGTTATTATGTTAAATAACAATGGAGATAACGGATCACCCTGCGCTAAACCACTACCCGAATATCTACTAATAACGCTATTACCGATTCTAATTTTAAGTAGTCTTCTATGCAAAAAATTCCACAAATAATTACAAATACGAGACCCGACTCGAAGATTATCCAAAACATTAATTAAAATGTAATTATTCACATTATTATATGCACTATCTATGTCTAAGAAACAACCTATTGTTGTACAGCCTTCTGAAAACCCAG